>JAWWMP010000033.1:7071086-7092112 GCA_035047865.1 Dendrocincla tyrannina | reverse complement strand
GTTGAATTGCTGAGTCTTGGACTACACGGTTGGCACTGAAGAGAATCTGACAATGTTCAGATCATCAATTCAGGATGGAGGTTTTATCCGTGAGAAGCATTTGGCCATCTGCACTGAGTAGGGGGCTTAGAGCCTGACGTGTGGGTCCGTACACTGCTTTCAGAGCCTCATAGAATCCTCTGTGGTCACCCAAATCTGCACATAGTTGAGTCTTTTCTGCTAGGTTGATGCACCACTTGTTCTGAATGTGTCAAAGTTTCCGCTGGAGCTTACTGCATGCAAGACGAAAAGCTGCCTTTCTTACAAGCCAAAATGGGCGATTAGAGCAGAATAATGCTCAGGATGTCCACCATCCGCAGAATCGAGCATGGTTCTGATGTACCAACATGCGAGGGTCAGTTCTGACACACCTTTGGAGGCAGGTGTATGCCTCTGTCTCTTTGTTTTTGTTTGATCCCATCAGAAGATGCCCGTTGGCCGCGGTAAGCCAACCGGGTGAAGGGTGGAGATGAGCTTTGGTTAGGCCACCTTCTCTAGGCCCCTCTCCATGTGGGACAAGCAGTGCCCTCCTTGGAAAAGGCTGCCTGGTCATTCAGGATGCTGCCGCACCAGACTGTCATCTCTGGGTCAGTCTCGAGCACCCAATGTCCTGAAAGGCCTGCATGCAGGGTTGGGGCTGCAGCTTCCAGTGCACCTTCTCACCTGCCGTTTCGTCCCTCACCTGTCGCTACAGGGCTATGCAAGAGTGGGTGAACCCTCAAAGCCTGTGCAGTGGATTTTTTAGGTGAGGCGCACCTGCAGTTCGTGTGCAGAACTGGCCCCACCCTTTACTCCTGAGGTTCCTCTGCCAGGGCCAAGCGAGCTTGGACGGTGACAGTGAAGTCCTCAGGACGTAGGTTTGGTTGGAGTGTCCTTCTCTTATATGGATGGCATTACAGTGCTAAGCGAGCTCCATCTGCCTGGGTTTGGAGTTAAGAGTTGCAGTTGTCCTTCTCCTAGGATGGTGGCCAAGAGGGTAGCAAGCCCATCCTGCCAGTGACCCCTAATTACCACTACCACTAATTAACACAAGCACATATTACCTCTACCCCTAACACTAACCATAAACCTAACCCTAATCAAATAAATATAGACTTGCTGAAGATTAGCTATTTGTATCTGATGGTCCAATGTCTTCTTTGTAATAGGAGATTGTTGAAAATGCTGAAGGACCTCTCATGCTTCCCTGTTCTTGGGCTGATGAGAGAAAATTTAATTTCACAGGGAGCTGCTTAGAGACTTTGAATGCTCCATTAGGTTTTACTAGAATCAGATAATTACTATAAAATGTTTATTTATGCAACCACAGTGACATTCCTTGAAACAGTTATTCTTAGATTTTTAACAAATAATGTGCTACTTACCCAAATTCTTAGACATTATTAATTAACACTGGCATAAGAGCCTGGGAAAAAAAATAGCCAAGAATCATTTTGGTTTGGACTCCATCCTATCAAGCATATCAAAGTTAGGTTACAATAGCAAAAGAAAGGGATGCAGTGGGTTTATTTAGATCAAGCTACCTTATTGTCAGGAAATTAGGCCAAACCTAAACACTGCCCTATTGATCAGGCAGTGACATATCAATACAAAAAATTATCTTCTATTCAAACAAATAAAATTTTTACCTACAGCCTGATTCAGTATAAACATTTCAAAGCCTCTGCTTCTACCTTGCACTTAAAAAGTCAATCCGTGTCTTTTCTACTTCATGCTCTAGTACAAATCTCCACTGACAAAGATTCAGGAACTGGGATTTAGCTGACAATTTTGCTGAAACTGCAAGTGACAGTGGAATACAGCTGCCTCCTCCCCAGCTGTGCCATGCTGATGGGAGTGAAAAAACTACACAAACTTGCTTTTGTTAGTAAACCAAGCAGCCAGTTCAAATGGCAAAAAAGCAAATATAGTAAAGGTGACATGCTTACAGTTATTTTTAAGCTGGAACCATATTTTAAGACACCATTTTTTAACCTGCTCGTGCCTGTTACATGGACAAATCAAACATCAGCATTCATGCTCATACCTTCTAGATGAGAAAGGCATTTTTTAAAAGAATTATTATATTTTTAGTTAAAATTAAAACTTTACAAGTATCTCCTTATATACATGCTTCCTTTAAGACCAGCAGAGCAGATTAATTCTATGTGGCAAGTCGTTTTTTTTAAATTAATATTCCTTTGTTTTAGCAAAATGGGTTATTTAATGGTAGTTTAAAAGCAATAATAAAAGCAGTTCACAGTCAGATTTACTGTGATAAAATCACTTTTTGAGAAAGATATTAAGCATTATCATGCATTTTTTCCCCTTGTATAATGTCTTGCTAATTCACTGTATATAACATTAAGAACTTGAGTTGGACCTGACATTTCTCTGTAATGTATTCAGTTCACAAATGTATAAATGGCAGCTTGTGCATTTGCATGCAGATTTCAGCATTACATTCCTATCGCATCTTGTGTGCAAAACCCACCAGCAGCAAAGCTCCAACCTCCCAACAACTCAGCCAGGGAACTGTGACCAAGCAAGTGCATCTCTGACGTGCTAAGGCACGAGTACAGCAGTCTGACTCCTGCAAACTGGGCTCAATCAGCTCCAAAGCAACTGCAAATGGACAAGATGGTACGTTAAATGGCTGTGAAATATTTCCTAAAAAGAAAGAACATACACATGTAAATGACTGTGGACTTCATCAAATAAATTAAAGTTGGGAAACTTCAACATTCCTTAAATTGTGCCTCAGTAAATTCCAAACCAAGAGACAGGTAGGACTTCCCCTGAGGTACCAACTCCAGCTCTTAGAGAAACCAGCTATTCACTGACCTTTCCTGACCAGTGCCAAAGAATTTAGAACACTGACAACAGATTTTAAGTGACACTGCTTTGACTAGGAACATTTGCTATGGTGTGTGCTTTCCCCAATTTAGAAAATTGAACAAGTTAGAGGGTAACTCCAAGAAAACTCTTTAAGGCAGGTGTTTGCAATAATATACTGCAGCCTATGCTTTAAGTTTTAATATCTATAGAAGACACACTTTGAAGGAAGTCATATTAACGTATTCAGTATTTAACAGAAATGAGACAAATATTTTGGACCATGACAGTTGCACATCAAATTTGGGCATGGGAAAGAGGCTTAAGATAATCCAGGTAGAACTCTCCTAGGAGAGACGATGCCTTCAGATGTTCCTGTGATTATAAGCAGAAATGAAGCGGTACCGCTGTCTGGTCACCAGAACCATCAGCTCTGATGTTCCTCAGCTCTGCAGCTTGTCTGTTCTGAACGTAAATAACTTCACTCTCTACTGTGTACGTGTCAGAGCTCATAAGAGCTACTGATGGTATAAAAGCCAGTATGCCCATCTCATCCTGTATTCTGATCATCAAACTGTCAAGCAGGAGTCAAATGGAGACGTGCTGATTTGAAAACCTGTCCCTTAATTGCTGCCTAAATATGAACTCAGAAGCCTGGTATTTGGCACCTGTTTTTAAAAGTCTTGCTGCACATCATTGCCTGTTTTACTGTATGAAGAAACACTGCATGGAAGAAAGAATAAGGTATATAATTTGAGGAGACATGCAGCCAGCAGTTTTGCTTTTCACATAAAGCACATACTGTTGCCCAAAATTGTAATTAGCTGAATTGAGCTGATATGCCTTACTGAGGCTTTATGGAGGAGTTAAGAGCGTTAGCAAAACGTGCGAATTTGTGGGGGAAAACAAGTACCCGAGATGCACAGACAGACACAGAGCGTGGAATGCAGCCACGGGGAGCTGGCTGGCACGTGAGAAGAGCCCAGAAAAGCTGGGGCCCCTGGAAGCAGCAGCAGGACAGCCACACATCCCAGCTGGATGGCAGGGGCCCACCATGCTTGAAAATGAGAAAAAAGCAGGGAAAGGGAGAGAGAAATAGGAAGGGACACTGAGGCGGGCAGTTCACTTAGATCTGCAATCCAACAGAGATTGTGACAGTGACAATTCCCTCCCAAATTCACGACTGTGCTTTCCACAGGATGCCAGAATGTGTAGGTAGGACAGTACCTTTTCACCGCCACACAATACACAGCTCAAGGGCCCTGCTTTCCCCAGCTGCAGCAGGTGCCTTGCCCTGCTAGCTGGCTGCTTTTCTCCCCTCCCTTATGCCTAAAATAGCCTTTTTCCAGCATTGCTCAATGACCAGCAACAGATCATCAAAAGCTGCTTGTAGTTTGGGGACCTCTGTTTTCAGCTTGTCTGTTGTCAGGGCCTGCCCTGTCACCTCGGGTTTAAACTATTCACAATAACGACACACGCCAAGTCTCCCAGCCCAAAACACAGATCAGATGGCACAGTAAAAACGTGAAAATATGTACCAGACACAATCCTGGAAGATCTCACAACCCAAGTATGGCCCAACAGAGAGAGTGCGAGACACAGACAGCAAGCACACCAAGGAGCAGTAAGAAAACATTACTGAATATGACTGCAGCTCTGCAAAGCTGATTGAAACACTCCCATGTTGCCATTTGTTCCATTTACAATAGATAAATCACTCATGCTTTTATAAATGTATCATACTTTCACGTACCAACATTCTGACCAACTCCATGTTCTTACCCTACCATGGAGAACAACCCAGGTTTTGGTTGGCTTTGGTGGGTTAAACAAAACATATCTAATTATCCAAAAAGTTGGACAAAATTAAGTTGAGAAGCTGGATCTACCCAGTTACAGCCTCTGTAAACAAATAATTTTAAACACTGTTCTATTTGTTTTGTTGAAGAGCACAGTAAAGTGTACCAATTTCAGGGCCACTGCTGGGGTCTAAAATGGCACAGAGCAACTCTTAACTGCAGCAAACATAAAAACAGCTCCTTGCACCTTCTCTCCCTCCCCACAGCCTTGGCCTTAGAGGGAGGAACATAGCACAACTAATTGGAGAGAGCTAAGAAAGGTAAGTTGTAAAAAACATACTGAAAGTGTCTGAAATGATTAAGACCATTTACATATTTTATCAGCTATAGAAGGAATAAAGATCTATTAAAAAAAAAAAAAGCCCCACAATAGCAGATCTTGGGAATGAATAAGAGAGCATGAATAGGCACAACTGCTTATGTTGATGTGCACAGCCAAAAAAGCAGGATAAATTGCTTCTGAAACTAATGAGAGAAAGTATAGGCAGATTAATTGAAAAGGAAGAAGTAGTAACAACATAATTAATTGACTAGGCAGGTCAGAAGAGCAGACAACAGAATTCTTGTATTGGAATTCAGTGTATTTCAAATACAATGGTTTAGTCTCCTGCCATCCCTTACGCAGCTGCCTACATTGACTTGTTCTTTGGAAACGGATATAAAAAAGGAGGATCCTTCAGAAAGATGGCAGATACAAGAGATGTGAGCATCCTCCTCCTGCCCTCCTCTCACAAAACACAAGCATTCTGAAGTAGAGCACAACACTTATGGCTCTGACCTGTCAGGTGATATTTACATTCACCGAAGCAGGTCTAAAGGTTCCTTCACCAAAATTAAATGCTTCAGAAATGTGTTATAAATAACCATTTGAAACCCCCTAATTAAACAATTTAATAATATAAAACAAAATTAGGGAAAAAAAATTTAAAAAGTGTCATTACTTGGACTTAACTGACAGAAAGGCCGATGGCAGGTTACAGAGCACTGATGACCCTGGCAGGGAATGTGTGTATTAGAGATTATGCCTTCACTTAACTAAAGGAATCAGTACAAGTATTCACACTGTATCTCAAGTGCTGTAATACTCAATTCTAGTGATTCTGATTTCTTGTAATTAACATATACACACAAATGAATCTAAAACTGCAAGCATGAACACTAGAGGCTCACTGATCCATTATCACACTGCTAACAGATCAAGTTTAATCAAGTTCTATCTTTTTTTTTGATTGTACACATTATTAGACAAGTCTCTTTTCATTTAGTCTCTAAACAGCTGCATTTTATTACAGTCAGAGCTAAGTAATTTTGCAGGAGACTTTCTGTCTTACTTGTTCTTTTACCCATGTAGGCAGAGCAATTAATGACAAATAATTAAGCACCTGATCTAAATTCATCACATAAGTAACTTTGCTGGCTAGAATTACCAAGCTACTGACAGCAGTAGCATCATTAAAAAAATGTAGTTAAACCATTTCCTACACAGGAATTTGGTCACACAAAAATAGCTGGAGATTCTCAGCTTCACAGCCAGAGTTTCTCGGTGGCTTCAGCAGGGTGACCTTGGCTGCAAACAGCTGAATCCTCTGCTGCTGTAACAAAGGGTGGTGAAATGCAGACACTGTTTCCTGGACACCAATCTACACTGGAGGCATGGGATGAAGAAAGAGGCACAGTGCTCCAAGTTAAACTAAAACAGGAAAGACAGGCAAGAAAGCAAGCAGGGGAGTTTGGCCTCCTTGTTTGGACACTGGGAGTCGGAAGCAGAGAGAGACCTGAAAGGAAGAATGTTCAAAAGTACCTGGGCATGCAGGGCTGAAATCAGCAAAGGGTATGGTCAGCAGCAAAAGCTTCTACTCTTACTTCAGCAATAAAGTAATAAAGAAAATACAAGCCCACTGCTGAGTGAGGCAGTGACAAGTGACAGGTACTCAGACCTTCTCTTGCCTGCCTTCACTGAAATGCTCTCCCAGAGTCAGAGGGGCAGGGGAAGTACTGGTGACAAAACAAGTATCTCCTGAAAAGTTCCAACTCAAGGAAGCCCATGGGACCTGACAGGATGGATCCAAGAGTACTGGGAGTGCTGGCTGATGTCACTGTGAGGCACCTCCCTGCAATCAGGCTGCTGTGGAGTCAGTACGCTGCAGTCTGGATGAGCGGAGAACAAGATGGGTGAGGGACTGGCTGCACTGCTGGGCTCAAAGGGTGTTGGTTAATGGAGCAATTAGGGGAAGATTTCATAAAATAAAACAAAAGGTTCCAATTTGATATAAGGAAAACGCTTTTAGAAATTAATTTCCAGAGTTTTAGAAAAATGCAGTGAAACAAACACATTATCCAATCAAAAATATTTTGCATTTTGCAGATTACTATTTTTGCCATACTAAGTTGTTTCATACCTAATGCACACAAATGCCTTCAGAAACAAGCCTTTCATTGTCCTGGTGTATCTTGGTGTGAGCACTGAGTTTACAGAAATTGTATTCACTGACACAGTTGCACTGTAAGGTATTGCTTAAAATTTTTGATTACGTACCATAATATTAGTGTTACCAGGAATAGATATCCTATTCTTGATTATGCAATCAAGAAAAACTTCTGAATATAATATTCAGAGTACAAACTACTTTAATCAGCAGCTAAATACCAAGATATGATTACTTCGTTGCTCTAATGACATCTGTAATGGATTCCAAGTGCTGTGCCTGATTGCTTCCCAGCTGATCAGGATTCTGTTCATCACTTCTAGCAGCTGGAATTCTGAGATTTCTTGGAACTCCTGTGCATAAGGCTTCCACATTGGTTCACCTAAATGGCCACAGTGCATGCTTTAAAACAGTCATCAAAAACTTATTACTCCATGATATAATGTTCTAAGAGAAGAGGGGAAGATCTGTTTCCTCCCTCCTATTTTACTGACAGGCATTGATTATAAAGCGATATAATCCAAAGAACCTGATAGATATTGGCCAATAAATCACAAAACAAAGCTGAACTTCAGTTATCACTAACCCAGTAGTAACTGGGAGACACCTTCAGTAATGCTGATGTCTTAAGTTTTAATACAGGTGATATACACTAGTGATTTAAAAGGCAATTGGAGACATTAAGATTCATGTACAAGACAAATTCACAACTGTTAAACTTAGATCAATGTCTCGTCTCATGTAATTTCTGATTTTTGCCTAGTGAAAAGATGAATCTTTAATCCTGCATTTTCCTGAACTGGCATAAGGGAACTGACACAGCAATTGTTCTTGGGAGAGACTCCTGAGCCGAGAAGCAGGAAACGATTACAGCACCATTCCACTACAGACATACACTACACAGGTCTAAACATCCTTAGCCAGAACAGTGAAAAGATTTAAGTTACACCATGAAAAGCAGCATTACAGCTCCTTTCCAATTCTGCAAACATTTGTATGTTCAAATTACCCAAAAATCTATTTAATATAAAACCCCCTAGATTCTCTGTGTGCTCTTTTTCATTAATATAATATTGCCAAAATACAACTTAAAACTTCTAATTTTGGTTGTAACAAATAATGAAAGTGCCAGCAAATTTCAGTATCGCTCATAATTTTGAAATGGCACTTTTTGTAAAAATTTTAAAGAGTTTAATCAGTTGCTAACAGCTTTTTATCTCATTGTGTCTTCACTTTAAGTTAGAACTGTTTAAATGGATTATGGAAAAAAAGTAAGAAATCTTGAGCATAGTATTAGTACTGGAATCAGTGGAGAGAGACTTGTCAATATGACAGTGGAATATGATGGCTCCTGCTTTTTATCTGAGTCACAACTGGTGCAGAAATACACTGGCAGTTCAAGCACAAACCCATGTAATACTGAACACATTCATACAAAGTGTTGTTTCAGATTCTTTTAAACACACAGATTTAGATTTATCCTCTATGAAGTATTTTTCCTACTCTGTATTTGTGTCTCCCTCCCCTTCTAGGCAACCAGTCAAAGACTACACAGGTATCTGCACTGTAGAGCAATTCACTGTTATCTCTGTCATCAGTTTAGAAAGACAGTTGGCTGTAAGCTTGTACTATTATGTACAACTAAATGGTTAAATTGTACTTACATGTTTATCAACACATGGCAGAGCAAGCCATTTGTATAAACATAAAGGTAATAATGAAAGAAGTAATTGTTCCAGTTGAATATTCTACTATTCCTTTTAATAGTACATTTCCTTAACTACTTTATATAACTACACAATAACACAGGCTTGCAACATATTACCATAATTTCAATCAACAAGAAATTATTAGATAAGTTAAAATATGGTGGCTCGAGTGAGGTAATCATAGAATCATTGAAATCATTTAGCCTAGAAAAGACCCTTAAGATCATTGAGTAATGAACTGCTCTTTCCTGCAATTTCTTGGAAATTGCACTAGGCAGCTTCAAATATTTACACAATGCACAGCCTATTCCTCACACAACATGAGTGATCCGTTCGGTTTCTTTCACGTGTTTCTTAGCAAAATGAATAATGACAATGTTTTGCAAAACCCTGACAGGTCTGTATTTAACACATTACCAAAGTCGGAGATGTACACTGGTAAAAGGGACAATAATGACTCCAGAGACTCATTGCTAGAAAAAATCCAAATACAAGAAGTCCCACAGGCAAGACTTATTTACTGTATCCAGCCATCCTGTGTCCAGTGAAGTCAGAAGACTTCTAGCTCTCTGTAGTTAACACAAACTCTACAAACAGAAAAGCCTCAGAATAATATTTAAAATCAATATAGACAAAGTACTCAGAACTTTGCATTGTTTTATGAGTCTTTGAGAAAAATCCAGGTAAAATGGAATTAACTTAGCTTACTGGGTTATTTAAATTTGGTCAGTGAAAGATCCTTTTCAGTAGGATGTAGAATACCCATTATTTTTATATATTTTATATATATATAAATATATAAAATATTTTTATATATATTTTTATACCCTGAATTTTTCTTCCTCTTATATGGGATACTGAAATAACAATATTTGGAACACTTACACAAATTGAAAATCCTAATAAAAATATACATTCAAACCCTGCTATAGGAAGGATAAGATAGATGATTCTTAAGAAGAGATTATTTTATGAGTCTGGGTTAATCCTATACTTCCAAAATTAATGGAAGCACATAAACCAATAAAACTGCATAATGGCACACTTTATGATCACGCTACTGAGGTGTTGCACAGTAGATTCAACCAAGCTTAAATCTGTTGGTTTTTACACTTTCCCACTCTTTCAGTAAAATTGTGTTCTGATCAAAAGCAAGTCTGTAGCCTATAAATAATGTCAATCAATTTGACAGCTATGTTTTAAAATTAACACTGAAGGAATGAGGGAAGGGTCTCCAACACGCTCAAAACCTTGCTGTGCCAGCAGGGGCTGGGGAGCAGCAGCTCAGGTGCAGGTGCAGTGCAAGGCAGGGCTACCTGCAAGCTCCCCTGGGGCACTGCTGTGCTCACAGCTACACTGCCAAGGCTCTCAGCAGCTCTGCTTCTTATCAAGGCTAAGGGACTGTGCTCCCATCTGCTTTTCAGACCACTTGGCAGCAGGTAACATCACTTGGTATTTCACTTCCAAGAAAAGTACTTCTCTTCTTCCAACAGATAATATTACCAATCTGTTTTAAGGTTGTAATTGTCAAACTCTGTAACCCACTTTTCTAGATGGCCTGTTGCTCTTCCTCTGAGTGTGCACAGAAACACACTGAGCTCAAAATCCCACAGCAACAGGAGGGAATTGCTAGAACTTGAATTCATTGACTTTTAGCATTTCAAAAATTTAAGTATTTAAAGCATTTGAATTTATTAAGCATTAGAAAGCCAGAGAATTCTCTGAGCTTTACTCACTTTATATATTCAAAAAGCCATATCCATTTTTTATTATTTTCTTGGCATTGTTTTTCCCTGATGGCTAGTGCCTGTATTTGTCTTCTCACAGCAACTAGTTTAGGGAGAAATAATTTGAATGTGTGTTCTTAGGACTTTTATTTCAAGGACAATTTCCTACCGAAAAAAAAGCAATTAACTAATGAAAGTACAGCCCTAAAACGAATGACACAAGAAGTCAGATGAAACTGGAATAATATCTCAAGGATCATCTACTAATGACACTTTTATTCCAAACCACCAAAACAGCAGCATACCAAGCCCTACAAAAGACTATTCTGAAGCTGAGGAAAGTAAATTAGACTTACTGCCAATATGAAATACAAAGGGAGTGACAACCCCCACTCGGCACTTAATTGCCTTACCTGGCATTCCATGGACAAGGTCTCCACACAACACAAAGAATTTGGGCTTAGGGTTTAGCTTGTTAATGGCCTGCACTGCTTGCTCTGCTAATTTGATTTCTTCTCCCCATTCATCATCTCCATTTTTAGTGTCTCCACATGTCCAAGCCTTCATCAGTCCAAACTGAGGATCTGCTCCTTGGATGAAGTAGAAGGGTCCCTTCCACTGGCACTCATCATCTGAAAAGAAAAAGGAGGGGGAAAAAAAGGTTAAGCAGCAGACACACTTCAAAGGGAGTGAAAGTTTCCATGTATCCTTCAATTGGTTGTTCTGCACCTAAGTAGGCTGATACTGCTTCAACAGAAGTACAGAATTTGGTAGTCATTCATACAGGGCAAATATAAAGGCAGAAGTACAAAATTTCCCTCTAATGGATAGTTGTAATAAATGAAAGTATATTAATCTAATTATACCACACAGTAATTACAGACTGATTAGAAGAAAAGTATGTGGAGAATTCAGCAAATAGGAAATGGAAATTACAAAACTACAACATAACACAAGTGTTTAGCATTAAATTTAATTTGTTTCTTTTAAGTCTCCAATTATTGCTTCTTTAATTAACAAGTTAAAACATACACAACTCTCACATTTTATGGATCCAGTAGACTTTTCTTTAATTTAAATTCTGTTTAAATGCTTTTTGTTCTCATAGTTTTAGAGAAAAGCTGGATATAGAATTGGAGGTAGAACTGAAGCCACTCAGCAGGACCAAGGTCAGAAAACACAAAATCCACAACATCAGAATGAGGAGCAACAAGAAATAACCAGATTTGGTGCTGCCACAATTGCTCCTGACACCTGTGATTAGAAAGGTGAGAACTCAGAAACAAATTTCCATTGATAGGGTCAGGGCAAACAGTGGGTACAACAGAATTTGCAGTGCTACTATTTTTTTTTTGCATACTTCTTTCCCCAATATGGTAATTCAAGTACCACAAATGACGGGTCATCTGTAACACTACAGAGACATTAGGAAAAAAAAATCTCAGCACTGGACAAATAAAACAACTGTTGCAAATTTAAAACAAAACTGGGTACCCTGTTCCTTAGACTTGTGTCTAAAGCTGGAATTGCAGTAGAAGCATGAGTACATTGTGGCTTCTCCAGCTGTCTATGTGCATTCATATGCAACTTGAATGTTTCAGTTTTGACATCTATCTGTCTTTGGCTTGGTAAGTTGACTGCTGTTGGAGTTCTTTTAAACAGCATTTAAACTGCTAAAAACTCTGACTACATCAATCTATAGCTGAATCTAAAAAGAAAATGACACAGCAAATTATTTTAAATTAAAATATAAACCATAAATACACTCCCATATTATGTAAGTCTGATCTGAAATTCAGTTTGAGGCAAAACTGGTCTTCCAGTGACAGTACAGAGGCAAGCAGCATGACCACCGTGAGTGTGCTCTTGGTCTCCTTCCACAAGATCGACCACTGGGGCTGCTCTCTTTGCAAGGAGCGGGATATGCTGCTTTCAAGGGAAGGTGGAAAACAGAGGTCAGAATTCACCCATGGATATGGATAGGCTGGGGTGAGGGATAAGGAATGTGGGCAACTCCCAGAAGCTGCTTGGAATTGTCATCTGTTGCTATGGCATCAGATCATTTTGCCAAATGAAAGCTTCTACACTTCAGTTAAAGTAACATTTAATATCTGAACAAAATTATTTATATACCAGCATTGACTTATTCTAAATAACAGTCACATGTTTTATATGCAAAAACTTTTGGCCACTCATTAGCTTTTAATTCTGAAATAAAATTTTCTCTTCCAATTACGTAACTTATTTGAAGAAGTGAAATGATCCATCTATCCATGAGTTAGCAACAGAAGCTTTATGGGACCAGCTGAGTGACACAAAGCAATTTAGGTTTTTATTTTATGACTTGCATGAAAAGATATGACTGCCATAAAAAGCAGCTTACATGCTGCATTAAAGGCATTGTTTGTGCAGAGAAATCAACTTAAAAGTTTTTATAAGTGGAAAAATGTAGGAAAAAAATCAGTTAGGAAAGCTTGGATCAGAAATCCTTTATGCCCTATACAAAATGAAACTGAAAAAAGGGAATGTCTGAAACAGGGACCTGGTTTGAAGGAGCAGCACAATTCTCAAACTCATTAAATGGGGAAAAAGACCAAATCTGAGAACAACATGGCAGAAATTTTAACACCTGCGCCTATTCCGGCAACTCGGTAGACAGTATGATAATCAATGCTGAGCAAAATCCACTTGCTTGGTATTGATTAATCGGAGGCCAGTAATTTTTACCATAGTAGCCTAAGTAAAATATAGATACACTTATTTATTTTCACAGAAACTACTTAGAAAAGAGAGCTAGTCTTTGGTTCAAAAGACTGTGCTGGCCCTTCTGAAGGGGAATGCTGCCTGGTGGCCAAAGGCCACTGGAGCACAGGCAGCAGGGCTGCACCAGGGCCCAGCTAACAAGGAGCTCCATCTGTAATGCTGGAACATACAGCACACCATGCACTGTAAGGAACATGCACAGCTGATGCAAAATGGGTTGGAAACCAGACTTGGGATCATTCTGATATAAGCTTCATGGATATTTTATTTTCCTGCCTTATATTCATGCCAATACAGGAACTCTCTCGGTTTTAAGTACCTGAACGTTTCCAAGACTGTGCACAGATGCTCTGGTTTGAGTGGGTGAGCCATGGTCATGTGAGGCAGAGAGAGAGACTGATAAGATGCATTTGAAAAGAGAAGTTCAGTACACAGACAGAATCAAGAAGTGGCAGAAGAAAAGAGAAACAGAAGATGCAGGGGTGGAGGTGGTGAAGAGTGGGGAGAAAAGGAAAGAGACAGGAGGTGAAAAAAGAAAGGAACTGAAAATGTTGCAAAGGTATATGCTATATTCTCCTGGAGGAAAGAAAAATATAAATGAAGAAAGTGAAGCAGGGACAACAGAAGAGATCCAGGAATCAGGGCTACATAAATAACACTCACTGCAAATGTTAGTTTAACTAGCTGGTCTTAGTCAAAGAATTCAGTAAATAGCCGTGTCTGTGGTATTCAATAACTTATCAAATAGCTAAAAAATAACAGTAAGGTTGAACAAATATTTTCTGCTTTTGTCTTGTTATTTGATCGCTCCAACTAGAAACACTATTTAAAACAAATAACTCTAGTACTTACACCAAATTCCATTCGCGTATTAATTATTATGTGGTAGTTACTGATGTTATTCCCCGTGAAACAAAATTATATAGGAACAAAATAAGGACACTCTGTTTAAACTTACAACGTGACTTCTTTTCTAAAAAAAACCTCAGGAACATGCTTAGATTACTATAAAGTGCTATAAATAAAAGCAGAATATAATGAAGAGAATTGTACTGGTACAACACCACTGGTGCAAACTTGCACCTGCTGTTCCAACTCCTAAGCCTGTTCTGCATTCAGGTAATCCAGGAAATAACCCTTAATTGCCCTCACTGGTCAATTATGCAAGTTTTTCCTTATCTGTGCGAGGCGTAACACTGGCCCAGCTCAAGTTTCAAGTGTTGCAACTAAGGCAATTTCACTAATTCTGCTTACAACTCCAGGAACAGGCCTGCACACGAGCTCTTTCAACAGACAGTATGGTAACAGGGTAGCAAGGTGAAACAGATGGCAAAAGCATCTTCCACTACCACAGATGGATCCAGATGTCTTTTGCCTAACAATTAAATCATTTATCAATGGACCCTCTTCAGATTATTACTAGCAAAACTTCTGTACCCTACTTTTCTCCCTCACCACCTGTCTGTTGGCACCCACAAGCAGAACAGGTACTGAAGTACTGCCGGAAATTCATCTGTCCAATGCCAGGCACCCACAAAAATCTGCTTGAACCACTTTCTGGTCGTTGCACTGAATCTCAAGAAGAGTGTTCCAAGAAATCATTCTGCCTCTATGCCAGGGGAATGCCAGAGTCTGGCAGAGGGAACTAACAAACAGCATTGGGTGCAAGTGGTGGGAGGGGGAACAGCTGTTTTTGCAGTAATCAGCCAGCCATGATCCAGGTGCTAGATGCTGCTCCTTGAGGGCTCACTTAAACAGCATCTACAGTCACTCACCCCATCAAACATAGCAAGTAATGACTTCTGGGGGAATAACATTAAAGGCAGCCTTCTCACTAGGAGTTGGAGTTTCAATTTTCAAGTTTTCAGATGAGCTATATCATTGTATTACACAAGGTGCATGCCAGGTAAAGCAACAGAAGATTAGGATTCAATTAATAATTTCTTCTGCCTTCTCATTTCCATCGCGAAATTGAGCAGAGAATTCCTGCAAATTGGCTCTTCATCCCCATGAACACAGAGGCTGTTTGCAACTTTCAGGATTGACCATCACAATAAGAAAACACAAATGCAGAAGATAATTCAGGAGAATTCTGATAACTGATGTACACATGGTTTCCATTTCTGAAGGACAAACTGTGTCTGTGGTGCTGCTCTTACACACAGAAAGCACAGAAAACTCCTATTTCAAATGCAGGTTGTTCCCAGGCCTCCTTAAAAGCTGTACAGCTGATTGCCACAGAAGAAGTCCAACTTCAGAACATGTTATGCCTCAGTTTCAATAGCTTCCTACTCTTTTTCTGCTCCCATGCATTCCAAAGTACAGATAGAGGATCAATGAAATGTATTTTTAGTAACATTGGCTGAAAAACTGTGCCAGCTTCTAAATTTATCTAAGGATTAATTCCGTGAAGGACCAAAGTAGTCAGCAGCAATTCACAAGGGAAAGCCCCAGCTATGGATTGTGATCACAGGGAAAAAGACACTTCAAGGACTGAGGTGGGATTCCAGCTGAACCTCACCATTTCTAGAGGACAATAGCTAATATCACACTGGGCCTTTGTTTCTTCCCTTTTTGTTTTTCCTAGTTTCTCCTCTCTTTTCTTTCCCCATCTCCAAGGATCACAAACATGCACCTAGAGAGATTACTCACAGAAACCACTGGCCTCTGACAGCCATGTAGTACTGGTGGGACTTCCAGTGTTTCCCTGGTGAGATTTTTTAAAAAAATCATTGGTTGGTTTCAACAGTATATTGGTTTTCTTCTTCCTCTACACTCTGCAGCATTTTGTGGAAATAAATGAGTTATGGAAAGCCACTCCTGTCCACAGTCTCTCTCTAGACACCACAGTGTCAGAGGAGAATGGATATGGACACATGTTCAGTGTCTGCTCAGTAAACCGTGGGCAGTTATAAATGCAACACTGCCCTCATGGTCATATTGGGTTTGCCAGAAGAACCATTTCATTTTTCTGAAAGATCAGAGAATGGCAGAAATAGAGACACAGTTCCTGCCTTGAGCCATCTCTCTCCCTGCAGAGTGTGCCCGTGAGTCTTTTAAGCGAGCTCAGTATCCATACAACATAGACAATTAAAAAGCAAAACTTTGTTTTATTACTCTCAGTGCTGAAATAGTCTGAAAACCAATAAAGGACTTGCTCTAAACTCTTACTATTTCCTTGTTATATGTTAAAATATTATCAATAAATATGGCCTAAAATAATATCATTATTGTCTGTATGTCCAAATACAAAAGATTTCAATCTAATGAAATGTGCATTTCTTTCAGCTGTATTTTCCATGTGCACCTGAGACACTACCAGAGACATGACTATCGAAGAGTCTGAGGAATGACCAAGGCAACCTGTTGTGAAAGGTGCAATTCTACACATCAGGGAAAAAAAAACCTTCAAAACAAGTATCATAATACATTTTTAGAGAGAAAATAAAGCCTTTCAAAGAATAATTATTTTAGAAGTTACATACTACAGAAATACTGTGAGTAGAAAGATTTAATGACAGAACATGGTTTCTCAAATAAATTAGGCAGTGCTACTAATCTCAAAAGATACTTTCAAACTTCTTAGATAACTATCAAGGTAAGAAATGCCCTCTCAGGCACAGTTTATTTGTACTGAGGGCTACAGAATGCTAAATTCTAGTCATGCCTTATGCCCACCCCCAAATTTAACATGTAAACTCATTACAAAAACTTTACAGCCCAGAGCTGTAGGTGTGAAGGGGGGTGGCTTGCATAATGACAAGGTGAAGTCACAGAAAGTTGCTCAAAACCCACGTAAAAATTTGCCTAATTCATATGAGAGTTGGAGACAGTATTGGGAATGGAATATGCAAGCTGGGAAGCAGTTCTGATCAGTGCTCAAAAATATTACTGTTGAAGAGCTCTAGAACAGTAATTGTAACGTGCCAAGATGCAACACTCATGTGAAAGCAAGAAAAAAATAAGAAATCAACTGCGGTTTTATTTAATTTCAAAGGAGGGTGAATTATATGTAATTATGATGCTTTTAAAAAGTGCAAAAATCTTTGAAGGCAGCATGGAAGCTATTCAATGACAGTATCCCAGAGGCTCAGACCATATGCACAGCTTTTACTAAGAACTTCAGAAAGACCAAAAAGAATCCAGACAGTCTAAACAACTTAAGTAACAGCCATAAGGAAGCTCCTTAGAGCAGGACAGCATCCTTCAAAAAGCTAAAGCAGCCAAATTAAGAAAACAGAAAGGACTGTATACACTGGAAGGCTAGATACAAAACTCCAAGCTCTAAAAAGTGAAGAACTGGATGCAGCAGAAATCTGAAAACTAATAAAACCTTTTGCAGAGAAATTAGGAGCAGGTAACCTGCCAGACACTCACTAAGGTTAACAGACGTTCCAGACAGGCAAGATGCACCCAATCATAAAGGCTGAGCAGAAAAACAAGGTACATTTTTGTATGCATGTTTATTGTGAAGGAACTAGTGAAAATCTAACATGAGGATTCTTCCTGACAGACAATGCCTCATGATCTGTCTCAAATCAAAATGCCAGTAGATGCTTCAACAAATACACATGAACTGAAACCACTTGGATTAGGTGGCACTCACAGAACTCCTCGAAAGTGAAAACCACCTCACCTCTGGGCAGTTACCTCTCGCTTAAAACTGCCTCTGCACCAAAGAACAGCGAGATGGCCAGTAACACACTGATATTTAAAGGGGCTTCCTGAGCCATCTGGTAACCACTGACTGCAAAACTGGCATCTGTGCAGGCAAGTGAATGGAAGCTCTAACAAAGACAATAACTGCTGTGCTTACTGATTCTTCAGAAGGAGTAACCAACAGCTTTTACATCTCCAAGAGGCATCTAAGAGTTACTCACCAAAGACTCCTAAGAAAGGTGAGTTTTGAAGTATGAAAGCAAGTCCTTGCATGCACAGAAAAACTGGTAAGAAGAAATGGATCAGACGTACAGATCCCACCTGGATGTGTACTGGGACCTATACTGTTCAACAAACTCAAACCTATCTGTAACAGCAACCGAATAGTGAGGAAGGCAAATTTGCTAAAACTAAGCAAATTTGGTGGCATGAAAATCCGGCCTGGTTGTGAAGAACTGAGGACAGACTTCTTACACAGGGGCTGTCCAAAAGAGCTGATGAACTCCAATGCAAAAAAAGTGCAGGATAGTGCACATGGGAAAAACACCACTGACTTCATGTAAAGTACAACAGTTCTAGCAAGTGCTACAAAGAAAAGTCAGCTCAACATCCACTAATGGCAAAAAAGCAGGAATTGGAAAGGAATAGAGAGCACAGTAAAATGAGAAAATGAGAAGCAACTGAATAAACTTACAGATTTTGCAAAAGATTGGTAAGGGAGGCATGACAGAGAAACAAAAAAATCACACGTGGAACTGAGAATGGGAGTATGCAATACTGGTTATTTGCCTGCTCCAGATAAAGGTTTTGGAACCATCAAGCAAAACTAGCAAAAGACAGGTTCAAACAGACACTTCTCAACCAGTTAAATTGACAGTACTATCACTTCTTTAGTTACTTGACAAAAGTGTTTACTTACTTTCACAGGAATTCTCTGCACAGCATGCAAATGACATACTTGGGGCCAAAAAAACCCACATAACAAACCAAAACAAAATAACCCCATGACTTTTGGAGAGAGGTGGTGAAGGCAGCATTTAACCAAACATATGGTCCTGCTTCTTTTCTAAAATACTAATAGAAGCAGCAGACATCTGATGCATAACTTCACATGAGTAGAAAAGACAGATAATGTATTTCAGAATGTAAAGCCAAAGCATACAAAGGTCTCTTGCCAATAGAGCAAGGTGTTTGTGCACTGTTTACTACTATGCCTCACTGATTACATGGATAATTTAGATCACTAACCTTGAGCTTCTGATTCACATATCCCATCTCAAGAACAGATTAAAGCCAGTTACAGGTATAACCTCCACATTACATAAAATCAGACTGAACAAATTACCATTAGGGGACAGCATGGGGAAGAGTGATTTTGCACAAAAGGCAGCAAGACAAACCCCAAAATAAAGCTCTCAGTGATGGTTCTCAAATTTTAAAAGGAAAAGGTGTGCCAAACCATAGCAGTGGCAGTAAATGCTTTGTGTAGCTACATGTTTAACTAGAGCGAAACCTAAAAACTGAGGAAAGAAACAAAACACAGACAACTGATTCTCATCTTAAACTGCAAGAAATTGCATCTCAGTTTTATCAGCCCTTGGTTCTGGTTTTGTTTCTTTTTTTTCTTTCCCCCCAATCCTTTAGTTGTGTTGAACTTTAGTCTATTAAGAAAGCACTAAGTAAATTATTTACAAAGAAATATTGCACCCGAAGATGGTAGCTGGACTATGGTAGCCTAACAAGTCCTGAACAGAGATTTAAAATAACCAGTTGGTAAGAAAAGTCTTAATTAATATTTAAAGAATTCCAAACGAAGACACTTCAGGAGAAAGAAGCACACCTGGAAAACAGATTACCAAATGACTTATGTTCTTCCATGTTTAAGACAATTTTCAAGAAGTACTAAGATAAAGCTTTTATTCAGGAGTTTTTACACTGCTGTTGAAATTCCTTTTGTTACAATTTCACTATACAGTTGATATAACTAGATGGCTTGTCTGCCATCTGTCCCCTCAGCAAATGCTAGGCATTCTGTTCCAAACCAACCAGACCATCTGCAATTAATAGGTTGCCAGAATGACTGTATACGTATACTTCACATGCTCTGAGTTGGTGATTTTTCTTTATTTGGCAACAAGCAAAGCCAAATATTTCCAGCAAAACCCAAGAAAATACCACAAAACTGTAGGGACTGAATAGCCTCGCTGACCTCACCAAACCAATACAATCTGAAATTCATAAACATAAGGAAATAAAAGACCTACCACGCATGGCAATAGGAAAAGATTTCTTAACAAAGAGCCAGCTGTGCTCCTCTAAAACCCTGCAGAACCTCTGTCTTTGGGAGAATTTTACAAACAGGTGACACACACGCAGAGCTGTCCCACCTGCTCCTGCGCTGGTCCGGCCACAGGCAGGAGCCAGCAGTCACAGGTGGCTGTGCCAGCTTTGGCTTATCCTCGCCTTATCCAGCCGGGAATGCTGGAGGCACATCCTCAGAGGAGAGACATCCCGCCCGCCAGGGGATCCCGGAGCAGGGCCTGGGGGCGCCGCAGCACCCTGAGGGGAGCGGGATCCTCCCGACTGTCACTGAAATAGCCCACAGTGATCTGTCAGGGCACCCCTGGAGGTACAAACAGCCTCACCAGCTATGGAGCTCAGGCTTGGGAGCTCGGACAAACCCTTTAAACCCAACCCCACACCACGGGTCAGGGCTTCCCCAACCCCACACCGCGGGTCAGGGCTCCCCCAACCCCACACCGCGGGTCAGGGCTCCCCAAACCCACCGCGGCCCTCCCACACCACCCCACACCGCGGGTCAGGGCTCCCCAGCCCCACACAAACCCCACCCCACCCCACACGGCGGGTCAGGGCTCCCTAAGCCCACCGCGGCCCTCCCGCCCGGCCCCCAGCCCAGGCCCCGTCCCAGGCCCGGCCCGGCCCCTCACAGCTCCCCTCCCCGGCAGCAGCTCCTCCCGCCGCCGGGGAAGCCCCGGGCCTCCCTCCCTCCCTCCGCACGCCCCTCCCGCC
>JAWWMP010000033.1:7052952-7070488 GCA_035047865.1 Dendrocincla tyrannina | reverse complement strand
CGGCCAGGGGTATCACCTGAGTGACACAGCCAGGGGGGTTACCTGAGTGACACGGCCAGGGGGGGTCACCGGAGTGACACGGCCAGGGGGGGTCACAGGAGTGACACGGCAAGGGGGGTCACTGGAGTGACACAGCAGGGGGGGTCACCTGAGTGACACGGCCAGGGGGAGTCACCTGAGTGACACGGCCAGGGGTATCACCTGAGTGACACAGCCAGGGGGGTTACCTGAGTGACACAGCTGGGGGGGGTTTACGTGAGTGACACAGCCAGGGGGGTCACCTGAGTGATCCACCCAAGGCCCTGTTTGCTCCATCCTTCCAGCCCTGCCCTCCCTTCCCCTCGCCCCGCGGGGCCCCGGGTGGTTCAGGGCATGGGATCTGCGCTGAGGTGCTCCCCAAGGTTAATGCTGTCAACTAAAACGCCTTCCTGTGGCTGGATTATTTTCCCATCTGTACAAGGCATTGTATTATCACCCACAAATAAAACCGGCTTCGGTCCCGCTTGTAAACTGCTTGTTGATCATTAGATGGAAAGTGCTAGAGGAAGTCTTTTTTATTAAGTAGTTTTTGTCAATTCCCCTCTTTATGAGGCAGCATGTGATATATTAAGCAAATAAAAACTAAAGTGCATTTTTTAGTCTCAGGTGCAGCCCATCTAAACATCCTAACACCATCAAGGAAGAGGTGATCACAGTCTCATGGTGGAACTGCTCACCGTAACTTTTAGACCAATTGCCTCAATCATGCAAAGAAATTTTTTACCTTTTCTAGTTTTTTTTCCATTTTCTTGTCACGTGCTTAATAGGGCTGAGTAGCCATAAACCGGATGATGTGACTGCTGCGTGACTTCAGCTAAGCTCAGCATGAATTCTGCAAGTGAAATACCATCCAGATCAGGCCAATGGGTGTAGCAAGAACATGAGTGTTTTGGCAAGACAGCACAGCATGGTTCTGGAGCACAAGGACAGCACAAGGTGATCAGCACACTGCATTACCTTTGTCTTATTTAACCTGCTCGTGTTGCTAAAGGCAACCATTTTTCCTGTCAAGTTATGCATGTCTGAAAGATTGCATCAGACCTGGCAGAGGTGTGGATTCAAAGACCTTCTAGATTTCTCTAAATCTCTATAGTTTCACAGGTCTTTTTCCTCAGCATGTGTAGGGGGCTCTCTACAGAATTCTGGTGTCACAGGGGAGCCTCAGGGGGCTCAGCTCTTTCTAGGTGATGGTGGTGCTGATGGTGAGGATGCAGCCTGCCTGTGTTGCCTCCTCTTCTAATGGAACCATCTGATATTATATCAGCTTGAGTACTGACTACTGTAATGAGGATGCCACAAGAAATTTCCATTTTGTAATTTAAACACATTTCCTTGTGTTTTTGCAGCCTGAGTGCAGAAGTGTTTTCATCTGCAGAAAGAAAGGAACATTTGCACATAAACGTGAGAACAGAGGATGGGGACTGTGTGTGCAGGAGGGGGATTTCAGCTCTCTTCTGCTTCCTTTACTCTGCCAAATTTGAAGTATGCATTTTTGAAGCCAAGATCATGGACCAAATGCTATACAGCTAAACTTATTTTACTATGACTAAATCGCTTGAAGTTACTACTGATCTATGTTCGTTTAATTATAGATTTTCATGGACCTACTCCAGATGAGGCCTAGATAAAGCTGCAGAATTTTGTCATAGGACTTGATTTGTTATACAAAGTGTCATGAGTATAATGGCACTGAATAAATAATTTACAGTAGCACGTGCCTGGTCTTATTTATAGAACAGAAACTGAGAATGATTTTACTGATTTTATAAAGTTAGTGTGAGCATACACAGGAGAAAATAACCTCTGAAAGGGCATGCAGTATATTGAAAAGAAGAGATAAAAAGTGGGAAATGGAAGCATTGAAAAGGAAATGCTTATATAAGGTTTAGCTTAGTAAGGATTGTGATTAGTATACTGCAGACTTTTAAGACTTACTCTAGTATGCATTAGATCATGCTACCAAACCTTACAGTTCTTAACAGCTTGGAGGTTCTGAAAAATCCAGGACCAGACATGCTACTTCATTTCTTACTACAATTTCAAGTAAGATCGTATGCACTTTGAGAGACCTAGATAAAGTACTACTAAAGCTAAGTATGAATAAAACAGGTAAATTATTCAAAAATTTGCTATCTCTCTTGAGCAATTCATATAAACAGCTCTGGTGGTCCACACACACCACATCCCCATCCCGGGGGGCAAAATAGTCAAAAGCAGTTGTTGAAGGAGGGAATCTTTTTTTTACTATTGTCAGCAAATGGCAAGATGACAACAAATTAAAAAATTGGAACAGTGCAAAAGGTGAAAAGGACATAACAAGGTTAGTCTAGACATTAGAATTAAAATTACAAAGCACAGCCAGATATGCAGGTTTGAAACTAGACCATTTTAATCTTACACATAGACTAGAATGACTATCTGCCATCTGGAATTCAGGGAATCCAATGAAGGTTGGAGGTGTAAACAACACACACAAGCACTATCAACATCTGTTTCCAGTGCATGCTGATATGTATGAGTCCTTGAGGGATAAGTTAGAGCAAATAATTGAAACTGATAAAACCTGATGATATAAAAGGGATCACACATAATTGTATTTGTTTTGAAAGAGTATGGATTTGCACACGCTGAAAATAAATAGTGCATACAATGTATTGCCTGCTGTCTATGAATCTCATCTTCCAGCTCCCATAAATCCTTGAACAGGACAGCATTCCTAGCAGATGTAACATTTTGGGAGGTTTGGCTCTTGAATTCTTCTTCCAAGAAGAACTAATGGATAAAATCAGTAAGTTCTGAAAACTTACAGCAGTATCTCACACTAGCCCACTCTATCTCCTGCTCTCTTGCTGAGACTCCAGGATGCCTATTCCATTACAGATAAATTTGGCAATATGAGCCTAAAACATTACAGAGTATGATAAAACTTAAGGTCTGCTTCTTCGATGTTCAATACAAAATTGAATTACTACACTAAAAATGAATTACTAAAGAGTGCTCTCAATGTTAAAAAAAAGTTCTGTTAATGTTTAACCTTGATACCATTTTCAAAGAACACACAAAACAATAGAAAAAAATATTAAAAATGTTTTGTGCAAACCAGCTTAAAAAGATTGGATGACCAGGACCAATATTTTGTTGGTAGGAAGGGAACAATGATGACATTGATTATTTCCACAGTTAAGAATCTACATTGTAATTGATTTTTATCTGACTCATTTAGTGTGGGCAGGCTCCATTTGTTCAAGAAACCTGTAATATATTCCTTGAATCACTGTAACTATGACAGAAATAAAAGTTGATGTAATGAGTTAAACACACTATTTAACTCAATTTGTTTTGCACACTGAATTCCAAGTTCCAGCACAGAAACAGGTTCTATCTGGAGCTACTGGTCGTCTTTCTAAGATGTCTTGTTCATTGTGTGTGCTGCCAAATAAGAGTTCTACTTCATTCAGCGTGCCTCTGATTTGAGATTTCCCTGTCCTGAGGTTTCATTTTCAGGTACACTGAGAACTTGCACCTTTCATTGAGTAATTGAGACCTGGGTTGCCAGCAAATTTGAAAGTCATGACCAGTAAAGACTCCAGTGAATGAGAGAGCTAGGCTGGAAGGAATTATTTGATCTAGTGCATATTTTTGACACATTAAGTGTCTGTTCCTGAAGAACCACAGATATTCGGGTCATGAGTTTGCATTGAAAATGCTACAAAAAATGTATAGGAGTCCAGCAGTGAAAAAAATCAAGGCTTTAACTGAAGTACCCATTTCCAAAATTATGCAGAAAATTTGTGATTGACTGCCACCTCTTCCTGAACTGAGAACTTTGTGACTTAAATGTTCTCCAGAATGAATCCTGTCAGAATTGGACGGCATTTACCTGTTATCTAAAGTTTATGATACCTGCTGCTTATCAAGATCTGTCCAGTCACATATGGAAGAGAATTAGGCATAAAAATAGATTTAAAGAAACTATGTAGTATAGATATACATATATATATGTGTGTGTGTGTGTGTTTTTAGAGTACTACAGGTTTCAGGTATATACTATTTGACTCGGTCTAAGAAGAAAATCTAGATTTAAGAAATTTTGTTTCACATCTTGATCTAAAATTTGGACTTGTTGGACTTTTCTTATTTTAAACAGGTTTTCCATTAATGTACATGCAAAAGCAGAAATCTGGCAGAAGAAGCAGTATTTCGTTTATGCATCTGCATGCATGACTCTCAGATCACTTTCTTCTTCTTGGCTGATAACTGACATTTTATTAGAAAAAAATAAAACCCCAGATGATCATTAAACACAGTTGTTATTTCTGCCAAAAAAAACCCCAAAGAAGCGGCAATTTTTTTTTTGTTCACCTAAATTTTAACCAAATATATTTTTGAGAAGCACATGTACATCATTATCTGAAAGGATATAACAAACAGGATAGAAAGAAAGAACGCCATCAGATTACTATGAGAAAAAAATTAGTGATTAGAAAAAAGCTGTGAAGGAGAAACCATTGTCATACCACTTTGCAAAGCTGTAGCTTCTGCACCAGAGTGAGTTTTGACAGCACAGAAATGTCCTCTGTGTAAGTGGAAAAGGTACATCAATCGGGCAAATAAATCCTCTCCTTGATTGGCCTTCATGGGTCCCAGACTTCACTCCTCTCCCCTCAAAATACAGCCTTACCAACCGATTGCATCAGCAGTTGAGAGAGTCTTTGCTGCCTTCGAGAATGATTGATGTCCCCTAAACTCTTGATAGAACTCTTCTACACATTGGTATTTGCTCAGATTGTGTGCCAGGTTCTACATGGCCAACAAATCTTAAAGCTGACTTTGCCCTCTGTGATGTCACTGATACAGCAGTCACGACCCTCCTCAAAGAGGGTGGCTATGAAGGACGCAGCTATTTGGCCACAGATTTCTATAAAACAAAATGTTTTCCAGTAATTAAAGGTGGAGACGAACAAAGGAGGTACTCCGGGAAAAGCACAGATTAATTTAAGCATAAATGACCCATTTAAGGGTTTTTTTCATTCAAATAATGACTGAATAAAAGGAGTTCAGAGACTGATGAAGGATGCTGAATAGGTAATTATCGCTATTACAAACCTCTTAGTTTAATTTGTAGGAAATGTGATTTGAAAATTAAATAGTACTTTGATTTTTTTAGGTTTCAGTGTGGACTGTCTTTCAGCTGTGTCTAGCACTTTTGTTTTTCAGAATTTCAAGGACCTTTCCTTTCTCATTAATGATTGTATTAGATAACCAGAAGGATCCATTTTTCAACAGTACTATCTCAGCAATAAATTACATTTCCCACTTCTCTCAGGTCCCTGGTCTAAAGATCTGTAGGTGTTTTACAGGCCTTGGGTAAAAAGAGATAAAGAAAAATCTGGGCACAGGTAGAGGCACACAGAGGCTGATTTATGAGGGAAGACATAACATGCACCACAAAGCTTCTACTTTTAAAATTAATAATAGATGAGGACAAGACTGCACGCCCTACAAGGCAAATGTGATCCACCTGTTTTGTACCAGCCCTCCACTTCTACCCTCCTTCACCGTGTTTGCAATGATTTCTTTCAGATTCCTTCCAGTTGTACTTATTCATAACAACTAAACCCATGACAGCAAACACTGTCTGTATTCCCAGAGTGGTGTTCTTTCAAATTTCTAACGCTCCAGTATTTTTCAAATCTCTGTTACAAATGTAGCAGAGTCCACTGTCCAAGCATATAAAAGCAGACTAATTGACACTAGAAAAATGGCTTTCCTGTTCTCTGAATTGCTTCTTGTTTTAAAACAATGGAGAAGTAAAAGTGTATTCATGGAAATATTGCTTGGTCTTATTCATACATTCCTCCATGTGCTGAAGAATGGTCACAATAAAGATTGTGATCTTGTTCAGGGATGCCCTGTACAGCAGGCAAAATAGAGACATTAGCTGAAGGGCCTCGTCTCCAGATGACTTGAACATAGTGGGATGGATTCATCAAACATAACAATTTTGTGCTGAATTTTTCATAAAAAAGGCACACAACATTCATGCAATGCAATTACTCAGCATGGAACAGGTTTGAATTGAACAAGATAACTTTGTCCTTGCGTAGGTAAATTCATAGTGCCAGGAAATGTTCTCCTCTCCAGGTTCTAGGAATTACGTGCCTAACATTCTCTTGCAGCACACAGTACAAGCTACTATTAATAATATATCTATAGCTGAACATAAGGTGTGGAGGGAGTATTTAAAATGTTTAATTATTCAAATGAAGGAATTAATTGACTGCCTTTTTTGCAGTTCCCCAATATTTCTAAACATTAGAAGAGCTCAGCATGCTAAGAAGAATACAGTAAGTGCCTAGGAGGAAATAAAAACTAAAATAACTGGAAACTGAAAATTTTCCTAATAACTGAAGCAGTGGCTTACACACTGTATATGCTGTCATTTGGAGTTATATACATAAATCAAAACCATGATAGTTGCCTATGTATTTGGGCTCCTGAATGGAAAGAAATTAGATAAGAAAAATATGAGCTAATAATTCCTGGTAGGTGTTTGCATATTAACAACCTAGCCAAGGCTCTTGCAGAGATGGCAGGATTGCCAGTTGGTGATGGTATTCACCAATTAATATCCAGAAAATATAGATGTACTTTTACTGTATTTTAATGTGTAGCATTAGCACATGCAAATTCAGAGTAAGGTGGGTGCCTATCTATGTATCTCTTCCCTATAAATCCTTCTTATGTTAGTATCTTGGCATCAATGGAAGCAATTTTTTCAGGGAAAAGGTGCATCATATCCATAAGTGCAATCCAAGGCTTTGATCTCTGGTGTTTAGGCTTAGACTTTCAAGGGGTTTCCTTACTCCCATTTCATCTTGAGTTCTATAACTCAAAATGCTTTCAGAGAAGGCAGTGACCTTTTGAGTGGCAGATGCCATAGGAATTACATTGTTTTCCAGTGAAAACCTTGAAGAAAGACCTTGAATGTTAACAAGTCACTGACTGGAGAGGCAGTGGAGTACATCAAGTGTTGTAGTGCTCAATACTTCTCCTACCCCTTCAGTTTTGAAGAGCAACGTGAAGTCCAAACGATTCACATTTAGGCTTTCTGTGACAACAGTAAGCAAGGTGATATTCTGCTCACCAAAGAACCACTCCTTTCTTTTTTCTGTCCTTCTTTGTATTAGTCTAAAGAAGATTATTTCTCTCTTATTGTTTCTGTTAAGTAAACAAAAAACCAGAACAAACAAATGAAACCACACCAAAATACCAAACAACAACAAAAAGACCCCACCCCAAAACAAACCAAAACCCAACAATGGAAAGAAATCTGGCACAAGTTCTTCTTATGCTGAGAAGCACTAATTTGGTTCTGGTTCAACTTTGGTTAAGCAGATTTCTGCAACTCAAGCAAATAAAGAGTGAAATGCACCTTGGCTGAAAGGAGCCCTGGTCTCGTTTACATCCTTTAGTATTTCATCTACTGATACTCTCCCAGGAATTACTACTTCGTCCAGCTTTTGCAGTGCAGCTGTTTTAGAAGCATCCAGGTATGTGAACAGACAAAATATTTCAGTAGCTGAAATACTTTCAAAATTAGTTTCTCAATGAAAACACTGAATAACAGCTTCATAGACCCTGGAGACTGCTGTCTGCTTTCCCCACAGCAACAGTTCTTCCCCTTCCTCTTGCGAATACCTTGTTCCACTCTGCAGGTGAAGGCCTGGCACCTTGTGCCTCCCAAGGACACAAAGCTGTGTAAAATGCAATTCTTGGACAATGCACTCGACAAGGAGCTGTACATTCAAAATAACAGTGCTTACTATTTGAGAGTTAGTAAATATCTAGAGAAAGATTTTGTGAATCAATGAGATCGCTATTATTTTTCACACTTTTCCTGTGAGTGAAGAGAATTGAAATATTTCTGGCTTCTTACATAACCTAGTCTAGTAAGTATTTATCTCATTGTATAGATAAAAAAACCCCAAACAGCCTCATCCTTAAATAAATTCTATGTAAATCGAAAAATTGCAAATTAAAAGTTAACTTAGAGGACTTTTTGTTTGATCTTCTGAACAACAAATCTCACCTGACCAAATAGAATAATACCATTCTGGGTAAAATTGTCTACGATGACTGAGAAGACACATATATAAAATATTTTTTTCCCGAGAAGAAGAACTCATTCATTTATCAGCTAAGGTTTTAGAGGAATTTTTTTTCAAGAGAATAGTGCACTGCATGGGTGTCATTTCTGAAAAAAGGTAATGCACCGCTCATACACTCCAGACTAACTCAAAGTGAACGGAGCATTTTGGTGGTTTCTGCAAGTAAATTCATAACGACCAACAAGACTCAACAGATTTTTAGGACAAAATCATAAACTTGTTGTGGTGAACACCATGGATGTGTGGGGGAGGAGGGAGAAGTGCCAGCTGGATCCATCATCTGTCTTGGCATTTATACTGTGTTCATCACCATGGTATCAGAACACCTTTACAAGCTCTAAGAGTAATGCCAGCGAAGGATCTCTAGTTTCTCCTCATGTCCTGAGAGGGATGGCTTGGTTGTTGTCGTTATCATCATCACTGTTATTATTATTATTAAACAAGCAGGTGAAAATAAGGGATTTTACTTTTGATTCTTAAGGAGCTGAGATTTGTAGCTGTTTCAGTACCATCAGGGAATCAGTTTCACAGCTGTATGCCAGTTGCTGAGAAAATGGTATCTGCACATGGTATCGAGATGACTCTTCCCTTGGCCCAGAAAGTCCCAGCTGCAGTGAAAGGCTGTGGAGTGAGTGAGAAGGAGCCCTCACGCTCCTACACAGTCAGGGCACAGAGGAGCTGCTTAGGGTGGATGGGCAGGAAGGCAGAGACAAGGGTTGTTGGGTGCACTGCTGGTTTTGGTGGTTTGCCCAGCAGTGCGGGCACATTCCCCCAGCAGATGTGCCAGAGCTCTGCCCACCCCTGTGCCAGCAGAACCTGCCTCCCTTGGGCTGCCAGGGCCTGAGGCACAGGGACACCAGAGAGCTGGGGGAGTGCATTTTCAGGGCCCTACAGCTGTCTGCACAGGGCCCTGAGGGGCAGGTATGGGAAAACATTATTTCCTTCACTATTTCTACATGCTCTAATATAATAAGCATCAGAAATGTGGCCTCTGTTACTTTTGTCTTTAACTTTTCCTGTGGTTTTTTTCGGTATCCTTTAATGTTAGATTTTGGGTTTGCTTTCATTATGAACAACACTAGGATTATAGAATGACCCCATTGCAACAAATGGAGTCTTATGTCCTATAAAGAACATCTCAATGAGAATAAACTTACAAAATCTGGTTTCTCAGAGTAGAATCCTCACTCCATTGAATTTAATGGTAATATTCCTGCTAATACTAATGGGTCAGGACTTTGTCCTTTGCATTGCAACTGTCAGTAAGTAACTAATGACAGCCAACAGACCTAATACTAAAAAAACCCTTTGCAATGAAATGAAAAGACTGAAAACTGGACCCAGGCTGAAGCTTTACATGGAGGATCTATTTCTGATCTTGCTGTGCAAGTGGTTTAGTGTTTTGGTTTTTAACTGGAGCTAAACATTATGACAGAAACAAGTGAGATAACTGGGTATTATGAGATATCTGCTCTTTTTCACTTATGGTCATTGTATGTGTTGAAATACTTGCATTGTCTATGTAGGAAAGCAATCCTGTTGTTCAGCCAGCAAAATTATCTGTTTGTTCATCTTACTATCAAGGCTCACTTCAACTGTTCTAGTTTGCATAGAAATTACATGCAATTTCCTTTAAATTTTCTTAGTTTTCTTCTGAAAGAAGATCAATCACTATATTCACAGGGAGAATTTGTTAGACTGGAAAATCCTATTTAAGAGTTCAAGGTGTATAGAAATTACAAAATTGACTTTAAAGAGGCCAGCTTTCTGTCAGGTGTGTGGGAGTGAGTGACAGACTAATTCCCACACACCCAAGAAAATTTTGAGTTGTCCTTTTACCAAGTACTCTGTTACAATGGCCCTATATATATGTGTGTATATATATCTCTAGTATATATATAGGTGTATATAAATATATAAGTATATACATACTATATATAATTGTAATATATATACAATTTCTATATTGCACAGAAATATTCCTTTTGCAGCTTCCTCACATTGTGCTCCAAAGTTACTTGGCTATATAAATTACAGATGAAATAATCCGTTCTGAAAACTGTACTCTCAGATGCCAGTGTTGTGTATCCAAAATGTGTTTTACCGTGTTGTATACTCTGCAATAATCTCCTATATATGTGTTAGGGAGCAGATACCCCCCATATGTTATTAGCATTAGATTATATTCAGCAGGTTAGAGATAATCTGCTGATTTAAGTAAACACTACAACAAAGAGGTGCCACTGGAATCTGGTATCAGCATCTTTTTGCACTACTTCTTAAGACTCCCTAATGTGCATTTCACATTACATTAAAATCCTATTATTTGTCCTATTATTTACCCAACTGTGGGATCACTGCACTTTCACAATAATAAAAAAACCTCTAGGCAAATATATGTTACAAAACCACACCAAAAAAAATACCAAAAATAGTCTGCTACACATTATTTACTCTAAGCATTAACTTTTGGCTTGATGCAAAGAGCAGGGAAACTAGATTAATGCCATTCACTCAGACAGCATAAGAGAATACCTAGACAGATGTTCTAGATAGATATTCCATTTCTGTAGGTATAAAAGGGTTGCACTGTGCTGAGAAATATCAATGACGAATGCTGTTATCATTATCAGAATGCTCTCTAGAAAGAAAGCATAAGAAATGGCATTTACTTTTCCACCTTGATGTCTTCATGGGTTTCTGACCCATGTGTCAGTATATCTGGGTGATAGATTATTTCCTCTCAGTGGCTATCATGCTGAAGGACAGAGAAACAAATCCCTCTGGGGCCAGCTTTAGTACTGCTCTTTACATTTGGCTGTCAAGTGGAGTCAAGAAGGGACAGTTGGTACCATCTGCCTAAAAGCGTGGTCTGGAACCCGTGTGTGTATCTGTGCACGTCAACAGCTTTCCAACATATGTGCCTAAATTTAGTTTCTGAATTCATTACTGGGCTTTCAAAAATGTGACCTGGTTTCCAGAAGTACTGACCACTGAGACATCTGGTGATTTCATGTAAGCTGTGATTATTCAGCAACTCTTGAGCAAAATCACTCAGTGCAGTTTCCATTTTAAGTCAGTGTAAAGACAGTTGTTGAATTTAATAGCTACTGAGTTGGTCTGTGGGTGTTTAACCTTTGGCAACCACATCTGACACTCTTGTCCAGGCACAGTAGTCATGTCAGTGGGTCTGAAAGCCCCCTGAAAAGTGGTGACAGTATCACCTGACAATGAGAGCAGTGCCATAGAATTAAAAAGGTATCACGGAACTCACACCATTATTGCCTTTGTACTTTATTTCATCTGTCTTGTGACTTACCATTTTAAAACTCTGAGCATCTTTTAACAGTTAGCATCATTTAAAAATGGAACTGTCAGAGAAATTTTCTTATTCATAAATCTGAAAGTTCCTACATCTATATATTAGTACTATGGGTAAGACTAAAAATACATCAAGCCTTAGATGGGCATGTTGTGACAATCATATGGAGAGACATCATTAAAGCTTATTTTCAGGGAAGCACACTCAAAAGGTCTAATTTTCAGTAAGAACTTTTGATTTTGGTTGCTTGGCAGGACATTTTGGAAGACATGCAAAATATATGGTGGTGAAAACATTTTGTTAGTTAAGTAATACAGTGACTTCACATTCCTGTGAAGAGCAAATTCTTCCCTTCTGAGGTTTCAGCTCACTTCTCTGGCCCGTGAGGGTCATTAGTGCTAAAACTGGCAGACTTTAACTCATTAATTTGACTTTTGTTCTGCCTTCCATCCATGGGTATTCCAGGCCTGAAGAATGCACATTCTAGACTAAACTTGTCTAGCTCTTTATCTCAGTTACTGAGGAGTTTTGGAGAGGTATTGGTTAGATCAGCTTCTCAGCTGTCCTAATACATGCCAGAGTCAGACAGCAGAGGATCTGAAAATTTTCTGTGCTGTGTGTCTTCTTCTGTGTCTGAGCACAGCTCCTCTGTGCTCAGTATACAGCCTATTATACTCACTTTAACCTTGACAATTTTGAGTGCTATTTTAGGCCTGTTTAGAAAGGCTTCCTTTCTGCCTTGAAAAGTTGAACTCATGGGAACAAAGGTGGTTTGGTTTTCAGTTGGAAGAATACAAAAGCAGTTCCACTTTTTTTGATCCTCTATAGCCTTTTATTCCCCTTTTTTTGTTAACAAGACAAAGATACTGTTGGCACGACTTTGGAAGGATCTGCAGAGCCTTCCTTGTCGGCTGCAGCAATCCTCAGACACCCGGCCCATCACTCCAGATCTACATTTCATGACAGTCTAATTTATAACAAGCAGAAACATACCTCGTTCACAGGAACTTGCAATACTGTTACAATTCCAAAGTAACATCAGTTTTGCCAAAGACAGAACCTGACTGGCAGCTTTCCTTGTTCAGAATCAAAGCAATAGCTGTGCAACAGGTGAACCCAAGGGCACAACTCATTTTTCAGCTGTACTGCTGAAAACTGCTTGAGACAGGTTGGCATTTTTTCCACTTCTGAGTACTGAAGATATTTTCAGTATACATGTATTTCTTCTTGTGTATTTGCAAGTACTCCATTTGCCTTCTAAATGTATCTGATTTTTTTCTGAAAGTCCTCTGAATTAAACTGAAGCTAAAAGAACTCTCGGGATTTCATAAAGTCCACTCCAAATGTGGATGCTCTTTCTGCCTGCCTCAAACTCAACCCATGTAATTACTACAGTTCTGGTTTTGCAAGAAGTCTGAAGAGAAAAATATTAGGTTATAAAGGTGATTTCTACATTATAGAATTGCAATAAATCATCTTCCTCCTCGGTGAGCCATAAAAATGAAGTCTCTCATGGTTTTCCATTCATGCAGCACCTCCTGGCTCATTAAGATCTCTTGATAATGATCCCTTTGCTATGTGCAAAGTGTATTTTTTCAGACTTCATGACAATAACTAAAAAATGCCCAGTGTTTGTGAGATGCTACTTTTAAAGTTCATGAATTCATGAAATTATAACATCAAGCTCCTTCTGTCCTAGACTGAATGTGCATCTTTTTTAATGAGAAGGGAAAGGTTAGCTTACAAGATCTGTGCTCAGCACATACAAAAGGAGAAGTATATTTAATGTCAACACAATGCAGGTTGGGATTTCACACATTGCAGTGCTGATATGATACTAATGATTGCAGTTACTGGTTAAAAGAGCAAAGGTTTATGAAGTGTTACCTGTGTAACTAGAAGAAAGGTCTAAACCCAAATATATTTCAAGCAGTCAGCAAGACTAATACCAGTGAGAAGGAATATTCCTCAGAGGTCAGTGACAACTTGATAGCAGCAAATGGGGCTGCCTGGGGGATGCTAATCCAAGAATGTGGAGTTGTTCAAACCAAACCTCTGTGTCGTGCCATTCAGGGCTGTTTACAATATCTGTACATCATGGGACTGGTTTCAGTATTTATAAACATTATGTCACTTGTAGCCTCCTTGTTAGAACACATTTTGCTTCTTTCACACGTGTTTGCTAGGATACTTCTAGACTCAAGCTTCCCAAATGCTGCCCAGCAGACACCTTCTAACACTTCACTGTACTTTTAAGGGCTGGGGATTGCAAGGCCACTGCCAGTTGGTCTGCTAAGGTAGGACCATCACCTCTTTTGTTTCCCGCCCCCAGTACATTCTGTACCTGTACATCCAGACATCCCACTGCAGCGTGAAAATACTACCGAGGAAACACACATTGACGGCTTCATCCCCTTTCCACAAGACATTTCTTATCACAAAATACCTTTCACATCAATAGCCTGTCTGGCTGCTTTTTTTGACAGATTTTCCCAGCTCTGGAATGTCTGTTAATAATAATGATTGAGCTATATGGCATTTCTGAGGAATTAATGGTTTGCTAGAAAGCTCCATTGAATCAGTGTTCAGCAAAGGACTGAGCAGGTAGTCAGTCCCAGGGAAATACTCAAAGGTTTCATCAACATTGTTATTATTAAAAAAAAAGTAAAATAGAATTTGGAACATAGTAATTGCAATTGCTCTGTATATTCTAATTGTTCTATACTTTGCAGATTTGCTACCGCCTCAACATTCAGGTTAACTCATTAACTTTCTCTCCTAATTTCACTCCTTTTCAAACTCTCTTATTCACACAAAGCCCCCCTGCAAGAATCAGTTCTAAGACGATGTACAATTCCACATAGAATTCGTTATATAGAGTCTATATGCATTTGTGTAACTTCCATGTGACATGAGTATACATTACTACAGAATTTACCAGAAAAAAATGCCTGTTTTCTATCTTCAAGTTGAACAAGCATTGCCATTGATCCATATTGTCTCAGTGAAAACAAGTCAAAGAAATTAAAGGAAAAACATAAGAAGAATTTTGTCTAAGGTTGGTGCCGAAAAGAATTTTACCTAATTAAATGGATGTGCACTTGAGTAAAGACAACTCTGCAGGTTCTAGATGAAACATTAATCCTCTCAGTTGTTTCAGAGGCAAATACATTCCTTATGGGATAAATCTGTAGAAAAGAAGGTAATTATTACTTACCTTAAAGCAATGTCAAAAAGAGAAGTCTTGAAATTCTTGAAGTCTTGAAAGTGATGTTGATGGTGCTAAACTGGGAAATCTTTCATGTTTCTCAACTTGTTAAACACAACTAAAATAAATGAGACATTTACTGACTGACTTCACGAAGAAAAGCTTTTCAGCATCACACAGTGACCCAGGATGTGCCTCAGTACTGTGTGTAATGCACATTTCTCTCGACTAGTTTTCTTGTTTGCATTGTTATAATTAATGGCTTTATATTTTGATCATGCAGTCGTTCTTACAACTACATGCTATGAAGCCATTAAAACACAAAACTACAGTCCAGTAAAAAGGGTTTGTGCCCCAGTCTAGAACAACTCCAGGTCACTATTAGAATTCTAACATGGCACAGCTAAAAATAACTTCATTGCTGATACAACCAACAGGCACAGAGAGCACAACAACGAAAGTAACTAATAATTGATCAGGGATGGCAGGATTTTTGGGTTCCACAGGTCCGACTCAAAGTCTTTTGGTGCCATAGGAAAAGTTCTTTTCCAAGGAGCTTTAATCACCCTCCTGTTTTCCCAAAGCACATGTCACTTAGGGTTGAGTTCTCATCTTGTGGACCTGAATCCCACAGATATTGGGTTCTAGTATAAATCCTTTGGGCTTCTTTTTTATATGGGAATTCTTAAGGAAAGCCCCAGGAACTTAGCAAAACAAGAAACTTGTACCATATTTAGTCGGGATTAATAACCCATAAAATAAATCGCTTTTTGATGTTATTATTTCCACACATGTATAGCACTAATCATGCAAAATATTTAAGCAGCTTTTTAGCCGTCAAATCAACAGGGAAACTTGCATAATCGTAAGCGCCTGAGAGGACTGGACCTTAAATGTCCCTAGATGCAATAATAAGTATGGAAAAGATTCATTTTGTGAGGTATTTTCAGCACAAACTGCATCACAAAGTGTTAAATAATAAATAGCAGAGAGAAGTATACACGAGGGAGGAATGATATGATTTCAGAGGAGACTTGAAAGGGGATGTTCATGAGGTGGAGGTTTTAAGAATTAAATATTAAAAGCCAGAAAGGCTGGTTTTGGCTGGGACTGATTGTTTTTCTCTGCTGAGAAATAAAGGGGCTTTCTAATCTACCTCCTGGACAAAGATGCAAGGCTTACTGTCAAACTGTTCAGTGGAATCATCACTGTACTTAGAGTCTATTTTTAAGAGAAGGCAAAGGATCGCAATCAGCTAACTACAGCCCTCTCTGATTCCAAACGTCTGCTTTGTCCTCTGCCTCACCTTTCTGTTTATTTACCGCGCAACAACTCCACCCGGCCTTGGCCGAAGTTCCTCAAGAGCACCAGCGATCTAGTGGGAGAGGGAGGGCAGGCTGGCACCGTGAGCCCCAGCACAGCAGCCCCTTCCCCCGGCACCACAGCAGCCCAAGGCCGCAGCGAGGCAGCCACAGACATGCCCCGAGGAAAAGGGAAGCTGCTTTCAGCACCAGCCCACACTGTTAAATCACGCCATAACGGGCTTATTTCCTACATTTGGTGGCAGCATAGTATTCAGGATAATATTATTGCTACTTGCACAGGTTACTGCCAAAGGAAAAGACAGAGATGACAGAGTTAAATAGCAGGGATGGAGAGTGAATCACTAAAAAGTCTTTCCCAGAGTCAGTTCTCTGTTTGGGGGAAGTTATTTCAATTCTGTGTCTCGCAAACAACCCGCAGCCTCGCTGTGTCCTCCGGAGCCGGTTGACTGACATTATACCGAGATTTCTAAATAAATGATGCGCACGGGAAGCTGATGTTGAGCAGACAAAGCCCCGCTCGGCAGCAGGCAGGGCGAGCCCCGCTGTACCTGCGGCGGGCTCACGGGGGCAGGAGCGCAGGTGCGGCCCCATGGACGCCGCTCCGCCCGCAGCACCTGCCCGAGCCCCGCAGGTGAGTGAGCGCATCTCGGCGGGCCGCTCGGAGAGGAGGTCCCGGCAGCGGGAGCGCTCTGCTCTGCTCTGCTCTGCTCGTGGGGAGGGGGCTGCCCCGGGCTCGCCCACCTCGGCACCCCCGCCCTGCCGGGCTGCCCCGAGGGGGGGGCACGGGCCGAGGCGGCGCTTCTGGGGGCGCACCTGTGGGGAGCGGGACGCGCCTTATGTAAGGGATGGATGGCGGGGAGCGGGGCCGAGGCGGGGGGAGAGCCCCGCAGCGGGGCTGGGAGGAGAGGAAGGAGGGGAGGGGAGGGAGGAGGGAGAGAGAAAGAGTGAGACAGGCGGCCGGCGGGTGCACGGGCGGGCGCGCAGCGCGCTGGGCTGGCCGGGTGCACGGCGCTCTCCCGCACGGGCACCGACCCGGCACGGCGCTCTCCCGCACGGGCATCTCCCCTGCACGGGCATCAACCCTGCACGGCGCTCTCCCGCACGGGCATCTCCCCTGCACGGCGCTCTCCCGCACGGGCATCTCCCCTGCCCGCCGGCTGATGCCGCGGCGAGCCCGGCCAGCCCCGCGCTCCCAGCCCCGGCATCCCGGCCCCGCCGCGGCTCTCTGAGGGAGTTGTGCGGGGCAGCGGGCGGGGTTGCCCCGCACAGCCCGGGAAGGCTCCCGGCTCGCCCGCTCTCCTCCTGCCCGCCCTGCAGCGCCCTCGCCCCAGCCCTCCCGCTGCCGGCCCCTCCGCGCCCCTCTCGCCAGCCCGGCGCGGTGCCCCGCACGCCGCCGCCACCTCCACCCCCCGGCCCTCCTTCTCCTCCTTCTCCGCCTTCTCCTCCTCCCTCTCCTCCTCCTCCTCCGCCT
>JAWWMP010000033.1:6997564-7052919 GCA_035047865.1 Dendrocincla tyrannina | reverse complement strand
GGGCTGCGGGGCAGGGCTGCGGGGCAGGGCTGCGCACCCTGCGCGGGCGGCGGAGCCCGCCCGGCCCGGCCGGGGCTGTCCGTGGTGCTGGAGCGGAGCGCGGGCGGAGCGGCCGCCCGGCCCCTGACGGAGCCCCTTTATGTGCAGCTCCTGGCGCAGCGCAGCATCCAGCAGCTCGAGCGGCGGCGGCAGCGCTCAGCCGGGGCTGGGAGGCAGAATGGAAGGCTTTATTCGGCTGCTCTTCGGCTACTTGGTGGCGGACCTTCTCACGCTGGTGTGTCGGGCTCAGGAGAAAGCTGGCCAGCAGCTGGGGAGCTTTGTGGTGCTCTCGGGAGGAAACCACTCGAGCCTCGGGGATCAGCTGGACCCCTCCGAGCCACCTCCCACCCCAGACTTCTGCAGGGGCTACTTTGACGTGATGGGGCAGTGGGACCCCCCCTTTAACTGCAGCTCGGGGGAGTTCATCTTCTGCTGTGGCACTTGTGGCTTCAGGTTTTGCTGCAAGTTCAAGAAGACAAGGCTGGATCAAAGCACCTGCACAAACTATGAGACACCGCTGTGGATGAACACTGGGAAGCCTCCTTCCCGCATAGACGACCCTCTGCATGACCCTACCAGGGATAAAACCAACCTCATTGTCTACATCATCTGTGGGGTTGTAGCAGTCATGGTGCTGGTGGGGATCTTCACCAAACTAGGGCTGGAGAAGGCACACAGACCCCAGCGGGAGCACATGTCCAGGTAAGGCTGAGTCCCAGGCAGCAGGGTCCTTTCCCCCGTACCTCCTGCCCACCCCCTAGAGAGCAGAGAGGAGCCCGTGTGTTCCTGTGAGACACACAGCTCCTGCCAGGCAGGCTGCATTCCCCTGCAAGGCGACCGAGAGACACCAACTTTGCTGAGCAGAGCTCCTGCGGCTCCCCAGCCTGGGTTATCAAAGTACACGCACACTGAGGAAGACTAGGAATGATTGTGGAGTCTGCACAGACAGCAGTGCATTTTTATCTGCAGTGCCTGACCCTCTCCCCAACAAGGTCCAGCATGTGTTCCCGGATATACTGTGGGTGAACAGAAAAGCAAAAAAATTTCTGAAACCAGCAATGCTGAATTATAGAAGGGCTGATGGGTTCCCTCTTCCAACTGTTTCAAAGCTCGAAAAATGTTTTTACTTCTCAACAGAAGGATGTAAACAAATGCCATCTCACCCTCCCTCTCCAGCTGCAAAATGGTTTTGGCAGGACCTTCCCTACTCCCCCAGCCCTTGCAAGTGTGAGCTATTTGTAAAATTTCTAAGCTGTGAAAATGAGTCAGGGTGGAAGGGAAGGGGAAGACACAAAAAGGAAAAGCTATTGTAGAATTTCATACCATTTTTTCGGTTACTGTTGAGAGGTAAAAACCAGAATATGAAAGTCTTGTCTCATCCGTGTGTGTGTGTGTTATAACTCTGTATCTACGGTGTAATGGCTGAGTTATATCAAAGAACCTCCCCCACCTAGAGTTAGACATGCTGTGTACCATCTACTCCAGATCCTGGCTGCCTAGTGGTGGATAAGCAGGTGGGCAACTCGGGACAGAGCCCAGTGGCTTTAACAGCACATTCCAAACGCAGATTGTCACAGCAGTTCAAAATCAAGGCAGAACACATTTGTCAAGTTTGCAGCCTGTCTGATTCTTTATGCTAATCCCAGGCACATGAAAGTAAAGCAGATGGGGAAAGGCATTAAAAAAGGCAAACAGCTCCATTAAAGAGTCTAAATAGATCCCAGCATATTGGGCAACTTTAGTGATGAAATGCAATGAAAGGATACTTTCTACTGGACGTGCAGTGTGGCACAAAGCTTCCTCTTGCCCTGGCTGCTGTTGGTGTAGCTCACAATCTTTAAAGCCTAGATGAAGAGTCATCTTTGAAAGACAGCCCAAGAGATCAACTCACCACCTGGAGCCTTATTTTTTACTGAAGTTTCTCTATGACTTTTTGATTAACTGCTTATCTTGAAATGAACAGAGAAAACCACAGAATACTCCTGCAAAAGCATCACCAGTTCACGAGCTATTATTTGCTATTTATAAACTGACTGATATGGATATGCTTTTACTACTGAGGAAAAAAGCATACTGCAGAAATTCCAGTCAACTTAACATCGTGTGTCAGTGACACTTCTGCAAAGATGTTTTTTGTTGAGCAAGGTATGATAATCCTTTGGATATTTTGAATATTCCCATGACTAAATTGAGACAAAGAATACATGGGTCCCAATTTATTCTTTATATTTTACTCTTAAACTGAAGAGCTTTTTTGGAAAAAGCTTTCCCTTGCTTCAGCCTCTCTCTGTAGTGTCTTGGTACAGACAAAAAAGGAGGGCTCGTAACCCTCAAGAAAACCAGGACAGAGAGAAGTTGAAGCCACCCCTGCTTATTAGAGCTTAAATCGGTCCTGTTCCTGAGTAGAAATATTTGCTGTCTAAAGCACAGGTGTGAATTATTCTGAGAGGATACTCTGTCTTAGCTTATGGAAATAGAATTATAGGGGATTGGAAGATCATTCTGCTGTCCTTCAGCCATGTGTACTGAAGATTAGGTTTCTGAAGTGGTTCTTGGAAAAGGTCCTCTGTTGCCCTGATTGCTTAACAGCGTCTGCAATCCTGTACCTTTCTTGCCATGGAAATGTTCAAGTCAGGATTATATAGAAACTTAGAAAGTCATGATCACATGGAAAAACAGTCACCCACTCAGTACACATAATAGCTAGTCATGTTCTGAAAAAGCTCTGCTATAGCTTTTTTTTCTTTCTTTCTTTTTTCTTTTTTTTTTTTTTTAAAAAAAAAGTTCTCACACTCCTATTACAGCTGTGGGGTGGGTTTACCACTAATTTGAAAAGGAATTAAGTTCTTAAATTTCTCTGGCAATCTAAAAATACATTCATTGAGTGAAGAGTTGAAGTAACCTCTGAGTCCTCCAACATGTGTTTAACTAAAATATTCCACTCTAACTCGTTTTACACTATTAATGTTCTGAAAAAAAAGGCTGCAATGCTTAAGAACTAATTTACCTGTTCAAATAGTTAATAGTAGCAACAATTAATATATATGCATCCTATATTCATATTCACCTTCTTTTATAACATTCATCACTACAATATAAAAAAAACCCAAACCAAAAAGAACACTTATGTTTTCTTTTCCTTTGTACTGAACCTTATCAATAAACAGGAGTATAATGCCTCAAGATTGTTAGGTAGGCCAAACTAAAAGTGCTAAGTGTTACTCCATTTTGGCTGGCAGCAAGAAACACGCAGAGCCTGATTTTCATCTATTTCTTTAGCTAAGGTTGTCTGCTTTCCCTTCCCTAGCCAATGGCTACAGAAACACTGGAATCCTCTTCATTTCTGTGAACAAATTCACCTATGAAAGGGATGGAACTGCTTATCCAAAAAGACAATACATAATGGAAACTGATTTTGGTTTTTGTACTGGGGGCGGATTCTTTAAGAAAAGTGAACAATAGAATACAACTGGTGTAAATTATTTATTTCCATATTTTGTTTACTAAAAATATTTAAAATATGAACAGGGGCCTGACACGTGGGAATAAGAACACTGACTTCTAAATAGGAAGCAAAACCATGCCACACTTATTAATTCCTTGCATTATTTCATCTTGCAGTCAGTAGTTCTGCTGTTGAAGCAAGACACTGGGGTGTGTAAGAGTGGGACAGAGTTAGTAAAGGAAACTTCACAGTCTTGGTTAGTTTCTGTACACCCACCTTTCATTAAATTTTGTTTACTACTACACCAAAACAAACCAAGCACTCCATTAACTTCCCTGAATTTTCCTGAAATATTTGACAATGAAAAAAAGCACTGGGGAAATGTATTTATCTAGTGAAAACAAACCACAGGAAAGAAATCTCTCTTGGGCAAGTCTGTTTAGGAAAAAGAGAGTCAAAATTTGTCCTTTTCTTGTTCCTTCCTTTTGTTTTGAGAAGAAAGGCCAGGTGTGGCACTGCTGACGTTTCCTTCTCCTCAGATCAGTGCTTTTCAGTCCAACACCCTGTTGGCATGGCCTGTAAATCTGGAAGATGAAAATGGAGAGGGCAGTTTTGCAGCACTAACTCTGCATGGTGTATTCCCTTTCAGACCCCTTACGATAATGTTTTGTTTGTATCATTCTCCTCATTTTAAAATTTGTTACTTGACACTAAAAGGAGATCAATATTCCCCTCAGCTCTGGTGTCCAACAACTGCGCAGTAATTGTGGCATCCAGAGGAACTCCTCCTTTGCCCTCCCGTTTCTGAGAGGCCAAGGGAATCGGATGGTGTGTGCTGGCAGCGATGGCAAAGGGAATGAGGGTGGCAGTGTTGTGCGTGAAAGGACACGGAGCTGATGTGCCGGCTGAAGCAGCCCCAGAAGCTCCGCCAGGCATGCGAGGGCAGCGTGTTCTGCTGCTTCACACAACGTCACTGGGCCGTCCAGGCTCCACCAGTCCCAGGGAGGGATCCTCTCTCAGAAATGAACAGAAGACAAAAAAGCCTTACTTCTGTTTCATGGACGAGATTTTCCTGTAAATAAAACTGCCCCTTTGTCTTCTTCCCTAATCCTTGTGGAGAATGTGCAAACAAACCAAGAGCCGGAAGGACAATATTTGCAAGGATGGCCCTGTGCTACAGCTCCTGCTTTTTGAAGCAGTGCCTCTGACAGGATGGCAGCAGCCTTCCAAACATTTTGAACCACCTGACCCCTCCTTTCTTCCTTCCTTCACAATGTGCTGAGCTCATCAGTGGTCTTTTGTTAATCATTCAAAAGGTGTGTACCTAAGGCCAAAAATAGTCTGACTCGCCAAAATCCCAAATCCTGTGTGTGAAATTATTTCCCTGATGGATTTTGACCCAGTTTTGGAGGCAAAATACGACAAGTGAGCTTTCATGAAATCACCTGTTTCAGCTTCTTCAAGCTTGTACTCATATGGGAAATGCCTGGTTCCACATGCTTTATAACATCCCAAGACAGTATTATGTATCCAAACCCTAAAATTTTATGGCAAGGGAAATGCTGAAGTTTTGTGATACTTGGGGAGTTCATGAATTCCTGTGTAGGTAACACTTCTCCACTTTTGTAACACTGCAATCAATATCAATACCCTAATGAAACTGCTACCAGATCAGAAGGTTATCTTGCATTTTGCATTTCCTTAAAAAAACCATTCAGTATAGCAAAGGTGTAGATAAACACCCTTTATGTATATATAACTTTTCAATGGCACCCACTCCAGCAATTTCTTCAGATAATGAACAACATATATATATATATATGACTGCATTTAGGTGAGACATGCATGAAGGCAGTCTGTTGGCCTACGTGGAATTTTTCAAAGCAAACATCTATTCAAGTATTTTTTCATGTACTGGAGCAGAGGCCTCCCTCTATCCATTTCAGTATATGGGCAAATCCCTAAAAAACCAAAATGCAGGTACAGCATTTCCTTTGTGCTTCAGTGACTGAAGCTGCTGCACATTTTTAACTTCCCCCTGACATCAGTGGAGAATAAGGACAAGCTCTTAATTATATGAGCTGTTCTGCTCTGAGAAGATTGCACAACTTTGCCTAACACAGTATAAACATAGGTGCTGTGTTGTTAAAAATAGAACTTGATGGTGAGTAGTTCCTCTTAATATAGAAGGAGTTGGACAGCTAATTCCTTAAAACCCATTTGAAAAAAATCCTAAAATGGTAGAAAACTTAGCATTTTCCTAGACAGGCAGCAGTTATTCATATGGGGTGTTATTTAAAGTCTACAGCAAACAATATTTACCATCAGATTGAGGGGCAGTGAGGAAAGCATTTGTGAAAACCTGCTCTCACAAAGTTAGGAAGTGCTAAGATCTCAAAGTTTCAACTCCTACACTGGAGTTAGGAACTTCATTTACTTCCCTTCCCAGAAATGTGTCCAGCTGCCTCTGGAATTAGAAGCAATGTTGATGTCAATTTTTGCTGTGTAGAGACATATTTGCATAAATTGACTAGATACTAATGGGTTTGGTCTGCCCTTATTTTAAACTGCTTTGCAATATAATGCTTTCCTTCGGCATCATTTTATACATGTCTTTGTGAGATTTCTTTGGTTGAATTTTTATTATTCTGCTATGTAGGCCAGCTCTGCTATTTCTGCTGTATAAGCACTGCTTCAAATGGGAGCATTACTCGGATGCCATTAATCATTTGGTTACTGTCTTCTGACCTTTTACAGTATCAACAGAGTATTCGGTAACATGTTGATCACAGCTGTAACTAATATTTTAATAACATAATGCTAGCCATAAACACAGTGAAACATCAGTATTGCTCAGCTGGGTACCAAAGCCATTCCTGCAATCAGAAAGCAAGATCCAGCTCAGGATTCCTCTCTGTAAATTAAATGAAGCTACTTTTTAATATTTAAAAGTACAGTGCTTCTTGATCAAGAAATCATCATGTCACAGAAGTACAGTGGAGGAGCTAGATGGCACTTCCCATGGCTTGCCACAGTGAATATGCTTATTTTTATTTATTGTTTAGTTTATAAGCTAGTATTTCTTGATGCAGTATCTGGGACACTGTATGTAATTCTGCAGAAAATTAAACTAAACTGGGCATGGTGCCCAGAGAATGCATCCATGCCCTTAAAAAATAGCTCAAGAGGTCTAAAAATTAAAACCAGTAAAACAAAAAGGAGGTAAATAATGGCCCATGATGCACTGACCTGAATAGAAAAGACTCTCGTTGAACCCTGAAGACACTGATAACACACACTGTAGCTTTCCCTTGCCCAAGGCAGCAGCTTCTGCAGATGGGCCAATGATTTGCCAGTGGTTCAGCAGGTGGCCCCATGGCACACAGCTGAGGGCTCATCACAACCCAGGGGCAAAGCAGCCCCGATGACAGGCACAGGTAGATGCTGCCACACTGAGGGGCTCGGGGCTCAGAACTGAGGCAGTGACTCTGCATCCACAGGGCTCAGCCAGGTGGGGGCTGACCTGTGGGCCTGAGCATGGACTGCCCCTCAGCAGGACCCTGGGCACTGGACCCCGTCCTCGGGAAACACGGCAGAGCAGGGTGAATCCCTCGGCTGCACTGCCTGCAGCTCTGCAGAGCAAGGCCACAACCAGCAGCAGTGGCCACAACCAGCACCCTTTTGCTTGCCCCCCTTTGCTGGCATAAAGCTTTCCTCCTGTTTCTGAACTGGCTTCAGAGGAACAAGGAGTGTTCCTGTGCAAGCTTTGCTACAACTTAATGACCAGGATGCTCACAGAAGTTAGAAAAGACATTTTTGATCACCCCTTCTGGATGAGAAAAGCTTAGATCCCTGCCTGCTGGATTTCTACAGGAAAATCCTGTGACTTTTCAACTTCAGTGATGTTTTTGCATGGAAATTGTGAAGACCTCTGTGTTATGTGGTGCTCTGTGCAAATGCACGTGTGAGAATTTCCTTTGAGAGGCCCTGTTGGTGACCTGGTATGAAGATAACTAGTTTGGGAAAGGCATAGACATAGGTTGGTGCTGAGGAGCTCAGCTCAACCACGATGACAATGCTACTGAGCACACGCAGGGGCAGAACTCTGCAAGTCTCAACAAGCTTAAATTACGTTCTCCAAAGCAAAGACAGCTGAAGAACTAACTGTGTTTCTGTGGTTTACTTCTAGCACACTGTCTAAGACAACCTAAAAAGAGCCTTAGGTGCGAAGTCTCACAATGAATCCACTTCCCTGCATTTATTGTGAAGGGAGCTGTTTCCTCTGGCAGACATTATGATCAAACTAAAAAAGAGCTGGGAACATATTGGTGATGTCTTACAGATTTTGCAGGTTCACTCTGGTTTTGTTTGGATTTCAGGGCTCTTGCTGATGTTATGCGACCTCAAGGTCCTTGTACAACAGATCATATGGAAAGAGATCTAAACATTGTAGTACATGTGCAACACTACGAAAACATGGAGACAAGGCCTCCTCCAAACAACTTACGTAAGTGGCATTATAACTTTGTCCATATCTGGAATGCTGGCACTAAAATGAGCATTATGAAACAAATATTGTTGGGTGTCAATTGAGGATCAAGAGTATATTGGTTCTTGGAAACTAGAAATATTCTTTATCTCAGAAGTGGAAATATTTAGAATTTCCTAGTGCAAATAGGACAGCAGTGAGAGAAAGAAATTTTGAACAGGAATATTAGTTATTATATTTAACTAGTTGTCTTGTTTGACTTGTTTTGTATCTTTCTCTCCTTCCACCTGGTGTTTTTGCTCAGCTCCCCAACCTTTGCCTTAAGCTGTGTTTTGTTATACCAAAATACAAACTGTTAAGGTTACAGCCAAATTTAACAACTTTTCATAGGGCTGTAATATTCAGTAAGAAAGCAGTCTCCTCAGGCTGTTGTATCATAACCACGAGTAAAATAATTCAACGCTTTCCTGGAGAGCATCAGGTTTTATGTGGTTTTCATTTTCTTAAGGGAAAGACAAAAAGAAGATTATTATTTTAAGTTTTAAATCATATTTTAATTCTCTGTTTGCTATTACGTGTTTATGTCATTGAAGGCAAGAAAAGAGTGCACTTTGGAGCTTGAGAGGAAATATGGTGACATCCCAAGTGGTTGTGAAGTCCTAGGCAACTTATTTCTCAGTCTTCACTAGACCACAGTACAGATCTTTCTCAGGCTCAGATACATATTCCTCTTGTGATGAGCAATGCCACTGCAATTTTAATTTCGATATATATTTATGTATCTTATATTCAACTGTATCTTAAATATATATATACTTGTCTAAATACATATGTATGCTTACAAATTATATATTTAGAAATTCAAGTTCAATACATTTCTAAAATAGACAGGTATCATTCAGGAAGGTTTGGATTGTTAGGCAGTGGATGGTTTTATTCTGTGCTGTAGATCAATGCATTTTGCTGCAAATGTACTTTTCCTGCATTGGTGTTTGGATTTTGGAACATTTAAAGCATGTGCACTAGTCTTTTCCTTAACTATAGAAGGCAGAAAATTTGCTTATATTTGAGTTTTATTCTGACTGCATTGTGTAAATATTGGGAAATTTTAGTGCTTCTTTTGGTGGAAGGGTGTAAAAAGAATGGGAGAAACTGCAGATCCCTGTGCTGGATGCACTCGTGCCCTGTGGGAGAGGCTGGGGGCGACTCCTCATGCTCATTGTACAGCGTCTCTGTCAGCCAGAGGTGCTCAGCCCCTGGAGCTGAGCTGGTTGGCTCCTGGAGGTCTAAGCACGATGGGAACATGCTCTGTATCTCTCTTTGCTCTGGGTATAAGCTCTCTGCTGATGCCTGGTCCTTCCTGTGACCATGTTTTCAAGAATGGTACCAAATGGTAATGAAGTTTGGATTCAACCTTTATTTTCTCTCACATGTGGAATGTCTATTCAGGATCCCAGTTAATGAAGGAGGCAGAAAGTAAAGAGGTTCTTACTGCATTGATTGTGTCTGGATTTTTATCATGACCACACTGAGATATTTTGCTTAAAACTCTTTGTATGCTACAATATATGGCATAACACTGTGGGCCTTTAAACTCATTGTTTCTTGGATTTGAATCAGCTTTATGCATTAAGTCAATAATTTCAAGTGGTGAAATTACTCAAGGCATTCTCTAACCAATGCTGCACACATTTGACTTCAGAGCAAGTGGATCATTGTTCTACAGTTGTTGCCATTTTATTCCCATAAGCTCATATAAAACAGGACTAAATGACCTACTAGAATTAGCCACAATATCACAGATGACTGAAATCTGTTGAAAGCATGTGCATTTATAGTGCAGAAAAAATCTTTATAAAGGCAGGTCATTAAGGCAAATTTTCTAAGCACAGTATCTTAGAAAATTGGAATTTTATATTGGAGTTCTGAAACACTGCAAGAGTGGATATTGCTCGCAGAAGCTTTGGCAGTGAAGCATTACTTGCTGCTAGTGCTGGAAAAGTAACAGGCTTTTGGGGGGATTTTTACAAGCAAATAAACCAGAGTGAATTACAGCTGTTGTAGAAACTCTACTCCAGATCCTTACTTATGCAGAGAAAATGAAATTGTACAAAATTATTGTATTGTAAACTTTAATATGTATTTTTAAAGTTTCCTAAGTTAACACTTTCTATCCACTTTCCATCTCAAAATGAGATTTAAGTATTTGAGGCTGATGTACTTTTCACATTGCTCCATAGATATGAGGAGGGCAGGAGGAATTTCTTGGGTATTATGTACCCCTTCCATACCGTGTCTCTTACTGAAGACAAACTACTGAAGGCCAAGCATTATTAAAAACGTTCTACTTTGAACGTTCATTTGCTCTTTCTGTCCTCTTGAAAATATTTTGCTGATGTTGCCAACCCATTCTGAAAGTGTTTTATGAAGGAAAGCTCTTTTGTCAAAATGACAAACTAAGCATGATCTCTGACACTGGAAATGAGGAGTGTGTTTCTGTTTCTGGGCTGTTTGTTACCAGAGGACAAAGCTTCTCTCTGCTGCTGCAGCTACCACAGCTATCTGCCAAAACTCTCAGGCCAGTGGAAGGCCAAAAGATCTCTTACAGTTTACTCAGTTCCTTGTCCCTTCTCTTCTGATGCTCAGAAAAGGACAGACATATTGGAGGTTGTGGGGAAACACGGGTTCTTTTCTTTGCCCATGTAAACCCAGACAACCTAGATGATTTTTAGGAAAAGCTATTTTGTCCTTAGTGGTTGTTAGTTGTCATAATTTTCTTCCAGTCCTGTGTTTTCCTTAGGATTACTTTTGTATTGTTCACCTTCACTCACACACATTAGAATGTAGTGGTGCTTTGTAAACAAGCACAGTTATCTACCAAGAACCAGAGCACTCAAGTCTTTTATTTAACAGGAGATGTTAAATAAAATAGGGAAAAAAAGAGGACATTCAAAGTTATGTTGAAAAAATAAACCCAAACCTTTGTGCAGAATCTGAGTTGTGTTCATCTCTGACTGTCACGAATCTTAAGAAAGCAGCAGCATTCGAGGTATTCTCTTTTCTTCTTGGTTTTTTTTTCCTACTTATTGTGTTCGAAGTAAGGGATTTATTTGACTGGTTGGGATTATAACTCTGGTGTAGTGGGAGTTAGGAGGCTTTGTAGCTTCATCCTCATTTCTGAAACGTGATTACTGCTATTATTTCTGATTCATGATCTATGATAGCACAGAGAAAAAGTACTTAAGTTAGTGCAATCCACAGGCACTTTTCCTAATGATCAGTAAAAGCTCTGTTCCTCTTTCCCAATAACCAGCCTTGCACTAGTGAATTTAGACAATTCATGCAGACTCCCAGGATAAAAATGACTTTAAAGGGAAGCCAATTATAGATTAAGGAGGTTTTAAGATGAAAAATGCTACTTTTTGGTTAGTTTGACACGTATGAGTTATTTATTTAATTTGACTTTACCTTGAAAAAAAAAGAGTGGATTTTAAATACGCCGTTCAAAGAAGGAAGAGTTGCACTGTGTCAAATGGCCAATTTTAGTACTGGCCAGTGATTTGCAGCACATGTGATTGAAATGACTTTTCTTTTTAATATATGCAGCAATGTGTTTGCTGCTGCATTTGACTGTCAGTTGTCCTGGATACAGACTCACAACAAATGCTAATGCTGGAAACAAAGCTAAGACATTTCTGTAACTGGTGCCTTATGATAAGTTAACTTTTGTGTTTTCTTTATTTCTGTGTTGAGATGGTAGGCATTGAAACAGGAGGGTATTTTTTGAAGTGCTTGTGTGTTAGAATAACCATTCTTTATTGCATTTTCCTCTGCTTTCTCCCATTCCTGTAAGTAGAAGCCCAGCCTGTGTTTTCCAGTGAGAGGGATTGTCACTAATTTGACAGCGTGAAAATAGAATTTGCAAGAATTTTTTGTGGTCTCATTCCCTAGTAAATTGTTGTCTTTGGCAAACTGATTATTTTTATGTTTAACATACCTAAACATGTTTATATGAGATGATGTGTTGTGTTGCACTGCCTAAAACAAGCACAGAGACTGATGAAGAGACTTTAGTAAAGAGAAGTACTATTGTTCAAAATGCAAAGCTCTTGAAGGATATCAAATGTGATAACTAATTTGCTCACACAGCAACTGTTGGACAATTAATGACATGATCCTGAAGAATTACTTGTTGAGGGTGTGCCTTGAAACTCCACCAAACCCCTTGTCTGCAGAGAGGGCTGGAAAATCCAAAGGGCTGAGCCAATGACTGTGTTCGGCCTTGTGGGTGTCTAGGTTGTTTGACTGCAGTGAAAAGGCTTTTTTCAGGCCAGACTGTGTGCACAGGTCTAGCAAAGAGGAATAATTGCTTCATAAACTTTAGTCTGCTCCTCTGCTCACTTAGAAGGACAACCTTCTAAGAAGGTTGCAGAGAAGTTGAGCTGCACAGACAGGGAGGGCTCCAGAGTGTTTTAAGAGGGGAAAGATGGACAACACTAATAAGTTTCAGCCAAGAAAAAGATAGTTTTATCAGAGTGACAGAAGCAGTGAAGAAGTGCTGCTGATGGAGTGCTCCAAGACAGTGAAGGATGAGGGAGCAGGAAATGTCCAGCCTCAGTGAGGGCGTCCTGAGCTCCCAAGAGGCTGCAGAGCTGTGACAGAGGGCAGGGACTGCAGTCACAAAGTGCTGGGAACATGGAAAGCCTCAGTCTCCACTGCCAGTGAGAGAAAACTCTTTTTACTGGGGTTTCTGGGGCCTAGGCAGGAAGCACCTCAACACTATTTTAAAGAAATCTGGTAATTTTGATTAAATACCTGAGCTAAACACGGGTTTGGCTTTCAGTTAGCCCTGGGAGAGAGCTACTTACGGCATTCTGGTTGTAATTAACCGCAAGGAGGACAAAGCCCCGATTTAAATTATACATTTTACAAATTATTCATCCAAGAGAAAGCCCAGACTACTATCAGCAGCCATGCCAAGATAAATACTGTATTTTTTAAATACAACTTCTGTTTGAGCTTAGAAGCTGAAGCTGCTTTGTCACAGCTGTATCAAGACCACTTTTTAAACCCCTTTAAATTAATTTCTAGATACTGACTTAACTGAAATCATACTACAAGTAGAACTTCAAAGCATTAGCAAACTGGTGATAGAATTTTTATTAATATTACTACAGCTAGAGGAATACCTTTCAGACACACAGAGCTTCCATGCTGGAACCCAAATTTCCCATATAAATTTAGAGTCTGAAAAAGCCTTCCTCTTGTCACTCAGTCCCTGTAAGACAGTAATGTTTAATCAGCTCTGAATGTGTGTTTCGCATCACAGTCATTAATATAAAGAGTTTTTAATTTACATTCAGATTTTAATTCACATGCGTGATGCTGATTTAGGAGAAGATGCTCTGAAACTTTGTGAAACACCAGTGAATATATTCCCTGAGAATGGGAGCTTCTGGCTTTGTTTAGGAAAGACAAAAAGTGAAACAAATGAAATATCTTGTTTGTCATTGACTCTTGGTACCTTTCATAAACTTTTTTTTTTTTTTTCAAAAAAAGAGTGATTTTGGAAATATTACTATATATCATACACAATATGATTTTTATACCTGCTATTTTTATTTATAACTACACCAGTCTTCACCAAGGGTAACACCTCAGAACCCTAGCAATGCTTCTACCATACAGTTAATTCCATGCCTTTGGAATCATCCTGCTGGCTTAATCTGGCGCATGAAATAAAATAGAAAAGCAAAAGAGGTAACAAACACAAAACTTTGCATGAACAAGGACTGGGGGATTGCACCCTGGGCCTGTAACCACATCAAACTGTGAATTTACCATCACTATGTACATTCAGGGGGTCTGTTAATTCTAAACTCCTCCTTGTTACATACGATTGTACTGGCAGCTCCCTGAGCTTGTTGTGGATCCTCCCTGCAGTTTTAGTTTTGAACCACGTTGGGTACGTCTTCGTGAGCTCTGCTTATATAACCATTTACATTAGAACTGAACAATTAAGTTTTTGCTCTATCTTTCTTCATTTATTGTACAATAAGAACAATTAGATTAGATTACTGCCTTGCATCCTATCATTTACTTCTATTCAGCTTTTAATTTGGAGAAATTTGACATATCTTAATAAACACATTCATCAATGTAAAGTGTCTTTGGGTGAAATACACTTAATCACTTACATTATCCTTTAGTGGCAAGAATTAACATAATGGTAATAAAAATATTAAGAATATATTTTTACATTTTATACTGTAATTTAAAAGGCTGAATGATTATTTAATTAAATAAAAATATTGGCATGAGAGAAGAGAGCATCGCTGTACCAGACTATCATATAGGCAGCTTTGAGTCACACAACAGCAGACTTGAAAAACACATATAAAGGATGAGACTCATTTTGCTGTCATTGGGGTGCAGATTAGTGCTTTGAAATGTTGCCCAATACTGCAGGGATGTATTTACCATCTACAAGATGAAAAGTTCAATATCTTTGGAAAACAGTGATGTGTTTCCCTTGTGATTCTGCTTTCACTTTGCCATCTAAATTTTACTCATTAAATGAGGTGCTGTTCCTATCATCTACTACTCACTTTAATATCTGAAATTCTATTTTGTCTTTGGACAGGCACACTGAATAACAGTGCTCTCAGTGTTGAATAACTTCCAGTGCCAAATATTGCCACTCCTAACCACAACTGGCAGCACCATCAGTCATCAGTGCTTCATCTTTCATGGCGCTGCAGTTCTTGATGTCAAAAACTGGCATAGAAAACAATGCCAAACTAATGGGAAGCAAGTTTTGGAAAAAAACAACAATCCAACAACACAACCCTTTTATTATTGTATTCTGCCAGATTTGTGCTCCTTAAAGTGAAGAAGCCTAGAGGCTGATACATCTTATTTTTTAACGTGGCAAGGGTTGTTTCACCAAAAGACAAACAAAAAGCACCTTTTGCTTTCTCTGCTGCTTTGCCCCACAAACCCTCACACAAACTACAGCTGCCTTTTCCACACCAAAACAATATTGGTTTTAATTGCTGATTTACAGCTTATTCATCTCTCTAAATCTTGATCTCCCACCCTCACGTTTTGTCTCAAAAATCACAGATTTGTAACAACAATGATTACAACATAAATCGGCTCACACGTCAGTTTCTGTCCATGCAACGAGGTGGAAGTGCTAACTACTGTAAACTGGCACATCCACAGATAAAAATACACATTCTTATCACTCTGGCTGTGCAAAACTTTTATAAACCTGTATTTTAGATGTTCAAATGCTCTTCTCAGAAATTTAACATTCTGTAAAATCACTTTACTCTTAATTTTTCAATCAGCCGTACCAACTGTGCCAAGCAGGATCAGTACAGTGGTTCCAAACTAAAGCAGAAGAGGTTGAGTGCATGCATTAAAAGCTTATGAATACTCATGCCAGCATTACCAGGCCATTGTGAGGTGCTGCTCAGAGAGAGAGCTGCAAAACTTCGATCTACAGTTTCAATCATAAATGATTTTCAGTACTTTGTTCTGTGTTCTCTGCTTTACATCGTAACTTTCCTTGAAATGTACACACTGGCTCTGATTCCAGTTTTATTATCATAAGATAAAGTCAAGAAGGAAACTAAGTGTGTTTAGTATTTATGAAATAACTTTTCTAAAGAAAGTTTTATAATAGAAAAAAGTAGTTGGAGAAAATCTCTGGAACCATGATACAAAACCACCTTGATAATCATTCCCAGATGACTACAATGCGGATTTTAATTCAATCTTTAATTTTTAGTTATCACGTCTAAACAGTTCTTAAGACCCCTTCAGTAACATAATTTTGGTTTTAGCTTGTACATTTAAGTAACATATCTGTGCACCCAAGTTTAAGGCTCTAACTTCTGAATCCATAATGAATCTGTAACATAATCCCAAATAATCCAATTGCCTTTTGCCATCCACTCTTTACCAATTAAAGGAAAGGCCCATTTGATAAACAGTTCTTTATACACACAGACACAGCAGCACAAACCACAGAGAACGTGCTGGACAAAGGCTGGACAGTACCAGGGTTACATTTGTTTAGCTGGGAGTGTCCCCAGGGAAGTGCCTCAAAGCCAGAGCAGCTCTTTCCCCTGCATCCTTTGGTTCTGACAGGGGGCAGGCACAGCCTGCGAGCCCCGCACCAGGGCAGCATTCGGGCAGGGCTCCGAGGAGGGGCCACTTCAAGCCAATGAGATGCAAATCCGACTGGGCAAAAGTCCCAGGAAAGCATTTGCTGTCTCTCATTGCTCAAGGGTTTTACCCAGGGGCACTACAACTCACATGGGACCCCATATATACCTTACTGAGGGGAATTGTGTGTTTGTTATTAATCTGGAGTAAGGAGGGAGATAAAGGGATGTGCAAGAAGTTTGTCTTATGGCTTTGCTAAAGAAAACATGACACAGCTGAAAGAGGAGAAATGCTCCCTGCCAAGAGCAGTTTAGTTTAAAGAATATGTTTTGCATTTATAATAACGGTTCAAAGCTGTAGAGTTTGATCCCTCCTACAGGACTCCAGATTCCTGTTAAAGTTGCAATTTCATTTCTGAGCAGCCACTGGTACTGGGAGGAAACATTCCTCACCCTTTGTCCAAGCCAAACCTGAACATCACTTTGGTTAGAACAGTTTTGAGCTTCCAGTCATGGCCAGTACATGCTTTGCTTAGTTAAATGAACTTCTCAAGGGATTTTAAAAGCAAAATCATTTACATTACATAACTCCTTCCCCATCATCTTTACACCTGTTTTTGTTGGATGCTTGTTTTTCCTCCTTGTTTAAGGACTTCCACTTAAGAAAAGAGGTCTGTGAAAAGGAGTAGTTTCTCTCAGAGATAATTAGCCCCAGTAAAGACTTTCAAGGATAAGATATTTGCAAAGGGTTTTTGCCTGAATTTTTAACAAGAATAAAGATCTCTTTAAGAGCTGTAATAGGAAAATGCACTTATAACAGCTGCCTCCTTATTCTCTAGTACGTGTCTGGGATTTGTCTTGTGTCTAGAAATTTTTTGCCTCGAAGTCAGTAAACCAGAATGTCACCTTGGGAGCCAAGGTAAAACCATGCAAAGGTATGACTGTGGTGGCAGAGAAGTCAGACACTGAGTCTGGATAAAAATGTGTGTAGCAAACCCAGTAACAAATACCAGAAACTTCTGAATCTTTAAGAATATTAAAAGTAAAATTATTTATGCTTCTTTGAAAATGCCCCCATTTTAGCAGATATATTAGAGAGGATAAGTATATATAAAATACAATTTATATTATTACGCTAGCTCTTTCTACAATTTATTATATTAATAATTTAATGCACTCATCCAAGAATTACCTGACTAATTTTTTTTCCACCTGTGATCCTATGAGTCTTATAGACAGGTCTAAATAACTTTATGCAAATAGATTAGGTTTATTTCCTCTCAGAGTAAGCAAATTACAGGAGAGCAAAGAACCGCAGTGCTTCAGGTTCTTCCCAGGCACATACAAATGACACACTTTATAATATGATGATCTTGTTTTGTCATAGCCTAGCATTTAGAGCCATTAACATTTATATGTGAAAATCTGGTTTGAAATATTTATTTGCAAGCTACACTTTATTTCCTGGGTGACATGTTCTCCATCATTTCTACAAACACAGAGAGAGAGATGAAGATGTTTCTGGAAGCAGAGACACAGAACCAGAGTAAGGCTGCAAAGTGTGAATCACCTATCTGCCCTATGCACAGGAAAAGATTTTCAGATTCTGTAAATGTCAAAATCACCCAAACATTTCTAGAAAGGAAGACAAGTGGTCCATGAAAATCTGGTCTCTGTAACTCCATGCTGAAATCGTGCACTGCATGAACACTAATTTCCCTTTCCTCTTTGCCACGTCTCGTGTTTGTCCATCAGGAAGAGAATGGATCGTGCCTCTCCCCTCCAGCCCCTCTGCATCTCAGTTACCCACATGCAGAACCTCAGGTTCCTCTGGTGTTTCTTGCTTTTGTCGGGACAAAAAATAGTTATCTCTGACATTTTTGGAGTTCTCCATCCTGGTATACATGTCCTGACTGGTCAGCAAGCAGAACAAACCAAGCAAACACCTACAAGATTTGTACTTCAGCATTTTGTCTCCATTGAGCCACTTGTTTTCCTAACAGCTGTAGAAACATCTCATCCTTGAGATCTCAATAACACCAAAAAGGGCAGAGGAGTTAAAAGCTACTAGAGGGAGTAACAGATAGCTAGACAAAATAAAAATTACATTACCCATGTTCTCTTTTAAGAACAATAAACCTTGAGTTATTTACTGACTGCAATAAAATGCTACAGGGCATTGTTAGCACAAAGTTTGGATCCATAAATCAAGGAAGTATTGAGATGCTGCTCTGAGAGTCTGTAATCATCAAACAGTGAGGTCTAGTTGTCAAAGGTTGGGAATGCCAGGAAAACAAGAAAAGAAGGATAGAGTAATCCATGGCACGTCCTCTTCCCTGTGGATCAAAGAACTTATTTCTCAGGTTGATGCCTCCCTGGTTTGTAGTGTCTAAATTAATTGTACAGAAAAGTCTGAAAGAAGTCAGGATATGTCAGAAAGTCAAATCACAGAGGAAAATACAACCCCAAAATTTGGCAGATGATTTATTAATTGCTAATTATTCTTACTTCTATTTTGCATGATATTAAGTGTGTGCTAGAAGTTTCCAAGTGGAAAATCCTGACAATAGTTAATGGAGTTCAAAAGCAGCATTAATCCTCTTTTATGGCTTGTGACACTCTTGGGAAAGAAGATACTGCACAGCTTCAAGGATGCCAAGTCACGGGTGCTAAGCAATCTGAGGCAAACCAGCAAATTACAATGGGAGAAGTCCTCAGGGCATATCTCCCTGTGGGAAATCTCCGTGTGTACAAATGGATTAACTTTCCCCATACACCTGTAGCCTGTCCAGCGTTTGAGATCAGTGCACCCTCATGGTTGGTGACCACGAGCTGTAACTTCAAGAGTGCTCCTCATGTATAGATACTGGCAAGTCTTTTCAGCTTTGGAGGAATTAACGGAAGAGGAATAGTTTTTCCTTAATTATCATTCCAGTAAATTGAAACCAGAACATATGCATGTCACAGTCCAGCATCACACGATAACTGAATCCAGGCAGTCAGTATGTCATGGTCCATCATCTGCAGAATCCTCCTGAAATATTCTCACAGTAACTTGCAGTCATGGGTTTCACTGTATTCGACCCACGTGAGATAATTGCAAGTGCTGTGCAGACTGCTTGCTCTGTCTTGTGGCTGTGACATCAGTGACATTTCTGTCACTGTCACCAACTGTCCCCTGATTAAGACATGGAGTGCTTTTGTTCACTGGACACAGGACTAAAACATGCCCACACTTCTTCTTGTGCTGAACCAGTTCCTGACCCCGCTCCGTATCAGAAATGGAGGCCTTACAGCTGCAGCTGTGTCCACAGAGAGCAAACCTGGGCTCCTTCCACTGTGACTGCAGGCAAGCTGAATGCCTCTGAGCATCAGATTATCTTTGGGCTTCACATTGTAGAAAGGTGCTGCAGAAGCCAGTGCAGAGCTGGCTGAGGTCCAGCAGCACAACATCATGATATTTATGTTTAGATACATCCCACTGGGCAGCACAGATTGCTGCTGCCACAGCTGTCTGAAGTGCTGTGCGCTGCTATCACTACCAGGCAGGGCAGACGAGGTTTGGCAAACTGCAGGACACAATATCAGCAAGTCTGGCAGATCCAATTCAGGACTGAGGATCAGCATAGCCTTAACATAAAGAAATGCCAGATGAAAAGGCAACTTGCTCCGAGTGGATGTATTGAACATACAGGATGAGAGAAGCTGTCAAAAGAAGATGACAATGAAGAGCCTTATTTCACAAAGAAGATGTCAGAAACCACACAGAGAGAGTGGGTTCGATTTAAAATGCTCCAGAGACTTTTTTTTTTCAGAAAGGATTCAAATTTCTGAATTAGGTAGTGTGGAACACCTGGAGCAGCCTACAAGCCTACGCAGCCCGCCAAACTTTCAGAACAGAGCTCTACCTGCAGAACAAACATTCCCCCATGGGTAAAAGTACCTGGACTGAATTCTGACACTCTATCAACTTAACTCATTTGGTAGACGTTTGGATGAGAACCATATTATATTTTTCTTTATAAGCCACAGTTAAATAACATCAGAAAATGAGTAAGCAAAAATGAGTCTAAAAACCAACCTCATCCTATATGCAATAGCAATAACTTCATGATTTACTCAGCTGTGACTCAAAAGCAGGCCAGGCAAAGTCTCATTCTCCACACCCTGAGGAGTATCTGGTGGATGATGCCATTTTTTTAGCACTCTCTCAGTCTCTCTCTTGCCCATCAAAGCTTTTCTTGCCTTCACGTTTGTGACTCTGCCTTTCTGTGCCTGACAGTTGTAATGAAGATATGCCACAGTTAGTGGCAAGGCAAGTACCCTGGAAAAATACTGCCAGAAGAGGTGAAATGAAATAGCTAATACCTGACATTGTTTCTGGAAATGATCCCCAGTACGTAAAGTGATGTCATCCTCTGTAACTTACAGAAAAAATTGTGTTTGTTTAGAGGTCACCGTTAATTAAAAAGTCAATGAAAACACAAACGCATGGAAGAAAACAACTTACTATTAAAATGTCATTGCAGCATAAGGATCTATAGAGGTGATATGGGAAAAGACAGCATATGTTTGTCTCAGCTTCAGCACCAACTCCAGCAACACCAAGTGTTATGAATTTTTAAAAGCTTGAAGTTATGCTACTTGGCTTGGAATAACAAATGTGGGGGTTTTAAACAAATAATTGTGTTTTCTTACATACTTTATCTTACCATTTCAGGACACCACAAGTCTATATGTGTTCTACAATGCAATATGACACCCCATTTCAAATTTCTGAATTTATGCCACTTACACAAGAAGTGTGTGTAAGCTGCCACAGTATACACGGCAAATATATTAACATACATATCCCCACATGTGCTATGGAATATATAAGATTTGTAGCACATTATATTCTCAGTGCAGCATTAACAATGGATCAAAAGGGTTGATGGAGAAATAACAATGCATTTTTTCCCTGAGCTCTGTAAGCAATCCTCATTTTGCTATTGCTTTGCCTTTAAGTATTAGCAGGGAAAGAACCTTTATATGAATAGAGAAACAAAAAGTTCCTTCTGAGAGGTACATTTTCTATTATTATCTGTGGCTACAGTTACAGGGTTCCCTGTACTAGCTCACTGCACATTCTGAAGCAAACAAATGTATTTTAGCAGCAGCAGAATGCTCTTTTCATGGGCTTTTCACCCATTATTGACAATGCTTTGTAATTATGAGAACTATTAACTCTACAGGCACAGAAAAATCAAGAAATTTGTATCTTCTGATCTTAGTATTTAATGCACCATAATGTGAAGGTTACAATAGCATTCTCATCCTGACACAAACCCAGGGAAGTCAGGTATTGTCTTTCATTGCCTTTGACAGTCTTTGAATTCCATCCACTGTGTTTTAAATAAGTATGCTTGAGATGCAACAGTATAATTTGTATCAGCATAATACTATAATAATTTCAGAAATATAATACAATAAGGACCATCATTGTCTACATAATCAAGATATTCCCATCTCATAATCCAAGGATGCTTGTAACAATCTGTTGTATCACTTACATTAACATTATTACCTACTCTGGAGACGCTGAGATGTAATTTAAAACACAAACAACAGGGTATTGGGGCTACGGAAATGCTGATCAAAACCTTAAGGATTTCTAGAGGTCACAAACACCCTGGCAGTTTGCCACGATCACAGTTGCTGACTAGAGAACACTTTCCAGTTCCTTGCAGCTCCACGTTAGCAGAGTCATTAAAATAAACCCTTTGAAAGAATGAAGAATTGGTACTAGTTAGGAGCTCATTTTAGGGGGAGAACCTTGACTTTTCTAATATCAATAAAGCTTCAAATAAGAGTATTATAATATTTTAAAAATGTAAAATTATTAGCAAGGCTACTTTATTGATTTTTATGCAAGTCACTAAAGAAATTAGCTTAGTTAGCATTGCTAGTTCAGAAATCTGAGTGTATGAAACAACTCCTTCTATTGAAGTGGACATAGGCATTGCCCAAAACTTACTGCTGTAAGAAAAAAACCCCACAACCTTAAGGGACTGGATGGTGAGGCAATGGAACATGATGCTTGTCACATGTGGGTCCAGTTTAAATACAGTCCTAGCGAGTGTAACTGTGGCCAGTTTGCAGCCTAAACTCTCTGTCACTAGACTTCTAATCCTTTGAGCACTAAACAATCTGAAAAGAAATGAGCTCCCCAGTTTCTTAACAGTGTCAGACTTGCTAAAAACAGGGGTGAGGGTGTTTATTAGCAAACGTTTCATTTATGAATACGCTTGTTCTTATGAAGGAAAAATAGAGGTCTTTTAAGTCGAGGCCTGTTTATTGACTGATGAATTTCAGGTGGAATTGTTCCTGGGGGAGCTGTTTGTGTGCCAGACTGGGGGCACCTGGGCTGTCTGTCAGGGAGCGCCCCTGCCTTCCCCTCCCTCTGCCTGTTGTTACAACGTGCCGTGGGCTAAAGCATTCCCAGTGGGAGGGAAACAGGGAAAAGTGGATAGGCAGAGCTGTGATCCACAGCAATATGCTCACGTTGGCCAGCCTCCATCTCTGACCATCCTGGCACATGGGCTGTGTGGGTTCAGAGCTGCTGAAGAAGAAATTAGTTCTGTTAGATCTGTGATCTCTCCACATACCCCTGTAATAACCAAGTCCTACCATTTTACCCAGCAGCCCCTACAATCGGTATGTGGGCTGGGAAGCCAAACTTCTGCTGTTCTGTGCAAAAGATCGTATTTTAGTGACAGGCTTATTTTTCCTAATAAATACTTGTTGAATTTTTTCTTTACTTGCTTTGGTATGACATGTTAATGCAAAACAGAAAGTGTAAAGTATGCTTATAATCCTGAGAGTTCTATTAAACCTTAACTGATACTAGGAAAAAGGAGAATACTGATGGAAAGAGCATATACTGAAGATTTTGCTTTCATGTGAATGCAATTAGAGCTTTTTCCTTAAGCTAATAGGATAAGTAACTGTATGAGGAAATCCACAGACACTGCAAATGTGCAGGAGGGAGAGAGCAGTGTTTGCTTGGTGTTCAATGGTCCATGTGTAATAAGCTGGCAGTTCCATCTAGTTCCTACTGGACAAATGTCTACTCCAGAAATCCCTGTTTCTCCCTTCCCCCAGCTGCATGTTTGGAAGTTTCAGCAGTGAAGCCAAGAGCTAAATTAAGAGAGACATGGCTACATTTTCAAATATATTTTATGTTCTGTAGGTAAAGGTATGAAAGCAAATCCCTTCCTTTTGTATATATGGCTGTGTACTCAGGATATCAGTTAATTTCCTGAATATCTGTGCATGATTGATTAACTCACATCTCTAGCCAAATTATTCTAGGAGATATCTAGGAGATATTCCTGAACTTGATCTTCTCCTAACAGCATTTTCTAACCTGATATAAACAGATTAGTACATTGTTTCCTGAGAGTGAAATAATTTTTTAGAGTTTTCAGTAGGTACTCTGATCCCTGAATGACAGAGAATAAATGACCTACAGGATGGGCAAGAGTTCTAATTAATGTTTTAAAAGATGTTGAAATGATTGCTTAATATTGGTAGTTCTACAGCAAATGTAGCATATGCACAGCAAGACACAAACAGTGAATCTGTGGTGGTTTTACTGTTGGCATTAACTTGGGGTGTCTTGTATCTGGATGTTGCCTGCACAAAAGCACTTCCAAAGCCATGTTGACACGATTGCTGCAGCAAACCACAGCTACACGTGTCCCCCACAGCTCACACACAACCAGCAGGCAACTGTCAGCTCGACTTTGCTCCACAATATTTTAGCTTGATCTTGGCCAGGACATGGACCACGTTTTTGTCATGTACAATATACAAACTATAGGAAAGCTTGTCAGGCCTGTTCCCGCCCAGCTGCATGGCCTGGGATGAGAAGGGCGAGGAACTTGGGTGCAATTAGACAGAATAATATAAATATAAATAATATAAATAGCTGTGCCACCCTCTTAAGAACTGCAGTGAGCACCGGGGATCGCAGCCCTTCTCCCAGGAAGAAGAACAGGGTGCCACTGAAGCTGTCCTTGTCAGAGCACCTGCAAGGAGTGCTTTGGGAGTGCTTTAACTCCCTGGGAGCCAGGGTGGCTGGAGTGGCTTCGAGGCTGCTGTGAAGCACATCATGACTCAAGAAAATACAGAAATAGGATGTAAAAAATTGGTCATGAAAATGCAAAAGACTCTTCAGCTTTTCCTTTAGGTATGGACAGTTGTTAATGACAAGGGGCTGTAAGTACTACATACACAGTGATATGGATTTACAACTGCAAAATAATGCTCGCAGCAGTCTTGGATTTTATTAATTTTTAAATCTTGACATATTGGCAAACACATACAATTTTTAAAAAATCTAATGGAAACACTCTTTTTATATAAAAATATTTTAAGCACTATATATGTTCCTCTTCCTCATGAGACAATGGCTGCTGACTCTCCAAAGTGTTCTGCTGCAGCTAAAGATTCACAATTCTCTGTTCAGTCTGTAAATAGCTTCATGCCTGTCAGATATTTTCTTTTTGCCCTCCAATATTCTTTCTAGTGCCTACATGGGATCCCTGTGCATCCGATATTACTGACCTAACCCAGAATTGGTACTTTTTCCCCTCAGTACTTGCAGGTTTGAAACAACATTTAGCATAATTGAAACGGGGGACATTAGTATCATCCACCCTCTTATTGCTATAAATGGACCCTACTGTACAAAATGTGGTTTAATTTGTCTTGTTAACCTGACTCCCACTTTCTTAGAGGATTTCATAAACCTGAACCCCACTCTGTGCAATCTCTGCAATTGTTTAGATGCAGAGTGACTTGTCATGGCATCCCACAGCAACTTCAACTAACTGTGCCACCTGGCTTCATCATCCTTCCCCCAAAATGTCTTTGCCACCAACACTTCTCAGAGCAGCAATTCTCTTGAGCTTTCCAGAATTCATAGGTCACAGGTAAAACAGCATGTTCTCTGCAAATGTTAATGAGTTTACAAACTGCTGAGTATTATAATGATAAATTTGATCATATTTCTCTACCAACTTTACCCAGTCTAGGCATTGCAATATTTTTAGCTTATATCTGCTCTCAAAGGGCCCAATCCAAAGCTCATTGAAGTCAAGGAAAAGAGGTGTATTAAGATTAGCAGCTTTTGATCAAGCCTGAGACAGTCAGTGCCATAAAAACATTATCTGTGCACATCCCTTATATTCAACTGACATCTCCTTGCACCACTGCAAGTTCCTGAATCTCATTTTCTTTGCAGCTTTCTGCCTGATCAGGGGATCTATTAAGTCCAAGCAGTCAAGGCAGCTGTCTTGAGTCAGATAATTTTCAGCTTCCTACATAAAGGGAACTAATATAATATCTCCTTCATGCCCACATCACTGCGATAACTCATGTGGCATCGTGGAGGGCTTTCAGGGGGAAGGGCACAACTCAGGGAGCAGTGATTTGGGAAGGCCTGTCCCTGGTCACCCCTCTGCTTCTGCAAGACACTCCCTGTCCTGCTTTCACAGGGAGTTTCCCCAGCCTTCCTGGGCACAGTTCCCTTCACAGAGGAATTGCTCTAGCCCCTGGATGTGCCTGCACACCTGAGAGGGTGCGGTGCAGGCTGTGAACGTGGGAGGAGGTTGCATTTCTGTTCAGTGTCTCTGCTGATAGAGATATGAACAGGGGACTGCAGGCTGATGTCTTCCCTGGGTATTTTAATATATTTTCAGATAGAAAGCTGACCTTTTTATTTCAGGAGGGGCAAGTTTTCTTGCTATGGTATATGATGGCATTAATATATAACATTTGAAGCATTAGTAACCAGACCTAGCACTGCTTTTAGAAGGAAACAGAACTGTTTACACCTGCTTTGGTGAAAAATCTTCCACAAGTTCACTTAAAAATACAGATGAGATGACAAAACTAACATTTTTCAGATGAGAAACTTCCTGAAATACAAACCAAATACTGAAAATGCCTAGGGTAATTTATCAACTATCCTTGTCACTGAAAAATGTGTCTCAAACAAGGTCCCTTAGGTTAGTCTTCCATCAGAAGGACAACCACAAAATCCTTAAACCTGTAAAGAATTGTTCCCTATTGCTTGAAGGTATTAGTACACATGTGTGATAAAAGTATCATTCAATAGTTCTGTCAGATGCTCTCAATTATGTCAAACTCAAATTCATGTGACCTGTTTTGGCATAGGAAGTGATTTAAGATCTGCCTTGCCCCTGACATTTAAATATGGAGAAACGATACCATTCATTTATTTAGCAAGATAAATAGAGATTAATGGAAGATAAGCAAAGTAAAGCATACTTTTATGGGAACAAATCAAATTGTAGGAAAGGAATGACTAGGTAGGATTACTTCTGGCTTATTTGTTTCTTTTCTTTTTCTTGCAAGTCATTAAGTTTACTTCTACACAGCTTTCAGCCTAGTAACTAGATAGGAGTCACTGTAAGCACCTGTCCCCAGATAAACTGCCAAATAAACTGTTCTCTGTTAATGAAATATAACTCTGTAAGGCTTTCAGTATCATACTGCTGGGTGTCACTTGTGGCAAAGGTCATTATCTAAAAGGACCAAATGTTGTCACGTATGTAAGTCTTATGCAAGTCAGAACCTTCCCTTCATGTTGCCAAAGAACAAGACATTTGATGCTTGGTCTAGACATGTGATGGGCACCTTCAGAGGCCTCCTGAGCATTTAAATAGCAAAGGTTATTTTTATGGTGCAACTGGGTTTGAGGCACTTCAGTTTGCAAGCCCCAGGTGTTTCTGAAGTAAGAAACTATTAGATGGCTACTTCACAGTTTCCTTAGTAGAAGGAAGGCTTAGAACACGACTGATTCCATGTTTTGTTTTCCATTTTTTACTAACACTCTGGTAAAATGGGTAACACAAGCACTAGTCCTTTCTATGCTGAAATAATCCAAGTGCCTCCTCAAAGGACAGTGTTAATCCTTCCCTCTTCCATTTCACTTAGCTACAAAATAAAAATACAAAATTAACCAAGTCCTCAATATAAGCCCAAACTACAAATACCTTTTCTGCTCTGACTCCTGTATTTTCTTTGCTCCAAAGCAGACAATCTAGTCAGTGCAATATATCTTATAAAAACACAACGTACACTCCATGTACTTTTAAAATATCTGGTGAAATGGCTTTTTGACTTTTTTAGGGCATAGGATGAATGTGCAGTGAGTTCACAGGACAAGCACTATGTAGGACCTCTCAGGCTATATTGATGGTTATAACTTATTTTTTATTTACAATTCTCTGGCCCTTAGTTTTCTCTCCTCCTGTCTAAATTCAATATCAAATAAGTTTCCAATCCCACAGTGTTGCTTGAAGCTTTAAAAAAATGGACTCTGGCCAGTGCCAATTTTGGGCAACTCTCCAAAACGATCCACCAGCCATATAGCACAAAGTAGGGTTTATTCACCTTTGTATCACGTAACCACACAGCTCTTTTTATTCTCCCCATTCCCTGGAGGAATGACCTCCTTGTCTGGGTTGCCCTCATCTAGGAAATGTGCTAATCATTAGTTTCCTAACATGAACTGTGTTTCATCCTGTGCCTGTTGAGGGCCTGAGCAGTAGTTTCATTGCACATATGTGACGTTTGGAGATGTAAAGCATAAGGGCTGCTCTGGGTAGCATATGGTGCTTGGTCCTTTCAGCTCTTTGTTTTGCTGGGGAACTTTAGGAGAGTGGTATTCATTATTTTCTATTTCAATGTATTAGGAGTTTCTGTCCTAATTTTGGGGACACACTAGAGCCTGCTTGCCACAGTTCTGGCATCTTTAAAAGCAACTTCATTGGGGAACTAAACAAGCCAGCAACAGCAATGCTGGCTGTTTCAGACACGACTAGAAAGTATGTGTTTTGAGTCTTAAAATCTTCATTTTGTAAACACAAATAAATACAATAAATATAGCCTATTATTCCAACATATACTTCAAATGTAATGTATAACGGATTGTTTGAGTTGAAAGCAGTGAGTAATTGCATTCCATGAATGATCAGTAGATTTAAAAATATTTCCAAACCAATATTTTTTCATACCCACTTTATATAGAGGATAATTACAGAAATAGGAACATCAAGTTTAAGGTCATATACCACGTACTTCTGAACAACTTTATGGCCATAGTTTACTACATCTGTGACCTTATCATTAATTCATTGTTTCTGTCTCCAGTGGTCACAATAGTGCTTTCAATATGAAATATCAGAAGAATTACAAAAGTGAAGAGGCAGAAATGTCTTTCCAATTATTAGGAGACTGTTCAGACAATCTATGGCAAGTCCATATCTAATAAAATCAGCAGTCAAATGAACTTCAGACATACAACTCTCAGATTAGCTAGCAGTTCCTTACTTCACAGCAACTGATCACAGCTTTTTAACAAAAAATAAATCAATGAATCACTAGCATTGCAGCAGAACATTGTTGTGAGTTAACTTTATATAACTGAAAATATTTCTGCATGTCTAATTCCATGTTATATGGCAACGGTGAATGCAATCCACAGGCTGAATGTCTCCACCCAAAGCACTTACATGTCTGTCCAGGGCTTTTCAAGACATAAGCCCTTTGGCCAGAGGTTCCCAGGGTGCTGCTGCTGGCCCACAGGGCAGGGTGCAGGTACCCTTTCTGCCTGTGCCAGGGATGCCCACACCAAACAGCTGTTCAGTGGGAGGTGGGTCAAATTAGGAGAGAAGCTGAGCTGGAAATAGGAAAACAGACTTCTGGAGTAAAAAGAATCTGTTTAAGCTGGGTTCAGGAACTCCATCCTGCTGACATTGTGAATGCTTCTCGTCCAGCTGCTCCTGCAGAGCCAGGCAGAGTTTTGCTTTTGGTGTGGATTTGGTTGAGGACTGTGAGGAGGTAGTGCCCTCCCTTCACAGTGCACCCACAGGTTTTGTTATTGCTCTTTTATTAAAGGCATGCTAGGCAGAATCATTAGCTGTGCAAATTATTGTCTTACATAAGAAGAAAGCACGGTGTTGTGATGATTCAGGGGTGACTGGCAGCCCTGCGACTGGGTCATTCCATCTTTGTTCTGGATCACAAGGCTTTGCAGTCACATGTTGCCATCCCCCTGCCATGAGACTGCAGCAGGGGTGCTGCTCTGGGTCTCTGACAAGTCCCTCAAACCTGCCCTCTCAGCCATCCTGCAGGCCTGGTGTTTTTTAGGCAGGAAAACTCCAGGCTTTCCCACCCTGCTCTGGCTGTGCCATGACTGCTGTACCTGCCATACACCACAGTCACCTCTACAACCCTGTGATTACAGCAATCCCCAGCAGCTCCTTTGAAACAGGCACAATCCCCTAACACACAAAAAGGAGAAATCTGCCAAAAATATGAAAATGATGCATGGTATTGTGTGCCTGGTTCATTTTTCTCGAGCCCCACATGCCTCAGGGGTATGCCAGGAAGCCTGTGGTTCGGGCAAGTTGTATCCTTTTGTTTTTTGTGGCTTTGGTGTCACCAGACAACATTTTCAGCAGCAACACTGCTCGGAGTGTGCTCATTTCAACCTCTGGCCATTTGCCTTTTCCTGCCTCTTTTCTTAAGAGCATCACCCTCCTCCTTCCCCCAGTTGCAATCACATCTCTGCTTCCCTTCTGAGTCAGACTGAAAGACTGTAATGACTGTAAAATAACTTTGCCAAGTGCCCCTGTATCTGTGGTTACAGCCAGCTGAGTTCCCCTCACACAGCCCTCGGTGTGGCTGCACACAAAGGGGCTGGAAGCCCCCGGGGCAGGGGGCTGCTGCCTGGGCCACCTCTTCTCCTGGCACCCCTCGACTCCTGGCTGCAGGCACCTCGTGTTTCTTCTGCAGGCACAAGCTTTGTTTTTAACCCTTTAGTGTCCTTCTGAGTTTGAAATAGGAGAGAAATGAGCCCGCTCATCAGACTGTAGGCAGGAAGTGAGCATCCCTAAATTAATGGCTATTTTCTTAAGGACTCTTAATTTCTTCAAGGACCTTTGATTTCCTTTCTTACTGATTTCCCAATAGCCCAGAATTAAACAAAGCAAATCCATTCACATATTTCAATATACCAACAAAGGTTGCAAGGGATAAAGAAATTGTACGTTAATCCCATGTTCTTCATGTATGTATACAGACATAATAGCCTAAGCAAGTAATTCCTCCTCGAAGAGCTAATCAAAGGGTTTATTTTAATCAGTTCATTTTACAGTCATCTTTTTGGGTTTGCCAACCTAATACACCTAATAAAAATTTAATCTCTTCATGGCTTTAGTAATGTGAAGGACTATTTTACAACAAGTACCTGACTGACAGACACAGCCAAATGAAACAGCATGTTTGCTTGCCCTCACAGGGATTTTAAATAATTGTTTTCATTCTGTGCCTTGAATAAAATACTTTCTTTCTTCAACAACACGAGGGACAAACAAGAGAAATGTGATGCTTGTGGATTTTTTCTCCCTTAATTCTCTGATACTGGCTTAGAAACCTTTCAATATAAATAATTCCCAGTATATGCATAAATTGCCTACCATGCAGTGGTTTTCTTCATTCTCCCAGGGGCTCTGCGAGGCAGGTATGGGGAACGTAGTGCTATAAACCCCCAAACAGCCTGGTTTTTCTAACTGAAGAACATTAACAATCATCAGAATGGTGGACAGTAGAAATGAGCTTTCAATCCAAAAGGCAGAAAAGGATTACTGGCAAACAAAGTGATGTTTCTTTCATGGCCAATGACCTTTGATTTACGGCCAGCAGAGTACCAGTAATGGAGACGCAAGCCTGAGAAAGGACCACGAGGGTTGTACACTCCAGTGTGACAACACTTTGTTCATCAAAACCTTCCACAGAACACACTGAAAATAAGGAAATCGTGCCCTTGCTGAGGAGCCCATGCATAAAGAAACTGTTCTCCTGGCTTCTTTTTGCCTTGGAAGATGCAAACTTGGTCTTTTTGATTATTTTTATCTTATCTTTCAGGCTTGCAGGTTCAAAAAGAAAAGTTCTTGAATATTATACTACCTTGTAATATATATAAAGCTACTTGACACTATTTTTATTAGCTGTGTAGAAGATATTAAATCACTAAATATTGTACTTCAATGATGTGTGTGTACACACACAGAGATTTATATATAAATTTATATGAAAATAATCCTACTCAGACTTCAAAAGATGAGCTTGACTGGATTGCAGAGAAGTTACCAATCCATGCTCATAACATGCATTCTAGAGAAGATTTTTCACAGTGTAAAGTAAAGAAAATGCACATTAAAAATAAGACACCTTTCTTCTTGCTGCTAATAGGCTCTTTGTTATCTTTTAGTGGTGCTGTAACACTATGTGCCTGTCCTGTGAAGTCAAAACTTTATCTTTGGCAGTGTTCTTAGGGTTATTGTTACTAAAACTAATGAATTTTAAGACAGGTTTTCAATTCTCCCTTTTCCACAGACTCTCCTTGTTACAGAAAATGCCCACAATACCAGTAAATATGTAATTCAGGTAGCTGAGCAGACCGGGACCACTGGTTATTATTTAACAACTTTGCAGAGCTACTACATAAAAAAAATAAATTATTTAATAGCTTATAGGAAAAAGTTAGAAGGCTCGACTTCAGTTCCTAAAATTTTTATAACCGACTTTATGCTTTCTAGTATGCTGAGCCTGTAATCCTATTAGTCAGCTCTCTTTCTCCAGGTACACTAATTTGAAGGCTTTTGTTATTTTCCCTTGGGTCTGTGGGTTCTGTGGGCACAGGTTCAGGTCCGTTCCCATGGCTTTGTGTCACTGAGCTGCTGCAGCTGGCCGTGCCATTTCTGGGGAAGCAGGTGTGTGCCCAGAACAGCCCCAGCAATCCCTGCCTGCCAGAACTCTGCCACAGGACTTTGGGCTGCCAGTTGTCACTGTATTTAAATCCATTCTTCTTTTGTGAGGAAAACACCCCAACTTTCCTAGGCTGGACTGAAGACAGAACTACATGAACACGTCACGTTTGTGTAGCACATGGAAGGGAAGTGTCTGTTGCTTGTATCAGGAAGGTTGCTTGGTATTAATTTAGAATATTCACAAATGAGTTTCAAGAACCACAGCACATGGGAATTCAGGATTACCAGAGAGGAAAGAAGAGCAGGGAACAATTTGCTACAGGTCACTGGTTTCAAGAAGACCTTTATTTCTACACTTTGGTACTAATAACACCTGGAGGGTCGTATTACCAACCCTTCCCATGAAGTCAGTCATTTCAGGATTTCATTACTATTATTTTAAAGAAGGATCTCTAAATTGCTTTTTAAAAGAAGGATCTCTAAATTGCTATAGCCCATCTTCTTTAAAATAAGCCCATTTTTAAGCACTGTGGCTTTTAAAGCCTTCTCACATACTTGTTATAGAGCTAAGGTTGTGCTGCCTTTTTATTGCATAGAAGTTGCACAAAGACACTGATCAGTGTTTTAGTGAGAAATTAGAGAAGGTATAAAATTCATTTGCGTCCCTGCCCTGGAGATAAAGTCAGTTAAATGATCCTGTTGCAGAGTGAGAAGAATTTTCTGACTCACAGAAAAGAAAAACCCCCAAAATGACATTGCAGTAGCCATAGTACAGATTTGTGCATAATAATTACCTTAATTAATATCAATTTTTAAAATGCTGCATTCTTCAAAGTCCTCATGCACACAAGGCACACTATGCAATAAGCAAGATATAGTCATAGAATCAAAATTTAGAGTGGAAGGGACCTTCAGTGGGTATCTAATTTGATCACTTGCTCAAAACGGGTCTAAATAGATCATGTTGCTCATGTCCAACCCAGTCGTGAACACCTCAGGGGACAGAGATTCTGTAACCTTGGGGGAAACCTGTTTCAATATTTAACCCCTTTCCTGCAGAGAGGCATCTTTGCAGCTCGCTCTGTTGCATGAGATGCCTTTGTGCTTTCCCTTGCTGAATTTCATGAGGTTCTGCTCAGCCCATCTCTCCAGGTCTCTGAGGAGCAGCCCTTTCCTCACTGTGTGTGGTGCCAGGGGCACACTTGCTGAGAGTGCCCTTTGTCCCTCTCTGCACTCACCGGTGAGGACATGAACTGGCATTGATGCCCCTGCTGATGCCTGGGGCCCCAGCAGTGCTGGCTGCCAGCTGGGCTCAGCCCCACGCTCACAGGGCTTTGGCTGTGCCATTGCAGCCCGTGTTCCACCCACCCCGACCCCCTCTGTGTCTCATGGATTTGGTTTTAAGGACACTCTGGCAAACTGGGTCAAAAGCCTTGCTGGAAAATATCTTCTGCAACATCCACTGTCCTTCCCTTCTCTACCTGGTTGGTAACCTCATCTGAGAGAGAGCTAATCCCCTTATACGCCATAATTTTACCAAGGAGCAAGATGAGGCCAATCATGGGTTTTATTGCAATGAGTTGTAACTGTTTTACTTGCATTCAGTAAAAAGGAAAAAAAAAATCTAACACAGATTAAATTACTCAGTAAGTTTAAGGTACTTTAGTACCACAGGTCAGTGGGTTTGAGTATGTGAAAAAGCTACAAACAGGTTTGTAGCAAGAAGCATCTCCCTGACTGAAGAGAGATGGAAACAGCATGTTACCAAATATAGAAGATAACCATGAGTCAGTTAATTTCACAGACTGTTATAATGGAGGTATTTTGCTACTATTATGCAAAAATTATAGAGGTACTTTATTAAAAAGCAGATAAATACCATCTCATTTATTTTCTGAGGGTGTGTAAATAAGAAAGTAAAAAAACCCAACCTAAATCAGTATTAAGTCTTTGGGATTGATTCTGTAAAGTGCTGAGCAAACACTTACTGAAAAAAATGTGCCTTACTGAATAAAATTCTAATTAGAGTAATTGAGCTTTGATAACTGCTATGTCATTAAACATAGATTGGCTTTAAACTAATTGTATTTGCATTGTATTATGATTTCTATTAATTAATGCATTAATGTTTATACACTGCAAACTCTTTTGAAGTAAAACATTAAAGACTGCACCACTTAATCTGAAGTGAAATGCCCTGTGAATACAAACCTGGCACGGCACAGCAGAACAGGTCCCTTGAAGGAATAGGGTGCAGCTCCTCGCTGGCTGGGGGTAGGAGCAGCTGAGGGAAGGAGGCTGCAGACTCTTTGGGCTCCTCCACTGGACAAGGAGAGCTGTGCTGCTCTCAGGGCCTGCTGGGGTCTCTCAGTCATGCCAGCTGTACCAGTCCTGCAGAGCCCATGATGCACCCCCCCAAAATGCCTTTAAGGTACATTGAACTCACAGTGCAACTTACTGCCCTGTGTTCCTTTGAGCATGAGTTAGACTCAGTGCGGACTTGACTTCCCACTTGACTTCTAGAGATCTGAAAATCTAGCGTGATATGAAAAAACACTCTTTTCCTTAGATAATATTGGTCTGCATCTTTAGGATACTCACTGGTGTAGAAATTGTGAATTGCCAGATGGGTATTAGTATATTGATGGAGTTAAAGTGGTGGAACCATCAGGTCTCCCAGTATTTTAAAATTAATGCATCCAGTGGTGTAAGCATACCTTTCACACCTACCAAAAAGTCAGGTTACCTTCATAACAAGACTTTCTTTTCTAGAATTATGCTCTACATGCCACCAGAAAGCTTTGCATAATTGCATATTATTAGTTATTTTAAACAAATATAAAGCAACATCACCAAACAGAATAATGTAGTTTAAGTGTAATGTACTTTCAACATCTGGCAATTTTTGGAAGTACTATTTGTCTAAGACAGTGCCAAGAAATTCTTTTTCAAATGAGTCTCCTATGTCAAAAACACAATGTATGGTTTACTTAGTTCATTAATCAGTGCCATATTTAAGGGATCATTCATGTGTTCTTCAAATATACAAATAGCATAATCCTTGTATCTAAAGAAATATTTACACATCCTATGTCAGGATAAAGATGTATTCTTACTGCAGCCTCATGAAAAACATCAACTGCCTCCCTGCAGTGTTCAGAAAACAACTCAGTTGATTTAACAAATTTGAAGTTGTGATTAAAGCAGTGTAGGAAAAAGCCTGTGACAAACGTAGCTGATACACCATAGATGTAACAATTCACCCCTTTTTCATCAGGAGAAGGTTAAACACTACATATTTGATAACACAGACAAAACAACTTACTGCCTTTTGCAAACTGGCCACATTAGGGCAAGGGATTCTTAAAACTTAAAAGGGGACCTTGTAAAAAGGCGACCTTGTAAAACTTACAAGAGAATAACGGAAGTGTGGATGGAAAATGTGGTGCAAAGGGAACCCTGGAGAAGAGACAGTGCAGGAGGTGAAGTGTTGCTTTGGTGTCACGTCAGCCATCCCAGCCTACAGTCAATTCTACATCCCTTATGCACACACACAGGGAAATCTGCTTTCTGGGGTCTGCAAGGGTCTGTCAGATGAACAGAATTCCTTGTGACAAACAAAACCCTTCTATTTCGAACGATTATTTTAACAACCAAATGGGAAATGTGCAATATTGTACAAAGATTAAAGGTGACAGAAATATATTCAAGTTGAACAGATTTTTCTATGGTGAAAAAAACCCCTCTGTACAATAGCTTAGGTCCTGAATCAAATGTTTTGTGACAGAAATTTCCTCGAAAGGCAAAATTGGAGGAGGCATGCTTCCAGTGTCGGGTGTGTATATTTGACATACTGTAAAATTCACAAGTATTTAACTGTATCAGTAAAATGCACGCAGTGAGCTCTCGGTGGCTCTCAGCCATGTCCTGCCTGCTGATGCCATCTGAGGGAATGTTTCAGAGTCCCAGGCAGCCCTTGCTGGCTGGCTCTGCTCAGCCACCCCTGCCTGAGCCTCAGCTCAGGCACTGCATGGGTATTTGTCCCTCCGGGCTCTGCTCACGCTGGAGTTGCCCCCACCGTACTCTGCTCCTTTGCCAAGGCAGAGGAGGATCCCACAACCTGGGGGAGCCTCAGCTCTTGTCTAACAGTTGAGGTTTGCCATGGATCAGAGAGGGAAAGGCACAGCTTGGCAAACAAAGCTAAGCTGAGGGTGATTTAGTTTGGATCTTCTGGTAAAAGCTAAATTTCATCAAACCTTTGGGCACTGCACTTAACTTTGTGCATGTCTGGGAGGAAACAAGAACATAACAGATAATGAAGCAAATAATGTTCCTGCCCGTAGATTTTCTGTCTGCTATTAAATGTGTTATGACTGGTGGATTCAAATATATTTCTCTGTAAATGTAATTATTTTTTCATATAAGTATTATGAAAGAAAAGGAAGCAGGATTCATGAGGCACTTTAGATTATTTGAAGCAGACTGATTAGTGTATCAGTCTTAATTACGATATATACAAAGTAAATAATATGAAATATTAATCTGTTGTTTTCAGACCAAAGAGTCAATACACAGACTGGAAGTTAATTTTTTCTGTGCACTTCTGTCAAGAAATGAAGACAGCTTTATGTAGTTTTAGGATAGTTCTGGAATTTGTCAATTAAAGTAAAACAACCCAAATGATATTCCTCCAAAATAAAAGCATGAATCTTCAGAACTAAGCACTTGATTGCTTTTTTTAATTGAATTTTTAAATATAATCTATTTTTCACTTGCTTCTTTCAATGCTAAATAAAAAGCATAAATAATTTAATTGAAAAATTAAATTAAGGGGAATCAATTTGTGACAGATTTATGAATGCATGTAGTGGCTCTTAACAAAATACTGAGGAGCCATATTTCTTATTTAAAAACCAGATTTCCTGCCTGATCATAATGAATGATTCCAGAAATATTACACACTTTGTTTTACTCCTCTGGTTCTGGATTCCCTCCTCTTGCTGACCCACTACAACCTCCTCCCTAAAGCTCAGCCCTACAGAGTACCCTGATTCAAGCTGATGCACAAGGAAGTTCTCCACGCTTCAGCTCTTACAATTCCAGCCTATTTTTCCCTCTTCAGTTCAGGAATGAAACTCTTAAACCTTTTTCCCTCTCTCCCTGTTTCTGCATACACAGTCACAGAACTCTTTCCCCCTTCATTCTTTTCTTATACCGAGGATAAGCACACAGGTTTGGGTTATTGGTTCATTTGTTCAGCCAATTTTGCACAACTGTCCTTGGCATTCAGGGACAAATGATTCCTTCCAATCAGCAAAAAGGAGACAAAAGAGATAATCCAATACAGCATTAGATTTGCAAGCAGTTCAAGGTCCTATCAGGCTTTTTTTTTTTCAGAGAGATGTAGATGTTTCTCAAAGAACTATATAGAACATTCTAAATTTGAAATAAGTTATAGTAGTGAAGAGAGCAGAGCAGAGGCAGTATGTGATTTCCTTTCAGGTTCTGATGACCTTGACACTGTAATTATGAGCAAACAGTCCATTACTGTTATGCCTTTAAAAGACATAATTGCCTCTACATTTCTTGATTGCCAAGCAAAGGGAGTTTGATACTCATTTATCAATTACTTGGAAGCTCCTGATATCAAGGTTAGTTCCAAATTCTGAGTACAATTTGCTGAAAGAAAATATGCCAGTAAATTTTCAAGCTCCCAGCCTTGCCTGAGATAGGTCTTATGATAGCCCTTAAAATAAAAAAAAATCAAAACAAGCAAGACACCTCCACTGTGTTTGCCATTACCTCTCTACCCACAGATGCAATCTGCTTAGGAATTGCTTGGGAAAAGATACAGGGAATAGGCCTGAAGGTGCCAGCCATCCTTCCTTTCCGTTGGTTTTTGGTGCTCAGTACTCCACGAGGTTTGACCAGACCCAGTCAATCACCTGCACTTAAATGCCTGCATTACGTCACTCCAGTTAACAGATGTGATGCTTTAGCATGAAGGAAAGCCTGAGAAGAATTGCATCATGTAGAGTGAGGGTGAAAAAAGTAGTCTAAAAACAAACCAGGTCTTGAAATTAAATACTTTCTCTGCTGCCTGATAGTATCTGCAAAACTTTCTTTGAACTTCTAAACATAGAAGAGATCAATTAGAAGGCAACATAAATAGAGGTGGCAGTCAGTGCCTGATCTTAATCTGCTAAGGAGGCTGTACCTCACTGGGACAAAACTCCTCTTAATCTCCAATTTTGTGTGAAAGAGAAAAATTGGCACAGAGATGGCATTCACTGTGGCTTGTGCTGATGGCAGCCCAAGGCCTGTGCAGCAGTAGTTTCTAAAGGCAGGTTTCCTTGGAGCTGGACCCCGTCCCTGCTGGCTCCATGAACTGCCCAGAAACAAATCAAACCCTGTCAAGATACCGTGTGCTCCAAGAGCCATTGTCCACTACAATTACAGCTCCCCCCACCACACACACACACCTCTCTATTTTAATATTTTAAAAATAAAACGTTGAGCCCTTTAAATACTTTTTAGACAACCACCTTAAATTGAAACAAATTAAAATAAAGCACAAGATGGGAGGTTTTACCTCCCCTTCTATGACTTCCTGTAGTTTCCACTGCCTTTATGAATGAATCTTGCTCCTTTTCATATATGTATTGACAACAGTAAACCTGCTTAACAAGTCTTAATCTGTATACCAAGCAGCTGGAATTGTACCTGTAAACCTAAATGCATTTGCTTTCATAGCAAAGAGGGAAATCAGCTAAATGGATTTATGAAGATTCACTTAACTGAGAATCATAAACAGAGAGAGGCGTAGTGATGAGATATATGGAGAGGTTTTCCACCTTTTTCAGGGCTGCATGTTTGAAACCCTGAAATATATGTGTATGAAATGTTCTGATTATTTGAATCTTACAGTTGAGCAGTTTTACCAAAACCATGGAAATACTACAAAAAAGTAATTCTTTAGACAGACATTTTTGAGTTGGATGCACATTTGCAGCTTTTTAAGGTCTACATAGCTCCTTTGATTCCAACAGCCTGCCTCAAACACCTGATGTTAGCTGTGTGTTTGAAGTACTTCATTAAATGTAGACCTAAACTGGGATTCTTTGGCTAAGAAAGACTCATCCAACCTCCCATTATGAATTAAAATAGATCTTACCTCAGCCTTTTCTCTTCTGAGGGACAGAAAATTCCTGTTTCTGCTTGTAAAGAGACTGGTCTCAGAGAAGTTTCCGAGGGAATGACACAGCGAGCTGTAAAAAAATATATGCCTTGTGAAGTTCATAGTCAAGAGAACAATACACTTTACAGGTCTCCTGTATTAAGCTTTTCAGGTGAAAACAAATGTTCTAATAACAGAAATAAGAGTTAGCTACTGATCCTGGAAAGAAATACTAAAATAAAGTTGCTGGACTTTACAAGCACTTGCAAATGTGAATAAGGTGTAAAAATCCACATCCTCTTAATGAACAATGACTTTTTAAGAGTAATTTAGGTTTTTAAATGTTCTCAATATTAGATATAATAAGGATTGAATTTCATTTAAAAGTCTTAAAATACAGAGGAATACTTTTAGCTATGGTTCCAAAACCAAGTCCTGCGAGCTTGACAGACGTGTCTTCCCTTCAGGCTCAGTTTGATAGCAGTGGGTTTACTGAGGGACTCTAAAGCTACCTCACTGCAAACAGCTGCAGTCCTAAAAATAAAGAATTACAACTCTCTGCAATGAGCAGGAAACCCTAAAAATCATGCATTAAAATAGCGAATCTGAGCACATTTGAGGTGGTATGTAGTCCTCTCTTTTGGAGATACTTGGATCCATCAGGATTTGGGTGCCGTATAAAATCCAGTTTTGATCCCAAGGAACCCAGAGGCTTTTCAGGGCATGTAATACCAAACTGTATCTTTTATTAGGCAAATCTAGAGCTGAAAAATAAGGTTTTTTTCACTGAGCTGGTGGTCCTCAACATTTCTTTGGACATCTTATGCCCATCCAGGATCATGCCTAGGATTTCAGTGTGTTTCCTCTGCTGATCCTGGAGTTGCCATTACCTTCAATAGGATTGATTTCACCAAATTCTAAGTCTGGCAGTGACATTGTACCACAAAATCCCATTCAGCTCTTCATTAAAAGGACAAGTAACACAAGCTCTGCTGAAGACCTAAACCACTACACTGTTCCTGGCTTTTCAGCTGTAACTGTGGGCAGCTCAGAGGGGCCGTGGGCCTCAGGGGCTTCCACAGCTTTTGCCTCCCCTGGGCAATGGTTTGTCTTTATGGTTCCAGATGGTCACTAGAGGTTAGTATTGCTCAGCTATACTGCACTGATGATCATTCTCAGGGCAGGCAAGCAGTAAGTAATTGATTCCATCTGCATCTACATTCGGGCAGGAAGTGATTTACAATGCCCAGTCCTACAAAGCCGCAGAGGGATCTGATTAACAGGTCAGCCCTGATGAGCCACGGCGGTGCTGGGAGACTGACACAACTGACAAGGCTTTCCATCAGAACATTAATATATACACGTAAAGCTGCTGCAATGAGCTCACTACAGAGTGAAGTTTGAATAGAGAACATACATGTAACCTTGCTCTGCTATTCAACTGGAAGAATTACTTCATGACAAAATTTGTTCAAACACAGAGTCACTCAAAATAGTATCTGAAAGTACGAGTGAGTAATTTTTGGTTAGAAGGTCACATCACCTCAGAGAAGTGAAGCACTTTCTGTTAAGGTTTACCATTTAATATGGAACCAGAGATTCTCTGGCAGTGACCTATTTTAGGAAACGCAGAGTGGAAGATATTACAGTGCATACACTGAAGTTGTCTTTCATTCCTATTTTTGGAGTACCTATTATTCTGATAGGTTATTACAATTACATGGTCCTGAAAGAACAATGTAACTTTCTCTGACTGCTGCAGAAGTTCAAGTATTTACTGTAAGTAGGGCTCTTCAAGAGATCAAAATTCGGACTGTTCAAGACTCATAGACATGGTCAGAGTTATGAACCATAGGATGTGACATTCCTATTCTGAATCATTCAGGGGACGTAATGGCTTCATGGGATTTGCACAAGAGTTCTCTGAATTAGTATTTTTGGAAATTGTCTTCTTGATGTTGAGAAGCCCACCAGAGAGTCAAGTTCTCCCAATTCACCTGCTTAATCCATAAACAAGATCTCTGGGCAGTTCCTTGTTTCCCTAAGGCAATTTCTGCTGTACTGAACGACAGGGTTCTGATGCCTTTCAGTGTTTGTGCCCACAGGACAAATGCAGAACTGTTCTCATCAGTGGTAACAGTTTTTCCTCAGAGAAAAACTTGCTTGGATTAGTACAGTCAATGGCTCTAGACTGATGGGTGAATTTTGCCTTGTGAAGGTTGAAATGTAGTTTGATATTTTAAATGTGTCTTCCTGAATATTCTGTACATTTTAAATATAAGTCTGTGTGGATTCACTTGATCAGAAACCCGCTAAAAGGAGCCAGGTGAAAACTTGATACTTGAAAACAAGTTACCTCTGTGAAAACCAGTGCTCTGTTCTCACACAGGCAAACAGAGCTCAGTCTATTATTTACCACTGTTTTGCAGTCCTGGTACAGAATAGGTGACTATAGTATTGCAGCGTAGGCCTATCTGTAACTAAAATAAACTTGCAAGTAACCTGCTCTGACTATGCTGTAGTAACAGCTGTCAGACTGAGCAGCACTTTGTAAATCACCTTCTGTTTAACGTGCAAGTGTTAGAGTTATTTATAACTATGCCATATAAACATCACAAAGGATGTTTGGTGATTCACAGATGATAACAAAGAACATACTGCAGGACAGACGTAGGAGAGAAAGCAGCCCTGTTTTTTTTAGATAGAACAATTTGGAGTTCTTCACACTATTCCTGAGCAGTCCCCAAGGGTATCAGTGTCGCCACTGGATTGGATTTCTACTCACTTTGCCTGAAAACCCAGCTCTGCTGAAGCCAGCAAGAATTTTGTCCTTGGGTTTCTCAGAACCAAACTGTCACTGATGGCTTTAGGTGACAATTAATATATATTAATACACAGAATGACTGAGGTGAAAATTGAAGCGTGGCAGGTTTGCATCAAGTGCAATAACTCCCCAGGTTTTATCTACCTCTGAACCATCAGGCACTGCTTGTATATATGACTAAGTGACATATATACTATTTTGCTAAATCTGTTCTAGATGACAGCACAAAACTGGCCCAGGGGTTCCAGCAGCCTGAGGGGGAAAAGCAGGTTTAAACTTGTTCTGGCAAACTTGCCTACAACTGTACAGAGCAAACATCTTTCTAATTTGACAACTGAGATCCCTTTCATGTCAGGATTTTTACAAAGTTAGTAAAAATTAAAAAACAAACAAACAAAAAAGTCTGTCAGAATATCCTAGGAAAGGAAGTTCCATGCTATTTAAAGCTTGAAAAAGTCCAGCTTTTCTTCTTTCAGCTTTTTGACCAGAAAAAGTATTTGCTCTGTGACCTTGACACCACTACCTGGGGAGCCAACCTCTAAATGTGTAAGATAATCCAGGACAGGTGTTTCCTCAGACTTCCAAAATATTTATGCCACTGACTCCATGACTATATCTTGCTGATTGTTGGGGAAGGTAATTTACAATTATATTTCATATAGAGGCTCACATAGAACAATGAATAGTTATTAGAGAGATCAGAGATTTTTGCAAATTGGTCAATTTGATATAATTGATCATAGAGGGAGACACTGTGGTTTCCAGGCTCCTCATCATACTTCAGTCTTAGCTCAACATACTACAAAATATAGAGTATGTCTACAGAGAGGGACTCATGTAGTATAGGCAATGAGAAAGCTCCAGAAATGAGGTTTAAAAAACCAAAAAATCAGTTAAAAATGTTTCTAATCAATAGCACATTCATATTTACAAAACTTTAAAATCAGTAGGGCTTTAACGTTCTGTCACTAACAAGCATTAGAAACCATTGCAATTCCTAGCCTTGAATGAACTTCATTCTCTGTGGCTGACAGTGGCCATTTGGACTGTAATTACTGGAGATCACACTGTGGATGATTCAAATGGCAAAAAATTCTTAAGCCAAAAACTGCAGGTGGAAAAACCCCTTAGTATTAGACCTACAACTCATCGATAGACATTAAAAATTTCTTTAGGATTGTTGTGCAACAGAAAAGCTACAGCTGCATCCAGGCCTTTTTTTCTTTATTTCTTCTCAACTTCAGGTTGTGGGGCTTTTTAAAATTTTTTATTTGCCCTTCTGTTTTAATCCTGTTATACAGCAGCTCTCAGAGAAATCATATTGCAATAAATCTGTCTCTTCAGAGCACCTCTAAAATGTCATACTACTATCTGGTAGCTAATACAAATCAAATCTGCTCATCTGGTGTAAATTTTAATTGCTTGTTGAAATAACAACTTGTGGTTGCTCTTGACTGATGTAACTACTGCCTAAAAATTGCAAGCTCAAAAACCACCTATAAAACAAGCAAACAAAACCCCCACAGGCTTCCTAAAGGCAGAAACAGTCAATCAGATCCTCATAAAACAGACCATCTAAATGTTATGTTTATTTAAATTCTTCACACTCTGAAATGAAGAGACAGTGTCCACATATCCTTCACAGTTCATTAATCTTACCAGGATACAGTGGCATATTAATCAAAGCCAGTGAAAGGAATGCTGTCCGCAGCTGCCTGTAATATACACAAGGTGTCTCATTGCATTTCTTTGGAGAAGCATGTTTATCCAGCAGAGGATCCTTAAGGATTTAATTGCAAACACAGGCACCCCCAATGCTTGCCTAAATACAAATGCAAAGGATCTTTTGTCAGGAATGCCTTTGTTTACTGAAAGTAACTTCACTCTTGAGGAAGGAAAACAAAACAAAATTAAAATTCTCTGTTATACATCTTCAAATTTCATCTGGGAGTTAATTTATACCTTCAGTGAGAGGGTGAAAAAGAGATGAGCTGGAGACACCTCCTGATGAGGTGCCTCACAATTAAAGGAAAGGAAAATGAGTATTAGAAAATAAAGCTGTTCATACAGCTTGACAACTGACCTATGTGTTATTAAATATACAACTTTGGGGGATACCCTGGAGTTGACAAACTAACTCTGATACAGAGGGTCAGGAAGAACAATGACAGCAGATCCCTTGGCTTTGTTTCCCCCTTCGACTGATGGCTGGAAATCAATCCCAAGGCAAGGAAAGCCATTGACTGAGTTTTCATTGCTTTTTCCACCTTCAGGAATGAGATTTGCAAAGTTACATGTTCTCAATCATTCCTTTAATCACTGTTTTGTGTTTTATGAAGCAACAGATATTGATGCTGGAGGTTTTCAATTTTCAGTGCAGCTTTAATTCATAATAGTTCTCTGCACTCCTCATCATAATGATGCCTTAGCACTAGGCTCTAAAGGAACCATATGCACCCTTTTAATTCTTGCAATAGCACACTGCAGCCTGCACCTGCTTTACTGTCATTATTGGCTTTAAAAGAGGCTCTGTCACACAAACACTGGGTGGTGTGAGGAAGAAGACCCTGTTTTCCAACTCAGCAATCATCTCAGTGTTAGCACTTAACTACTGGGCAAAAATCAACTGGTCCCCCAATCAACAAAAAAAAGTAGATAAATAGCAAATATTACATAAAAATCCCATCAAATTTAGGCATGTTGAATGAAGAAATCTATGTTTATGTGCTACTGGACTGTGTTTTCCTGTGTTGTTATATTTCTTTACCATATGTTTTTCTGTTTATGTGACAATGCACCTGTAAAAGGGTGCAGGGATTTTAGCCAGCTAGTACATACAGATTCACAAAATTCATGCTAAATATTTTTTAAAGAATCTGTATTTCCTCAAGATGAATTTTTAATATGGCTAGCACTGAATTCTCTCATATAATATTTCATTCATTACCTCTACATTTTCTGCCTTTCAGCCCTGCGATTTATTTGAAGTTACTCATTTCATCTGCTATAAAACTTGCCTGTAGGTCCTTTGCACAACAAATGCCTTGGGGTAATAATTAAAAATAATCTGATTCCCTTATCTGAAATGTAGAATGCTGGCATTGCTCTGTGGCTGCCCACAAAAAAAGGAAACAAATGAAGGTCAGCCATTTAAAGGAAACAAATACCCCAAAGAGGTAAGTGTTGCGTTATGCCAGGGATTGGATTGTTGGCAAACCCCTCTGGGTGACTTTTAAAGGCAGTGTCTGAGGAAGTATTCCCAACATGCAAGCAGTGCAGGTTCATTGTTTCTCTTCCACAAGGTAAGAAAACAGTTTTGCTGGGTTTAAGTCAGTCCCTTTGCTTTCAAGTACCAGACAAATCAAAAGCAGCCACATAGAACCCCCTCGCTCAGTCTGAAACAAACATCATTACACAGGCCTGGAGATAACAAATGACTGCTTAGGAATTAGGACACCAGAACTTGCCAGAGGTAAAATGGTCTGCAAAAGACATGGAAGATTTGAACCTGAGTTTGAATTTCTCACAGAGACACCCTCAGACTCTCCCTGCCTCCCCTTGTGTTGTCCAGAGATGAACACTGGAGTTCAAATGAGAGTTGGTCTCAGTATATCTTTGTGCTACCAGAGTTTTTTATGGTATTCTTACTGGCATTCTGGCTTTTTTCCCTCCATTTATGTAAGGAAAAAAGTTTAGAAGAATAAGAAATATATTAATTTCTAAATTAAAACTGTAATTATATTCTTTCCACCCACAAAGAATCCACTAGAATTTCTCAGCATATTTTGGCCAAGGATTTTTTTAGCTAGGGCAAAGAGTACCACTGGAGGAAGGATCTGCTCTTCCTCACAAGCAGGCTGACACGCTTCACAAAGTGAAGGCTCTTAAGAGCGAGGACACAAGTCAGACATTTCAGACCTTAGTCAATACTGAGCTTTTTGTGCTCTTTTGTTTGAGGTGAAAAATGTTTTAGGAAATACAAAAATGATTCAAAAACTGCCGGGATATGTGTTCAGGGTATGTGTTCAGTGCTTGCCATTAGGTGGGTCTCACATGGAACAGTCCCAGGCAGCAAACTGGGACAAGGAAAGAGCCATGTCCCTCCTGTTTGCTTTTCCCCCACCAGAGCAGCCCTGCTGCTGACAGTGCGCTACAGCTCTTCCAGGCTCATGCAGGGAGCCCTACCAGCGCACCATCCAGATGCCTTTCCCTTCCCAGGGGAGAGCATCGAGACCATTAGAAGGAGGCAAAGGAAAGGAAATTTCATGCTGCGAAAACTGGAGCTTCCCTGGCGAGCGGCCCCTGGGGATCTGCGGGGGCTGTGCATACCTTGGGTAACTCCCCCTGCAGTGAAACACTGCGGGATCATCCCGGCACTGGTGGGAGATGTGGCTGTTCTCAGTCCAGACACAGGACTTTGGGACCTGACAGAGCAGGGGCCGAAGGAGGGGACATGGGCAGCAGCCCAGCGCAGCCTCTGCAGCAGTGGGTGGGGTGGGAGCCTGTTGAGGACATTTATTCACAGCTGGTGCTATAAACTCAGCCTTGCAGCACATGCTTCCTGCCTCCCTGTGTGGTATTAGACACCACGGAGTAGGAGCAGACGTGTTTCCTCCTGATGTTTTCCCCAGCCCTGGTTTCATGAGCTGGGCAGGCAGGATGTGTCGGAGGCAGGCTCCTCCTGCTCTCCCCAGCCCACGGGGGCTGTGGGTTGGCACATCACCCCTCGGTGTCTTGGGGAAGGAAGAGGAGCGCGCCGGAGATGTGCAACATTTGCTTTTGTATTTTAATTTCCTTTCCCATGTCCTGCCTCTGTACGTCTCATGGGATCACCAAGGGATTGGCCACAAACTCTGCTTGATGAGCCCTTTAAAAGCAGTTTGCTGGGCTCCTGGAGAAAACCAGACTGCCTTTCAGGCTAAAGCAGCATACACAAAATATGATATATTTGGAAAAAAAACAATGTGCCTTCCCCTCTTTGAAGCTGCCTGTAATTACATATCTAGGGAATAGTTTGATGTTTACATTTTCAAGTATGTGACTGCTTGAATTTAGCATAATATTTTTCATCTTTTCCCTTTCTTGTTGCACTTTTTGTGGTCCTAAATTAAATTATATTATGTTACAAAAAGAATGAGGGTTAAGAGCAAGTCACAGCAGCCCTGAAACAAGAGGCCAACAACCAGCAAGGCACTTTGAGGTGGTGGCCACGTCCCCCGAGCCCTCTGGAAGAGGAGCCAGTTGGCAGCTCCCGTTCAGAGGAGAGCCTGGCTATTTCCCACAATGTCTGATGCCCAAAGGGATCTTCGGACTCGTCTGCCATCCCTTCCTGGGGAGGAGAAGTGGCCAGCTGCCACAGCCCCTGCCCCCTGCAGCCGGACCAAATGTCTCCTGCTCAGCAAGGCTGGCTTGGGGCCCTTGGGTTCAATTCTTCTCTCGGATTTAGGAGCATAAATTCTGAAAGCCTGAGTTGGTTTCAAAGGAGATATTACAGATTTACACCAGTTTTTTTGTGATCAGAAGCCAATGCGAAGTCTAGAGTACATAAAATAAATCCAGGCCTTTGGTCTAAATTTATAAGGTTCCTTTATAAAGCCTTCAAACAAGATTTATCCTCTGGTTAAAATATAAAAATATATTTCAGTTGACTTCATCCTTGTCAGCCATTGAACAACATTCTAAAAATCTTATTTTGCCACTAATACAACATTTATTACTTATATAATATATATATGTAAACAGTTCCTCAGAATTAATTTCAACTATAAATTTACTGTCTTACTTTAAAAAAAAAATTATGGCTTTCTGATTTTACTTGAATTCATTTACTGCTTCCACAAACATTTTCTAAAAATTTTAATAGAGTAATTTATACTCTTTAGGTTGGGAGTTCATTTTCATCACACAAATAGACTGTTAATGCAACTTTATGGTTGCAGACATGAGCTCCAAATACTGTGGGAACTATGCACTGGCATCAGTGGGATTTGTGTTTCTGCAGGCAAAATATCACTCTGTGTTGTTCATTTTTGGGCAATATTTGTTTTACATTTTGGTTTCAATATCTTGGTCATTAGAATTAGAGAAGCTTAATGATATGGATTATAGTTTGAGTCTTTGAATAGTTAACATAGTCCTTAACTATTTTCATGTATTTCCTGGAACAATATCTGCTTTTTTAATCAGATGCCCTAATGGATGGTTAGTTTATGTGTTCCTTTGTGCTGCAGTGGACACCAGCTGCTTGGGACAACACTGGGGACTCCTGGACATTTTCAAAGAGAGGTGCTCCTGGCACCTTAGTGCGTCTGGCTCTTTGTTGAGGTTCCTTAACAGTGCTTTGTGAGAGCATTTTTGTTGCAAGCACTGAGAAACTTCAGCCATGTGAGTTGTATTCTCTGTGCTCTCTGCTTCAGGACACTGATTTTTAATTAGAGAAGGTTTTCAGACAGAGTAGTCCAGCCTTTAAAAACATTTAGTCTAGTGCAGTAAAAAAGTGGGAGAAAGGCACAGGAGGCTGCAGTGGGGATGGGGAAAAGGAACCCAATGGGAGCAAACTCATTTGGGTGACAGTTCTAAATGACAGAACGGCAGCTCAGAACAGTGTGGAGGAAGGGATTATACTGAGGTCTATATTAAAGTAAATATGGGCATGATTTTAAACTAGAAAGTGAGCGGACAGAAAGAGAACAGAACTGGATAAGGAAGCAGAACCCGAGGAAGCAAGTTTTTGGAGAGCCAGGGCAAGCCTTGGAAGTGGTTTCCAGAAGGACTTGCTGCCAAACCTTCCCATGGACTGCGGTGAGGCTTACCAGTCTGTAACTCCCTGGATCCTTCTCCTTGAAGACAGAAGTGACATTTCCTTTCTGCCAGTCCTCAGGAACCTCTCCTGATCACCAGATCTTCCAAAGATCACAGGCAGTGGTGTTGCTGTGACACTCACAGCTCCCTCAGCACTGGGCTGTGGCCTGTCAGGTCCCATGGGCTTGTGTGTGTCCAATTTGTTTAAATGCTCCCTAACCTGACCCTCTTCCACCAAGGGCAAGTCTTTCTTGCTCCAGACCTTCCCAGTGGTCTCAGGTACCCGGGATTCCCAAAGGATGGTCTTACCAGTAAAGGGAAGAGGCAAAGGTTACTGGTTACAGCAGGGCTTCTCCATGTCCTGTGGCCCCATTCAGCAGTGGGCATGTTTTCTCTTGTTTTCCTTCCATGCTGATGGATTTGTAGAAGTCTTTCTGGTTACCCTTTGTGTAGCTCATCAGATTCAGCTCTAGGTGGGCTCTGGCTTGGACAGTGTCTCTCTTTTCCTCCTGGGCCAGCTGTCTCTGCTTCCATTTGCATGCAGTACCTTCACGGTTGAGTTGTCCATTGTTGTGTGCCTCCTGCTGTCCTTGCTTGATTTTCTTCTCATGGAAATTGACCATTCTTTAATTTGGAGGTGGTGATCTTAGAAAACGAGGCAGGGGAGTTGCTGGAAAAGAAAACACATCCTAAATGTTAAACGTTGCCTCAGAAAATCACATTATAGCTCTGCATCTGTCAAAGGTTTCCTGTCCTCCTCTCATTAAGTGAGGCACTTTAACCAAGTTTTTCATTGCCATTCATTTGTTATTTTCTAAATGTCTGTCCTGAGCTCAGGTTCTGATTGACAGAAATGATGGGCATTATTTATTGCAATGGAGATGAATAATGTGTAATTTGAACATTAAAAGCTTTATTGTTTTAAACACCATGTTCAGAGCATCTCAGAAGCACACCTCCAAGTTAGAGGATAGTTTTGACCTTCATTGTGCCTCAATTAAATGCCAACCCTTATCTCACAAGACTTTGGGAAGTTAAATTAATTAGTCATTGTGACGCCCTCAGACACAGTGGTGACAAATGAGACAGAAAAGCCTGTGCAGGAACTATTGCTCTTCTGAGACCGTTTGAACAGTGAGAAACAAACAGGAGTGGTGCACACACAGCAGAGAGATGTGTCAGGAGGGGCTGAGCAGCCTCCCGGGCTGGGACAGCATCACCCCTGGCACTCACAGAGACAAGGGTGCTCTGGGAAAAGTGCTGCGGCACTGTCAAATGCATGAGGAATACAAGGGCAGCTATGTAAACAATCCTGAATGTGGCATTTTCCAATTCTAAAGTGATGATTTTGCAAACTTTGAAGCATTCCTACACACAGTTATGACAGTGTATCTGATACCTCAGCAGAATAGGCGGTGACATTAGAAGGTTCTGTTGTATGTCACAGCCCTTCAGCCTTTACTTTGTGACTCATATTTTCATTAGCATGCTCTCACAATTAACACTCAGAAGCTTTTTCACTAATGAAACTAAAAGAGTGTCTCTGGTAGTATAAGAAAAAGTCTCATTAGGAATAACACATTTCTTAGACACAATACTGAACTCAGTATTTAGTTAATTATCTGGGTTTTTCTGGGAAGTGAAACATATATCTTAAATGGTCTCTAATCACACATTTCACTCAGAGCTTATGCTACGTGCATGTCTTGATTACTGAGGAAAAAAGATGGTGGAAAACATTTATATGGCAAGGAAAAATACATATTTTCATCAACATAATGGAACAGATTTTCTACAGAACTATGGCACTGCACCTTTGTCACATACTGTGTTTCATTCCTTTATTTGTTCAGGTTTAAAGCTTGGCCGTCAGTCTAAGCTAGAAAATTAAAACACGAACACTCTCCCCTGTTATCTTTCAAAAAAAAATCAGATTTTCTAGTGCCAACTTTTAAAGCTCCAACTACGCAAACTTTTCTCCTTTCTAAAAGCTGGGACGTGCCCTTGTGATCCAGTACTTGGCATTCAGAAAAGTCAGAATCTTTTCTCCTTTTCACTTCAAAGAGATTTAAAATTAATGAACTACTTCACAACTGAGAGGACAGGCCATTCGATAACAATTTTGCTGTGGTTTAAAGCCCGCTGGAACCATGGAGTCAGCATGGCTTCACAGAGCTGAGGCTGAAACAAATGGGATGAGACAGTGGCCACATGCTGCTGCACCTTTGGTGCTTCTCCAGCCCTCCAAAACATGTGTCTGGTGCTCCTGTGAGCTCCCTCCACAGCTGAGCTTATCTGCTGCCTAAAAACCCACTCCAGCTTGTCTCTTGCCAGTTTACAAACAACTGGGTTTGTGTTGTCCCTTCCTGCTCTGTGGTATTTACTGTGTGGATGTCTTTTCCAAGAGTAATCGTACCAACTCTCAGCTTTCTCTGGGAGTTAAACTGCTAAGCTGCCTCTCACAGAAGAGACTCCCTGGGCCTGTTCTTCTGGGAGGACATTTTCCCTGTTTGGAACCCAACATTTTGGTATGGATATTCAGGACAATAGTGTAGTGAAAGTCTGTCAAATCCTTTCCATAGCAACACTGGTATTTCCCCTTTTCCAGCTGCAGAACACTTCATCTGCACTGTACTACCCAGGAAAAGCCATCCTTCCCACAGCACTGCCATGTGAAGGTTTACAAGTACCCTAAATTTAACATTCCCACATCTTCTTCCTCATCTGCTATTCCACAAGAGAAGACTGGGGCAGTACATTGAGGGAAAACTTTTGGGAACACAAATGGTATGCAGTGAAACCCTGAACCAAACCTAAATTCTCACCAGAGTCAAAGCAACTCATTCTTTATTGCGAAACGAGCAGAAAACAGGACATAAACACACAACCTGTAGGAATCATCTGCAATATTTAAAACTCCTCTGAAAATATATGCTTACTGCCCAGTAATGTCAAGAGCCAAATTGCAGAAATGAGCTTAGAGGAAGCCAGTCATATTGCTGCCAGCTGAATTGGAGGCAGTCGTAGGCCACGATGGGGATGGGAGCAGGATTCCCACTGCTTTTGGGATACCAGGAACACCCGTAGCACACTGCTGGGGCAGCCTGGCCATAGCCCAGCTCCCTCTGTGCCAGCCCCCCCAGCAGTGCCACCTGCCCCGCTGGCAGCAGCCCTGGCTGGGACCCTGAGAGGATGCCTGGGCTGAGGAGCCTGCAGGATTCTCTGCAGCCTTCCCATGCAGCCTTGCAATCGCCACCACAGGAAATTTACTCTTTTCTGTCATTTATACACTGAAAACTATTATTTGGAATTATGACAACTGTCAATTTTCACATACTTAAAGAGGGCTCAATGCAGCAGAAAAAATGAATGTTTGCACTTGTGCTCACTCGTCTCTGCCCCCTCCTGAGAAGCGAATACTTAATTTGACCAGATTCTTTATGAGGGAAAAAGTGGTTCTGGGAGACAGCTGGAATCTGAACCTTCAAGTTTTAACATGACAGTATAAAAAATAATTCGTCATTAAAGACAATAAATGTCTGGTTGATGTGTCAGGCACCTTGCAGTCTGAGATACTGTTAAAGATGTAACCAGCCATGGAGGTTTCAAGAGGAATCAGTATATATGGCATGCTGTAGCTGATGACAGAAATAAATCCTTTACATACAATGTCAAAGGCAGAATTCTCCAGCCTACACAGACACAATGAAAAGCAGGATGATCCTGGGTGATATTTTTAAGTCTGTACCACTACTCAGGATTACGCAATCATTCATTTGGCTTAAGAATTAACGAGAGGTGCAGAGATGACTAAAGAAAGATGCGAGGTCTTCACAGCTGCCCCGTTTACTAGAAGTACCAACAGATTGTCTGAAAAGAAAGAGAACCAGAGAACAGTGAATTCAGTGACAAGATTGAGTGATTTTTTCAAGCCCTCTAGGTCTCTTCTGTCAGTCATGTGAAACAATTTTCCTTTGTGGGGACTTTTAACAACTTTTAATGATTTCAATTATTTTTATTCCTGATAAAAACGACATATCTTGTGGGCAGTAAGGGCACAATGCTGTCATCGGGAAAGAATTTTGCATGTTTATTTCTTCATTTCTTCACATTTCTTCTATGCAAAAAAACAAAAACAAAAAACCAAAACACATTTGCAAAAACATTTTTTTTTGCTGCCAACAGGTATTGAATTGTTTTTCAAGTCAGTGGTGAATTTGCAGAAGCACTTTTGAGTTGGGTCATTCATATTGTCAGGGAGTGATGGGCAGCTCTGGGTACTGGTGGGCATCAACTGTGTCCCTTAAATCCCTTTTTCATTTCGCACCTTTTACCACCCACTTCCTATGCCCTGGTCTCCTCCACAACACCCACCTAGTTACTCTTTCTCCATTGCTCCCAGTTTTGCTCCATCCATCCATCCATCCATCCATCCATCCATCCATCCATCCATCCATCCATCCATCCATCCATCCATCCATCCATCTCAAATTTGTCAGTTGTGATATCCTTCCCAAGGTCTTTTGTGGTCGTAGTGCTGCAGTTACCTCGGTGCCTCGCAGGATGTTCCTCCCCCAAAGGTCTCCAGAACACCTCCCAATTATCTGTGAAGCTGGGCCTTCTGTTCCATTTCTCACAGAACTCCCCTGAGCCACCCGTGAAGCCCAGCCATCCTGCCTGCTGTGATCTGTAACTTTAGTCATCTCACATTTTTATCAATCATGTTCAGCACTTTCTTGTGTAAAGTCCAGTCATTCTCCACATCCTGTTCCCTTACCTAACCTCAGGCCAGGGCTTAGTCAGTGACTTACTTTTTTGATCTAATGTTGGTACCCCAAAATAGGTTTTCCGTATTTCTTTTTCCTGCCCTTCATTCAATCCAGATGGATCCTTTTCCGTCGCCTTAATTTTCAAATCCCACTCCATTATTTACCTGTAAGCTTCTTCCTTACTTTTCTTTCTCCCTGCTCAACTGACCCACTTGATCCATGGATCAGGGACATTACAGGATGAACACTCCTTCCTCTTTACCTCCTCCTATCAGTCTGTTACAATCTGAAGGCAGCTGCTGGCTTGAGATTTAGTTAACCACAGAAAGACTTCAGCAAAGAGTGTTTTACTGTCAGGCAGCAGCAAATGCAGGAGCTCATTTCGAGAACAGTGGTGTAGCTCTGCTTCTTCCCAGTGCCCCTACTGTCTGTTCTTGAGTACAGAAGCACAGCCTCTGAGGCAGGGGAAGAGATAGTATTGGTTTAAGATTGAAATTCAGGTGTCCTTCACCTGACAGCACTTTGAAAGCCCCTTTTCCGCCACAGATTTCTAAAATCCATGTCTCTTTGAAGGCTTTCAAGTTAGGAATCCAGAAAGGGGCCTATCCAAACCAACTTGAAGCTGTGAAGATGTTAATACCTGCACTGTTACAGGCATGTTCTGCTGCACTGCTAGCACAGCCCTGAGCCCCAGCACTCTGCAGGACAGCCCCCTGTCACTCCGGGTCTCCTGTCTCCTCCAAGCTCCCTCCAGCCAGTGCTGCCAGTCCCTGCCATGGCGGGCGAACGCAGCACGCCAGCAGCCAGGAGAGGATCTGCAGAGTAGGAGGAGGCAGCGCAGGGTGTTTGGAAGTAGATGTCATACTGATGGAACTACTTGGGTAATTAAAGTGAGCAGGGAAGCTGAAGTGATAATGTAGGCATCGGGATGACTCCAGCGGATCTGAGATTGTTATATTGTGTTAGGATCTGTCTTGTAATTTTCTCCTTTTCAGCGCTCCCTCTCAAATTTATACAGCATAACAAAGATTCGAGAAATTAATTATTCAGATTTTGTTAATTTCTTTTGGCTATAAGTGCACTCTTGAAAGACAGAAATTGTAACTTTTGGATGATTTGTAATGTGGGTTTTGATGATTCAGAACTTTCAGTTGGTTTCATACAACTTAAATATCAACCATGTTTCATATATAACCATAGATTTCATTTCTCCACCCTGCCTAAATATTCATTTTTTAAAGAATATTTATCTATTCTCTTCTTCTTTTTTAACAACAGGTGATTTTTTCTCCATTAGGTATGGATTTACCACTGCACATGTACTTTGTGTCCTGTCAAAGTGGAGCAGCCGTGAGATGGTTCTTCCTCTTATTCAGATGAGGCTGCATCCTACTTGTCATTAATTATCCAGAGCCACAGGAACATCCCCTTTTTAACTGCAGTGCTAAATTTTGTCATATTCTGAACAAAAAGGCATTAACACCCCCCCCACACTAAATAGAAAGTAATGCTGTTCTCTCTCAGATGTGCCTGGAATTTCACAACCACGAGCTTTATATAAATTAGAATCTCTTATTACTCTCCTTTATTTACATTGTGCTGGGTGATAAAAATGAAATTGGGGGAAAATGAATAAAATAAATGTTATCATCTTATCTTCAGATTCCCCAGCTCCAATCTGCCTCGCAGTCCTCTCAGCCTGCACGAGAGAAGGTGGCTGTTGTAGGGAGGGAAATCTGAACAGTGTGAACAAACCCAGGGGCACCCAAGGCTTTCAGAACCAGAG
>JAWWMP010000033.1:6925846-6997503 GCA_035047865.1 Dendrocincla tyrannina | reverse complement strand
CAGTGGGCATGGCTGTCCCTTGGCCTGCAGCAGCCCTGTTCGGGCTCTAAGTCAGCTAAGAGCCAGAGCACAAACTCCAAGGAAATGGTTCATTGGTAGGAGGGAAAACTGCCATTAGCATTGAGTTATGGGCCCTGGATGAAACAAAGTGCCACCAGAGGTTCCAGGGCCTGGAAGCTTTGATGTAGCTGGAGCAGGGATCCTTTGTTTTCTGTTTCTAAAAAGCTCCCCTGTGGAGTTTTTGTTTGGGTTGTTAAAATCTGTTTAACTCAAAGAGCTGACAATAAGCACTTGGGAGCAAAACCGTCTCTTTGAAAGTCTTTTTGCTGTTCAACTGCATTGGCCAGCCCTGCCAATTTACAGCTCTGTGAGCTCTCAGGGCTCCGAAGGCTGCTTAAGCAAACAATTAAGCTTTGCTGAGCACTCGGAGCACCAGAGTGGCAAACTGTGCGCGTTCTCTATAGCCGAGAAGACACCCAGAGCAAACCCATTTTTATAGTCACTGTTCCCCATGCCATGGCAGTAGGCAGCTTGCATTTCTGGTTTTGGTAGTCAAGGGCAATCTGTGCTCGACAAGGACTTAATTTCAGATGTATCAGAGCCCTGAACTAAGAGCAGAGCAGGTGTTAAGGACGGGTGTTGTGTTACATGTAAGGCCATCTCTGCTCAGTGCCGAACGCAGTCAGTTCGGATCCCGGGCCAAGGTCCTTACACCTTCACCCACCGCAGCTGCAGCTGATTTCATCAGTCTGCTCATTATTTCCAAAGCAAACTAACGAGGTGCTTCTCCTCTTTCTTCTGCCAGGGCCTAAAGGATGGGCACTGATACTGCCTCTAATGTTGAGGCAGGAGAAAGGTTTCAATGCAGCAGAGCAGGCAGAGAACATGCGTCTGATAAAGTGGTCTGTGCAGAGCAGGTGGCCTGTGTGGTGGGACACAACCTGCAAGCACATGCCTGAGCCATCCCCTTCCTGCCTAAGGCAGCCTCCCAGAGTAAGATATGGGATGTCTGTACAAGGGACAAACATTTGCTTCGATGTGTATGCTGCAGTCATAATAAGCTTATCAAAGCTTATTAGATTGAAATAGTCCATAGCTGTGGTAGGTTCAGCATGACAGCACTAACAATCAAGAATTAAATGATGGTCTTAAAAGTTTGCTGTCTGTTCTGCTCTGGAAAGTCTTCTGGGAAACTGGTGAAAACCAAAACATTTGAAAGATAAGCTCTATGAGAGCACCTGACTTTACATGGGAAAACAGGTTTGGATGAAAGGAAGCCAAACTTCGACAAGTTTTTCAATCACCTCTAAACAACATTTAATAAAATCCATCTCTGCTAGATTTTAGACTGTGTTTTTCTTTCAGCCTGAGGCATCTAGAATAGTACCAGATCAGTCTGGCCTTACGGCCTCTCCTCCACACTTCCCTGCTCCAATTTACTCAGGTTGCCATGGCTAGAAAAAACAGGCACAGTGTAAAGAATAAACATCTACTTGTTTTGGTACTGGGGCCACTTTTCTCCCTGAAAACAGCAACAGAAAGAAGGGACTGAGAGTGAACTTTCTGTGCTGTAATTCTCTGTGTGAACAAGCAAAAGGGCCCTTTGAGTTTGTCTGTGCTCAAGTTCCCTTTCAGATTTGTAAGCACAGCCAAGTGCTCTTACTCTGCTGACAGTTAAAGAACCTCTTCCCAAACCTATTCCCACTGCAGAAGACACTGGATGGAAAGTCACTACAGAGCAGTTGTTTGGAAAAGAAACAAAGAAGGAATTTTGCTTAATAATTTTATACTGCCTTTATCTACCAAGAATGGCAGCACTTTTTAGAACATTTGGAGAAGGCAGGAGGTGTTTTGTGGGAAGTAGTAATGAAAAATTCATGAAGGATTAAAAATAGTTGGATTTTTTGGGTTTAATTCAGAATCTCTTTATATTTCCCTTAGTTTCCTTCCCTATTTTTATTGAATATAAACAAAGAACTTGTTCTAAAAAAGTTAGATGAATGGGAATGAACTAGAGTGAAATAAGAAATAAATCCAGTAATTTCTGAAGTAGGTGGTTAAACTCTAGACCCTGTGTCTGTACCCAAGGGCCAAAGCAGTGTGGTTTGTTCAGGTGTTCACCATCCACAGATTTATCCACAGTTGCAAGGAATTTGTGGGTGACAAGTTCCCTGACAATCGGTCTATTTTAATTTCCTACCTGAGGAGTGATGGCCTGAGACACTGTAGTTGCATTTAGCTTTATCCAAGCCTTTCACTGAGCCTACACGCCTTCTCTTTCACACTGCTTGAATAAAGTGTTCCTACAACACAGGGCTGGGGAGACCATAGAAAAGGGATAGAAAAAATGCAAGAACAGAGATAATTGATGTTATTCTGAATCATATTATCTGGAAGATCTCTTCAGCTGTAGCCCACTAGATGATACCAGGAGAAGTACTTAAAGTGCCATTCTCCAGTGCAGGCACCTTAACACACTCTTACAATTATTCCTCCCAATTTACCCAGGCATTTCCAGGCCTTCAAAGACACTGCACAAATAGGGTAGCAGGGGAATAGAGAAATTACTGCCACTTGTTAAGGCATGTAAAGCCCCTTCAAAGAGGCTGCCAATCCATGCTGAGCCAGGTTTACATGATGCCAGAGTACAGGGTGCCAGGAAGATGTTTGAGGTAGTTTCCAAACTCTTCCTATGCCTGTACCTGGGCTTCTGCATCATGCCCATTGTGGTTAGGCCTCAGAGGAGGAAAGCAAACGTGCCATCTTTTTTTCTAATTTTCTCCTATTAGTAACAAGTTGTATTTGGTCACAATGACCCAAGCAAAAACTAGGTATTTGGTAGTTTCTTATAAAGTGAAGTCAAAGACTATTTTTCTGGTAACATGTTCAAAGGTCTTTACAGAGAGCTACCAGAAAAACCAAACCAAACCAAACCAAACAAGCCCCAAACCCCCAAAAAAACTTAGGTTACTCTTTCAACCTCTAAATTTCAGAAAGGTTTCAGGGTTAATATTACTTTTGCCTGTTTTCTTTTTCTCACTATAAATATGATGAGCAGAAAGATGTTGCCATGGTGAGATTTTAGAACGTACTTAAAAGCACTTGTTACAGTTATGTACCACAAAGCCACCTTCACTTATGTGTGATTTGTAAAGACACGTGAAAAATCACCCCCAAGAAGCAGAGTCTTCTGTCTCAGATGTTCACAATACTCAGTTAAAGCACAGATGTCACAAATATTTTAGCAGCCACTACATTATTTGGAGACCTCTGCATTTACAGCCGGGAAGGGGGACAATGGTTGAACCAAATCAATCCTCTTACACCTAAAGTGCCATCATTATCTGAAGTCCAGCTTTGTAGTAAACTGATTTAGAGATTACAAATGAGCACTAACACAGGGCTCCTGCAATGCAAGGCATCCACTCCCACCCCTGTACATTGTTGTGCAGACCCATGTGAAATGCAATGGGTTTGCTCTGAGCGCTATTTTGCCCCGGCCAAAGGCAGAGCTCTGATGAGTAACTGAGGTCTGGAATCATGGCTCCTTCTCTCAGGGAAGCAATAGCCTGGGGCCCAGGGCTGCACTTGAGCTAAGTCTGTGCTGCTCTGAAAATAGGAGGCTCTGCAGCAGACACGGCACACCAGGCTCTGCCTCCTGTCCATTTGACTTTCCCACTGAGGCAAACCTGTGGGCACCGTGCCCAGGCACTGCCAGTGGCTTCCTTGTTCTCTTGGCAGGCTCAGGCATTTCCCTCCAGTCTGAACTTGAAGGTTCACTGCCTGTATAGCTTTTATGTCAGAGAAAATTCTAGGGCTCATCTCAAACAGATAACATGGGCTTGTGCCCTGGAATTTCTCCAAGAACTTTTAGAGTGCTTAAACCTCTGGCACACCTGTGGCATGTCCATATTGCTGCTTTTCTGGGAGAGAGCTGAACAGCTCCCACTAGGGAGGATAAACTTTAATTAACATTTTTTTTTAAACAAGTGTTTTAAGCAGATACAGCAAGGCTTTCTCACTAGCCCCAGAAAGAAATATAACCCATCCTGAGCTTATCACTAGCGAACATATAATGTCACACCATTCTGAGCCCAGTTGGGAAAGGGGAAACAAAGCTCAAAATAGTGTTTTCAGAGCTGGATACAGTTAAAGTCTGAAGAAGGGTGTGCAATTGCTTGTTATGTGAGTGCTACTGTGTGCCAAGCAGTGCTGTTGGAAAGAACTATCTCTCTGAATTTCCAAAGGTTATGGACCCAGCTGTGTGTCCAGGTGAGCTGGGGGAGCAGAGGGCAGCAGTTCTTGCACGGGGTCCCTTCACTCTGGGTTTTGCACAGGCTTGAGAGAAAGGAGTCACAGTGATTCCCATCCTTTCACCAGTGCTCACTCTTGGCTCCACACTGGCACTGGGAGGCAGCCAGCTCAAAATGGCCAAGGACTGAAGGGAAAGCCCTGCAGTAACCCAGAGCCTTTCACTAACAGGAACAGGGGCTTCCAAAGCTCCAGCAGAACTAGGGTGATTTACCCAGTGCACAATGTATGGTGGCCTCCTGTATCAAACTAAATTTATATATATACACACAAGTAATATGTTGTTATCTACTTAGTGATATAACATATTTTGTATATATATGTATATATATATATGGAATTTACTCAGATTTCAAAGGGTTTTGTCCATTTTAGAAACCAGAGTTTCAAGCACAGAGCTCTGGGAAAGGGAAAAAGGTGCTAAATAGACTTACAGTACCAACCTAAAACTCTAGCACTTTGCTGATAACATTTCTAAGGCTGCCTGGTCTGTATGCAGTACTTTAGAGTTCTGAAATAGTTGATTTAAAAAAACCTCAACAAACCCAAATCACTGGTTACAGTTGCATTCAATACTTATGAATCATTTAGTTCAAAAGCAGGTACTCAGTTAATGACTGTATGGGATATACCTCCTGTGAAGATAAAACCTAAACACCAATTACTGTTAATAAGAGGTGTAGTATAGTAAGGTTAAATATTCACCAAGGGTTTGTAAGCGGGTGTAAACACTCCTGGATGCTTGTGATAAATCTGGTTTCAGTCTGAGAGCCACAGGGATTGTACTGTTACTGCAGCCCAGTGACACGAGACAAAAACGGGCTCAAAAGTTAATAGCTCAAAAGAACAAAACTATAATTTGAGGGGTGAGGACTGTTTTCCTTGTGTATGCTGACAGAGACATGAGTTAAGCCATCACACATGAGTGCAACCATCCATGCAAAGACAGCTACTGCTACACCCATAGGGAAGGTGGCTTTGCTGCTGCCGTTCCCTGGTGTTCCCACACAACATGAGTGCTTCCTTGTTTGTGGAGAACTCTGGGTTCTACTTAATATTGAGCATTTGGAACCTGGGTAATTACAAAATATTTCTATAATCATGCACTACGGCCTTTGACCTTCCTGCTGCTGGAATCGTACTGAGAAAAATGAGAGATACAAATCAATTTAGTTTTCAGAATATATTCATATACCATTAAGAAACCCAAATATGGTTTGAATTATTGTCAGGATATCCCCAATGTGAGACACGACTTTTATCTTCTATCTGTTTACTGATGCTAATGGAGTGGCAATCATTTTTGCATAGTGAGGGAAAGACATTCCTTACAGCAAATGTGTATAGAAATTGTTTGTTGAAAAACTGCACATACCTCAATAGACTCTTCTGAGCATTTAGTATAGAAATGTGGTATAAAAAATTTTGAGAAATAAAGGAGCTTCATGTCAAACCAAAGTCAAGAGTACTACCTGATAGCACGTAGAGAGATCACAATAGGAAGAATAGCAATAGCACTTCCCTTAATTGTCCTGATTCACCCAAATCCACTCCAATTCTGAATTAAAAAAAAATAAAGGAAACATGGCTTATAGCTGTGCCTTGTTGAGTAATATTTACAGATCCAAACTTCCTGATTATCCGCAACCTATGTTTGGTCTGAGTAAGTCAATCTGTACAGTGTTACAGCAAAAACAAGAGAAAATTGGATCATGTATTTTGAAAGAAGAAGGAAAGTATTAAAAAAATTCTATCTGAACACATAAATACCAACAAAAAGAAGAAAACACAGATGAATACATTTTAGAAAAAGAGGAAAGACGGAGACAACTTTGGTTATGCTGAAGAAAAGTATGCTCAGTAGAGTAGGAAGTTTTCAAGAGTTCAGGACTTTGTATTTCTTTATAAAATATGTATAAGCTGTAACAGCCCCTTCCTAGCTACATGCAGCTGTATTTGAAGTACTGAACCAAGGACACTTTGGAGTTAGGAGAGAATAGAAACTGCAAAGATCTTCTAAAGTGTGAGCTGACGTTTTTTATTGATGGCCATGAGCTTCAGAAATGGCTGCATTGATTTTTTATTTTCCCAAACTTTTAAAAGAAGCCACTTTTGAAAAGGAGCCTTCCATTTAGTACCAAGTTCAGCAGTCCTGGTAGGCTGCCAGAGGCTCATCCCTCTGCTGTTGCTGTGCTGGCTCAGAGCAGTGCCCAGTGCTGCTGGTGCCACCTCTGCTCTCACAGCCAGCTGAGGTCTGCATGGTGTGAGAGGGAAACAGCCTCTGACTCTCAGTTACAAACTACTCCCAAATTACGCCCTTCACATTCTGAGGTGGGGTGAAAGTCAATTACAGGTTAGGATTTAAATAGTCTGTAATTTTAGTCTTACATTCCCAATTTCCTACATAATCCCTCTAACCTGTACTTGCCAATGCATCTTCCTGTAACTGGCTGTGCATCCAGCTCCTTGGGAAGAGAAAGTGTGGCAAAAGATGAAACAACATCTCCCCCTCTTGTGTTCAACAGACCCTATTTCTTCCCCCAGTCCTTCTGGAGGAGAGATGAACGTGATACTCCTTAGTTTGTTCAAGATCACAGGCTCACAGAACAGTGTGGGTTGGAAGGGACCTCTGGAGATCACCCAGCCCAACCCCCCTGCCCAGGCAGGGTCACCCGGAGCAGGTGACGCAGGAACATATCCAGGTGGGTTTTGAATGTCTCCAGAGGGGGAGGCTCCACACCCTCCCTGGGCAGCTGTTCCAGGGCTCTGCCACCCTCAATGGAAAGAAGTTCTTCTTTACAAATCCTTACCAACATGCTATACAGAGCCTTCCCTTCTGCTCTGTATGACTCTTTAATATCCCTTTCTCCCCTGTTGTGGAAGAACAGCACCTATACAAGGATACAAAGATAAGAAATAGCCCTGCGGAAATTATAAGAGCCAAAAGGAATATAAATATGTCCCCCATTGCAAAATGCGTATCATATTTTAAGTTTAATATATCGTTGTTTTAAACCAATAACCTCTTTCAAATGGACTAGCGACACAACCACGTACATACCATGCATTCAGACAAATGCAGGAACAAACAGCAAAGAGAAACTTAAGGTACATAAAGAAATAAACCACTATCTTATGCATTCACTTCCTTCAATTGCTCAGACTAAATTGAAAGCATGAGACCCAGCACATTCCATCCCAGTATTTATGGGTGCACTATCTATTCTCACCATGACGTGCATGCACATTTTTGTCCTCGTCATTTCTACACATATGCATTAGATATGTGCCCTATTTTTATCCTGTCGTACAAGCAAAGCAAAAGATAAACACGGAGCCATTTCCCTGGCAAACAAAACAGTGGAGACAAGCCCATTATCTCTGCGGCCATCCATCTCGAGCTCTATTTGGCACAAATGGCAATGGCGTGCAATATTGCCTTTTATTATTTTTTTTCTCTCTTTCCCCCTGCGTTTTAGCAATTTCAAAGTATTTTCACAAGTGGCAGAGCGGCTGTTTCCCCTCGTTTCCATGGCTGCGCTCGGTGCGGTTGCCGTGGGGACGCGGCGTGGGGATGGGAGCTCCGGTCCCGCTCCGAGCGGGGGCACCCCGTGGGTCGGGCACGGGGAATGGGCGACCAGTTTAACTGGAGATGAACTGGGTACTGCGTTAGAAGCGAGCTGCGTGCCGGTGGATGGGTTCTGCAGGAGCAGAAGGGTCCCGGCGGCAGGGAGCGGCGGGGCGGGGGTGACTCCGTGCCGGGGCAGCGCTGTGTGCCCACAGCCTCGCCCGGCTCTGCAGAGGTGCTGGACAAGGAGCACAAGGGGATGCTGCCGCCAGCATCGGGCAAGCGAGCACAGGGGGGCTGGAAAGCATCTCCCGAAGCAGCAACAGCGGAGCGTGGGTTGCACTGCAGCAGCCCCGGGAGACAAAAAGGCTGTGCACATGTTCTGCCACTTCTGCAGAACCCGCTGGAATTACTGCACAAGGCAGCACTGCTCTCTCGGAGACCCCTCCGAGGAGTACACCAGGCACGCTGGAATGTGGTTTTGGACAAGGCACTAAATAGCTGGTATCTGCAAGACATTTCCTCTTATCAACCAGCTGCATAGGGAGTCACATGATTCTTGCTTTGCCCCAAGGTTTCTCTGTGAGCAGTTCCATTTCTTCCACTAAGTTTTAGTGGATAGTAAACTGTAGCTGGATGGCAAACTCTGGGGGAAGGCATCGCAAAATCAAATGCAATGAGCCTTCAAAATAGCTTGGGACTCCTAATTGCTCGAACAATACTTCTTCTGGTATCAGGATAAGCAATAACAAGAGACTGGAAAGGCTTTTGAGCAGAGCAAGGTAAAATAACTGTTGAAAAGGAAAGGGATAATGAATGCTGCACTAATAGAGGGTATCTCAGATGTCTCTTATTGTGAAAAAAAGATATATATAGTTTTTCCCTCTTACCCACATTCAAGTAAGAATTTGCATTGGCTGACAATATTTATCTCAGCATTTATCTGTCCAGCCTCCTTTGCAGATACCCCAGAGTAAACTGGATAGATAATTTAACTCTTAGTAAAAGTTATAAAGAAATTCCATGATATCATTGTAAGTCATTATCCATCAGGATTTTGCCAGCCTTCCAGCCACTTCCACTAAACCCAGCCTGAGTCCTGGCAGGACTGCATACTGTTGGAGAAACATGAGAATATGTATTTATTTATTTATTTTTAATTCTTGCAAGCACCTCCCTAGTGTGAAATTTCTGGGGTCTCACTAATTTTATCATTTCCACTTTGAATACAAACTGCTCACTAAGTGGTTTCCAAAACACACAAAAAGGCTGTCCCTATTTGTGCAACTTGCAAGACAGATCATTTAATCAATTTTCGAGGAGTCAACACTGGACAGTTTATGCACAGCTTAGGTTTAATGAAATCCAGCATGAAATAAGAGTCAAATTAATTCCTTATCACTAGAAAGCCCGGTGCTACCGTTGTATCTGTGTTTCCAAAGTTGGAGCTTTGTTCTTTTTATAGCTCATATTTTGGCTTTGACAACCCAGCTTAGTTCTTAGAGCGATATTGTCCTTTGTGCAACATGACCAGCCTCAAGCTCCTGCATTGCCTTTGGCAATCAACAGTGAAATAAATATATACATGTGACTCAGTATTGTAACAGTGACTGGTGTGCTAACCTCACTCATTCTTTCTGTCTGTCTATCGTTGTTATTTCTAGGGCACCACACTATCTGAATGCTAAAAATTGTCCTTGACAGGAGCCGAACCCACACATGCTCCGTTTCTGAAGGAGCAGTGCAATTTCTGGCACCAGAATGCTGGTTCTAATTATGGAAGAATGAATCTCTCTAGATAAAATATTTGACCAGCATGGTAGCCCCACACTCGAAGTGGGCTTAAGCCAAAACTTGGTTGCAGACTTCAAATTCTGGTAGTTGATCCAAATTTTTTATTTTTCCTTCCACCCCCATAATTCATTTTTTCCATTTTAGTATCAGGGACGGGACCTAAAATACCATCAAATACACATTTCTGAAAATGGCCTGAAACCAAGAAATACAGGAAATCTGAGGAGTAGTGGGCTGCAACCCAGATCCTCTAAATTTTACATAACACTCCACAAAACTGAGTACTTCTCTGGACATTTTTTAGATCCTCACATTAGTATTTCTTAGGAATATGCTCAGGAGCCTAACTGAAAATAGCAGCTACAGGAAAATAAAGCAAATACCGTGCTTCATAATAAAAATAATTGGCACTTTGTCTAGCATATTCCCCTAAGTTCAGATATGTTCATATTTTGATGATAATGGAAACATGAATGGAAAATGGGCAGAGGCTTGTGCTCTTATAATTTTAGTATGCTCTAAATACCGTTACGTGTGTATCATTACAGAGGAGAAGGATTTGGCTTCACAGACCTTGTACTGCAGGGTTAACAAATTAAAGATTTGATGTGTTACAGCATTGCTGGAGAAACAGACATACCAAGTCATTTGAAGGAAAGCTTGTTATTGTGTTTACAATTTAAAACCCCTGAACAACCCTGAATACCCAGCTTGGCTGAAGGTGTGGGCTCTTTCCCTAGACAAGCGATGGAATCCTTCAAACTCTGGCAGAGACCTGCAGCCTTTTTTAGAACATACATGTTAGATGCCTGAAGTGATTGCTTTGAAACCAGCCCAGATTTTAACCTGGGTTGCATGTGTTGGTATTTTGTAACCCTCCACATAAAGTCCTGCCAGGATGATACAATGGCAGCAGCAAAACTAAGAAACCATCGTTACTGTGCTCTGATAACATCTGTAAGAGTGAGCAGGGAAATTTTTACTTAATAATGCGTACAAGTATAGCCTATGAAAAGAAAATCAAAATTTTCAGGCCAGGGCTAATAAACATGCAGATGAGAAAGGAGCTTTTCTATACACATCACAATGTATTGCCTGTAAATGGTCTGGATTTTGAGAGAAATTGGCTTCCTGGGTAATTAGGAAGGCAATGTTTGCATTGCTGCCGCGGATAAAGTGCCCATGTGCTACTTTATACAGGCTGGGGTGAGTCCTGCCCTCTTTCCACACCTCCAGGAGGTCTCCTGGCCTCAGCTCAGCAGTTTATGGGCTGCTCTTTCCTCAGTCTGGCACGAGACCAAAGCCCAGGGAAGCAGCTGGGGTGGCTTGTGCTGGGGCAGTGGGCTTTGCTCGAGGTCCCCAGAGGAGGAAGAGAATTACAGCAGCATGATTTACCTCCTTTTGTCGCCCTGCCTTCGTAAGTTACCTGCTTTTCTTTCAATTATATACAGGAAACCATCTAGAAATGAACACAAATATTTTCCCATTTAAATCAGTAAGAATAACCACAACTAAGAACCATTGCCAGTCACCAGTGCATGAGGTGAGTCCTCAAGAAGAACTGCAGGCCAGGTTTGGTACCTGGGCCCACCCTGGGGGGATTGTTACCAGCTGGCACATCAGAGGAAACTGAAAGGGATAACAAAATATTCGTGGCACTAAATGTGAATGGCACTCATACTGGCATTCAAATACAGCAAACATAAGTATAAAGGTCTGAATACTTAATACCTTCTTTTCATGGAAATAAAATAAATTTCACCACTATATCAAATAATATGTAGAACAACTCCAAACCCACTGGTCACAAGAATGGATTTTAAATCCCTTGTGTTTACACAATAGTGTAAAATATTAGGCTAATTTTTCTTTTACATTGCTGTGATCAGTGATGGAATATATGGAGAAATAAAACATATTTAGCAATTCTGATACATGCAAACAACACACTAGGCATAGTCTGGATGCCCCAGGAAGAGCAGCTGAGCTACCTTAGCCAGGCCTATCCCACTCAGGTCTTTAGGCAAAGCCACCCATCACATGCAGCACCTCACGCAAATGTTCCCGTTCTAAAGAGGCTGCATAAATAGTGAAATGAAAATCAACATGAAACAATTGCAGCATTAAAAAGTATAAATTATTCACAAGTCTCAGTCTCTTAACCATGGTCATAAGGCAATCTGTGAAATAACGAGTGGTAAAGGAGCCAATATTTTTTCCAGCAGGGAAGCAATTGCTCCATGTGTCTCTGAGTCCCTTTCAGCACTTCTACTATATATATTTAAAATGTAATTTTTAAAAACTGTGAAGCTTCCCCTGTTCTTCAGCAGTGGAGACTGCAGGATGAATAAAATCACTGTTGATGGAACAGTCTCAGCTATTACTTCATTAATAGAAATTTACCATGCTTGCATGTCCATTATGGGAATGTGAAGAGGAAAGTCTTCTGACTTTCTCTTCCTAAAATTTTGTTTTCAATTTGCCTAAATTTCACATAAATGCGACAGATATTTTGATTACTGACAAGTTTGAGATTGAAACAGCATGAGATATGGAGTCAAGGAAAGATAGAAAGGTGAGATGGTCAAGGAAAGGTAGAAAGAAAGATGACTACGCAAATATTACTGAAAGGGACCAAAGGAGATCAAATAAAATTACTAAACAAGTGTCTAAATGAGAAGACATGACATGGACATTGCTCTCCTGGTGAAATAACGATCCATTTTCCAGTTCATACAAAAGGTTTTGAAACAACAGTAAGAAACAGAGAAAAACGATGGATTCGTTAACAGAGAATGCTTGAAGGTTCTGCTGTTATCAGATATTTAATGGAGCAGTTTCCCAGGCTCGCCAATGCCACGCGTCAGGCGTGGCAGCCCGGTATTCCTGGGCAGCATCCTTTGTAACTGGTGCACTTGCAAACAAAAGGCACCAGTTAGGACACAAAAATGAAAACAGTTATTTGTTTTTCATGTGTTAACAACCATCCATATGGGCTCCATAACCATTGTATCTCCCTCTACCACACAGAATACTGAGCGGATGAGTAACTAAGATCAGTGCAATCTTATCTCCCTTGTAAAGAATTACATTGTATTTCACAAAAAAACCCAAAACACTTAGGCATGAAAAGAGAAGAAAAATGCAGAGAAAAAGTTGTGGGGTTTTTTTTGTTTGTTTTTTGTTTGTTTGTTTGTTTGTTTTTCTGAGAGCATCAAAGCTCTGTTAGAATTAGCCCCACATCTGGTGCTGACACACCGGGTTAGAAGAGGCTGCTAAAAGGAGCTGGCTGGGGTTCCAGTGCGCAGTGAGCAGACCAGGGGCTGACAGCAGACAGACGGTGGCTTCCTGCGCTGCCTCTCCGGAGGTGCCCCCCAGCAGCAGGGGGACAGCCCGAGCAGCAGCCCCGGCCCCGGAGGGGTCGGTGGGGCTCGGGGCAGCCGGAGCGGCGGGGAATGCACAGCGGCCACCCCGCTTTGGGGGCACTGCTCTGCTGGGAGCACCCCAGCTGCACGGGGGATGAACGGCTGCCACATCCCCTATAGGGGCAATCACCGTGTTAGAGACTGCTCACGGTGAAAGGAAAATCTGTGCCGTGGAAGGGAAGGGAAAGGGTAAAGTGCAGAGTGTCACGGTGAGATCGGCCGCGCTCGGTCCGGGTGGGAGCGGCGCTGGGAGATGTGGCCGGGTGTGGCATTCCCACATATCCTGGCGTTCTGGGATTGGTCCTCTCCCCTGGCAATGTCACGGGTCCTCTCTCAAATGTATTCTTTACAAAAACGAGCACGAACCCCATAGTTCATAATTGATTGCAATTCCATTAGGAAACAGCAATATCTGCAAGTCTTACATAATCTAAAGACAAATCAATTCTAAGTATATTAATACTTTTAACATTTCCCCATTCTGAGTTAAATGCTTTACAAGTTATGAAATCCTCATTTAATTACTTTAATAAATCTTGTTTACAGATTACTGTGAAAATCAGTGAAAACTAATTCACTTTGACTGTTCTGTGTGCAGTGCTGACAAAAATAGGACAAATTTCTTTTTACTATGGTCTGGAAAGTGGAGAAAAAAAAGCTTTAATTGAATATAATCACAATATGCTAACAGCACATGTTATTTTCCCACTATTATAACTTGATATTTTTAAGTCTGAGGAAGGAATGTCTTTTATGGCAAAGGACTTTAGTTCCATTTATTATGGAAAATAAATGTTGAATATAAACCTGGTAACATATTTTATTTCAGCTTAAAACATTTGTGTTCCAAACACTGTTATCTGTCTTACAGTATCAATGTCCAGGACATTTGTTGCATGAGTTCATCTGTTGTAATCAGTTGTTGATGGTTAGTGATCAAAATACAGAAGGATTTGGCCCAGAGTATTAACAAAGCCTTGGCAGCCCCCTGGGCCATACAAACCAGTTAAGCACTTGATCTTTGCTGACCAGAACCAATCTGCAGACAGGCAAGGATGCCACTCAAGTGTAGAGAAATGAAGAAGAGGATCAGGAGTCATTAATGACATTCAGAAATCAACAAGTTCCCTAATTCACCATTTGTGTCTTGTCCACGCTCTTCACTGTCAACAGACTTCTAAGAAAACCATTAATTTTGACACTTTTAGTAAATAAGCATGCAGGATAAGAGGCTGCTCCTTCATGGGGATGTGACTGACTCTGAACCTCTGAGTGAGATTTTCTTCCCTTTTAGTGTCTCATCTAGAGCTCACCATATTCTATAGAATTCTCATTGACGTTGCTGGAACAAATACCACCCTGTAATCCTCAGACAGCACCAAGTTAAATGTTGATTATAAAACATAAGGACTATTTTCCAGTTTGGCTCATTACTGATTTTCCTTCTGGAATTCAGTTAAGCCGAAACATGTACATGGCATAGTACAGAGACAATAAAAGAAGAGTTTGACTATATGTACATGCATAAAATGTGAGCATTGAACCAAGAAAAAACAAATTCCATTAACATTCTATTTAACTTCCTTCCTAATACATGAATCAACAGCTCACTAGGATCCCAAAGGACACACAAGCCCCACTCAAAGGGGTAGAAATCAGGCTTGTCCAGCCCAAATTAACTTGTACTCTCTCCAGTAAAAACCAGTATAAATCTCATGGTGTGAGAGGTTGCCCAAGGACGGGAAGCTGACTCATCTGTTTATACTGACACTCATCAAGAAAATACCTTCCAAATCACTCCTCCTTCAAAAGGTGTAATTTCTGTTGTATCTTTCAGAAGGGAGGATCTCCACTGTAATAGCCTTTGTCATTTCACAGTCACGTAGACACTCAGAGTAGACAGATTGAGAAGACTGAATCTTTCAATTATTGCTTTCTGATTTAAACTATTCAATTACTTCAACCACTGACCTGCAATTTCTTACTGACCCAGCTCCACCTGAAGCAGTTCTGTTGCCAGCACTGTCTTTATCAGAAGTGCTCCTTTGGAGGGCTTAGTAAGAATAGTCATAAATGCATTTGCTTTCTTTCAGTGTATCTGGAGATTATTTCAGCACCCAGAAGGTTGCTTTTATAAATGAAAACAGTATTCAATTAATAGCTGACACATTATTGTATGTAGAAGGGCACAGTATACACACAAAATATGTTTCCTAATTGCTGCACAGTGCTACTAACATCACTTTGCCTGTGAGGTATTACAGTTCAAAAGCATTTTAATCAGTCTCATTTTCTTCAGGCGTGGCACAGCTCTTTTCTTTTGATTCCTGAAATATGAACCCTGATCTCAGGAAGTGAGGTCTGTGGACATTTCCACTGTTCAGCAGTGAGGAACAGGATTTGCATTCAAATGAACTAAAAGAAAAGAAAGAGCAATGGCCTATAATTAAGACAGTGCACACAGAATTTCATTGATAAAAACTCTAAAGGCTGCTGGTATTTTGAAGGAATTCAAAGCATTCCAGAACCGTTCCAGGTAAGCAGTAGACAGGATTGTCAGTTTAGGAGACCCAGCTGGAACCACTTGGCCTGCCCAGGCCGATGCACATGGTGTGGATGAGGCTGAGCTGGATTCAGCCACCCCAAAATACCTGCAGGTAGCTGGCAGCAGTGTCTGTGAAAGCTGCCCCGAGTGCTGCCACAGAATGGAACACTCGGCCTCTGCACACGAAGCAATATTCTGGTATTTAGAACATCTGGCAATCATAGACATCTCTTTAGAGGAAGGGAAGTCGGAGCTTTGGGAAATAAAGTTCTGAAACTTGATGTAAAAGGTCATTCTCTTGAAAAAAAAAAAGTTAAATCTGAGAATAAAACTCTGCAAGGACTCTAGAGGCAGGAGGAACCATTATCACAAGCCTGAGTGATCAAAACTGTCCAGCAAACTGTATTTCTTGAATATGTTACGTAAAAAGCCCCTATAGTTAATAAGACCAAACAGTTCCACCAGAACTCTTGACAGTCACACAATCTGAGGAGAGGGGACCACTATTTTTAAAAATCAAATTTGTGCTCAGAAACTGAGTCCATTTTGCATCTGGGAGGAGGAAGAGTCACGACTGGTCCGTAATCAAACATTACCTGGTGCTGTGAAGAAGCACCGAGCAAAGAATGCGACATTCAAGGAACTGAGAAGAATTTGAAACAGCAACAGGAGTGTAGGCATTTAAGTGTTGCTATTTTATAATCTCTTTATTCCTTTTCCCCCTCTTTTTCCTAGGAAGACACTGCTTTCTGCAGCAGGCAGTGTGGGGTCTGTTTACGAGTGTGGTTCTGGTGTAGGTCTGTGTGAGTGTATTCTGTTGCATCACTCAGAGGCTATTAAAATGTCAGAGGAGAAAAGCAGAGCATTATCTTTTAAAGGAGCATTTTTTTTAACCATTAGTCAGGTATTTTCCTTCTCCTCCATCACCAGAAATGCAGGATTCTACATTTAAACACCGATTTCTTGCAGAATGGACCTGAGTGACAAATGTCCTGATTAATTTCAGTGATAAAGCTATAAGACTTCTGCAATAATATTTTCCTTCTATTCATGGGCTTGTTTGACCTTCTCGTGGAGACAGAGTTGAAAAGCTTCAGATGTTGTTAATAGCCATTATTTCTAATTTCAGAATCTACCATACACATACCACTGAGTGAATTTCTCCATGATTGCTCAGTTCGTGCATTGGGCCCGTGTTCTCTGAGGTTATTTTGTCTATGTACAGTGGATGAGAATTTGGTATTTTCTCCCTCAAATAAAATCCTTCAGACCTGCCTGATTTCCATATATTGTTAGTTGGAAGTCCAGGGAGTAGAACCAAGTTCCCAACAGATTTTCTGAAGCCTAACAAGAAGCAGAAGAGTTTGCCAGCACACTGGGGGGTGTAGGGATCTCAGCCATGGGGGTTTGCACAGCAATGCTTTTCATCTACTCGAGGCAAAGTCTGTGTCTCTCTGACTGGAGGGAGTAGGGCTGGAGCCCACAGACCACAGCCCTGCCTTCATCTTGCTATACCTACTCAATAAACACAGCTACAGCTAATAAAGAAAAACACTACTTTTGAGAAAAATGTATGAAGGAAACTATTAAACATGTTCTTTGACAACTGTGAAACTTCTCAGTCCTCAGGCAATGTCAGCTGGAGTAATGCTGGCAGGAACTCCCCAGTGTCTCAGTTAGATAAGATTATCCTATTCCCAGTCTGTAATTTCCCCAAACAACACTGCACTGTTGTGCGGTTTTTTCCCACTTTGAGGCTCTGCATGAAAATATTGCAGTGTTCATAAATTACATGTTTGCAGTTGGAGAGAAGCATTATTTGCACTCCTTGTTTAATCCAAAGAATTACTCCATCCAAGTTAATCTCAATTATCAGTGTTTCCTGAAAAACCGTATTGGGGAAACTCTGTGTGAATTGTCTCTAAGATTCTCCTTTCAATTTCAGTTACAAGCTGATTTTCTATCTTTCCATGCTTTAAATTCAGACTATGATATGTCTGCTAGGTTTTTGTTTCCTTGATCCAAACTTAAAAAGCAAAAGGAAGCTTTAAGCATAACATAATGTTTCTACTGAAAATGCATTAGCCAAAATAGCATTCAGTTCTCTTTTATGTAGACATGTTATTCTGCTAGGACTGAAATGAAAAACATGTGGAAACAAATCTGTTTTAAAACTTTGCAGCTTTGCTTGGTTATTCAGTTATCCTTGACTGTACTCTGAATTCTCAGGGATTTATTTTATATACCAACTGAGCTGCAGAAAACTTGGATTCAAGTAAGCTTGGGAAAGTGGAGACATCAGAGCTGACGCTTTCTCCAGAGTACTGTGGAATGGGTCTCAGTCCTGTCCGGGTCAGAACCCACCAGAGAAAACAGTGACCATGACAACGCTTTTGCTGGAGTGACACGTTTGCAGTGTGCAGGGGAGGGAAAGGAGATACAATGCTCCTGCTAATGACTGATAGTCCCTTGTCAGAATTGCAGCAGCAGTTCTGGCTGCTTTGGGGTGCTCTTTGAACAGCTCAGGTGCTCTCTAACCTGGACACCAGCTAAGCCCCCGCCAGCCACGCTGACCCTTGTCGTGCCCCTCTACAGCACACACTGTGGTCATGCTTGAGCATGCTGAGTATATTAAGCAAGCCTGGAATGGTTTCCACTTTCAAAAGAAATGAGTGCATTCAGGCAAATGTTATTTGCAAATTAGTGTTGGGCAATCTGGATATCAGAAGGTGAAGTGAAGAGTGTGCTCACACTAAGTGTACATCAAAGACAGCAGAGAAAACAGTCTGGTGTTCTGACCACAAAACCATCCATCTGTTCCCATAGCATACCATCACTTACTCATCCAGGTCTGACTATCATTACTAACCTCACTCCTGAATCTTGAATGCTTCTTGCTGAATTTGAAGCTAACCCCCCATCAAAGAGCAGCGGGAAACACGGAGACACTTTGTTCTTTAAATCCTTTCCTAATACGTGCTTGTATCTGAATTATCCTACTTCTCATTGCATCCAGCAGCTCCCACAGATCCTACCTGTTGGTGGATTTGTGGTAATCCCACACATTGTTAACAACTCCAGTGTTTCTCAGCAAACGAGAGACATCCAGCACCGTGATGTTTGGAATAATGCAGTGTATGATGTTTGAATGTCTGTGTTTTAGGAGCTGCTGATCTTTCCATATGACACTGTTTTTTCCACTGATTTTGGACTGATGGCACACAGACATTGTCTGCACTTAGTTGATATGAACACTTTATATTTCAATAGCACAATGGAACTTAATCTACTCACATAAGGTACACATATGGGATCAGCAGCAGTCCTGTACATTTTGCACCCTATTATTCAACTCTCCATAAGCAAATGCACTAAAAAGTGCATCCTACAGATTCCCTAAAAATTGAGCAGACCTCCATCTTTATCTCTGCCATCATTGTTCTGGTGGTTTCTATCAATGTTTCTTTGTGAATTTTTCCCGCATTGTGGAATATTTCTTAAATGGATATGAGATAGTTCCTAGGAAATAACTGTGGTCACACTTCTAAAGGGGAACGGAATTGTTTTACTCACTAAAAACCGGGAGCTGAAGGTAAGTTATCAGTTCATGTAAATCAGTCAGGCTCCATTAACCTCACAGAAATTGCATCACATTAGCCAAGCTGAAGACCAGACCCTTAATTATTCTTTCAGTAATAGACTTTGACCTTCTACCTTAAAACTATGGGCACTAGATGGTTTTTAAACCTCAGCTTTTCATAAGCAACTGGGATTTCACTTAGAGGAACTCAGATATTAAATGCAAATTAAAATGTGTATTGGGGATTCTCACGATACACTAATGCAACATTTAGACTTTTCATTCTTGCTTACTCGAAAATAAATTATTTCTTTCCCTGTATGGTTTAATTGAGGCTGCTTCTTTAACCTTATTATCTCTAATTGAAATCAATAATAGCAAAATTTTGGTGTGCATAGGTTTAAAAATATCCATTTACAAAGAAACAAATGCTTTAGCCCAAAATTTAAAATAAATTATCATGGTCCTGTTTGCTTTTTAGAAGTAAATGTCTCTTTGTACTCCTCAGAGGAAATAACCAATGCAAAAAAAAAAAAATTAGCTAGCTAGCAGTGGGCAAAAGGATAAGTAGTTCCCAAAGGATTGCATTTCAGATACTTTTTTCAGGATTAAAAGATGTAATGGCCTCAGATAAACTTCCAAGTGATCAAGTTGGTTGTGTTTCATCAAATTAGCGATTAGAGAATGTTCCAGTGTTCTGGGCATTTTCTATCCTGGGACTGCACGTTTGGGGACTGGAGCAAGCACAGTCCCCTCTGCATTCCCAGGATATCCGTGTTCCCTGATCACCCACACCATGCTCGTGCCAAGTCACTCCCAGTTCCTTTTGGAGGTGACAGCTGGCTTTCTCTGAGAGGACACCCCAGCACAGCTGCCATGGTGCTTTGCTCTATAATCCACCAAACAGGCCATGGGAATAGTGATCCTACCACGCTCCGTTCTCTCCTCCGAGGGCAGTCTCTCCTAATAGTCCCTGTGCCCTCATGTGCTCTCACAACATAGCCAAGGCCATGGAATACACACCTGGCATCGTGCAGTAAAAGCACAGTCTTAAGAGCATTGCAGGCATTTTGAATGCAAAAGGCCTATTAAATAGTAATTCTGTCCCCAGGTCATAAGGGAGCTGCACAGGAAGCACTTGATCTGCTCCTGCTCCATAGCTGAGGTCTGAGGACGGATCCCCAGTGCCAGGGGCTCTCAGCAGCCCTGCCTATGCTGTGTAATCGAGAGCAGAGGAGCCAGAGAAAACTACCTGGGATGGAATGACCTCTGAATCAGGGAGCAACATGATTGCCAGGGAATGGAGCAATCATGGACTAGAGCCCTGGCTCTGTTTTCAAGTGCTTTCCAGGCGAGATAGCATTCGTTTAACCCAGTGCTTCCTAGTGCTGAGCAAGGGGACATGATTCAGGAGCAATGGTCCAAAAGGACATTGCAGGAGCAGCCTGGAATGAACCAGAGATGGGACACATCCACTAGGACCATTACTTGTACTAATTTCGGGCACATAAACTACGAGTTCCTCCTCTGTCTATGAAAGCACTCTTCCAAGAGTAGTGCACACTAAAAGCTAATTACTGGAATGATGCATTTGAAACCAAAGTCAAGGTTTATGTCATAAAGGAGCACAGGGCAGCCATTTCTTTTGCAAACTATAAACATGATTTGTCTCTTTTTCTCTTTGGTAAGACAAAAAATAAGGCTGTAAAAATGCTTTCAAGATTTGCATGGTAAATTCAATTTCTGAGAAAGGATATTTCATGTTTTAGAGAAAAAGAAACTGGAGTTCAGCAAGGCAGTACAAAGTTTCTGATATTTACAACTACTATTTAAAGATGGAAAAGTCAGGACCTGTTCGAAATGTAGAGTGGATAAGAACAGCAGGTCATCCTGAAAGCAACCATTGTGCTGCAGGGACTTTGTGTGGAGAGTTCCTCAAGGACCAGTGTGAATGTTGAGCTTACTTCATCTTTTCATCAACAAAAATATAACAAAACCCAGGAGTGTGCTAATTGAAGCTGCAGGTAACAAAAGGTGACAAGCAGATGCCATGTGGGAGACAAGAGCATCATGGAAGAAACGTGGCCTTGAGGACTGAAATCAAAAAAATGAGATGGCTTCTGCTAGTATTAAATAGAATGCCAGTATGTGGGGACTTACATAAAGTTCTGCTGAAATATTGGTGACATGCTGTGGTCCAAAAAGGCTTCCTGAGTACTACTGATAAACTCTGGTCATCTGGTGCTGCACAAGCAAGGTACAATAAAGTACAGCAAGTGAGGAGCACTGTGAGAGAGGTCAGGGAGGAAAAAAAAATTACCTGTTTTACTGAATAAGATTAAAAGAAGCTGGTGTGGCAACCCAAGCAAAATTACATCTGGAGAAGAGGCAAAACTGCTTTTGGCATAAGTATATTGGAGGGAAACACCAAGCAGAGGAGCTGTTTGGGCTAGTGAACAAAGTTGGTATGAGTACAGGCTGGTGCAGACTGGCTTTGCACATACAGAGGTTGCAAAGAGAAGACTTCTAACCATGAACAGTGAGTTCCCAAGCTGAGATACCTGTCAGAGTAAGGAAAGCAATTGGTCTCAAAGCAAATGTGAACTGTTTATGTTTTAGTTACCTGAGAAAGTAAACAACTGGATTTAGTAACCCAAAAAGCCCTATCCAATCTTATTTTCATGTCTCTGCCATGGTAATGCGGTGATGAAAGAGAGGGTTTAATTTTAAATGCCACAGAGTATCTGTGATATATAAATGTCTAAGTTCATGTCTAAAGTCTTGGCCACAGGGAATAAAATGTGAAACACCTCCTGTTTAGAAGCTGTAAGTCTCTTATGTATACATTTGGATCAATACAAGTTTATTTCACTCCTAAAATAAACTGAACAGCAGCAACTTCTTGTCAGGACAAATTAAATAGAGACAAAGATCTACTAGTTTGTGCATCAGCTGTATATGTGTTTCTTACTCACTCTGTGCTTACTGAAAACTAAATAGCCCAATATGAAATGGAAGCTGTCCAGTGGTTTATGCCCAAAATTCAAATCAGCCTTGAAGTTTGTACAGAATGTCCTCCACATCTAAACTGGATGTATTTTAAATTCATAGCCTGCTTGTTGAGGGAGAACATCAACTGGCAATAAACACTGCTAGTATTTTTTATTCTACTACTGCAGTAATGGCAGAAGGTACCTCAATTAAGTAAAAAAAAACTACCCTGACATCATCAGTGGAAAGGAGAAAGCAAAGAGGGATTACATGCCTTTCTAAACAGCATGTGACACCATGAATTCTCTGCACAGCAAGAGGCCCCCGGGGACGGCTGTGGCGCAGAGCAAAGATCCTGAAGCAGTGCTGATGACACAAGCCCTGAGACTGGAAGGAGCTGCAGCTCAGTGATGTTGAGAACCAATTCACCACAATACAGAACAGAACTGATGCCCCTTTACACAGTGCCACGCTGATACAGTCACACTGGGTTTACTGGGAGCTCATACCCAGGGGTGGGGATTCTGAAACTGAGCTTCAGCTGCTGAGGGAAACATGCCTACTGAAGTGCAACAAAGGCAATCCTACTCTTGGATTCACCTTCCATTCTTCACTCGAAAGGGGTAGCCCAGATTACTATCTGCAGTTTTTCATGCACAGGATCTACTTGTCTGATTAGGAAAAAATGCTTTTTTGAAATATAGCTTGATCACTGTCCACAAGAGAGGAGGTGGAAATCTAGCGACTGGTGCCTGGCCAGGCAAACTAGTCCCTTTTTCATACTGCAAAGGTTTCTTAGGAAAGTGTTACTGTCAGACTTCCATTTTACCTTCTTCATGCTGAAAAACCAGTGTCCCTCTGTCCCTCCTTTGGGAGCTTTGGGAAGGTATGTCTTCGGTGAAGCCGTGTTAGTGAGAAGCAGAGACAAATTGCTGCTGTCCCTACAGCAGAGAGTCCTGGATCAGGGCAGAGGCAGAATACAGAGAAAACTCCTAGCAGAGTATTTGTCATGTTGCATTTAAAACAGCACTGTAATTTCCTCTTTTTTTTCAAATTTGCTGAGGGAACAGCAAGAAAGAGAGAGAATGAAGAAAAAGACACACCAAAAAACCAAAGGTTTAACAAAGGAAAGCCACATTTGACAGATAAATTCAGGGACAAACTGAATGAAGAACAGAGTTACCTAGAGGGAAACTTAGGCAGAATTTCAGCAATTAGAACTAAAGGCAAGAGCAGGAAATACAAACAGAAGAAATGAGCATTTTCCAAATGGAATTATCACCCATACTCTGAGACAAGTCAACAGACACTTTGTTTCTGCTTCACTGCAATGCTGAGTTAATCAGCTGTACCTAAGCCACCTTCAGCAATTCAGACTGCACAGAGCAGGACAGGGACACTTTTCCCCCCTGCTCTAGGAAATGCAGATTCAGAGGGAACAGTGACAGTGATTAAATGTGTAGGTTGTGCACTTTGCAGCAGGGAGCTGTTGATGTAAAGGCTGCTGGGAGCAGTGCTGGATTTCCCATACAATTGGCTCTGTGCAGATGCCATAAGGGAAGTTAAACCAGAACTGCTTCTGCCAGTTCACAGTGCAGGTCAGGAACAAGCTAGCATAAAGAATGACAAGGATAAAGAAGCATTAACATTCCTTAGAATCTAATTTACAACTATTTTAAAGACATTTCATGCTAATAGAGCAGTCCAAGGGACCTTAATGTAAACAAGGCCCTGTGTCTCAGACACTATTTCAGCTCATGCATCTGTACAATAATAAATACTTAATTACCTCCAGAGCTGTTTTGGGGCCTAATTAATAATGTGTGTAAAATGCTCTGAGATCCCTTGGATGAACGACAGCACAGAGGAACAAAGTACAAAATGTGTTTTGTGAAACATGATGTTTTAGAAACCAAAATAAAGCAAAGAGCAAGGATTCCAAACCAACAGGCTTGAGTTACTGGCCAGTTTTCATATCCCATTGCCTTGTCCACTGTGTTCTGTTACTTAACTTGGATTTACTGGGTAGAACAATTATTTCTAGTAGAGCAGGACATTAGAGGAAAGAGCAGCACAGGAATATTCAATCAATATTTGGAAAGTCATGGGCACACCATTGGAGAACATGCACACAGTCTACAAGAGGAAAAGCCCAATAAATTCCCTGGGCTGGCCCCTGCCTTGGCACTCCTGCTGCCCTGAGAGGAGGAGAGATGTGTTCTCTCTCCACTGGAGTCTCTTGGAGGGGATGTGCCTTCCTTAACCTTTAGCAAGGTCAGAAAAAGCCTCCCTGTCATATCCAAGTATGGTTTGCTTCTCCACCCCTCAGTCTCTTTGCTGCTGTTCTCACAATTTGAATGAGGAACTATTTTTATGACCTCTTATCTCATAAATGTAGCAACCTCAGGACATTTTCCAAACACACTTAAAATTTAAAGATGATTTAATCTCAAGAACCAAACTGTATCACAGGAACCTAGAAAGACAGACAGTTCTGGGTCACTAAGGCCAGAATGTCTATCTATCTAGCCATCCATCCATCCAAAAAATACAGCTCCACAGAAGCCTGAATAATAAATTAAAAAGAAAAAACACCACCAAAAAACCTCCCAAACAAAAACCCAAGGAAAAAAACCCACCTGTTTTTCTTACATTTTAATAAATGTACTTATCTCATGGCCTTGTGTGTGTAACAACAGTGCCAGCAGTGTATGATCCCTATCAGCTCCTGTTCCAAAGCACACCGCTGTGATGCAGCAGAGGTGAGAGGCACAGGGAGTGCCAGGGACAGACTGTGCAGAGAGGCTTTACCTCCCCAGCCAGGGCCACCCCTCGGGGTTCAGCTCCCCCCGCCGTGAGGCCATGGCCACATGGGCAGGGAGAAGCAGGAAAGCAAAGCAGAGTTAATTCAAGAGCCATGTCATTTTGAAGTCTCTTCAATACAGCTCGGAGTTCATGTGGCTACCCTAACTCAGAAATGAAGCTTTACTTCAAGTAAAGTTTGAGTAAAAGAAATTTACTTAAAGACAATTTGTTTCTGTTAAGGATATCACAGAAAGGGATACCTAAAATAAACGTATGAATCCTGCAGTAAATGAATTTCATTTAATTTTGCTTACTTGTCCCGGTCTAGACATGTTTTTAACTTATACCCCTGTAGTAGACTCATAGAATAAAAGATCTTTTTAAATCCATGTATTTCTTAACCTTTGAATACAGCAGCAAAAGGTGGAAGTACAGTCATGTTCAATGACCACTGATAGGATCTGTGGGTGTGGGAGGTCTGACTTTTAACACAGGCCTGTAATTTTGTAGGTGAAACTGTGTTACCAATTCTATTAAAGTAAAACAACATTTTGCCTTTTCCACTAAATGTGGATTTAGCTAAGCAGACAAAAACACCATTGCCCAGTAAAACCTGAGACTGTAAAACCTGAGACACTGAAAAACACAGCCTGTGAGTCTGCTCTGTATATCAGAGTAACTGCAGCACTTCTGCCAAAATGTGCTCTTTGGGGAGACTGGACAGAAATCCCTGGCCATCAACAGGACTTCACCTCCAGAGATAAGGCTGTGCTAAAGACTGGCACTCTGCTCTGGACTACTGCTTAAATTATATAGGCTTGGCCATTTCATGGTTTTCTGACCCTTTTTATAAGGTGAATCTTGCCAAGGAATATTTACGTGTCTTAGTGCCAAGAGAGGCAGCAGCACAGGAGGGGAAGCAGCGGGAGGGCAGGGGGCAGAGGCAGGGGCTTGGGGCAGCAGAAGGGCCCAGCCCTGCCTGCCCAGGGACTCCCCAGCACCAGGGGCTGCGGCCAGCCTGGTGCAGCACTGGAGGCCAGTCTCAGCCAGACACACCTCTGTGGAGCCTAGATCAGACAGGGAGACCTTTTGGAGCTGTTCCATAGGTTTCAAGAAACTGTTTCACAACGCAGAGTAGGTGCAGGTTACTCGAAGAAGCCATGATGAAGTGTTAAGCTCTGCTAAACCTTAAAAGATGAAGATTCTAAGTTTCTTGGGGGTTTTTTGTATGGGCTGAGCAGGTAAACTTTTGTCTTGCCAGCAGTCTGATCCCATAGTTAGGGAGGTTCACTGGGCAGTTTATATATTCACAGTGAATGAACCTTTGTAAAGAAAAACTCTTGTGTTCTCATTTGCACTGATTTGGATGAGAAATAAATGCTATAGTGAGGTTAATGCAGAACTCCGGACAAGTGTGTACAATATAATTTCTTTTCTTTTATTGAGACAAAAATGTTTAAGAAATCTGCTGCCAGAGGACTGAATCTTAGTGTAATATACTATATGTTGGCTGGACAAACCAAAGAGAAAAATAGAAAGAAAGGAATAAAGAGAATGCTCCTCGTGGAAGCAAGGTCATTATGTATGATCAATGCCCATTTGGACAGCTCACAAATGCTCCAATGCTCACACGAATTCATCTGAGTGGTTTAAAAGACACTCGAAAATCGATCCATGAACAGTCTGTTAAGTGCTTAAGTGGATGTGAGGAGTGTGCCTGCTATTCTCAAGGATTTGACATGGTAAACAGGCAAAAAATTGCTGCACTAATGCCACCAGGTAGTTGTGGACGCTATTTTTATATATGGTCTCTTTTGGTTATCGAGTGGAAATGATTAAACCTGTGAAATGTGAGAGCAAGGAAAGGCACAAGGCTACATCACCTGTCACAGAAGGCCCTGAATTCCTGAGCAGGGGAGCTGTTGGGGAGGGTTTGTGTTAAGTGCAGGGGAGCCCCACCACTGCTGCGTGCGGGAAAATCCTGAGTGAAAGCGCTCGGTGTGTTTATCTACCTCGGGCTCTTTCTGTCACTTACCACAACTGCAGTGACATGAGTTCTCTTTGCATCAGAAAAAGAAAGAAAACTCACATCATGGCAATTTTTGGCAAGCTTCACCAGCTACAAGAGCAGCTTTTCTTGTCCCATTCCCAGGTGTTTCCACAGTGTAGTGGGTGCTAACAGCATGTGCCACAGCCAGCTGTCCCACACGAACGGGGGTGCACACACTCGCAATTGTGTGCTGGCCATCTGCAGTGGAGAGCTCGCTCGATTCAATTAGGCTGGGCCAAAGAACCTGTTTGCATTTGCAGCGTCACAGAGGTGGAACTGCAGTATTTGCAGAGATCTGGAGCTTCATTTATAGTGTGGAACCTGCTAGAGATGGTACCAGAGAACTACACTCTTGTCCCAGAGGTTCCTAATTAATTTCAATTGATTTTTGTCCTACTATAATTTTTTTAAATTTGTGAAAAAATACTACTTTGAAGAAGTCGTAAGAAATAATGGGTTTTAGCCTAAAAATAGGACCAGTAAGAGGACATTTTTAAATTTCAAAGTAATGTGTTTTCTAGTTTGTTTGTTTGTTTCCCTTTTTGTTTGGGTTTTTTTGTTTGCTTTGTTTTGGCTTTTGGGTTTTGGTTTTCTCTTTCTTTAAATCATGATGGTCCACCATACAATGTTTCATGTTCTATAAAATTAAAAACCAAACGCTATGGATTTTCTATACTAGATTAAACTTTGGATGTAAAAGCAGATATTCTTAAAAGTAAATCTTATGAATTTAGTAAATCTTAATGAAAAGAATAACAATAAGCAAAAAAGATAAAGAACTAAAAATGCTAAGCCCTATGCCCCCATAAAACCCCACAAATAAATTAGTATAACCATTTAAATATGATGAATTCAACATCATCTTAGTGTGATCATCTCATTCCACACAGACAAAAATGAAGAAGTGTTATCTGTCCTACAGACAGGACACCCAAAGGACCTGATCCCACACAAGGCTCACTGCGGGGGCTCATTGATCCTGCTGGTGCTCAGCACATGGAAATGAAACTGTGCAAATGTTCACAGCACAAAAATTAACAACAACCTAGTGTAGAACATTGCCAAGGGCACAGAAGGGCTGCCAGCACTGTGGTGCAGGTCATGAGCACTTCCAGATTGCAGCATGAAGCCTCACTGGGTCCCTCTCCTGCTTGTTTTGTGTAGGCAAATATAGGTGTTCCCAGAGAGGGCAAATGTGGCTTCCATGTGTATAGTGCCACTTCTGGCACATGATTAATGCCCAAATTCCTAAAAGTAAATGCGTTTCTCTGCTTCAAATTTTATACTGGGAGATGATATTTTAAAGGATGGCAGTCCTCGTTATTTGCAGTTACTAAATGCATTAATCTTTATTTTTAAGGAAAGATTGAAATTTAATAATGGTGCATGGTGGGAACAGAGAGATTTATTTACTTGGTTAGGAATGATTTATGGAAGTCTTGTTATGGGAGAGAAAATGACTGCAGCTGAAGGTGAATTATTGTTCATAGTTTAACCACATAACTTCTTAAGCACATGTTAAAATATAAATGACATCTGCAAGGTTCTGATGGAAAGAAATATGCTGAGATGGTCAAATCAGCTGGGAATGTACCAGTAATGTGAGTCTCTCTTGAAGCTCTGATAAAACCTAAACTTTTTCTTAGCATCAAGCTAATTCAATGAGTGCTTTCTTCTTCTCCATCTGTTATGGAAAATGTCTCTTCTAAGTTTCTATCCAGGACTTTAGGAAAGATGTTTTTTAGATTAAATTTTTCAAAGGGATTCTAGATCCCTGGGCACTGGAGCAAGCCAGCACTTGGGGGGTGCTAAAATTCAGACCCAAGGAGATTATTTCTGGGGCTCCCTACTACACCCATCGAGGATTACAGACAGTCCTGGTAGCACTTCTTGTTAATTAAATGTGGAACAGGGGAAACTCATGCAACGGTAATGCAGCTACAGAGCACAATGTCAAAGACAGCATGTAGGCAAGAGCCATGCCAAGCACCAGCAGTCCCCAGGCCTGGTAATCCATGCTCTAGGGTTGCCGGTGAGGAGAAGTGACCAAGAGAAGCCCCACGAGGTGGATCAGGTCCCAGTGGGACAGCCCTGGGCTGTTAGGCTGCAGGAGAAGGGGCAGTGGTGCAATGCAGGCACTGCTGAACCAGGCATTCATCTCCCAGCTTGAGCAGTCACAGGGGTTTCACATGTTTCCTGGCATTTGCTGATGAAACTTCATGTTGCTTCCTGATTAATTAAGGTCTTAAATAATTAATTAACTTCTCATGTAATTATTATTACCTTATAATAGTATCTCGTCTGTGCTTGTGAGTGAGAACAGGTGTGGCAGAAAGTCCAGGAATCTTTATTCTTCCCATTTGCAGCTTAAACCAGCACTGTTTGTTCTTCTGATGAGCACAGAGCAATCACAGCTGTCAGAAACAGCTTGATGCAATATAATGTCACACTTTTAGGGAATGATCCCACCTGCTTTTTCGTTCCTTTCAGTGGGAAATGGGAATTTACTGTAACACAGTGGTTTCCTAGCAATGTACCAGCTAGAGATTCCACATAGTATATGAGCCTTTGCTTCCACTCTTTTGCTTAAAGAGGTTGTTTTAAACTGCTCAAAACCAGCAGAAAGGCAGAAAGGTGAGCAAAGCTGTTGTTGCCATTATTGTTCAATGACTTGGAAAGGACAGCAGAGGGAGTTTTATCATCTTAAAGTGTACTCGTGCTATCTGTCCTTCTGATATTTGCTTTAGATTAGCTGCTTGTAAGGGTGAAGAAATTCTGAACTGAATATTTTTTCAAAGACTATAAATATTAAGAGATGTAGGTGCTGGAACATGGAAGGAAAAAAATCAGACAAGCCTCTGTAATGTATGTGAAGTTTGCAAGTCAAGAGCACAGATTGGGTTTTGAATAATGCATTTTGTATAGAAAGCACTCTAAATAACTCAGCAGAGAACACAGTGTGTAAGACAATTACGCCATTTTACCAATTAAGCTATTGTCTACCTGAAAATTAGAGTCATTATTTACAGCTGAGATTGAACACTGATAATATTTCTGAAACAACATGTTTAAAGGAGACTGGCAGAAACCTAATTCCTTGTAGGGCACGTAAAAAGTAGATCAGCCTTGGTTATGAAATAAACAATAGGCCAAAATAGTCTAACCTAGATAAATAAAATGTGTTCACATTCAAGGATCCTTCTGTGTAAGTGGCCTAATTACATCTTATGAGTCCCAGGGAAATCAAATGGGATGTGCACTCGGCCTCTTTGAAAGTTGTATCATTTTTATTTCGGATGCCTAAGATGACATTTCCACACTATTAAGACAGCTCAGAAGTGGCATTTGGAGGGAGTGGGGCCAGTCCACCCAATAGCGGTGGAGCTGGGACAGGACTTCAGAAAGACACTATTTCTGGCCTCCCAGAAACACGAGCCTCTTGTGACTGCAAAGGTGTGATTTGGAAATCAAAGAGGTCTTCTGCTTTTATTGCTGAATCTATTCCCAGCAGAAAGGAAAGCGTAGAGGGATGAAGTCTCAGATATTTATTAACTTAAGTGATTATCAGAAGGGCTCTTGCAGAGTCCAGCCAAGCACAAGGGGGATGGCAAGACAGAACAGCATGGCAAGCCCAATGACTCCTTAAGGAGCAGAGACGTGTCCTCCTCTTCTCACTGCAGATGATGAAACGATGCTGAAGACAAGTTAGGAAGAAAGGCTGAGATATTTTATCAGTCAGTACTAAGCATCTGCTGAGTTTTGTTGTTTAAAAAGTGTAACTTGATATTGAACTGTCATAGAACTGTCATATGAGTGTGTGCCAATGGCTGGGCACATGAACACCACACACCGCTGCTGCTGACATGCCTTTAACAGGGAAGATGAAGCCTTGAATAATTCACATACAACATGGATTGGTGAAATGAAATCATGAGCTCTTTTCATAGTATTTTTTTTTATAATTTGCTGGGCATTTTCCATTTCCTGTGTTTTCCTGTCAAAGCTAACTCAATTTTGGAGATATTTCGATTTAAAATTTCATTTTTTGACCCAAAAATGTTTTAAAGAAAAAAAAATCCAACTGAGTTATAACCAGAATATGAGAAAGATAGAGGAAATTCACAGAATACTGAGATTTGTAGAGAGAAGAGGCCAATTTCAGAAAACAGACTCTCAGATGCCAGAAACCTTTCATGATTTACACAGTGGCAAAATCTAGAAATAAACTACTGAAAACAAACCAGCTTGAAACTTTTGAGAACACCTGCCCTGGGACTCTTCCTGAGCTATAATTATTGTTCTGAGATTAATTAACTTGAAAGTACAGTCCCAGATATAGGAGTCCTTACGGATACTTTTTGTCCTATTCTGCCAATCCCGAATAACAAATTCATGTGGCCAAAAAGAGGAGAATTTCTGCTGAGAAATTACTTCTCTCTCCCTGTGGCTATGGAGGAATGCAGTGGAAGAAGAAGAGGTGTATGCCCACTGTCCCTGTGGCCTATGGATTACAGCCTTCTTCTCAAAGCATGCTCACAGAAACTTCAAGTTCTAATTACTGCCAGCTTGGCAAAACACCGAAGGGCTTTGCTGGCAGTAACACTTCACCCAAAACATCTGCCTGCACTATTCTAAATTTCACTGGAATTAAGGAAACAATATTCCCTCTATCAGAAGGGGGCTGAGTCCCTCCTTCTTTCAGATTCTTATTTTATGTAGTATTTCTGCAAATATTTAATATGCATATGTTAATCGCTCTCTTACTAAAACATGTCGCTCAGTCAAGGAGCAGTACAGGAATTCTTAGGGCAGCAAATGTCCTATCGTAGAATCCCAGAGTCACAGAACAGTTTGCATTGGAAGGCACCCTCCAGGTGTCATCCCATTGCAGCTCACCTGCTGTGGGCAGTGGTATCTTTCATTCTTCGTGGGGGGACACTGGTGAAATACAAAAAATGTATTCCAGTGGAGGTATTTACTTAAATGCTCCTTGAATGGAGGATGTAAATCCTTTTAGCTGGCTCACAATTTAAGAGACTTCAAAAGGTAGTCTTTGAAGTTTAGAAAAGACCTTTGAAGTGGCTGCATATGCAAAAAAGAAATTAGAGTGTTTAGCACAAAGTACTGAACTTCATTAAGTGCTTTTGTCAATTAGAAAATACAGCAGATTTTGCATAGCAAAAGGAGAAAATTAGGGCATCCTCTTAACAAAGACTTCGGAAAGCTCCTGACAGAGCCTCTCAAGTTCTCTGAGGGCTACAAACCAAGAGGCAGCCCCACGGGGGACCTGCAGCCTGGGCACAGCACTTCGGGGATGCTCCTGGCTCTCAGGTGAGGATCCTCCCCGTCAGGGGCTGTGCCCCTGCCCATGGCACTGAGCCCCCGTGGAGTTCCCTCGCCTGCATTTGCATCTCACACGAACACTCTGAGCTATGAGATGGATCTGGGGTCACGCTCTGATAAATCTGCAAGCCTGAACTGATTTCACTTTTGTTAACTCCCTCTTGAGGCAGGAGATGTGGTTGGAGATGCATTATGTTTTGCATTTCATTAAACCCCTCTTTTCTCTCTTTTTTAAATAAACACCAGGAGGCTTAAAGGCCCCTTTAGGTTTCAAGAGCTGGACACAGTGAAGGAGCGTTGGTGGCACCAGAGATGGGCACGGTCCATTGGCAGGGTACAAAGATGAGAGGAGGGAACTGAGAGAGTGAACAGGGACAGCTCCGGGGCTGAGTGTGCACAGAGCTGTGCCATCTGCACACACACGCTGAGCTCCTGGGACGTGAGGGATGGCACCCTGCCTGGGAGGGGCTCCTAAATAAATAAAAGAAATGCTCCTAAATAAATGCTGCAGAGCTGCCAGGCTGAGCAGCCTGCAGTGAGCAGCCCATCCCATGCAAGGGCACGTCCCATGGCAGGCCTTGCCTTGCCTTCCCTTCCTGCTTACCCACCGTGGGGGAAGAGGCAGAACAAGGTTCCTGCAGGAGACCTCTACACAGAACACGTTTTACATCCACAGTTCCTGCCTGTAACTCCTTGGTAGCTGTGAATATACGAGGAGCTGGTGTATACGTCATGCTGAACTGGGAAACTTTCCCAACCTGGTGTTTCTGCCTGCTTGGTCAAAGCACCAAAGTCCTGTGTTTAGGCTGCTGATTTTACAGCTTCTAATTCTCTCTCCCTTAAGACAGGGTAACTAAATGACACGTTTTTTGATGAAGCTGCTTCTATCAAAACAGGAGAGATAAGAATGCTGTTGTTGTTGATCTGTACATTGTATTCCTGTAGCACCTACATGATCATGTGCAGGAGCTGACACAGAATACCATCTAGGCAGAGGCAACAGATGGATCCAGGAAATGAATGGGGAGTCCAGTATCACAGTGAGATGACATTTGGTGAAAAGGAGAGGTCAAAGCATACCAGCTGCATAATCACTCAAAATTTTCTGTCATCATAAGGGAAAACGGCTTTAGGAAGGGGTATGAAGGCAGACAACAATTAGCTCTGTGAATGTGGATAGGCAGCTCATGCTAAGCATGAAGGGCTGTGTCTGAAAACACAACAGATGAGTTATCCAGCTGATGTCACTGAACAGGAGACACTGGGAGCTGGTGTATTAAGAACATCAGGGCTCACAGGTGAGACAAGGATATAGCATAAAAATTATGTGATACATGTTGGAGCATTTTAAGGTTTTCCCAGGTGGCATCCTTTGATAAATAAAGACAAAAGTATGAAACATCAGTTCTTAAAGGAGGAAAACAAGAAGACAGGAACAATCCCTTGTTCCAGCACTGAAACAGAGAAGATGCCCCTGATAAAATGAATACAGATACTTCCGATGAATTTCTTGCCCATATACCTTTGAGGAGGTAGCCAACACCTACACAGCACTTGTCTTGTCTGTTGAATGTCCTAATACTTTAGGCTACAGCTAAGAATAGCATTGGCAATGTTGAAAGGCAACAATAAAACAAATGGTGTATTTTTATGGTATTTTAGTGCAGACAAGAGCAAAAGGCATTAAATGCTCAGACAATAAAAAAAGATGCCAACATTTTCAAATCAAAATTACCCATAGCTCAGATTAGCCTACGCAGATTGGAGCTCATGACAGAACCAAAGCTTGGCAAGTTCAGATACGGAGGTCTAAAAACCTAAAGCTGGAAACAAAGATTTGGCTGTGACTTATATACATTAAGAGTTATAGGGCCAGAATTTCAGTTCATGTGAACTGTTTTGGCTTTGGTGACTTTACACATTCTGTGCCAATGGAGCAAAAATGAGTTACACTTGCTGAAGATCTGACCTGCACTGTTCCAAACTATTGAGAGGAGTCAGAAGTGTAAATGCTCAGCATTTAAATTTGCCCAATGGCAACAAAAGGATTTTTAGATTTTTCCAGGCACTTGGATTACAGAGAACACCATTTGAAGGACACGGATGATATGTTTTCAGTAATTGCCATCTAATTTCAATCTGTCTCTCTCCATTTAGTTCTTTTTTATTGCTTCCTCCTCCTCCTGTCAATCCCACCTTCAGCCTCAGGGACCTTTGTATTTCTCTCCTTGGCTGGTCCCCTTTAATAAGGCCATGCCTTGTTATTTTATTACTCCTTAAGTGGTCCCCTGTGTTGGGGAGCATCTCCAAACCCAATTTCATCTTCCAAAGCTGAAATATGGAAGTATTTTTGTAGGACTTGTTGTGAAGGAGTTCAGATGCACAGCTGGACTGGTGAGCAGGTGACTGTCTGCAAAGAAGCCCTTTCTGTGTCAACCAGACAGGATTTTCTGTGGAAAAATTAGCCTTTCACCATCTTAATCCTGCTGATTTTTATACGTTTTTGGGTTTAGATGTCTCAATTCTTAAGAAACATCAGGTATAGCTGTTCTTATTGTTCAAGTCCTACTTGCATTTAAGTTGCTAGCAGTTTTGTCACTGACTTTACTAATTGCAGTATCAGGCCCTGGTGTATTATTTTGGCTCAACCTGTATTTACTTTTTTTTCAAAATGTACACAATACATAACAGTTTCACTGAAATTGCTTTACTTTTTATACAGCTGAATTATGTATCCCCGTGTGCTCAGTATCTCCAATTTTCAAGTCAGCTCTGTCTACTCTTTGACTTTCCAAGCTTGCTGAATCATTGCAATGTTTGAGTCAGCTCGGCATTACTGTATTATACTGTCAGATGTGGAGAAAGAGAAATAATACCGTTTATCATAAACAAAGATTTTTAAGTCTATCATATACAAGCAATGGCTATGTACTCACAGTGTAACATTGCTTTAGATCAGAAACAGGCACAGAAAGGTTTTCTGATTATAGAAAAACAGTTGAAACTCCAACCAAATAATTGATATATTTGTAGGCACCAATGCACTATTTATCTTTCCACATCTTAGAGGGGAGCATTTGAGATCTCACGCACTTCAGGAGGAAGGGAGGCCGTGACTTGCTGTCCTAGGGCACATCTTTCCCAGCCTTTGTGGGCCTATGGATGTTTAAGGTCACCTTTTATCCTGAAGGTCACTGCCTGAATGTAGCGAGGGAAGTGAGTGTGACTTGTCTACAAACCCAAAAAGTTCATGATATTATTTTACACAATTCTAATACCTAAAATATGCCATTTCCTTGAGACAGGATAGAAAAAACCAAAACAGTCCTTAAGGGAGAAAAGGGAAACTTCAAAACTCACTAAGCACTGGATGGTTCCCATGCCTGTAATTCTCTCCTGTTAGACTTTGGTTTCAATCCCTTAGCGTATTTTTGAATTTTTATCTATTCAGACTGATATACAAAATCCGGTGCAAATCAAGCCAGTTCTGTAATTCATATTAGAGCCATAATGACTCTTGTTGAATGTAAAGATTCCACTGAAGGAATATGTTCATCTATTTCTAAGAAAGAAACACAGGGAAAACTGCTTGTGTCCTAAAGACACCCAGTGTCTTACGGAGAGATTTTGATATTTTCGGAGGAACTCTGCCTTATGCGAACTACACCAGCCCCCCTTGTATTGCTCAGCACCCTTTCCCCAGACAGCAGCACTATTAGTCTGTGCAATTTGTGCAAAAGCCTCTGCCACAAACGTGCTGTGCCAGCCATGCAGGGCTGGTGGGGAAGCCCAGGTCACTCCCCAAGCCTCACCCTGCCAAAGGACTCTTCTGGTGTCTGTTCACTTTCCAGCCTTCATCAGGCTGCTGCATTTCTCAAGCACTGTATAACACCAGAGGGATGAAAAGGAACCACATAATGAGATCCTTGAGGAACAGGAGAAAAGGAGACTTTGCTTTCCTCCCAGCAGACAGATGGGCCAAGGTCAGGCTCACTGAGACACCGCAGCACTGAGTGGGTTAAAGGTTTCCTTCCTGCACTCCCAGGTTCTTTGCTATTTAATTAGTAGATATATTTATCTACTAATTTATCCACCTTCACCTGAAAGGCTGAATGAATTGTCAGCACTAGGAAAACATAGAAAACACGACGTGTGGTTGTGTGATTAAAGATTGTGTTATAAAATATTCATGCTAACTAGATAAAAGGTACTTCTTCATTTCTGCATGCTTAGTTTTCCAGCCTTAATAATCTTTAAACATCCTTGCCTGTAGCCTTATTGAGACTTATTGAGTGATAATTATCAAAGTGGAGACGGTATTATAAACATTTATAAGGTAAGCCATCCCATACTTGCTGGTCACAGTCAGTGCATCCTTATTGTGCCTAAACCAGCTTGATATTTATGCTGTTACTAAATCGTTCTTGCCTTTACACCAATAGACAACCACTTATTATGAACCAGGGAAATGTTTTCCATTTTATACTTCTAAGAAGCATTTCCAAGAAAGACATTTAGTCACAGCCTTGTGTGCAGCCCCAAGTGATGGTTGTAATAGAAATACTGAGCAAGCTCCTCAGACTTTGACTAATTGCTGACTGCTGACTGCTCACTTTGTGAAGTCAGAGCTGAGCTACAAACACACACACAGCTCTGCAGGGATATGAATCAGAGCAAGAGCAATTAGTTTAAAAAATAATCAGAAGCTGTTAAAAATAAAACACGTGATATTTTTTGAACTTAATAGTCCAAAATTATGCATCTTCAGTCTTTGCCCTGTATTTAGTCACTCACAGAAGCAAACATGCATCAATTTCCTTTGTGAAAATAGGCACTTGTGTCTAGAGCCTTGATTTGCACATGTCAGTTAAGGTTTGCATGTAGGAAATAGAAAATGGCATGTGAACACTTCTGGCTATAGGCTGTGATTTTTAGCTACTATTATGATTCATAAATTATCAAAGTTGAACATAAGACATGACAAAGAGCATAAAAATAAATACCAGAATAACCACAAAAAGTTACTTTTCTAGATTGGAAAGGAGAGTGGATGAGGACATGAGAAATCCATGTAAATTAAACAAGCACCTCATCAGCTAAAGCAAGGACTGTTTAAAATGGCCCATCTGCAGCTGGGCAGAAACACAAATAATCTTGGCAAGGCCCCCCCCAGCCATTTCTCCTCTGTGGCTTAGGGAAACCTTTCAGAGTAATAACCAACATAAGGTACTGTCGGGCTGCTGGAGGGCAGGGCTGCCAGTCAGAAGGATTAGGATTGAAGCAAAAAGACCTCCTGAAATGCAGCAAGGACACAAGTGAAGCCTTACACCTCCAGCCAGAGCTCTGCTGGCAGGGCTGGTGGGGAGGAGGCTGAGGCTGAGCAGCAGTGAAGGGCCACAGCACCTTGGGCTGCACTGTCACCACTGCAGCCACAGCAAGGATTTCCCCCCTTAGCAAACACCCCTCAGACCACAGCTAGAGCAGCAGCCACCTCATGTACCAAAGCTGCATCATGGGAAACAAATCCGTTATCCCCAGAACAAAAGAGGGGAAAAAATAAAACAAACTAGAAAGCTTGAAAGCTGCAAAATATGAAAGTGTTACTTGAGACACAAACATTAATCCCTCAAGGTGTTTTCCTACTTTATCCTCCTTTTCCCTGCTTTTCCTCAGACTTTCAGATGCTTTATGAAAAGGATGAAAAAAAAAATCTTAAAAGTTCTATTTTGGACTGAAAACTCCTTTCTTTCTCACTGCCCCAGGATATATTTGATTCCAATAAGCTACATGAAAAATCTATTTGGGATTTTCTGATATTCTCTCTGTCCTGACCTATTATTGTATCCCCTTTGAACACCGTGTGAGAGCAGCAATGTAACGAGTGGGTATTCGGAGGCTCCCTGCACACATGGGGCTCAGAGGCAGCTGCGAGCCCCCAAAACCCAGGTTGCTGCTTACACTGAGTGGTGAGGATTTTGTTTTTTTGTTTTTTTTTTTTTTTTTTAGTTACATAAGGAGAATTCATACAAGCATAAAAACTTCCTGACAAACATCAAGACTTCAAGCTTTGTAGACAAACATCTTGACTGATGGGGGGGACAGAACAGAACAGTCAGAATTTCTCAACTCTTTTAACTGCAGCTTGGCAAATCCTCCATCACTGGCAGATCTTCCAGCTCCCTGCATGTTCATCCCAAGGCTCGTGCTGCCTCTTGTAGGGGAGTCTGGGCAATCCTTTGGGGGTTTCTCCTCACAGCATTATTCCCACAGTGCTTCTTCCTCACTGAAGGTCAGGAGTCAGTTCCATTGCCTTGCAAAAGTGGTTGTCCTCAAACAAATACTCCTTGCCACCACCCTCAGTTATCATGAATAAAGATAAATGAAGTTGGCATGAGAGTGTAAGGAAGGACAAAAGTAATAAATAATAGAGCAGAAAATAAATATATTTAAGCACTGCAGTATGCAATGGGGCGGGGAGGATTCCTTGCATTTTCTCAAAAACTGCAGCTTTGTGGAAATAGCTGTCTCCTGATTTTTCTACGCATCTTCAAATTAAGAAATACAAGTTTTGTGTCACTGGATACAAAAATTTGAAAGTTCAATTTAAAAATGTCTATGTGTTTACTGAAGTTGACTTTTCTAGTTCATTCTATTCTTTGAAGTCTTCAAAATTAAAAGGAAATGTGAAAAAAATGTATTTATTGTCAAAAGATTGACATTTGGGATGAAATTACTTTGTGTATGAATACAAGTGCATTGAGGTCTCAGCAAAGTGCTGGTTTGTCTGTGGTTCTTGCAGTTCAGGTGCAGTTCTCAGTGGCAGTGTTCTGCAGAAGGTCAAAATACCTCTATAGGAAATTCCCTGGCCATCCTGGAGCACCACAGGAATTCTGTGTATAAAGGTTGGAAAGTTGTTGTGTTGGAGGTTTTTTCCTTCCAAATTGAGAATTTTTTTAGCTCTATTTGAAGCCTTTGTAAGGCTAAATATTAAGAAATCTTTGCTACTCTCTTGATTATTGTAGATCAGCTCATTCATTTCTTGCCATAGATATAAATATGTATTACATATATATGTACACACAGCCATTCACACAAATCCTTTCTAGAAACACTTTTGGGGAAATAATAGATCTGATTAAGTTTTAACCCCCTTCAATTTTCTTTGCATTTTCATAGGCATTTGAAATGTTCCACTTTTTAGAAACCCTCTTTGAACTCACACAAGGGGATTAGCTTTTTAAATTGAAATCACACATTAGGTGCATGTGAATTAATTAGCAATGGAGTACCTTTCAAAGGGAATTAATTCCTTTTGACAGAAATCAAGCTACTTTACAACAGGGTTGGGGTTTTTTACTTCCTCATACAGTTTTTCTCTTTTTGGCTGTTGCAGCTACTCAAATACAACTTTTCCCAATTAACACACCCCTCTGGGGCAAGAAAGTCATTTGCAGAGGTGCTTCACGTTTTACTGTATTGACCACACAGGCTCCTGTTTGTGCAGATGTTACAGATCTCCATGTTAGTCCCACAGTTCTGCACTGGGAAAAACCAGAGAGCCCAAGGTGGATATTCAAGGACCAGGCTAAACACAGATCAAGGTCATGGCTGTGTGTGTACACAGAGTTTAGCCTGTATCTTAAAGAAAACGTTGTCCCCTAATGCAATCTGAAACCTCTCTTATTCCCAGAATGCGCAATAAGGATTTACTGATGAAATTACAAAACTATCATTTAATGCTCAAGTGTTCAGTGCTCAGTATATTATCACTTGGAAAGTGAAGTATTTCAGGTAATGGGAGTCACAGAAAGTGCAGGCACCAACTGCTGAGAATTTAATTTTTAACAGGCTTGATCTGTAAAACCATTCAAAACCCTTTTTCCTTTCTCTCAAAACACCAAGTTTGGCTTCCACTGAGAACAGGACCTTAATGTATGGTCCACTGCATTTCTTTTTGCCTCCACAGCCCACAGAGATTCACTGACCAGGGTGCAGGAGTTTTGCCTTCCATGTTCTTTCTAATCCATTCCACACTTCTAATTTCACTTTGGAAAACAGTCTATCTAGTCACAGCAGCTCATACATTCGCATTAAAATGTGCATATGTATTTTAAATCACTTTTGACTAATCTCCCATGTCCTCAAATATTATTCTTATTTTTTATTATTCATTTAGATATAAAATATTAATGGACTTCTATTCACAAAGTGGCTTTACTGAGAGCATCTGTTCTCAGGTAGGGGATGACAGCGAGGAAAAAATTAGTTCTAATTTATTGAGCCTGAAGGGGTTTACAGGTTAAGGGAAGCACTTTTAAAGTCAGATGGAGGCAGGTTTCAGGATCCATGATTGCTGCTGAGCTATAAACCCAGGAAAAGACTGACTCTATTTCCAGCATTTCCATGGAGCTGCTCCTTTAAATCCCCTGTGGATCCCCTGATGTTTCCTGAGCAGGACACTGGGGAGCTCAGCCCAGTATGGCCTGGGTGGTGTAGAAAATATGAGTCCTTCCTCCAAAGGGCCACAGGAGGAATGAAAACTTGCACCAGTCACAAAGTTCTTTGGAAAGACAAACAGGAAAATGTTTCAAACCCCCCACCCTAAGTCAAATGCAAAACTGACATTGAAAATACTGGTAAAAGAAAGGGGATTTGTGTGGGGAATTTACCAGGTAAATGGAACTGTTGAGAAAGGTGACACAGCATTATTCCCAAAGTTATAATAAGTAAAACCAGTCAGCCTTGCTTACTTTTAGCCCTGTTCTTATAAGTTTGCTTCCCAGTAAGAAGTTCCTGGTTTGTGAGAAATGCCTGTTTTGACATTTATCCTAGATTAATGTTGCTTTGCCAGTCCGTCATATTGTTTCTATGGCACGCTATGATAAAACATGTTGGGAAGGTATGAATTTTTAAAATAAAAGCAGACAAACATCTGCCAAAACTAGTCCCTTTCCAACTTGGAGGAATCCTGAGTGCCAAGCAACCTGACCCATTCTGAGAGGTCTGGCTTATGCTGAGGCTGCTGATATGGATTGAGAACACTTCTGTTTGACCTGTGGTACTGATGCAGGTCCTGATAAGGTTCAGGAGAAGTTGTTTAACATCCTCAGTCTCAGTCCCCATCTGATGGAAGGGAACCCTCACTCAGGCAAGGTCAGAAACTGCACAGAGCAGAGTGCAGCACTGAGATAAATGAGGGCGCAAAGCAAACACCTCCTGGACTGTTTTGCCCTGATTTGGTAGCATTGCTTTTGACCTAAGTAGAAAAATAGTTCAAAATCTGATCTTGTACAGGAAAGAACTCTGGGCTGCCTTGGCAATGGCCTTTTGTGAGAGCATATCTAACCTGTCTCATGGATAATCTGCCTCAGTGTACAAGAAACAGGCAGACAGTCCATACTGGAACAGGGCATGGTATTAGAGACGAGGTTTCTCAGGTTTCTTTTCCTGAGTGGAAACAGCAGCCAACCTCCAGGAGACGGTGAAAGATCCATGACCCCACAATAAACCAGATTTACAGTAGAGAGGTATCAGCTATATAGCCTTGGACAAGAAAGGGTTGAGTGAAAATGCAACAATTTTAATTTGCCAGATTTATACTGTGAAGAGCAAGGTGAGTAAATGCTTTTCCACAGCAGAAGAATTCCACAGACATCACTTTAAGGGCAGCTGATGACAGGAATGCCCCCACTCTCAGTGGATTGATTAAAAATTCAAACAAAAATGTGAAGCAGAACAAGGAAGCACTGAAAAGTTGTAGCATTAAGGATAAAAAAAGGAGACATTCAGGAAAAGTTGGTGTGCTGCTTAATTCAGGGACAGCAAATTCACTCATGCTTGTAACAAGAGAAGATGTTTGAGGAAGGAATGAATAAAATAAGGCTATAAAGGGATAAAAGTAAAAGGGAAATTAGGAAACAATGGTGATGGACCCAGCGACCTTTGCTGTTGTGGAAATTACAGTTATTATGTTCCTAAGTTATGCAATTCTCTCATGGTTGTGGCTTGGATTCTATGAATAGGACCCTTAAAGTAAATCAGGACTTGTGTTGCTTTTGGTTCTAAGCTAATAATTAAACAAACTAAAATAAACCCCCAACCCTCTCCATTCAAATCCTTCCCCTATGCTTGAATAATAGAATGAGATGCAGGCTGCCAAAACTGGAGATACTGTGACATGAAGCTGCTACTTCGTGCTAAAATCTTCCCTTGTCTTCAGGAGGGTAAAGATTCAGCCTAGGTACTGATTTAAGAACAGAACGCTGACAAAGCCAAGGATTCAGAAACTACTTAGACCTCAGAAAACCCAGAGAACACCACTAGATCAAGTTAAAATAAGAATTTTTTTAAAAGCATACATTTTGGAGGCTTTTCTCCTATTTATATTTTTAAACTTTAGAATATACTTCTGTGAAACTTTCAATCTGTTTTTGTCTAAGCGGGGCCTGCACAACATCTGTGCAACTGATCCCTCCTCTTCCTCCCTCCTCTTCAGATGAGCGTCTTCTGGACAAGAGCTGGAATTCTGATACAAATGCAATTTCAGGAACTGAAGTTCTAGAGTTGAAATTTTAAAAGGCACTCAAATATGAAGCCAAACATCTTGCATGATTTTAGGCACGTTGATGGTTTTAAAAATGGCTCCCTGCTGCCTGTGTGCCCCTATCAGTGTGATATGCAGTGTGATGGACAGGGGCACATCAGCGCAAAGGAAACCATTCCACACAAAGTGTGGGCAGCACCGGGTGGTATCTGCATTCAGCAGAGGGTGAAAACTCTAGCACAGGGATCTGTCTCCTGAATTCCAGCACAGGCAGCTGTTGGAGGGAACCCTTTTAGGGAGCCTGCTGGGAACGAGCTGCAGAATCAAGGTTTGTAACTTCTGCCCTAGGGCTGCAGGGGGAGAGCAGCACCCATGGCACGCTGTGGGGAAGGGCCAGACCAGGGGCGCTGGGAGGGACATCACGCACAGGCAAAGAAGAAATGCAGGTATTTTAGTTGCAGACAAGACAGATGGGCAGGTACCTCTCCTGCTCAGCTTGCTGCCTCTCTGCTCCACAGGAAGACAGCTGAAAACACATACATTTTAGTCTTGAGGGGATCACTTATTATTCTTTCTTGACATTGGCTAATGTAGCAAAGTTAGGTTCCTGGGATTAGATTACATACTGCAAAATTAATTTTAAATAACAATAAATTTAATCAGTGATTTTAATCTGTATCAGAGTGCTGCAACTCCTGCTTTATATCAGCCTTGTGGAAAGCTGTAGGTTTCCCACTGCCCCATTCCCACCTCGAACATATGGCAAGGTGCCTGAGGCCAAGACTTTACTGGGAGCAGGACTGATTGCCAAAGGAGCACTTTGAACAGTTACAAAACACGAACTCTGCTGAGTCATGTGTGACACACAACCAACCTATTTTTCCTACTACAGATTGTCTTTTTGCTATTATTATAGATTCTTCCTGCTGCATAGAATGGTTTTGAAATCACTGGTGCAGAAGCTCTACTTGTTTCAATGGCAATGAGTAAAAGATTGAAAATAGTGTGTAGAGTGGTATCTGCTCATTGAAGGGTTGAAGGATCCTTCCATTGAGGGAAGATTATCCCATGAGATGAATCAGCAACACCATTAGGTTTTCAGGCCAAATTCTTCTTACCAGGTTCCTTGATATATATTGATATATATATATTTCTTATAACTATAACACAGATTCTTATTGAGTGTATCCAAAGGCTTTTCTTCAACACAACCTGCTGCTATTTTATACTTACTTGTACTAATTATTTGCAAATGAAGTTCTGATGCCTGCCGAAGATCCCAGCCCTGATCCCCCACCAATACCTTTCTCCCTTCCTATCGGCACATAGAGCACGCAGTGAAAGGGCAGCAGATGCTCTGTCTGTAAAAATTGGATTAGTTAAGGGACTTGACAGTCCAGAGAATGTCCATGTTGACAGAGCTTTTTAGTTTCACACGAGTGACAGGGCCTGTGGAACTGGGCTGTGCGTTTAGGTGGGTTGAGAGGTAGAGAGGAAATGGAATGAGCACTTCAAACCTCCCGTTTCCATGCACTTTAAAAGCATTTTCACTGTTTTCAGAACCTGTAGCACCCATACAGACAACTCTTCCAGGCAGCAAGTTTAAAATGCAAACAATATGCTGGATTATTTTTATTGCTATTATGCAAACTCCCACTGAACAGCAGCAAACTTTCCATTAATTTCAATTATGGCTTTCCATTTGCTGCCCATCACTGTGAAAGCCACCACGCCATGGTGTGGTGTGCAGTCCGAGAGGCTGCCAGTTCTGTGGGGTTACATGTTACGCCGGTTTCATCAGATACAGAGTCTTTAACGGGACACAGAGATGCAAACACTGTGTGAGGTTGTCTGAAGCAGCAGGTGGGAAAGCACACGCTCATCTGAAATATCACAGTTGATTTGGTAAAGTTCTTCAGTAAATTCTTCGTTATTGGTATGTGTTCCAACACCCAGGCAGGTACAAACTCAGCTCAGCTGGTAACCACCTGACACAGGATCATTCTTTACTGCTGATTTTAGTTTATCCACAGGGCACAAAGCACTGCATTCCTGACAACTCTGCTTTGAAATCAAGCCCTACATCAAACAAATGACTGGTTTAACATTTTTGGTAAAAGTTGAATGCAAATTGCATCCCAATGGCAATCTGCACAGAAATTTCAAGCCAACACAACATATTCCAGCTGTGATATTATTCTACTTCCACTGTCACATGAAATACCATGCAATACAATGCCATATTAACTGACTCCTCAGAACAGCAGCATTTACAATGGGTGGCACCGTAAAAAAAATAAAGGTTGCAAACTTTATACCATGGCATTTTCAAACTGACAGAAGTGATGATTTAAAGGAACTGCTACAAATATTACAGCTGTCCAAAGACGTTCCAGGCAGCGAAACATTAATACTGGGAGATCATTCATTGGGATAAAGCCTGACATTATCTTCCTTTGGCTGAAAAAAATAAAATCCCTTGAGATGCTTTTCTTCAAACCCAGATCCAGACTTTCCAAACTGCTCAACTTTTATCTGGAATTTCAAGTAAACGAACCAGATACTAACCTCTCACTGAGGAAAATGTAGGCTCTCCTCTAAAGCCCCTTTTGTCTGCATCAGAAAAACTGAGAGAACAAGAACAGAAGTAAAGGGGGTCAGACTTTTGTAAAACAGTGTTTATATTGACATGGAAATCTTTTCTACTATTGATTTTTTTTTGACTCATATTGTTTCTTGGGCTCAGATTGGATTCAGAGGCAGTTTCTGATATCACAGAGGAACTGCCCTGAGCAGCTGCTAAACACTCTGGGATGAAGATTAGGCCCTGACTTTTATTCCTCCAACAGCCACACACACACAAAAAGGCAGTAAAGGTTAGCAAAACTTATCACGTGTCATGAGGGAGATTTTTCCATAATTTCTTAATTTAGCCAGTTCTGACTGTGGAATAGCATGAGAGATAAGAGAAAGGAGAAGTAAGAGTTAAAACAGAGGTAGTAGTTCTGCCAAGAACAGCAAGACCACCCATGTTTGGGAAAAGTAGGGCAATATTCCAATTATACACATTTATTTCTAACTAACATTACAGTGAGCATGAGCTGGTTTAGCTCAGGTGCACACAGCAGGTATAACCTCACTCCAAAACTCACAGGTTACAGGAAATAACCATGACCCACAACTGCACATGGCAGTATGTTCTTCCCCATCCTTGCCTTACTTCTATAGAATATCTCTGGATTTCCTCTCAAAGAATAAGATAAAATGACCAGACAAAATCTGTACCATTAATAATATATTCTGCTGTTCTGAGAGAGTGTATTGGTGGTAAGAAGGAAACAGCTTGGAATGTTCAGTTTCTGCAAATATGGATTTCACCAGGATTTCAGATTAGTTTTCCAGAAGGTTTCTCAGGACTCTGCACTGCTCTGTGTCAGAGACTTTTCACGACAGAGCAGAGCTTTGACAAGATGCCAATGTACTGAAGGGGCTCAGAAGCAAGAAAGCAAAACATTACAATAACTGTAGCACAGTGGTTCCTGTGCAACAAATAAAGAATTAAAATACCGAAGCCAGAATTTCCCAAACCACAGGAATGGATCAGCAACTTTTATTTCCCTAGAGCTGGAAGAGGTCCAAGAAAGACCAAGCACATTTCTTCCATTTTCTACAGTGGAGAAATTGAAATTCAGGGAGTGGGAAAGAGGAACGAATTTATTTTAGGAAAGAAAAATACTTTGGGGAACTTCAGTGCCTCTCCTTCAGCATGATGACCCCATCACCATTTTTAGCTTAATGAACGTGTGGTCAAACCTGCTTCTTTGTTCTCTGTCCCCCATCCAAACAAACAACCTCCCTACCATAAAGCTTGGACAGAAGTTCACCTCGAGCTGCTGAGCTGACCAAAGCAAGCACAGTCTACTCTCGAAAACAAAACCAGGGATCAATTTTTGTTGCCCCCTCATGGTAAGATTTCAGTTTCTTCACTTACCATATTTATTGTCAAGGACTTCTACAGGATTGAATATGATTGCTTGCTCAGCTACAGCAAGTGGTGGCAAAAGATTAATTCCAAAATTCTCTTGTACCATTTAAAGAACCTTAATAGTGCAGTAATTTCTGCAACATGACTCGAGTTGACCATGCTATTGAAATTCACCAGGGAAAGTATAAGCAGTTTGTAGTACGTGGTATGACAACAGCTAAAGTTTAACCAGACCTGCCTGAGTCAGTTGTGGGGACTTTGAAACGGAGATGGCCACACGGGACATGTGTATTTATGCCCTTTGAAGACTAGTTGGTGTTGCTAACTTGAATGTCTTCCACTCAAAAAACCCCAGCATTTTCTGGGAGGAGATCAAAATGCTGCCATGCAATGATGAACAGTTGAAATGATGGCATTTTTCCCAGAGAGTGTGATTATTCATGGATTTGTCCAAGCAAAGGACAAATACATTAGTTCCAAAATCTTTGTGAAAAATTCGGTCTGATCAGAAATCTCAGGATTCAGTTTTTCCTTTGTAAATGGCACATTTTAAAATGAGAAGCAAAACTCCATTTGTCAAAACCTGAATGAGTGACTGCACTTAAAATGTTTTAAAAATGTGAAAATGTGGAGGCAATATAGCTAATGAACCATGCAAAAGCATTTGACAGATCTCAGTTACTGCTGTTTCTTTTGAAGAAAAAAAGAGGTGTTGTCAGGACTCATGTACTTGAATAATAGTGGCATTTGTATAGATTTCCTTTTGCATTTCTCAAGCTGAGTTTTATTTTTAAATCTAATGTTATAGAAAAATATTTTAATTATCAATTTTTGGGGGTTTATATCAAATTAGGTACAACGGAGGAAGTCACTGATTGGGCATTGCTTCTCATAAGTGATGTGGCTAACTCATCCCATACACTGTGGTATTATGCCCTCATACTTTCTTATGGGACATGAAAAATGACCCCCAGAATTGCGAGTTAAACATTAGAGCTTTTAAGAGGTTGAGCCAGTTTTCTTTAAAATTAAAACCTAGCTAAAGTATTTGTTTAAAATGTTTCTGAGTAAGAATAATGGGGCAAAATTAAAATTAGGGTTAAAGCAATGGTGTAAGAAAACAAGTAGGAGTGTTCCTTGACAACCTCCAGCAGAGAAATGAAGAACAAATCCCACCTTTATACAATCATGTGACACTACAGTGAATGTCTAACACTTGGGATGGGAACAGTACAAGAACACAAATGCTGCAGTTCAACAACTACACAAAACATTTCTGCTATTAGTTCTTTAGGACTTTCACTGGAACAGAAATGTGTTTGTTGAGCTGCGTCATGAACAAGACAGGAGTAAACTGCATGAAACAAAAGCATTCATTAAGACCACATGGAAACATTGCAAAAAGCATAGCAAACACCCGTAGAAATACAACAGCTGTTGTAAAACTGTGAAGTCCACTAAACACAAGTCCTGAAGCTTGTATTCCTGATTCACTCCCAGATTAGGATCACACATGAGGGTACTACATGACACAATTGCCCTCTGAGTGTCTCTGAAGGAATTTCAATACATTTACTGGACCAATACACACATCACAGTTACAGTTATTTAAATTCCCAAGTGAGCTCAAGGAGAGCATTCTTATTTGAGTAACCAACAACTTGGAGCTCTAAAAGCTTTGGAGTCCTGCAGTGATTTACCTGGGAAACTCAGTCAAAGAGTGATTGAAATTTAAAGTCAAAGCATAATGCACCTAGTTCTCAGAGAGCCTGAAGGTGCATTGCCCTGTGCTTTGGGCTCAGATTTGGTAATAAAAGTAGCAAGCTCATAGTCCTATTCCTATTCAGGTCAGTGATTAGAATGACGGCATAATTCAGGTTAGAACCACCTTGACTGATCTAACCCTCTGCTCAGAGCAGGGTGAACTTGAATCAATTTGCTCAAGGCCTTGTCCAGTCAAATTCTGAGCTACCTCCAGTGATGGACATTCCACAACTTCTCTAGGCATCCTCTTACACTACATCCCTAACAGTGAATGTTTGGTTTGCCTAAGCAGAATATCTCATGTTACAACTTGTATTCATTGCCTCTTGCTCTGTCATTTTTCTCCCCTGAAGAGTCTGGCTCCGCATTCTCTCCACCATCAGGGACCACTGCATTGACTATGTCAGCATCTTCTGTGCACTGGGGAGGCTCAAACTCTACACAGTAGTCCAGCTGTACTTCACAAAGTGTGAGACAGAGAGCAATAATCACTTTTAAAACCTGTTAAAGTCACTGCATCCATCATGGATTTGCAGGAAAGGCTTTTACAGCCAGGTCTGTGGTGCTTATTGGACAGGAGAGTTGGTGCAGTGGTTTTTGGCTTTTGTCAGTGAGCAACAGAACAAGGAGACTGCAACAGAGAAAAAAAAAGGCTCAAGGTCTGACTTTTGAAAGAGTCCCTTACAGGAAAACTGGAAGGTCACAGCTAGAACTACTCCTGGGGTGGAATTCATTTTCCTGAACATAGGCATCTCCTATAACTTTGGACACCTTACAGAGCGTGGCAGGTAGACAAAGGCTTACAAGACCTTTGCCCTTCTAGGGATGCAGCTGGAGGAAGGGCAGGGAATGCTGAGGGTGAGCAGTGGAGTCTGCAGTGGCACCTGTGGGTCCTGCCATGGGCTGGGGGCTCAGGGAGGCTGCACAGACCCGCTCACCGAGCCACGCAGGCCCTTGGCACACCCACAGAACATGCCCTGGTGTGGCCCAGGGGCAGCACATCCCAGTGGCTGAGCACAGGCCTGGCAGGACCCCACAGCTGCCTGAAGGACATCAAATGTGCAGCCCGCAGTGCCCACAATACAGCAAACACCACAGGTACTCGGTCAGAGGAGAGCAAAAGGAGGGGAATGGCTCAGCCCTAATGCAGCTGTTTGGCTTCTCTCCTCTTGCCTTGAGAGGGTTGGGACAACAGGGACACCATCCGCTTGGGAATTCAGCCCCCTGAGCTGAGCCCAGGGCACCAGACCTGTGTGTCCTGCACATGCAGCCACTGCCTCAGAACCACATCCTGAGCACAGGAGCTCATAAGTGCCTTTGACATTTGCCTTTCACAGCAATGTAAGTACTCTGACTGTTTGAGTTGCTACTTTTTATGCTGCTTTAAATGACAGTAGTATCAGAACTGCGCTCTGAATACATCAATTTACGAGAGAATGTTACCTCAGTGAAATGAAGACTTCAGAAGGGCTTACAGCAATCTAAAAATAGTTATTTATTCTGTACATTTACTCTGTGCAACTTATTGTTTATGCTCAGTTCAATAAACACTAAACACCTTACAAAGGGTGACTCATGCTAAGGGTGACTTTAGGCACTATGATGTCTCACAGTCTACCCCTTCCTGAATAAAGCTCCACCTATGAAAAGGCAAAGCAATGAGTATAAACTCAGAGACAAAAAAATAAAAACTGACCCCCTTTCCTCCACCTCCAACCAGGGAGCTTTACCTGAGCAACCACCTGATAACTTGAGAGGGGAACAGAGAAGTCACAAAGATGGTTTGCACAGATGAGAGAACAAAAAGTATATTACATACTTATCTGATTGCCATAGGAATAACATTCTCTTGAGTATATCTCAAGGGAAGCATTTGCATTGTTTAACTCTTAAGCCCCTTTGTACAATTCCTACACTGTTTTTTTATTTCCCAAAAATATAGGTTTAAGAGAATTTTAAGTTCAGAGTTTTAGTCACTTTGAAAAAGACTTTTAATCAGCTTAAGTCACTTCCTGAATATATTTTTAGGAGAGTAAAACTGAACAGAAAGATGCATCACAATGCAGAAGACAGGAATGTGATCATAATACCTTTCCAGAATTAACAATGCAGCCTATAATGGGTATTGTGGGACTACAGTGCTCCGTTACTCCTGGAGAGACACACAAGTTGAATTCTAAAGGCACTGAGTTCTAGATGCTTCTATAAAAATGCTGGAAGTCTGGTAGACTCAAAGTTTATTTCTTAATTCATTGCTGCAGTGACAGCCTTTAACAGTCCATGCCTCCCTCCAGAAGGGATTAGTTAGCAAACAGGGATTCTACGTTAGCAAGAAACACTTGCTAAGTGTAACTATCTGTTTAGGTGAAGCTGCAGACATTTTGGCTTCCCTGTCAGGATGATATTCAGACTCAGCATCTTTTTAAAACAAAACATTCAACAAACAAAACACAGGGCCATGACACCATGGGAAAAAGACAAGGATCAATGAAACCCCTGAGAGTTTCACTCACTTCACTTCACTTACCAAGTTAATAGGTTTATTAAAAACCCTTCCATCTGAACAGTTGTCTCTCTGAGGTTTCCAGTAATTACCAAGTCACATCATATTACAGTTTACAAAATGCTTAGGAAGGGATTTTAAAACTTTATTAATCTCCTGGTCCCATCTTTGCCATATTACAGAGGTGTTTAGGGGCTGGCAGTTTCCAATAAAACATGGAACAAACTGCAGCAAGTTACACTTGTTAAATCTCATCCTTTGTGTTTTGTAACATGCTGGAACACAATAATGAAAAAGCAGTTAGAGAGATTACATTTAACCTAATAAACATGCTGTCCATTCCAGTCCTTCAGGAAATTCAGTGTGAGGCACTGGCAGAGCTGCTCTCCAGGACACACAAACACCAATGTGAAAAACGAGTTCTTGAGCTCAAACTGTCACTAATGGCAATGACATGGAAAATGTACAGATAATGTATACAGATATCGTTTTACTCCTGCTTAAAGAACTTTCCATTTTCTTGGCAAATGTAGAGTGGTTTTTACTACTCTGCTACTTGCAAAGCCCCTGTTTTTTTATGTCTGTAATATTTATTCAGTTAAATACTGGCAAAAAGAACAGTGAGATGAGCAAAAGAGCAAATGTTAAATAGATTTGGTGCAAGGCTGCATGATCTCTTCTCTGTTATGGCTCTGTTGCTTTGCCTATTGCTACCCCACACCTCTCTCATACCACCTTGTGTCTTCCAAGAGTCTCCAGGGATCCCTCAGATAATCCCACTAACACTGATCTCAAACTCAGACCCCTTTCTTTGTCTGTTCAGTTCCAGTTCAGCTGCTTAACTTCTCTATTGCATCCTTAAACCTGAGCAACAATTTTGAACCATCAGGAAATAAATGAACATGGAAACGACATGGGTTAGGTATGCCAGTACCAGATGAGATCTCTTGTTAGTTATATCTGCTTTACTTTTTCCTGTAGCGTTTCTTATTCTATTACTTAAACATTCCCCAGACAAATTAGCTCTGCACAGTGAACTTGGGGCTCTTGGCTTCCTGTGCTCTTTTGTTCTCCAACTCATCTGTCTCCGAGTTCTCTAGCAGCACCCGTCACCATAGAAACTGAGCACGTTCCACTGATTATGTTGGGTGTATTACATAAACTTCAGATATAGTAAGAAAGCTTTAGGAAAGGTTTGTAAGTGGGCCTCAAAGATGATCAGCATCTGTTCCACAGTGAGCCAAATCCTCTGTGTCCTGTCACCTCAGGCTCTGGGACTGGCCCAAGCCCTGCTGGAATGGCAAAGTGGGATCTGCTGCAGTAGCTTAACCTGCTGGCCACTCCAAAGATTGATACCAGAGACAAGAGCAGTGGCCAGGCGCCAGCAGCTGGAGCAGAGCACAAGATGGATGTGTATGGAAAGCTATCTTGAGAAGGCATTAGGCCCCTGCCTGCTCTTGGAAACTTTGCAGTGTCGGCACAAGAGGAGCTGCATTTGTCACAATGAGTAGTGATTGTCAGCAGCATGTCAACAATCGTAAAGACAGGCCTTTTCTTGGTGGAGACAGCAAAGCAGCTGCCCAAGCAGCATTGCTGCTGTCCCTGTTGTCACCAGTGCTCTCAGGATGACAAAGGATCTACAACACAGCACTGTCTCTCAGCTATCAGCAGCTCACTGTGGCTGATACAGAAGCAATGCAAAGGTCAGGCACACTGTGCTGGGACTCACTCCTAGCTACAGTCAGGGGTGCTGTCATGGTGGTGTCCATGCCACAGCTTCAGGTTAGCAAGGTGTTCAGGCACATGCTTGACTGAGCACATGAGTAATACCACCAGCTTCAGGCTCTTCCATGAAAAAAGCCACAAAAGACCCAGCTGTGCTAGTCTTACCAGCCTGCCCCAAGTATTTGCTCACTGAAATAACAGCAAATACTGTTATTTCAGTAAAACAGATAGTACTGTTAATATTAATGGTGCAATCAGGCACAAGAACTGTGGGGATGGGCACTCCCATCTGCTCTCCCAGGACCCTGGTGCTACACATAGGTGCTGCATTCCTGCAGCTTGGCAAGAGCTGTAGGAGTAACACAGCTGCTCATCTATTTCAGCTTAACAAACAGATAATCTCAAGACTATTATTAAAGTAATTTGAAGTGGATGTAAAAGCAATCCTTAATTAATGAGAATGATTCAGTGTGTACTTTTGTGGAATACCAGTCTGTACTTATTTTTGAACCATAAGAGGAAAAATATCAGAGTTGAGAAGTATGTCGCTTACTTTGTCTTGTATGGAATATATTACTTTGAACAACAGAAAGAAGGAGACAGAAAAATGTATTTAAATAAGAATATATGCCAGTGTTTTCTGGTCAGACACATGAAACTCTCCTGGTATGGCACACAGGAACATCAAGCTGATGTGCTCCAAATTTGTTGTTAAAAGATGATTCCACATGGGACCTCCTAACATTTTCAAGAAGTATTTTGTATTGCACTAGCAGCTTTGATACTTTTTTATATCTTTTCTACATAGCCAGTTTTCCTGGGACCACTGTTGTGTGAACCAAAAAAATGTTTCATAAGCATTAAGTAAAACCAGAGCAAATAGTAAAAAAAAAATTAAATATATTTTTCTCAACAACTAATTCTGAACAAGTTACACAGAAGTTCCATTTCACATGAGGTGCTAGGCATGTCATCAGCATTTATGTAATTCTCTGGTCCAGAATCTGGTAGGCTACAAGTGGGAAATAGGATTCTAAGCACAGCATTGAAAGAATTAAAGATTGAAAGGACAGTATTTTAGTGCAGAATCCAACTTATACTAGGGTAAACAAATCCTCCTATGACCATTAAATGTGTATCTGAAATCTCCTAGGTAATTAGTCACATTACACACACACTAACCATTTAAAAAAATAAAATATCTCAAGTAGTTACACATTTTGATCATTCATATTAGTGAAAGAAGTTAATGTCCTAAGCAGCTGAATTTAAACGTGTGTCTCCAGGGAAGGAGGCAATTTAGATATAAGTTGATAAATTATCCCACCACGCAGTAAAACAACAAGCTCTGGGTGCAAAATGCTGCCAGATCAGTATCTGACATCCATTTTGCAGTGGCACGCAGACTTTACAAGGCTTAGGGCAATGAACAGTGATAGCCAGCAGGTGCCCTTACCACACCCTGCTCACCAGGATATCCCACAGCAAACACAGCACTGGGATGGCACAGGCTGAGGGTGGCATTTCTGGTGGCAGCAGCAAAGAGGGCTGAAGAGCTCCCACAGAACGTGTGGGACAGTGAGAGCCTTCCCACAGCTCCTGGGGGAGGGCAGAGAGCCCAGGGCTCAGCAGCCTCAGCTCAGGGGTTCCCAGAGGGCAGCTCTGGGAAAGGCAAGGCACAGGCAGTGCTGGGGAACGGCGTGGTCAGTGTGAGGAAGAACGGGCCACCCTGGCCACAGCCAGGAGGCCTCACTACAGCTGGGGCTCTCCCAGTTACTCTGGGGGACACCCCTGGGGTGCTGGGCACAGTCCCAGTTATCGCCCGTGCCTCCCCCAGTGCTGGGAACTGGGGTGGGATCAACAGTTAAAGCTGTGTGAGCTGAGGTGAAGCAATAGCAGGGGAACTGCCCACCCTGCCTTTCCGGAGGGAGCAGAAGGAGCCTCTCCTTTGCTGCTTTCCTTGTATCCCTCATTCTCCAGCGTGAGATGTGGTGAGGCAGTTTCAACTTAAATTGGACCTTACACTGAATCCCAATGCAATTGTCAGTGAACACAGAAGTAAATTCCTTCTAACAGAACAAGTAGGCTTCAGATGCCTGTTTGAGTGCAACAAGCCCCCAAACCTGCCTGCAGGAGTTAGCACTGCAGAAGTTACAGTGACGTGGACTCCAGTCTGCCACAACAAACTCCTGCAACCACTGAGGCAGATAAAACCAGCTTGTTTACAGTTCGTGGAGGTCTAGCAGATAAAAAAAAACTCAACAACTTTTGATTTATACTGTGAGCTGGATACCATATATTTGACATAAAAACTGAAGCAAAAATATTGGATGTTGCAGAATCACCTTCAGAAATACAACCAGCTATGAAGTACTTTTAGTAATTCAGTAAAAAAAAAATATCAGAACAACTGACATGGACATTTACAACAGATCTGTATCTCTGAGTGCTATTGATGTTGTTACCTTAAAAAACTTTCCTAAATCTACCTGTTTCATTCTACTAAGTGCCTAGCAATGATTTCTTGACCCTCTTTTTTTCCTTTATTTGAACTTCGCAGTTAACTGTATTGGCAATATCATTACAAGTAAGCAGCAGCTTTAAAGATACACCATCTCTTGCAGAGACACTAATCAGCATGAAACAGGCATCAGGTACTATTTGGGTAATATGCAGAAGATGGACAGCTGCCTTCAGCAGAGGGAACTTTCTGTGTTACAAAGGGGTGCTTATAGGACCTGGAAAAGGATCAAGAGAAACTAAAAAAACTGAAGCAGGATGAAGACAAAATTGTAGAAAGCCTCGATCTCTTTGTGTAAGGGAAGATGTAGGTCACTACACAAAACTCAGGCAGAAAAAGAGTGAGGAATGAAAAGAATGGAGATGCAAGGCACCGAGACTGGGTGCTGGCAATGCAAATCACCCGGGAACCAAATGAGACTGAATTTCCTTCAACAACATGCAGAATCTTCTGCATTATGCATTGGGAGACAGGGAAACATAGGGCATAATTCAATTGTACAGTCCAAAGCAGAATAAAGTCACTAGAGTGAGTTTATTGATCTAAAGAGAAAGATAAAGCAATAGGTGTAGATAGGAACATCTCTGTCGGTGCCGTGAATCCAACACATTTAGTGACCATCCAACTTAAAGACCCTCTTCATTATCATCCTAACACCATTCTACTCACACTCCTTACTCTGATGCAAAGCACTCTAGGTGCTAAAAAACCACAAGGAAATGCAAATATCACTTCCATGCAGCTTAACAGCCTTTTCATTTGTCTGCCTAATAGGAGGGACTGATTCTCCATTCTTGCTGAGGAGAAAAGGAACAGTAAATGCACATTGCTGAGCAGCAGTGAATTTGACATCTGTCATTAGAAAGCCTGACGCCATAGGGATATTGATGAGTCCCTCTGGGTTTAGAAATCTTTCAGAACCTCCCTTCTTTGAGGGTAACAGCTCAAAACACAATCTAGTGTCTCACCCAGACATTTTATCAGCATTTAAGTGCAAGTCCACCTTTAACAGCATTTTGTCTCCAAGAGCGCCCGTGTCATATGATTCACTAGACAGAAGACAAAAGAAAGTTATCAAAGGACAATGCCAGTGTTTTCTGAGCAATAAAACTCAGTCTCCTCAATAACCTGCACCAGGAGCTCCCAAAACTCTTCCAAGAAACAAATAAAAAATCATTGGCTGTTGAATGAAAGCTTGATGGGATTGCCAGTGAGAACTCTGCAAAGCAGAGAAGCTAAACAAGATCAGAAGTTCACAATTACGCAGGGATGAACAGAGCTCACTGGGGTTAAGCTGATTTGCTGCTGTCTCCCTTATCAAAGCAGGATTCTCATCACAAAAAATAACCTCATTAGATGGAGCTCTGTAAAAGAAAAAAGAATAAAGCAATATTCTATTTTTACAAAGGGAAATGACTCAACAAAGCACAATAAATCAATGATAGCGTGATAGACTCGGTCCTGCAGGTATTTTGTATGGGGAACTGTGATGGTATGCAGTACATAAAGCACCCGTGGGAACACACAGGATTTGCATGTACTGGAAAGTGATAAAGAAAAGGACAAAATAACCTAAGCGAAAGACAGGAAGCAGGGCTGGAAGGTGCAGTTCTTATGGACACCTTGTGATTGGACTTATCCTAATGCCAAAACAAGGTCCAAAGTTAGCAGGTCATCTGCAGGCTCATTTTCCCCCGTGTTTTACACTGCAGTGCTTCCCACAGGTAACATGGAGGTTTAGTGTCTGTCAGTAAAGGTAACTGCTTAGCACAGAGATGAAATCCAACAGAGACCTGCTGGTCCCTAACCCTCGGGTCTTCAGAATGTAAATATGGACCAAAGGGTGAGTGCTTGGTTGGAACTATGGGGAAAGGAATGACTCTGCCATCAATATACCAGGTTTGGTCGTGCCATTATACATCACTGTATTAGCCTTTATGGCATTGTCTGCACTGAGGAGCACAGTGAGTTGTAACAGATAAGGATGTGACTTCATGAACAATTTTGGCCTTGGAAGCACAGCTGACCTGCCCTCATTCTCATCACTTTCTCCTCTCTCCAGTGTTACTTTTTAAAAAACAAAACAAACGAACAAAGAAAACTCCCCAAATCCGGAGAAGCTCATGACCCATTTTACTGTGTTGCAAACAGTTGCATCTGTGCAACGGGGCTGGGCAGCATAGCAGGACAAATAAGAGCCTGGGGGAGTGGGAGCACGTGACACAGGCTTTGGTGGCAATCAGACTTGCAAGAAAACATACAAAGATGTGAGCAGAATTTTACTTGGTCTTTTTTTCTCTCCGCTGAGATGAATTATAATAGAAGATGAACAGGTGAGAACTTCAACTATGCCAGAATGCAAGTATTTGAAAATTGAACCAGGGCAAACAGGTAATTACAGTCCTTGTGCATTAGCTGTGACAGCATGCTAATCTTAACACACAGCTCAGGGTGAATGAACAAGTGCAAAGAACCCAGATGTGACTACTGCTATAGAAATAAAAGTTTCAGAAAACTTCCACATATACCTGTTAACTCTTTGCCCAGAACAGATGTATTTCCCATCAAGCCCTCCAAAAGCCCAGTTTGGCTCTCAGAACAGGTATAGGAGAGAACGTGCTTTCTCAGAAATTGATGTGAAACTGGCAGATTTTGTTTCAGAAGTTCTGTGAAGCCTGAACAAACTTTACTGATGCTGAGGAGCAGTATTAGAACTGTTGCCAGTGCTGGAGTTTGTGGTTGCTAGGATGCACTGACCTCTCTCAGGGAGCACACTGATTATCTGAAGTATCTTTCAGAAAAGCAAAAATGTAAAAGAGCTGCTTGGAAATTAATATACAGTCCTTTCTGTGAAGAATTCTCAGCGTGAAGTGGCTGTAGCCCACTAGGTAAATGTCATCCTCAAATGGGCATCAAAACCAAATCTGAGGAAATTTGCCATTTATTTCTGTCACCTGTAAAATATATAGCCTTGACAATTTATGTTGATTGTAAGCCTTCTACCACCACTTGTGGTAGCTATGCTTGGCAACTAATAGCATTTGGGGAGCAGTTTGTGCACCTTCTGTATCAATGTTATGAAATTTGTAAAGCAGATGGAGTGTCTCTGCTGCTGCAGCTTAAATACCCCTGTGGCCCTTATTTGTCAAATACACACATTGCACAAACCCCCTGATTGCCTCTGCCATCAAGGAAATCAATAATATCCTGAGTTCTCAGCCAGAGCCATTCTCAATCTTATTTCTGTGACAGAGGCACACTGACAGGAGCTGCTCACAGGGTCACTGACCAGGGGCTCCAGCATCCTCTGGAAGAGCAAATTTGCTCGATAGCAGATTTGTCAAGGAACATTTTCAATAACAAGATCATATGAACAAAGAGAGGAAACACTGTGGTTTTACTGTAAATTTGGGTAGCTGAGCAAATGAGATGAGGGTCCAGTAAGTGAGTATATTGCCGTTTTATATGCACAGCTCTGTTGCTTCTTAATGGCTCTGCTCTCCACAGCAGAGCTTAAGATCTCCCAGTTGACTTTACTGCTATATTTAACCTACTAAATATAGAGAATACTTGACTCGGATTTGTAGAGTGGCAGTGCACTATTTCTCACAAGACATCCATGCTGGCAAATCCAATTGCTGCCCTGGCGTAAAGCCATGCAAAGTGCCCGGGGGTGTAACCCCAGCCCTGCCCTCGGGGCTCTCCCCGGTGCCCAGCAGTGTTTGCAGGGACCCAGAGGGAGGGACGGGGCATTTTGCTCCCCATGCAGATCCCCCCAACCACCCTCACCAGGGACACTCTTACTCTATTAAGTGAAATTTCCCTAATCTAATTCTAGTAATGACATTTCCAACATTTCTAATTGTATCATTATCCACTAGACTAGTGACAGGGGAGGGTTGGTTTTAATTGGATGGTAGATTTGGGGGGATTTCTTTAATTCTGATTAATATTTCTCGCTAGAGTAAACCCAGGTTTCCTGAAGCAGTTGTTTTTAACTTCCTTGCAGAGCTGAGTGTTCTGCCTCCCTAACTCCATCCCCCAGAGATCCCTCATAGATGTTTCATGTTTGTCCTTTCTGGGAGGAACACCAGGCAAGCTGCTCTACTTTACACGTCCCCTTTGGGATGCAGCAATATGAACTGTCCAGGGAGGTGATTTCTGCTCCCTGGGAGTCTTGAGAAGCATTTGTTCTTTTACCTTGCTTGGCTTGGAGCAGCACAGGAAGGAGCAGCACTGCAATTACACTCTTTAATCCATATTTCCTAGAAGAAACCCTTATGGTGGCAAAGTGATGTGCATGGAAAGTACCCTAATCAACAAGAATTTGCAGGATTACAGGTTTGCTTTTGGCATCAGGCCCATGAACTCGGGTCTGCTTCATATCTTTGGACCTGTGCAGCCAGTAAAACTGTAACTGTGAGCACTAGATGCAATTCTTTACTGAGACAAATTTTGTCTTTCAAAAAAGAAAATATAATTCTTAAAAGCACTTAAGATTTATCACAGCCTCCCCTTTATTATAAATTCAGGTTTTCCTTTTTTTTCTGAGGAAGCTACAATGAAACACTACTACAATGAAGTACTACATCTAAGCTTATTTTGGTTTTCAGCTGTGGTAGTCTGAAAACACACTCAAACACTGGTGTATCTTTACCAGGTTGTAGCACCTTGCTGTTCTGTACTTTTCTTTAAAAATAACATAAAAAAGAAAATATTAATGTCTTACTTGAAGCATATACTATGCATGAACAAAGCCACAATTCCAAAGGACTCCTTTGTTAAGACACATTTAGGGAGCGCACATGGCTAACAAGGGAACAAGATTTTTGAGACTTGGTCTCTGTTGGAGCAGGAGTGTTGATTCTGTGTTAGCTGGGAGAACACTACATATATATATATATGGCAAAAATTACAACAAAATACAAGAGATACCCATAAAGTAACGCGTGATATTTTTGTGCTTTGCCTAATTCAACTGGAAAAAGAAAGGCAGTCATAAAAAAACATGCAGCCATTAATTCAAGCACATAAATACAAAACTTCCTGCCAAAAAAGCTTCAACTCCCACAACACTGCTCCTCCTGGCCATCCATTTGTCCAGCAAAGAAGGGAAACTAACTTGAAAACCAACTGTTATATTGTTATATCTTTCTTTGTAAAAGTCCAGCTACTTCACTTAGACCAGACACTGCTCTGGGGTTCAGGAAGGGATGTTTGCTCACAGGAGCAGGGAGCCTGAAGCTTCCAGGACACCCAGAGGGAGTGGTGACAGGGCCGTGCTGCAGATAGGAGTGCAAACACACTGCAGATAAATCCTTCTCCTGCAGAACCACTGCCTGATCAAAGCTCTCACCCAACCTCTGACCACCAGCACAGCCTAAGTACCTATTTTTTGTGTTCCTAGTTTGCTTGTATTCAGCTTATGGAAACTGGTAACATATCTCCCTACCTGTGAAACAAGGGAATTTTTCTAAAAATAATGCAAAATCCACAAAACTCCCTTCCTAACTCAGGGAAATAATAGCCCACAACTGCAGGTACTTTGATATTAAGATCCATCTCTCCAGTAGAAAATCCATGTTTCTCAATAACAGATTTCCAAAGAGCAGCAGGGCTTTCCTCTCCTTTCAGTCTGTATGACTGTGGGTGATTTCTGGTTTAGAATAGGTGGGGATGGCTCACCGTTACCTCATCTGGTCAAGTACTTCTTAAGCACTTATGAATTATTTAGCAGGGGTTTAAAAATTAAAACATCTTTGCTTTTTTAGAATAGCAGATACCTGGCTGTAGAGTGCCCCTTACAAGCTCAGGAGCTGAAGCAGAGATGAAGAGCTGCCCTTGTGGAGCAGATCACAACGTTCAGAGCAGCGGCTGCCAGTGGGATGAATGGCACCAGTGGGTCACTCACTGCTGGCAGGACTGGGGCCATAACCCACTTGTGCTTGCAGCACTTTGTGCCCCGTATGTTTTCATCTTCACAGCTTCCCCTACCCCTCTGTAGAAGCCATCAGTAATGACTGGGAAGGCTACTAGGTTTGCTTTTCTGCTCTTCTGGTAGGAACTGAAAAGATTCACCAGGAGCAAAGGTCAGTCGGCTGGGGCACTTCTTGCTTTTAAGCAGCAAGTATTTTCACATCCTGCCATCCAAGCACATAAAGCAGCAGCCAGACTTAGGCAATTAAGCTGCATTTCAGAAGTAGTTAGGTGGTTCAGAAGGAAAGAGGTTTTCTGAAGGAGTGCATGTGGACCTGCCTTAGAAACATGCCCACAGACCATCACACAACAGAGAACTGGTACAGTCTATGGATTTTTGACATATAGTAAGGAGAAATTAAATAACCAGTCTACAAAGAAAACAAGTTTAGGAGAAATCAGTGGAAGAACAAAGAGGAGAGATACCCTGGTAAGTTCATAAACTGCCTGTTCCAAAATGAATCCAACAGCTGTACTTTTAAAATCTGGTCTGGTTTCAGCATGTTGCCATCCTCCTGCCCCTCTGCAGTCTTTGCCTGTGAATAAGCACACACATAAAACCTACACTTCTCACTCTCCCCTTTTCTCACAGCCAAAAGGGTCTGGTTTTTATTTAAGAAAAGGCAGCATATTGTTTAATGCTTAATCTTATTAAATACTTCGTTAGAAAAAAAAACCCTGAACCAAGTCTGAAGCTGAAAAGATCGTTTCCTTTTCAGGACTTTTTTGTAAATTCTCTGTCCCTTCATAATCCATCCTGTCCCTAAAAGATGTATCAGCACAATAAGGGAGAGTTCTTCTCATGGAGAGAGATGTTTAGTTATCCAGTAGCTCCCTGTCTCTGCCAAGGTGCTCACTGTAAGACATCCTAAGAAATCTCCAATAAAGATATTGTATAAATTTCAATACTTACTGTTGCCAAAAAACATCAAACGCTGATATAATAGAGCAGATATAGAGCAAATATCAGTGTTTCTGAAATGCATCCTCCACATCCAATGGCTTGGTATTTATCCATACTTGGGACAGCTCCCCACTTACACACCTGCCAATCCCCCCGGGACGCTTTGCTGCTGTGTGTCAGTCTGTACACAGAGGGGAAGTTAATCTCAGCTCACCATGGCCCTTTAGAGATGTTGTACTTCACCTTTTGCATGTTTTTCTTGGCTTGCTAAACCATGTCTACCTGTACCTATCAACTCATACGGAAGGAATGTAAGGGCTGTATATCCCCACTGAGGGGAAGGTGCACAGAAAGAATAATGCTTTTTCTGGAGAATACAGATTAAGGATTTAAATACACATATACATTTATACATATAAACTCCCTTTAAAAACATGTTATTATGTTTAGGCAGCAGCATTTCAAAGCTACAAGCAACAGTAGAAAACAGGGTTTTCTTACTAAGACCAACATTGTTTTTTCAGGTCATGATCCTGCATGTAGATACAGGGCTTTCTTATCTGTTGGGTTACAAGGACTTAGCATCCCACATCGAGCTCCTCCTTAGATGGCCTACTCTGAGATTTAATCCGTTGTCATTGTATTAATTCTCATTAAAGCTAAATGTTAGAAAAAAATGCAGGTTTTACACAACATGTGTTAATGAGGAGGGGAAAGGTTGGTCACACATTGACATATCCAGTTCCGTAACCAAGATAACCACTGATCTTAGACAAAGGAGCGCTGTGCTAGCACACACCCCTGGAATCCCACAGAATATACCTCTTCAGCTTGGCTAGGGCCAAGTGGTGTATGAAAGTATAATGACGTGAGCCTAAGAGCCTTTCCCAGTGGAAAAACTCCTAGAACACCTCCCCCATATAGTCACTCATGCTACCAAGAAAAATGAAACCCTCTTGTTTAGCACATCTTTTTCGTCATCCTGTAATATTTCCCTATATAGTATCAAGAACCAAGGCTGCTATTTTTTCCTTTAGGATGACACCAGCTTTGAAATTCAGCTCTGTTCAAGCCAACACTCCACAGCAACACGCATAAGTGATTTCTCTTGGGTGATACAACAGATACCAGAGCTGACAAAGGACCTGTGCAAGCTGTACTTGGGAATTGGTACCTAGCTATGCCAAAATGAGACAAGCATGGTCCAGGAGGAATGTGAGAACAGAATCTGAGATCCCTTGGGCTGCTGCCTGTGAGTTGAGCCCACTCTGTATGAGCACCAAGCTGTGTTGGAAGAGCCCAGGCTTCCCTTGCAGTCTCAGGTAGAAAATGGAGATTTCATGCCATTTAACTAGTTGCAAACCAAACGTTGCCCTGTGGCATCCTGGTTAAGGTGAAGTAACTGTAGAATCAACAGAAGTGTACCTGAGACTAGAGATGGGAGGATTTGGCTCTGAGTGCTTTAGAGGAACCTCAGTAACAGCAGGAGCTCAGACACATGAAAAGAGCTTTGTGAGGGAGCGCTATCCGGTGAGCCTTTTGAGTATTTAAGAACATTTCTTTCCTGGAATAATTTCCCAGGACTTTGGGTTTCAGTTTTTGCAGCAGAAAGCTCCCTATCTCCTCCGAGCCCCAAAGCTTTCCTAAATCTGTGCTGTGGGCCAGGCAGTGCAATAACAATGGACAAACCCTCTTGTGTTGCTTCAGGTCCAGGTGAGCACAGGGCAGAAGAGCTACACTCTCCCCAACATGCCTTCCTGCTCTGAGAGAAGGAATCCACACCAACTGCATGGCCAGTGGTGGCAGAGATGGGGCAGGCAGAGCATTTACCCGAGGATTAAAGCTGGGTAAAACTTGCAGGCACATGCATATGCTTTCATTGAAAAGTGAGGTGCTCTCTTAACATTTGTCCTCTTGTAACTTCAGCAAGATCCAGGTGTTATGGGGGAACATTTTCCAAGCAGCAAAGGAGTTGTGCCAATGAATCTCAATTATTTGCTAATGAGATGTGTAATTCCTAAGCACCATTTTGAAAATGTACCTCACACTGTTTGAGTGTATCCCTGTGTTCTCTAAGGGCGAGGCAGTTCCCCTGAACCTTGAAATGAGCTGGCAGAAGGAATGCCTTCCTTCATGCTTTTGGGGAAAAATCTAAATCACATGGAGCTACACCAAAGTAACAACCAGTGATTCGTGAGGCTGAAAGCCTTATTTTGTACTCCTCAGTAACTGCAACAAAAAGAGAATCTCACTGACATGAAGCTGAGGAAAGGCAAAAGTGAATGTGCTGCCATTTCTGTATTTTTAAATGGAATGGACAGTTCAGAAATTGAATGGTTGTGCACAGCTGGGAAAGTATGGCCAGGAAAATCATCAAAAAAAAAAAGGGACGGGAGGGTATAGTGAGGGACAGAGAAAGACAGGAAGATTACAAGTAAAATCACCACAATGGAAATGCAGCTTCAAAATACAGGAGTACTAACATGGAGGATGCATGAACTCATAAAAGATAACTAAAGGAGCTAGAAATAGAATGAAAAAATAAAGCAATCTGACAGAAATTTTTGCTTTGCTTATTGGTTACAAGGGTTTGCATGGTAAATATAATTTTATACATGAAATTAATTGAAACATTATGGCCTGGTAATACTAGAAAAAGACAGTAACACCTGAAAGCTGAATTTAGCTGCTATACACTCCATTCAAAGCACCTTCTCTTCTGAAATGTCACTGTTGCTAAAACAGCGTGCCCAAAAATGGTAGCAATCACAGGAAAGTGAGAGGTCTAATAATTAATAGCAGTGATGCAATTACATGATGTCTGTTTCCTTAGTAAGAACTAAAATGTCACTAGGAACAAAGGCTTTGCAACAGACTGTTTCAATGAGTTAAATAAGTTGAAACAAGTGTGCTTAGAGAGAAACTTCTGAATATAAGCTATATGGAACAATTCCTTCAGTACTTGCACTACCCCAAGCAATTCCTACTTGTGAACATATTCTCTCTCCTGGAGACCTCCAGTTTTCTTTGGAGGTTACCCTGGGTAAGTTTTCCAGAGTCACCAGGAGACATTTCTGGGAAGTGAGGATCAAGTATCAGCAGATTTGGAGGTATTTTGGGCACGAGGCCAAGACAACTGAAGGAATCTCTCTCTCTCTGAAATCACAGCTTCCCTTCAGGCTCTGGTACATCATCCTGTGTCAGTCTCATGTGAGCTCCCCACTAAAAGTTGGTCTAGACCACTGTAACTCTATTAGAGAAACAGAACTGCTGGGAAACTTGCCTCCTCTAATTCACATTAGTCCAAGTCTGCCCACACAGTAAAATTAAGTAATGATATGTTTTTCAAATGCAAGAAAGGAAAAAAAAAAAATCAAAGTTGTACTTGTGAATTTGGAGATGACAAATGCACTGGATTAAAGTGAAAATATGTTTATCCTTTTCTGTTTGCTGTTTGCTGGCTGTTCTCACACACATAACTTACCCTGATGGAAATCTGCAAAAACAAATTCATGCCTGTCTTTTCACAGTACACTTTCTAACAACAAAGAGCTGTCTGTAGGGTTAGCTCTGTCCCTAGGGCTCATTAGGAGTTAAACTATGCTGAGAAGTTATCTTGGCAAATGATAGCTATTGTATGCTATTAAATATCCATTACTAGGGAAAGCTGATTCCTACCACATATTTATTAAGGTTAATTTACAAGGTGTATTGAAGGAATTACTGAACATTCTAAAAATGTTAATAGCTACAATTACTAACAAATCATCCTGACAACAAAAAAATTCCTTCTGTTCTTCAGCAGGACCGTGAAGTTCATTAAATCTTTGGGATGAAACCATGATGGACACAGCATCAGTGGTTTTCAGCCATTGCACTGGGACAGGCTGCTCTCACCTGCACAGGGATGCCGCAGTGCACAGTGCCAGTGGGGCAGTTTTCCTATGTCTGGCTGCCACTTCTGCCTGCATTTGGTGGTATTGTGCTGCCTTCAAAATCCCCAGCTCGTATTTCTGCGACGGGGGAGACCAGCCTGAAGGAAATGCCTCTAGAAGTTAGCTGACAAGTAATGGCTTAGGAAATTCCCCTGTCAAAGACAGAAACTCCACTGTCAGAGCAGATTTTCAGTGTTCACTCAATTTACACGTGATGATTTGAGGGCACGGATGACTCTCCCATTTTGCCATTTACAAGCAAGCCCCAACACCTACGATAGCTATTCACAAGAAAGTACAATGTCAGGGTGTTATTTTTTCATTTTCTTTTTCATTTTATTCTTCCTTTATTGCTATGACCTTTGAAAAATATTATTTGTGTGGTTTTCATTTGATCCTTCATAAGCTGTCCTCTCATCTGCTTCTCTGTCCTTCTTATTTCCTTCTAACTCTCTACACAGCACTTTCAGGGGGTGCATCCCTCTGATTTTTCTGTTGGCCTTGCCTCGAAACATATTTTCCTAACATTTGGTTCCCTATTAGCCTGTATCCCTGAAAACACCAGCAACATGATTAATCAGCTACTGATCTTTTTCTCCCACTCCCCTTCCTAAAACACTTGCAAGACTCTTCCCTGCTGCCCTGGTGACTCCTCTCCAGCTCGGAGCTGGCAGCTTGAGTTGGTTTTCCTGCGGTAATTCATCTTCTTGCTTTCTATGCACAGTTACTACCGAATCAATCAAACTCCTACATCTGAATCCAGTGAAGGCCTTGGACAGCAAGCTACACTATTTCAGCTTGTATCAGGAAAGGGACGTGTTAAAAAGAGACAGAACTGTTCCCTCATTTTATTTGAATGGAAAGAGCTATTTATTTAAGTCTAAAGCAGACTAATACTTAATAGAAATCATTTTTGGAGGGTCTGGGTATAAAGACAAATCCCTGAGATGAAAGCATAAGTAAGATAGACCTGTTAAACAACTAGTTATAAACATCAGTGCGATTAGGGGGTATGCAGACTACCTGATGCACATTATGTACATGTGGAAAAAGAATTGCATTTCAGGAGGGATGATTACAGCAGGTGACAAAATGTTTCCTTTCTTGTCATCAGTCAAGTCAAAGTAGCAGGGAATTTAACATATTTCAATGTAATATTAGTACACTAGCATTAAGAAACCATTAAATAAAAATATTTCTCTGCGGTATTAATTAGAGAGACTTTGGTTTATTCTCAGGAACATTTTTATATATGTATTTTTTTTAGAAAGGTCATTTCATGAAGAGCTGAACATTTGCAATTCTTGGTGTAAAAACCTGCCACTAAAGAGAGAAAAAAACTAACTGGAAAAAAAGATAGAAAGGTATTTTTCATCAGGCCTTATACAATGCTTCTTCAAATATACAGCATGAGGAAGAAATAAATTCAATTCTTCCCTGCCTCCTATCAGCCATTTGTAGGGACAAAAAATATGATCTCTGACAAACCCAGGATCCTTTTGCTCTTTACAGGCATTCCCAGTGCCCCAGCAGGCACGGAGAGACTGCTTTTCCTTCCTTCCCCACGGCAGCCAGGCAGGGACAGAGGGCTTGGTGTTTGACCAAGGAACCCCAAAAGGGCTGGGCAGCGTCTCCTCTGGGGCTCTGCATGGCTCTCTGCTCTCCATCCCTCCCTTGTCATTCCTTTTGAAAGGAAGTGCAGGAAGGGAACCGGGCAAAGTGTAGTTCCACGTTGCTGCAACAGGCACAGTCCTTGTTCCTGTGGCTCTGACCCCACCAGAAGAGCCCTCACGCTCATTTTCTTGTGTACACCAGCTGAAGGTAGAGCCCAGCTGGCTCCCTGCCCACTCAGACCCCAGTGTTTGCATCACTGCACTGATTTGCTCCAGCAGCCTGAATCACCCTCCTGGCACGCCGGGTGAGCCTCGAGTGATCCTGGGCATCGAACAGCCCCCTCTGCCACCGCTGCACTTGTGTTGGGACAGGGATCTGGCAGCTCTGGAGTCACATAGCCCAGGGCTTCCAATCCCCTACTCTGCTCCCTGGAACTCTGGCTCTGGGGGAGCTGAGTTCTGCCCAAATCCTTCTGTTGGTTCATCCGCCCTCCTGGGCTTTCCCATGCGCTGCTCTGTGCCATGAGGGTGGAGTTCACATCCAACCATCCATCTAAACACAGTTACGGGGCTCGCTGCCTGTGAGTCCACCATGGGGCTGAAAGGGACTCTGGTCAGCCTGTGGCAGAAAAGCTGCTCTGGTTCAGGGATGCCAGTCCCAATATGCTGAGAACATCTCTACAGTGTATGAACCGACCCCACTGGCCACAGGGGCTGTGTGTTTGCTCTGTTCACAGGAGAGAACCTCACCCTGGTGATTAATGGGTGTGTTTTTACACCAAATAACAGGAGGACAGAGATGAACTTTGACTGAGCTACCGACAGAATGCCACTCCTCCCTGCGTCACTGTGACCCACCTCCAGGTGTAACACCAAGTTTCAGAACAGCACATTGTTCCAGAGCCAACACCGGCAGGGCAGTCCAGCTGCAACCAAGCTGTGCAACCACTGCAGTGTGGCCACCACTAAAGCAGTGCTACGTCAGCTCCAGAGAAGTAATGAAATCTAATGATCCAGTTATGCCTTTGTCTTTAATGAAATGTAGAAATGGGTTTTTATACAGACAAAGGACTGTCTCACCTACATAAGCATCCTTTGGAAAAGAACTGACAATAGGTAGAACTAGAAAACTAGATTCAGAAAGTCACTTTCTAGTTTAGAATATTCTTCATGGCATTTTTTCTTGATTATTATTGTCACTATTTGTTTCTAATAACAACAGGGTCTTTACATACCCTCTCAAACATTTTCAAGTAGTGAAATTTGAAGTCGTTAGTTTCTTTCATATCTATCTTTGTCATTCTCTGCTTGGAAGAGGCCTGGCTGGTCTGAGGGCTTACAGTATCAGTCAGTCTGTCACTCATGTTGCCTTCTCCTGTCATAATTCAATATATTTAGTCCTGCTATCTGCCATGAATTAGGAGCTCAGTTTGGAAAGGAGTCCAAAGGGGTGAGCAAGTGGCGTTACATAATGAGCAGCTACAGCTGGCGTCTGGGGTGCTCTGGTTGCTGAGCTCTGTAGGTAACAAATGTTCTCTTAGGATGTCTCATACTCTCAACTGTAGCAAGCAGCAGTCGACACTGTTGGTGCTTATAAGCAAATAGATCAAAGGTATTCTTCTCCCTCGTGTATATATATATGTGTGTGTGTGCACATGAGCACTGAGTCTGTTCCTCCTTCACCAGCCAGCTTGGCACAGTGGGGTTCCTGGAAATGATACAGGGTCTGGTTTGGAATGTGTAAGCAACAGTAATTGCCAAGATTACTTTTTCATTAGCATCCTCATAATCTTAGTCATATACAGAGTCTTTGTATCAAGCAACCTTTTGTTTGTGAGGAAATAGATGTGACCAGGCAGCTGAGAACTGTGGGAGACAGTATAAGACAAAGCCTGGTGCTTGTGAAAAATCAAAATGAAGCCTCTGCTCACGAAACAGATCAACCACAAGTCTGGTCTCTTTGTGACAACTGAATTAGAGACATTTTTCAAACAGTTCATTCCTATAGAAAGGCTAAACTTGTAAAGGTCAGCAGAATGCTGAGTTATTTCCTATTAAAACGTCAGCTGCTGAAGGATGCTTTTCCATTGTTAATAGATTTTCAGGAGATTTTGCAACTTTGTTTATATGATTTTTATTTTTTTTCTGCTTATGCATTTTCCAGGAGAATATATTCTACACTTTGGGTTTATTTTGGAGATAGTAGTTGACAGACAGAAAAATTCTGGATGTATATTATTGCTCAGTAACAAATAAATACACATCCCTTTCTTGCGACTGCGAGAAAAAAACCACCACCATAGTTACAACTAAGAGTAACAAAGTAATGAGAGCAGATTACGCTTTGTGCTTGGAAGGGGTTTGAAATGTCAGAATCTGGTTCCCTTGTGGTTGGGATGAAAGTTGAGGATTTTGTCAGAGACTGCCTGTCCTGCACCTCGTGGCCAGGACACAGCTGTGGAGCTGGGCAGCCAAGGGCCGAGGAGCTGCAGGCTGGAGAGCCAAAATCCCAGCCCAGGGCTGGAGCCACGTCCCCAGCAGCTCCTCGGCTGTGGCAGAGGATGAGGGGCTGGGGAGCAGCTCTGAGCTCTCACTTCCCCAGCACTCCCCGGGCAGGGAATGGAGGGGCTTGGCAGATAAACGGGCAGAGCCCCATCCAACTACCCAGACCTGTGCATCTTTCACTGGCCTTTGGTTAAAACGAAACTGCCCCTGGGAAATGCTTTGATCTTCGCAGATCAGCGCTCTCCAGTCAGGGCATTTCTGACCAGCTTTGGCTGAGGCTCCAAATCCCCAATTCCACGAAAGCTGGCTGCCTGTCTCCATGAGCCTCCTTTGCAAATGCGCTGCTCTGGGAGCATCCCATTGCTGGGCACAGGCCCGGTGCCACGGGCTTTGATGTGCTCGGGATTAGCGCCCAATGGATTTCACATGACCAACAACCAAGAGATAAACAACAGCATTCTTTGAGACTCTTGTGAAATAGCCTCTATCTGAAGACTTGGGACAAGAGAAAAACACTATATTTACAGGAATTTACAATATGTAAATTCTTAGTCCTCATTTTATACTTCTTGAAGAACAAAAAAAATACCATTGATTCTATGCTATTTAGGAGTGGGGAAAAACCAAATGAATAATAAATGTCATTAATGCCAGCAGCAATTATAACTGAATTGCCCACAGACATTTATTTCTGCTTATTTTTCCTCCCACTAATACTAGTTCAGGAAAACATGAACTCACAACAGAATTTAATATAATTTTGCATAGCTAGAATTAAGGCTCAATATTTTCCTTACATAAAGACCATGGTACTTGTATTTAGTTGACATTCAAGAGGCTGTTCTAGTTGTACTTTGAGTTGAAATCAGAACTATTCATTTGAGACTCATTAGAGTTGAGCCACGGGCCTTAAGTTTTACTACAGGGCTTCAAGTCTTCGCACAGACTCCTTTAGCTTCAGGTGGTTTAGGGAATAAAAGTGAATTCGTAATTTAACAAATCATAAATTATAGTTCTTTGTATTTGCTCAGAATTATTGCATTTTATTAACACTTCTGGCTTTGATGCTTTAAAAAAAAAAAATTAAAAAAATCATAGCCTGAATCAAGAATTCAGCTGGCTTGTTCTTGAGAGGGTGGCTGACCTTCCCAAGCAACTACTTGTTTTACCTTAATCTTTCCAGGATATGGTTTTTAATTCTTTCCATGTGTTTTGCTTTTTGTTTTTTTTTTTTTTTTTTTTTTTTTTTTTTTTTTTTTTTTTTTTTTTTT
>JAWWMP010000033.1:6855734-6925232 GCA_035047865.1 Dendrocincla tyrannina | reverse complement strand
CTCTTCCGATCTCCACATTGCTGAAACCTGGGGCTGTCTCCAAACCCCACTGCACACACTGGACGGGACCCACCACCAGGGGTGAGACCCTTCAGCCAGGCAAGAACTGAGGGGCCTGCACAGTGCCATTGTGTGGGATGGCTTCAGGTGTTTAACATATTGTGCTCCAGTGCTTTCATCAAATAGGTCCCACATGGAAAATAAAGTGTCACGGTGACAGCCTGATCTTGACCCTTGTCCTCAGCTGCTCTAGGACTTCCCATAAGCAATGTGTCTACAGGCACGAGATGAGGATGTGCAGCACCTGACCTAGCTGGGAACAGGCTGCCCGGGCTTTAGAAACACCAGGGCCGGGCTCTGGCAGACTCAGCTGCCCTGTGAGATACCTGCACACAGAGGCCCTCCTAACTACATGTACTCCTGCACAGAGCTGAGATTGTTCAGGTTTAAAATGCAAAGCAGTGCTTTCCTCTCTCCCCTTTTATACTGTTTGTGTTACCATCTTGTACACAAAGTGACATCAGAGGCTAGGCAGTGTGGCCCCCCCCCAAACTGGTATAAATGACCAAAGAGCAACCTTTCTACTGGCAGAACAGCTCCCTGCTTACAAACCACAGCACCTGATTGCACCTCTGCTCCCCAGAAAAGCCTCATGTTTTAATATCCAGAAGCGCAGAATATATAGTTTACTTAAAAAAATAATACTTCAGAAAAACAGTTGTTTAAGTCATTGTCTCTTTCTTAACTTTGGGCTTAAAAGTTCTCAGTAAAGAATTATTTCCTAATGCCCTTTCCAAACCTTCCCTGGTGCAGCTTTGAACCATTCCCACACGTCCTGTCACTGGAGACCAGGGAGAAGGGATCAGCACCTCCCTCTCCATGTCCCCTCCTCGGGAAGTGGTAGAGAGCAGTGAGGTCACCCCTCAGCCTTCTCTCCCCTAAACCAGACAAGCCCCAGGACCTTCTCCTTTCCCCACAGGACATGCCTCCCAGCCCTTCTGCCAGCTTTGTTGCCCTTCTCCGGGCACACTAAAGCGTTACTGTCTTTAGCTAAAAGGCAAAATCTCTCAGGCCTTTGTTTTAAATGCACAGTATGAACAAGTGTCAGCATGAACAAGGATTATTCTCCAAGGAAACCTTACCAGAAAGTGACAATTGTTATCATTCTAAAACAAATACATACTCATATACATCTACAAGGGAGAGTGCCTACAACATCAAAATTGTTCCTCACTTATATGCCCTTTATTGTAGTAAAGGTTAGCTTCTTTCACCAATCTCTAGTCAAGTGGACTGATGCATGTATAATAAATTACAGAAATGCCCTTTGAGCCTCTATTATTTTGTGAAAAGAAATAGCTAAGCAAAGGGTGCTCATCTACCCATGAGAAAAAAAAATAAAATCAAACATAATAGAAAAGTCTTTCTTCTTTTCTTATTGAATTTCAAAGAGAACAGACAGAAAAGTCCTATTATATTTTTTAGTCCTGCCAAGGCCAAACAGATTCATAATTGGCAGTTAAGCACATATTTATCTGCCTTCTGGGTCTGCCTCCACTCTGAAAAGTGAAAGATCTTGCAATCCATTTCAATAAAGGCAATAACTGCTGACACACAAGGAGGCATTCTTATGGTATTTATCCCTGGGACAGTGGTCTCAGAGTTGTACAGCTTTCTCCATCTTATGCTGATCACAGGCAAGCCACAGAATTCTGCTGCAGCTTGGAAACACACCTAAGTTGCCAACATTGAAATAAAACCTCATAAAAATATGGAGAGAAGATGCACACACTTCTGGTTTCCATGTTCTGTGTGGCTATGCCATCATTAATATCCATAACACGCCATGACATATGTATAGTGTATAAGCAAATAATCTCTTTGCTCCTACAATTTTCTGAAGGAAACTAGGATTAATGAGCATTTATTAACCCCACCATAAATCAGACAGAGTATTCAAAAGAAAAGCTGTCCTGATGCCCTGTCCTGTTTCTGTGTATATAATGCTCTCTGCTCAGCTGCTCACTCGGAATTGCAAGGACAATGGCTGTTTAATGAAAGGCAAACTCTGTTCCAAAGTTTTTTTCATTTATCTGGGGCTTTTTGATATGAATTTCTCTAAGCACTAGAGGATATAACAAAACATTAGTGGTTCTCTGGGGATATAAGTGATTCTGCCAGATATGGAATTTAATCAAAAAGATCTTGCTGCTGAAATCAAACAGGGCGTTACTTGTCCATATGCTTTCTGTGCATTAAGATCACAAATTCTAACACAGACATCTGAGTCTGGCTACAAAATGACATTGTGTGTGGGTTGCACTGGATGTGAAAAGGCTCTGTGCTGGATGTGCTGCACTGGACTGGCAGACTCTTCTCTCTTGCAGATATTATTGCTATTTACCTGCTTAAAAAGTTTTGCTTAACTTAATTTTTCCCCCCCTCTATTTGATAAAGCAGGGCTGTAGGATATAATCAAAAACATTTTAACCATTTCTTCCCATTGAAAACTAAAATGTTCCTACTAAACTACTGTATATTAATACTTATTTTCCCAGCTATACACGAATCCATTCTGCCAGGCCAGTGCAATGATCTGCCATGAAGTCTGTACAGACCAGCTAAACTGAAAAAACATTGTTGTATTCTAACAATCCTGCAATAGAAAATGCAAATGGTGGAAGTATATGAACTGTTTCCAAAACACACAAGAGATGTACTGCTACCATTGCAAGCCTCTTGGTGACTTCCCGATGAGCAAAAGGTGTAGTCAGCAATGGAGGTCCTGGACTCTGAGCTCAGTATACCTAAATGTCTACCTGTTTTCTCCTTACAAAGAGAGACAAAGACAGGCAGGTTACTCTACCAATCCAGCAAAGGCATCACGTCAGCAGGAATCACCCTTGGGTGAAACATGCAAGTTGTTTAGTATATGAAACTATGAAAGCATAGAAATGCTACATAAAGGATTAGAAAATGGTCCAAAAATCCATAATTAGATTCAGAAAGGAAGAATAACTGATTGCTATATGATTTATCTTTAATTATACTGGAAAGGAACTATCAACCCCAGTATTTCTGGCTGTAAATATATAATACAGAGAGAATTTTCCTGAGGTAGCATTGATTAACGTTGGAGGTAAACTGCAATAAAGACAAAGGGAAAACCACTTACAGCATATTGAGTTTCTGTGGGAAGTTTGAGTAATGATCCATTATTGTAAACAGAGATTATTTACAGTAACATGCTGTGAGAAGCAATAGTTCTGACAGAATTAATACAAGGACACAGCCTTTGGTCACAGAGGAACTTCACAGGCATGCAAATAGCAGAGCTTCCAGCAGGCTTCCCTTGGGGCAGGGACTGTGCCTTTTTCTGCCTGGCAAATTCTTAACACATCAGGAATAAATAAATAAAAATTAAACTGCATGGGGAAGTTTTCATAATAATGTGTGCGGCATTGCAAGAGTTCATTGCTTCAGTCAGCTGAGCAGGAAGGTTCTCACTTGTGAGTGAAAAGCCTTTCAGGCAGGAACAGTCCCAGGGAGGAAAACGTGAGCCCACTGCCAGCTGCTGTGGAGAACGTGGAGCCCAGAGTTTCAGCTCTCAGGGGCTGGTAATCTAAGCTGTCATAAAGGAGAGCTCCCAGGAACCAGGGGCCCTGAGCACCTGCCTGTGTCTGACACCAAGGCAGAGAAGGTTGAGACCTTGACTTCTGTGAGTTTGAGAGCAAGACCCCGTTGATGCCAGTGTGGGAAGGCTGCTGCCAAAACAGCTTTGCTACTGACAATGAAAGAAAAGGAGAGCATACAAATCACACGTGTGTGTGCCTGGCAGGAGTCCACAAAGCCTTGTTCTTGGAAGACATTCTGAGAAAGCTAAAGAGGCATTCTGCAATTCATTAAAAATAACGTATGCAGAGTAATGGGTTATAAGTAGAAATGTCTGAGAATAGAAGCATCAATTTTACTTTTCCTGTTGGGCCTGTACTTTGGTTTTGAGATGAACTGTGCTGTGAAAGACCAGTAGGTGACAACAGTTTGGCTAACAAGGAGACAGACATGACAAAAAAGGTTTGGTTATAAAGGGATATAAATTGTCTCCTATTCAGTTTGCCTTTTGACAGATTTTACTGTAGGCAGGTAGCATTGGGCAGGCATTCAAAATCTGTCCTGGGTGTTGTTCTCATGCCAAGATGCACTTGGGTTCAACAGCACTGTTAATTAGCATCATTGCTAAATAAACTGTCCCAGTCCCCCCTTCATCATCTTGTATCAGCTAATCACAGTTCTTAAAGGAACTTGAATTTGATGTAGTGGCACTGCAACAAATTACTGAAACCCAACACTTTGTATTTCTGTTCCAGTATTGATTTATCAAGAGGGAAAAGGTCCAGTTTTGAAAGGTTTCTCACATTCTGTAAACCTATCCAACCTACCCCACTGCAAGGTAAAGGACCACAAGACAACAGCTTTTTGTTTGGATTGTAACTAAATAAACAAAGAAAAATCCCCAAGACAGAGATGTCAGTCATTAGGGCATTGCCTCATTTAGGCAAGATAATACTGCACAAATACAGAGACCAGTGAGAGTGGTTATGTACCAGACTCAAAATTCCTCTGCTTTAACAAAAGAGAACCAGAGCTCAGGGGATTGTCATGGAATAACTCCCACCCCAACTCCAAGGCTGTAGTGCCAAAGCAACCCATGTTCATTTGCAAGGGATTGAGAATTAATTTAACAACTCCTTTTTATTCAGTGGCTTTTGTGAAAAGGGTTGTTGATCTCAGTCACTTCCTGGAGACATTACAAAACACAGCTCTGAGAGCCAAACTAATAAGTTGGTCTCATCAGGAAGGTCCAAAGAGGTGAATGGGGTGAGATGTGACAGTGAGGCCCAGGGCTCCTGAGTGAGTTTGGGGCACACTGGCCATGAGGAACACAACCAAACACTGACACTGCACTCTCTGAGGGTGTGAAAGGTACTGTGAACCTCATTCAGCAGCAGGGCATTTGGAAATCAAAGAACACTGAGGTGTCACTACAGAGAACATACTGAATTACTGAAATTCAGCTTCCAAACGTTGGCCTAACTCCATTAAAGAAGGTGTTCATAAAGTACATTCAGATAGAGCTTCAGAAAGGTTCTACATTTCACTGATTCTGCCATTCCTGAAAAGTCTCAGTTTCACTGAGAGCAAAGTAAAGGCTTAGTCTGAGCACCAATCAAAACATCTTATCTAAATAAGATAGTTTTCAAAATATCAGATCTACATTTTTATACTTTTGCTTCAGCTTATAAACTATACAATGCACCACTTTGTAATGAGTAAGAGAGAAGAATGGATAGAACAATAAGTAAATAGAGACCATGAGGAATAACCTAATACTTGAGAGACTTCATGACCAAATACTTTTTAATTCCAAAGAGAAGAAACTGCCCAACAAGTAGGTTAAGAGGTCACCTTCTTTGCTGCAGACTCACACTCAAGTGGAGGGTAAAATGTTAGGCTGGAGATACTGTCATAGATCCATATCCTATCCCTGCCTCTCTGAGATAGCACAGACACCAGCAGTGCAGATGTATTTCAGGGAAATGCAGCACAGACACATAAACTCCAGGGAAGGCAGAGCTGAAGACACCACACAGCCAAGCAGTCATTCCCTGCACGGATTACAGGGAGCAGGAAGACACAGAATAAAGGTCTGAGTTAGGATAATGCAGAACACAAATAAGCAATGAAAAAGGTTGTGAGAGAAATGTGACCACTGCACAATTCTGTGGCAGTGAGGACTGCAGGTCTCCGGCTCACCTCTGGCAGGGCAGGACGAGAGAGGGTGGAGGGTAAGGCAGGGACACCCCCCTTGGGACACTGATGTGACAAACCCGTCCCAGCTGCCAGAGTGGCAGCTCTGGGAAGAGCAGTGTTAATGCACAGACACCCGAAGCAGAGGTGCAGTAGGTGCAGTAGTGAGCTCACAGCAGCTCACGTGCTCAGCCTGGCAGCACTAGGCCACCCTGATTTCCACCACCGGACAGGTGAAGGCTTTTGCCAGCCCTCCCTTCATGTTAGCTGTGTATCTTAAAGAGCACTCTTGACTACGCAACTTGCCTAAGATAACGTAGCCCATTAAGCCTCATTCCCAGAGGAATGTGGCCTGTGCTGAGCCTACTGCAGGTATTTTGGTAACTGCTCTCAGTATTTAGAAGAAAATTGCATTTTGGCAAAAAGATTGGTATTGGATGGATAGTTTCAACCTCTTTTCAGGTGGCTGGAGCCTTTTTAAAACTATTGAAATTTGCTTCTCCAAAGCAATAAGATTTTCTCATTTAATGAAACATAAGTTCATCATTGTTCTTTAACAGTGGAGGTGCCACTCTATAAAAGGCCATTGAAATGCAAAAATAGAACTGGGTCATCACTGTGCTGCACGTCAGTGTATGTGCAGGGCCATTATTGATCACAGAAATGACACAGAACAGGTTCTTAATATAACATGGGTGTTGAGGCGGCAGCTAGCACAGTTGTCTTTTAAGTCCAAAGGTTCAAAATCAAATAGGAACACTACTGCAATGTTAAAAAGAAAATAAAGTTCCTGTTGATACAGGATTGGCTGTGTCTGAGCTATGGGAAGATTTTTTCTGTCCTCCCTTTCCTCCACTCTCTTATCTCCTTGGCACTTCCATCAGTGGGTGGGTATGTACATCATCAGTAGAGAAGAGCAAGTAATGGAAGTGTGAAGTCACTTATTATACTTTTGAATGATACTTAAGGCTATTTAGAACACTAGAATTAAATGATATCTGGCAATATGATATTGATTTCCTTAAAAAACTGCAATATAAAATCAAATTTTAAAAAATTACATCCTTCCCCTAGTAACCACTTGGGTGATAATTCCAGGGGGGAAAATGGACAGATAGTCTTCCCCTTCTGTTTCTCAGAATTGGTTCTGAAATTCACAATCTCAGGTGTGAAAAGGAAAGTTATATTTTAAAAGACAATTTTTCATTCTCTATTTCTTTGTGTCTCTAGTGCCTAAGCACGAAACAGAGTTGTTTCACCTCTTGCTGAAATGTCATCAGTGGCTACACAGGAAACATTTGTGAGCAATGAGAGAGGTAGAACCAAGGAGTGGTTTGTGGGCAGTGTGGAGCACAGGGCAGGGGTCAGAGCCCCGAGCCCTGCCCTGCCCCAGGGAGTGCTGTGAGTGCAGGGGCCGGGCAGCCCCGACCCCGCAGTGCTGCCCCCTCTCAAACCCCAGCGGGCTTAGGGGGGTTTCCCTCTGCTGGGATTGCCAGGCTCTGGAAACAGGACATGAAACTTCAGGCAGCCCCTGCCACCTGTGAGGTGCCATGAGGCCCAGGCTGCAGGGTCCAGAGGGGTTTACTGCAGACAACACCTGTGGGACATGATGGGCTTTATGGTTACTCTTCTGTGACACGCTCACTCTGCTTTGCTTGCACTGTTGCATTTGAGGATTCACCTCAGTGGGCAAGAGCAAATGAGATGGGCTAAATCTGAGGGAAGTGAAGAATATGCCATCCCCCCACCAAAGGCAGCACTTTCTTTCTCCAGAGGAGCTATTTGTCTGATGCTGTCTCGCCTAATTATTTTCCCCTGAAACTCTTGTGCATATATTTGAATAAAGCAACATTATGCAAACAGGAAATAATTTGAGCTTAGAAATTATTGAAATAACAATGTGGAACACATCATAACTAAGCAGCTAAGTGTTAAGCTATTATTTTACATAAAGGGCCAATCCAAATTACTATGGCTTCATGTTGATTAAAAGAGAAACCTATATAGGACTCCAAAATACTACTTTTTATTTATTTATAGTTATTAGAAGCTAACATCTGAAGATTCAAGGAATCAAATTGTCCCTTTTGAACGGCAGAACTTCAGTATTCACTAAAAAAAGCAGACAATAGTTTCAGGAAACTAACAAAAACCACCCTCAGAATTGGGAGGAGGGGTCACACCTGAGGACAAGAAGGGAAGGTTTGAAGAGCTCTTGGAAAACTGATCACATTTGATGCCCAGAAGGATTCATCCTGCACACTTGGAGAAAGGACTTGAGTCCTCCAAGTACCATTATCTCTGAGAACTCACCCAACGGATGAAATTCTGTAAAACCCTCAGAGGTGTGCACTCAAGCCTTAAAAGAGGACACAGAATCATTTAGTATTAATTGAATTCATGAATTAAGGGACAGGGGAAAGGAAGGGAGAAAGGAGTAGAAATCAACATGGTCATGAATAACCACTAATGCAGATTTGTCAGGAACAAATGGAGCTAAAGCTGAGCAATTCCCTTCATGTCAGTGTAACAGGCCCTTTGTATGGGAGAATGCTGTAGACATAACAAATCTTGATTTTTAATAGGATTTCAGAAGCTGTTTCTAAAAGGCTGGTGCAAAATGGTCTGAAAAACTGCATTCAGAGAATAATCCCAAATGATTCCTATTTTTTTGAAATGGATGGATACAGTGAACAGATTTCTGCAGTGATTTATACTGTCTCCAGAATTTTGCAATATTTTTGACAATGGGACAGTGTACATATAGTTATTAAATTTGGAAACAACACCAAGCTGGAAGGTGTTTCAAAGATTTTGAAGGAGAGAATTAGAATTCAAAAGATCCTAAAAAGCTGGAAACGTGGTATGAAAAAACAAGGTGCATCCCCATTAAATGAGACACAAGGTTCTAAGTCTAAGAACAATCATTGTAAAGAGTGGTCTGACATAAAAGGATTTCTGGGCTTTAGGGGATCGAAGGCTGAAATGGATTAACAACACTGTGCTGATGCCAGAGAAGAAGTGGTATGCTAGGGTGCATAATTAAGTAGAGATCCTGCAAGATATGAGACATATGAGAAGAGATGAGATGCCAAACCCTAAGAAAGATGTGTTCAGAAAGGCTGGATTCCTGAAACCTCTGATCACTCTGCATGAGAAGAATGAAAACACTCATTCTGTAGTGCAGAGACTTCCAAACACATAAAATGCTGCAGCACAAGGAACAGTCATCCTCCTCTCTCCATCTCCACAGAGGGTATGAGACGTAACACACTCCACCTGCTGCCCTGAGGAACCTGTGAAACAGAGCTGCTCTCTGCCAGGGAGGATGGCACTGGAGCAGCCCCAGAGCTGGAGCAGGCTGGGCAGGCAGGCAGGGCAGGCAGGCTGGGCAGCCCCTCACTGCAGGCTCCTCAGAAACATGACTAACATTTCCCAAGAGCACTCCCGGGAGCAGCATGCCACGGGGTCAGCTTTTGAAAAGCCACTCATTTGTATTTGCTGGGAGTCTATGCAACAAGAGAACATGCATCCTACTTCATAATCAATACATTTTGTTCTCTGCCCTTCTGAAAGATAGCAAATTATGACTATTTCTCTGAGAACAGAACTCTAATTCTCCATCGACCTTCTGAGTTCTTTCCCCAAGCTTTTGATTGCTTAACACAAACCAACAAAGTGACATTAACAAGCATTGCACATGCGGATTGGGAAATAAGAGATCCATAACTGGCCATTACAGCTTCACTGTATGACACTGATATATTTCCATCTCTAGAGAGACTCCAAAAGAATAAACTAGATCATACCAGAAAGTAAAAAACACACTCATCTCCACTGCTGGGTCAGGTATATAAGGACAGAATGTGCCACTGGGATACGCTTCAGGTGGGACATATATTTAAGTAAAATATTTCTCAAACCCCACATTAAATGGATGATTCACTAGTGAAACTGTCCTCAGCCTTTGCTGGCTGAAGGGAAACAATGCTGAGCAACTTCCTTCCAATTTTAACTCTCTCTCTGCCTTAAATCTTACTGTAATTGCCTTTGCCCTCGAACAGAGTGAGAGTCCTGCAGGCAATTTGTTACCCACAAGCTAAAGGCAAGGGACTGCCAACTTACTGCTTGGACATAACAGCAAATACAGAGGCATGAACTGGGCACGTGTTTGCTTCTCTAAGTTTACACTGTCTAGTCTTTTCCTTTTAAACTGTTAGTATATAGAATAGGGATAGCTAATAAACAAACTAATGAAATGCCTGAAGGAAGGGTATTTTTAATGTATTCAAACCATTACAGTAAGAGAAAACAATAAACTAAGCATACAAATATTTAGAATAAATATTATAATGACAGGCACATTCCCATTATGTAAAAGTATATTAATTGTTGGAAATAAAGTAATTTCACGGAAAGACAAAGCAGTCAAAACAATGGATCTGAGCTGGCTTGCACATCTTAGATTCTTTTTATTTCTGTGGAAAGGTACAGAAATGTTTGATTTGTAAAACAACTGATACCTTATGGGAAAGTGTAAAGAACATTCTTCGGGGGGAAAAAAAATCTGTTGTGTAAGTCAAATTTGCTTAATTTATCTTTTCTTAATTTACATAGCTAAGGATATTTGCAGTGCTCAAAGTGTGTATAACTGGTGGGTTTAATTAATTTCTCAACTCTGCTACTTGAGGCAAAAGAAGATGAAGCAAACCAGAAATGTGGGCAGGAGTGAGAACACAGAACCACTCCCTGCCCTCCCACAACTCAAGCCCTGGGAACTGATACGAAAGCAGGGTCTTGGTATCTCAAGAGTTCATCTGCTTATTGCCTCCTTAGAGGTTATAATCCCCTGTTTGTGAAGCCACAATGGGTTGCTGGGGAGAAGATTACAATGCCACAAATCCTATCAGAGGATTATAAGTCTGTCAGGTTGTGAGTAATTATGACGGAAAGGCAAACCTCCAGAGGACCCAAAAATAACCTTCATAAAAGGAGATCCGGTGTCACATAATGGAAGTCTACATGGAAAACCAACCTCCGACTGTAGCCCTTCTGCAAAGCAGGAGCCCAGAAAATATTGCAAGACTGTGAGTGTGATGGCACAGCATGGGGCCCAAGAGGCTTCCAGCCAGTTTAGTCATAAGGCCAGTGATATCCCACTCCCACCCTCCTCGGATGGCAGTAAAACAGCCAACTGATTTCACAGAACTCTGCTCCTACACACTTGGAGTCTAACCAGAAACAAGGAGCCCAAACCTGAAACATGATGAAGGCCCCATCTCCTAAATCACTGTGACCAAAGAATTCAGCACATCACAGCACCAGAGGCTTCATCTAGAAGACAGTGGGAAGCTTCAGTCTACAAGTCTTGAATTTAACTGATACACAAAGTTGTCTCTTTCCCCATTTGCTACCTCTCACACAGAGTTCAGGGGAGCTCACAGGCATAAGATTCTTATATATATAAAATTCTCATAGATTTAAACATAAAGTGGTAGCAGCAGACGCAGTAAGAAAAAGGCACATTTACAGGAACATTGTGTGTCCTTTCCTGGCAGGACTCAGATAGCAGTGGAGCCTCACACCTCTTTGGCCACATTACTACCAATTTTCCCTCTTTTATGTTTCAACCTCCCTTCCCCCCAAATCATTATTCAAAGAAATACAGTATCTGACTTTCACATAGGTAAGGGCCTGAAGGATGTAGATAGAAAACTAAAACGGTGGAAGGGGGAGGATTTGTATGGCGAAATTAGTGCTGTCCTCATCTTCACTTCACAGATGAAAGTATTCCAAATGAAGAGACCATCTGGTTTCGAGTGTGTGTAGACAGCATTGCCTTCATCTGACAGCAGCACAGAATTCCACTGCACTGGAAGGAAACTTGGGAATTTTGCAGCTCAAACCCAGACATGGGGCAACGTTGGAGCAAGAGCAGCACTGTGACTACACAGCTCACTGCAGTGTCCCTGAGTTTGCCTCTCCTGCCAGAGGAAAAACAGCTCCTCCATAGCCATGCACTGAGGGCAGAGCACTGCGGATTTCATGACCTGGCTCCCTGGCCTTCTGTCCTGTGTCCAGGTGTCTCTGCACCTCAGCTAGTGAATCTCCCTCCCCTAATGCTTTCTGATGAAGACTGAATCCACAATAATCCTGTTCGTTGGTGTCTCAGATTAGATCAGCAAGGTGCTAAAAGCTATTCTGCCATCCTATCTCTCACCAATTTTCAACACGAAGCCATAGGAATCCTGGTGTCATTCAGCACTGTGACCCTGCTGATCCATCAGCACTGCCAGCAGGGCATGTGTTCACTCTCCTGTGCTCCACGGGCTCAGCACAGCCCTCAGCACCACATGCCAGTGCAGTTTGGTACCTCTGCAGTCTGTGACTGAAGGTGTTCCTGCATCCAGCATCTTTCCATACTGGGGTAAAGAGCCTGTCCTCAGAAAGCCACTGATGTTTTCTGTTATGTGAAACACCACACAGCCTTTACCGTGGGAGACAGCAACAGAGCAAGAGGTTAATTGTGCAGGAAGTGGAGAGAAAATACCCAGCACTAGACATCGGTACAGTGGCACCACGGAGATCCCAGCACGTGGCATGGGACTAACTCCTACAGCTGCTCGAGAGGACAGGGGAAGGCATAAGACAGTGTGTTTGATGACAAGCATTTACACTGTAGACTGTCACTTCCATTAAACAGAAACATTTTTTTTTACTGGATGAAATGCCATCCCACTCATCTCAGATCTTTTTTGTGATTGTGATTAGACGGGTAGGTTGTCTGTATTACGAGAATGTTTTTGTGATACGGTGCAGAGACAGAACAGATCACTGACTAGCATAAATTGCCATGAAAAATATGTATTGTCTCAGAGCTATCACATTTAGGGGCAATACTCACATAACTTATGCATCACTGAGGAGAAACCAAAATGTCTGCAGATCAGAAGGGACAAAGACTTATAGGAATGACTTACAACAGCTTTATATACAGAATAACACAGCTCCATGTGCTACTAAGGGTAGAACCTCACCCCACAAGCTGCATTGCAAGGCTACAAGTGTTGAGAAATGGCAGCAGTAATGACCAAACTTTGGAAAGACTATCAGATGAAGAAAGATTGAAAAGAGTGAAAATATTATTTCAGAATAGAGACAAATGTTTGAAAAGTGGTAAAAAAAAGCATATAAAACAATGAATGGTATAGAAGTTGGATGGCGAGCACCTGTTCTTGCAAAAATACAAAATCAGTCCAATTACAAGGCAGAGAAATTAGGATTAGATGGTAGGAATACTTTTCAGTTTAGGACTTGTACTAGACTCTGGAAAATGTTGCAGCAGAATGCCATTTGTTTAACAAGAGCAGAAATACCATTTTTTCACTATGTGGAGAACCAGGCCATGGATATTTTCAACACTAAACACAAACAAAAGGGTTCAAGTTTGTAAGTTCTGGGGCACAACCCCTAGAGTAGAGTATAAGCATACACCTTTCAGAGGTTATTTTGCTTTGTCTAACAGGTGTGATTTTGATGTAGCCCCTTTTGCAGAACATGCCCTTGTATGAGCTGGGTGTGAATAAGAACATCCTTTGAAAACACAACTTTTAATGCAAATCTGAAGGAAGGGGTAAAGAATGTAAATAAAGATGATGACAACGGCATTACAATACCTACAAACACACAAACCCCTCAAGTTATATAGATGTAAGAAAATGCATAAACACAAAACCTCAGCAAGGATGAACTCAATTGCTTTGGGACAACCTACAGAGAGGCAAGAGCAAGAATATAGGCCAAGGATTTGAGTTTCAGCCCAACAGGAGGCTCAGTCCCATGACTGGAGAACAGCCTTATTATCCAGGAAGGAACTGGTCTGAAAGGAATTAGTCTACAAGGAGGGTCAAGCTGCTACAATCCCACAGGTTTCATCATATCTGGGGTTTCTCAGAAATTGCACCTGCCGTTGATGAGGCTTGTAGGAACACGAGTGTAATGCTGGATGAGCAGATCTTATAATTAAGTATAATACACTCAAGAACAAAGAGGCAAATGTGCTTGTTAGTGGCAGTGCAGTTATGGATGGGAGGGGAGCAATTTTATACCGATATTGTCTAATCACTCAGATCTATCCTGCTTTCATAGCTGTTACTTTCAATTTCAGTTAATTCAGGGCATATCTTTTTCTCTTGAGTATCTGAAAATGCTCAGCTATTATTATATTTTGCTCTGAATTTTTTCCCCCTTGACTTCCCAGACTTCTTTTGTCTGTCTTGTTCTCATTTCTTTTGTACATGTGTCTGCAGGTGGCTTTTATAGCAAAATCTCATCCTGCTTTCCTGCCCTTCCCCCATGCTCTCCTGTTTTGTTACCACATTGCCCGTCTCGTTTGTGCTCTTCCTTGTGCCTGCTCCCGCTCCACTGCTAATAGATTCCATTCTGTGCCCATGGACTTTGCTCATTTTGCCTGTCCTCCAGCACTGAATCATTGACTTCATTGTACAGAAAGGAATGAATCCTCAGGCCAATCTACAGAAGAGGTTCCGCTCTCCCATGGCTGAAGAGGAGGAGGAGGATGGAGGCTGAGCTTAAGGGATGCCCATGGCAGGCTCCTGGCTCTCGAGCACTAACAGGCTTGTTATTGCCAGCAGTCCTCTCACGTCCCTTCTCCCAGCCCTGTGTCTCCCCCATAGCCCTGGCAGCTTCTTGACAAGACTGATCACACAATCAATTCTACAGGCAAGGCAGAAATCAAAACAGTCAGTTGGAGGCTTTTGCCTTGTCTTACCACTTTCATACATGGGACTGTGGTTGGTGTCAGGTGTTTCACACTGGGTTCTCATTTTTATTTAATAATTGCTTACATGACCATTCCTTGGTTACTGAGTGAAGTGCATAAATCAGATATAACTCCCCCTTAATTGAATAGAGTACAGAACAATTATAGCAACCAATTGCATTATTGTCACTACGATGCACACTAAAGCAACTCCAAAATTTACAACTGGAGGGATGGAACCACTCTGAAAAATGCAATTGAATTGAATTGAACTTGAAAGATGCAGAAAGCAGTAAGCTGTAACATCTGGATAAATTGCACAGGCTGAGATTTAGGTCTAGATAATAAACATATAACACGATGATCAATCTTCACCACTGACTAGGGCTGTGACCAAAGCCAATGCCTTAGCTATTCCCAAAGGCTCACTGTTGATGGCTGGGATGCAAATCCCACTTTACCTAGCTACAAACTGGTTTTGGTGCAGCTTCCTTCCAGTTCTTATTTTCTTGTCCACATGTCTCCAACCAGCTTTCCTATACCTACACATCTTAAGGGAATTACAGTCACAAGCACTCTTGAGCTTACAAAGAACTTGTTTATTTTTCTTCTTTCCCCTGCCTGTCCCATTTTCTGCCCAGCAGACATTGAGTCTGCGCGTGGTGAGCTCCAGCATGCTTTTGCAAACTCTTCCTTTAGGGCTGGTAGCAGGAAGACAGAGAGCAAACCACTGGCACTTTGTCCACAGTGACTCCTCAAAGTCTTGGAAGGTTAGGAATCAGGCTGGCACTGTATTTCCTCACTTCAGCAGAAAATATGATAGGCTGGGAATACTGCAGGATTTTTACAATATCACCATTGCTAATCAGGTCTGATTATTCATGCCAGAAGCTGCAGCACAAACAGTTTTTTGACTCTTTGTGATGCTCATATTCTCTGCCTTTTAAAAATAAATACTAAATTGGCAGTGGCACAGTGCAGCTGGTTATGTGGACTGCTGTGATGGACAATACCAGTGTCACATTGCCAAAAATAAGGATGAGCAAAGCCATAGCTTTCGGGTTAAAGTTGTGCCCGTTCACTGAAGCCAGATACCAATCACAGAATATCTGGTTTTAAGGGATTTAACTTGGCACTAGAGGTCATTGAAGTGTCTGGCAAGGATTTTTCTGGTTAAACTTTCTTCCAGTTGAAACCAATCCCTTGTATCACAAAATATTTTGAAGAATCCAATTGATTATTTGTTCCCTAAAACGTAACACTACTTTTCAAATTTCAGGAAAAAAGTAAACATTTACAACTCCACATCAACACCTTGTGAAGTAGTGGCAGGCAAATTCCTTATTTCCTGAGAGAACCCCTGTTCAGTATTGCTGAGACCGAAGCACTGTTTACAAGTATAAGGCAACACTGCCAGGGCCAATGGCTTTTTTAGATATAAATGTGGATTGCCCCAGGGTAGGGAGGGCAGTGCTGCTTAAACCCCCTAGCTGCTCCCGGCTCCCCGGGCTCCTGCAGTGCTCAGACCGGCACTGCCCATCGCCCCGACTGCTGCAGGATCTGCACCGCACCACTGCCCCTTCCATTACGAGTGTTTGCTAAACAGCAGCCAAATAGGTGCACTTATCATCATTGTTATATTTACTGTGTCTGGAGAAAACAACAGAAGGGTCCCATTTGCTCCTTTATTTCTAGAAACACAAAGATGAGGAATCAGATCACACAGTTTAGTGAGCTCATGGACAAATGCAACATTCCCCAGTAATGGTCAGTTAGACTAAAACTTAGTTCAATTCAGATTTAGACAGATGTACATATCAAGCTGAGATTTTTCTTGCAGGTCCTAAGAATAAATTCCAATGGGAGCCTCTTTATAAATAGGAATTGTTCTTCAGTATGGTTAAATGCACTTTGCCAGAGTTTGGCCTTTTGCTTAATTTACTTTGTACAAATGGCCAATTGAATGAGTACTTTGAATTGTGTCTTCCATGTGATGACTTAGCCTTGTGTAAGCACCTGGGCATGAGCGTAGTTAGTGTGGCAGCAAAAGGATGACTGTCTTTAATTCACTTAAAATTCATAATTCTCCAGAAGAGTTCTGGGATTTTAAATAGACAAAAGAGAAGTCAAAGATGATCTAGAAATTGAAAACATTTATAAACACTCAAAGAAACAAAGCCCAGCAACTCAGTAACAACAGCCTGCACTGAACACCCGGGCAAAGCCCAAGTTCTCCTCAGTCATTCTCCCCAGGACAGTCCCAGGCTAACTTTCTTTGCTCAGTTTAAAGAGATGACTGAGCAAAACTGATGGCCTAAGACAGAAACACAGAAACAGTCCTGGTTAACCACACCTTATTTACACTGGTTTTACCAGTCTCCACCACTGGAAGTCACCTCAGCAGTGAGTGTAGGAATAATTGTGCTCACAATACTCCCACCACAGTAAAATCATGAGGTTTTGACAGGTTCAGTAGTAAGAATTGCCACAAGGGAACTTCACAATAGTAGCATCTCTACTTAGAAAAACATCAGTGCCTGTGGTGGTAAAAGGTTGACACTTCCCTTCCAGTTCAAGGCCCCAGCTGTGCCGGCGCCTTCAGGGCTGCCCTTTGCTGAGATGCAGTTGTGCTGGCAGCTCTGCTCAAAAGTGGGCTCACAGATGCAACCAGGAAAGAGAGAGATTGGGAAGAGGGGGATGGTTTGGAAAGAAAAGTCAGCTGTTCATTGGTTCAAACCATCAGAGTAGGAGGCTTTCCTCAGCTCTACTCTAGAGATGGAATGGGAATGGAATAGGATTTCATGAATTCCTGCTCCAAGAGAAGAGTCACGCCACTTAGTTTGATCAGACGTGCCAGTACTAGAGCTGAACAGAAACATACTGGGAGTTTTTATTTATTACAAAATAGCAATTCCTTAAAATAATGTGTTTCTGTGAAAGGGGTGACTTACCAAACTTACCCTTTTGAGGTAAAACTATCAAAAAAGATTCAAATAGTGTTGCAATACTTTTGGGGGAATTCTGAACAGAAAAGTTTCTTATTTTTAATCCAAAACAACGTACTTCTTTTAAAAAGTGACCAACTTATCTTTTATATGTATAAAATGTTTCTCCTAATCTGACACAAGATTCATAAGAGTCCCACTTCAGATTTCACTTCTTTGGTAAAAGAAAAAATAACAAACACATTTACGGTAAAATTCTTTTGGTATGGGAAAATAATTTCTCCTTCAGCTCTATTACCCAGAACCCATTTGTTCCCTATTAACAAGCAGCACCAGCAAGAAGAACCACGCTGTCATTAGGCAATAGCACTTGTAACACTTTTGCCCAGGTCCCTCAGCGTGCCCTGGGTCTGTGTGTGACTCACAGAGCTCTGCAGAGGCAGGGCAGGCTCAGCCTGAGCAGCAGAGGCTGCACGAGGCAGCAGTGACAGCAAAGGAAGTTGAAAAACACCTTTGTTTTCTTTTCTCTCACAGCAGTAAATCTGTTCACTGGCTCCAGAGCTCCTGCTTATTAATGAGCTGGGCAAAGCCAAGTGGCTCGATTCCCTTACCATCCTGGCAACCTGCAGGGATATTTGGCTCCTGCCAGATCCTGTAGGCACCTGCAGGACGGTCCGCTCCATCCGTCACAATAAACCACCTTTCCCGTAGTGGACCAGCTTTCTCTCTACATGATCTCTACCCTGTGCTTGATGCTGAGGGAGCTCCTGTCACCAGCCCAGCACCATGGTTTCACTGCAGGAGAAAAATGTGCTTGTCTGCGATTGCAGAAGCCATGAGAAAGTTCTAGGATTGCCATGCAGCTCCAAATGTCTCCAAATACACGACCTGGAGAAAGACTCAGTGAAAAGGATACACTGATCATGCTGAAATCTGTTGAAATTTAGGTTTGCAAATGGAGTGCTGCAAATAATTCTAACAAATGTTTTACAAGCTGGAACTGAAAATTAAAAACAACAAATAAATTATGTTCCATCTTAGAAAGAAAAGTATACAGGCTATATTCTGTACTATAAGGGAACAAATCCACTCCAGAATGGCTATGGGGTGAATGCTGGTATAAAGCTGTGCGTACGGAGTAATTAGCTCCTGCTTTTAGGTATGTCTGCTGCAGAAAACCTTATCTTGGTGTGGCATTGTGACACCCACTGTCAGGCAAAAGGAAAAAACGTAAGGACGGAGTGTTTGCTTTGAAGAAATCACCTAATGGTAGCCATGAACCAAAAAAGCACATTCTGCACTGTGGGGCATGTCTGGGGAACACCACACAATGGTGTGCAGATAAGCCAGCTGCCTGTGTGTGCAGCAGCCTGCCTGAGCCAGTGGAAATGAGCCTGCCTATTTAACTGCACAGAGCTGAATATCACCCTGTATTCAACCAGTCTGGAACAAACTCCCTGTTTGGGTTGTATCCTACTGCTGCAGCAAATTTGCTGTTTGTGGTGGTGCTCAATTGTTTCGAAAACCTATTTATTAGTTCAAAGACCTTTTAATCCAAAAGTTACCATGTGTTGCTACAATCACTTGTCAGCCTTTAATCATGCCATTAACTGTTTGAAGTACAGGTTTGCTGTACTCAAACTCCCACTTTGTAGTAAACACTGCTGTGTTGCATTAAATCCCACAGCACATCCTGTCTAATCTCTATGCAATAACGATGTCAAAACCTTAAGACTAATTTACTTTTTTCATAATGCTTGTTGATTTTCTTTAATACAGATCCACCACAGATGAATAATGTCATGCCAACATCTCCCCTCCTTCCTCAGATGGCACATCAACATTCATATCCCAGCCTGGGACAGATCACAAACCCATACGAGCAGCAGCCCCCAGGCAAAGAGCTGAACAAGTACGCCTCTCTGAAGGCAGTCGGTAAGTGAGCGACGCGTGATTTCTGCCTTAGAGCAGCGTGTCGCATTTGCTGTTGGCAGCTGACACTCTGCTCCAAAGTTAAAAACAAAGTCTTGCTCATCTGGACTGCTTCATGGTGCCATTTCATATGGAATATGCTGTGGCAGAATTTAATACAGACTATCGTATTAGTTGGAATGGTAATGAAGATTAACTGGGGGACTAGAACATATGCACTTCTGCTTCTAAATGCACACAAAACCACACCATGCCCACTGCAGACCATTTCCCAGCAAGTTTCACCTATGTTGCATGCACAGTTCTTTATGCCCTGGACCTGCAAGGAGCAGGGAGTTGGAGTTGATGACCCCTGTGGGTCCCTTCCAACTTGAGATATTCTATAATATGCCTATGTATGCATTGTGGTGTGTATTTTCCATAGCTATCTGCACAAATGAGAGAGAAAAACATCAGGTGTGCTTCAAAGTTAAACATATGGTTTAGATGCCTGCTAAATACTTCTGAAGAGAGAAGGCATTTGTACATGCCAAAGCAAGAGCTTTCACATTTCCTATAGGATGTGCATTAGTAGGTCACTGGAGGAATATTCTGAGGTCTTATGATTTCAAACAATAAGTGCATGATAAGGCTCCTAAAGATCCCAGTGGTGCCTGTTTTCCATGCCTGGTTAATATTATGTTAAGCTGATGGGAGAACACCTCAAAGAAACAGTTGTGGGGAGGAAAAGGGACAATAGAGGATAAAAAATTCAAAATAATGTTCTTATTGGATATGTAAGTTGATAATAGTTTCCAGGGGCTGTGAATACCTTGTGCCCACCCTTTGAAGACAGAAAACCTTTATCACCTTATATTTCAGGCCATTCTAGACAACAATACATAAAGAACTAGGGGGGTCTATTCATGGTTTCACACTAAGCCTTGCTTAGCTCACACATATGGATGTTAGCATCATTCCCCATAAATTTAGAGCAATGTCACACTGCCTATTTCCAGACAGAGATATTTATCCCAGAAAAACAGCAGAACAGCTGAGAACATCCTGATTTAAGAAGCTAGTATTCATCATGCCAGAAAAACTTTGCATCACAAGGCGACTTTGCTTTATCTGCATCTCAGGACAGCAGACCTCTGACAAAATGTGCATCAAAGTCCCATCTCAACTACTTCAGATTTGCTTTAGCTTGTCTGTTTTCTTGCTTACAAGTGGCCTTTTTAAATGTATTTATAAAAACAAGGGCTAATAGCTTTCTGCTGAATTTTGAATACTGAGTAGCTTTACCATTCCCTCTTCTAAAGGTGGTGCTGTGTAATGATGTGGTGATTGTCACGGATTTATGCACCGACATCAGGCGTCTTTTTCAGATGTCAATTTAGGTCAAGCCAATCATCAAAGCTAAAAGCTACTTAAGTATAATAAAATGAGAGATGAAACACTCTAAGAAAGTTCTCTCCTCTGCCCAAGAGCCACTGACTGTACCTTTTAAAAAAATTACTAAATTAGAACCTAGATATTTCTTGTGTGTCTGAGTACACGTTTTTAAAACAGCTAGATTATAACCATACAGTTAAATCAACCTTGAAAGATTGTGCACTTCGGCTTCAGAAGTTGTACAGTGCCTCTCAGAACCTTAAACTAAATTAAACATAACTTGCAGGAACATTTTTTTCCAGGAGGATTGCACCCTCTTCCCATGCTCTTCCCCATCCTCCCTATCCCCTCTCTCTTTTTTTCCCATAGATCTCCTGGTCTCAGACCACATTAGCCAAGTTTTAGATGCAGGTGAATTTTCCAAGTACAAAACTCCTGCATTGTTACCCTAACTTTTCAGCAGAGAACAGCAGAGGTTTTGAAACTGTTAGACATTCACACCTTCTGACTGAACCTATGGAACAAGAATTAAACACTCAGTTTTCACCCTTCTTCAGACCCTCCAGGCCCTGATTCCTCCCAAGAGTACCTCTTGAGCACATCCCAAGATCACAAAGGGGTTTTCCACGGTGCCAGCCTGGCCTGGGGGTGTGACCACGCTGACACGCAGCAATCCAGACTGACACTGCTTTATGCCAGCTCTGACAGCAAATAGGACCTGGCCTACATCGAGCCCACCAATACAAATTCAACCTGACAACATCTTCTGAGCAAACGGACGCAGACTGGGTTCACCCTGACCTGGTATTCGTGTCGCAGGGAGAAGGCATTTTTCATCTCCTGACATTCAGAGTCGCATTTATGGGTCCCCAGAGCAGGTTAATGAGCGTGTGTAGCCCATTTCCCTTTGCATTCATTGATAGTGGCTTGAGGGTGTATTCATTTGCCACAACAGAAATTTAATAAGCGATGTGTTCTATATTCCTCCACACGTTTGAGGCAAACCATAGTAATTTAAGTGCCCTTACTCTGCATGATCCCATTGTTTGGGTGTAGTCCACTGTGCTTAACCCTTTTCTTTAGTGGGGGCTGGGGGTGGAGGAGGAAGCATTGCTGCTGCTTTGTAGCAACTGTAGCTGTAGTGCATTAATATCACCCATCAGAACATGGCCATAAGTGGTAAGAAGTTTAGATAACTGAAAAAGTGAAGCTTTACCAGAGGCAGTTTTAAATTAATTTCTACACAGCTGCTTTCTTCTGAACTACAGATGTCCTAAAAATTTGGCTAATTTTAGAAATGAGCTGCTCATTCCTCAGTGACTGGCTGCTGTGAAAACTCACTTCATGGAAGGGGAGAGAGCCACATCAATCTCTTCTGATCATGCTCTGGACCTCCATTAAATTCAGAAAAGATCCGAGTGCTTGTGAAAACAAGAGACAACAGCACCCTTGCTATCAGTTTGCATTGTGATTCTGAATAAGAATGCCCCACACTTTGGTGGTGAGGCCACGCTGGTCCTTAGGAACCCCAAACTCCTGGCGACACAGCTCAGCAGAGTGCCTTTGGAAGCTGGACTGTTCAAGCACGTGTGCAATGCAAAGTGTGTAGTGCACAGAGTCTAACTCAGCACAGCTGGGGAGGAGAGAGTTCAAAAGGCCAGTGTGGATGCATTTTATATAAAAAGCTAAATATTTTTACGTGAACAAGCTCAAACTGCACAGCAAACCCTTGCACACTCAATGGAAGAGAAAGGTTTCCTCATTTCTTGTTAAGAATATATTTGTTGCAGCCTCCAGAATTCCTAAAGAGCTGAGTGTGGCTGCTGACCAAATTCACCTTTTCTCCTCACTGTCTGCTGGCATTTACATCTCTGAATGATGTGAGGACAGTCTGTGCCTATTCTATACTCTCAGCTGAGAGCTTGGAGTGAGCTGAGACCTCTCACTGTTTCCCTCACTGCACTAGGAATTGACTCTCCTCCTACCTTGGCACATCCAGCACCGGGGGGAATCAGCAGAAGGGAGAGGATCACTTGGAAATGAAGCAAAGCGACACACTTTTCCTGACTGAATAGATAAGGAGTCTATCCCCTAGTGTCCCTCCTATGTGACTGACTGATCTGACTGATTCATAGGTGCATCCATTGTTTTTCCATTTCTGAGCCATAGAATCTCTTTCAACAGGGTCAAATTTTCCTACCAAAGAATTTGAGAGACTATCTGAGTGAAAAGGGTTAACAGGCTCCAAGAGCAGTGCCAGCAGAAGTGGCCACTGAATGTTGTGTGGTGATAAACACCCAGCGTTTAGATATTCCCATTTTTCAGTCACCTGAGACAACATGATCCGCTTTTCCTTCAGTGGTTTTGCGTTTTTTGATTATTTATGTGAAAAGTGCAGAAAGAGGTTTTTCTGCATAAATTATTCTTGCTTCCAGGTCATCAACCATGTTTTTACTCCATGCTTAGATGGTTATTGCTCACTTAAGCAATACTGACATGCCTAAAGCTACAAGTGGATGGAGATCTTGTAGCTGAACACCTTCATGAAATTCAAGTCCCAGGACATACAAAGGTAGCTCATCACAAATTTTTATGCACATCATTTGGACATTCATTTGGAAAGCATGAGTAATCCAACTTCAAATTCCACTCTGCTAAGCTTGAGAGTTGTGGCCCATCCTGTTGCCTAATAAAAGTTTCCTCGAGCTCAAACTGGCTTCGCTATCCCGAGGTATTAGTCATGTTTATTCAGTCACACCGCTCTGTGAGCCTGGCACAGGAACAATTAATTTTCTTGCCTTCATTTTCCCTTTCAGGAAAGGCAAAAGCACTAACTTTCTTTAGTGAGAAATGAAAAAATACCCCAAACCAAACTTCTAAACCCTGGGGAAATGATCACTCAGCTCCTGGAGAGATGCACAGACATGCAAGTAAAAGCTGTGAATACAAGTATTTCTACAGTTTAAGAGGATTTTTTATTTCTTTCATAAACTTTCTTCTTCCCTTCTCACACACACAAACCTTTGAGGAATTGACTGGACACGACTTTGCCAAAAAAAAAAACCAACCCAAAACAATGGAGAGAATTCCTCCCTGAAACGGAGACTCAGAAAGCATTCCCTGGTGCTGGGAGCTGTTAGTCTCCTGTGGGATTAAATCAGATCTAATTGATTGGATATAGTGAAGCCAGAAGGAAGATATAATTGGCAGCAGACCCACCATCACATCTCTGAGTCTACAGCTCCCAGCATTTCTTGAAGCTGCACAGTTCTTTGATCCCAAAGGAAACATTAGGCTGCTCCAGCTCTGCCTGCAGTTGCAAAACTGCAAAGTGAGATTCTGCAAATATGACGCTCAGAGAATAAATACCTCCTAGTTCAGTCCCTTTAGAAAACAGCATGGCCTCGAGTGTGCCAAGGCACAAGGCAACATCTTCCTCAGGAAGGTGAGCATGGGAGAGGTGAGACCTCTCTGTGTGCCCTCTGCACACACAGAAGGATCCCAAGGGGAAGCTCACATGAAGTTAACTGGGCTGTTACCTTTGAACCATCAGCTCCACAGTCCATCACCTACACATCATAGAGAACTCACACCCTTCCACTAAAAATTAGGCTGGTTCTCTGGAAATGAGTTGATTTTAAAAATCCTTATTATGGGATAGTGAATCGAAATGAAAAAAAAAGTTGTTCTCTTCTTTTTGTAAAACACAGTGGACAGATCTAAACCAGCAGCCTCATAAGCCCAGCTGACCACTGGAGAATGAAGGTTTTCAGGGTTTTTACTGACTTTCACTTGCCTTTCGCCCTTGAAGACTACAGTCTTTGGGGGAACACGCTGACAGTAACCAGGCTTATTTCCACCTATTGGGATCAGTGACGGCCACAGGAAGAAAACAAGTAAATCTAAATCAACCATGGATCATTCCAACCTATTTCTATGAAATGCTGATGAATTATGCATGAGGTTTTTTTACACATTAAGTGATGTGAAGACCTGAGTGAGTCAAACTTCGTGCTTAGGCCATAAAAGTGAACCAATAGAAAACAAGGCCCAGCTCATGCTGAGACAAACTCTAACAATGTTAAGCATTTTTCACTTGCATCCCTTCTTAAACATCCTTCTCTGTACCTGCTTTATTTTGCAATATAAACATGCATCTATATATAAACCTACTTCTCATTCTGCAATGCAAAGTTTGTATCAATTATTTAAGTGTAGAGGTCGATCATAAAGGTAACAGCAATGTGTGAAAAAAAAAGTGAAATGAGGTTCATGCTAAGAACAGTTATTACAAATAAATGCGGTCGGGAATATAAGAGCTTTTCCAGTCCCCATTAAGCTCGTGCTCCTGGGGCTGCTGGGGCGCTCTGCCCTTCAGCTGAGGGTCCCCACCAACCAAGAGGTTACAAACAATTTCAGGCTGTTGTTGGTGGGTGGAAGCGCTGCTGCAGACTCTGGACACAATCAGATTTATCCCCCCTGATTCGCTTGAGAAGCACTAAAAAGCAGGCAGTGAAAAAGCAAGCAAGATTACCCAAGGAAGAAGTGGAAGAAACCTTTTAAGCAAATCTCCTGAGTGTTAACCTCTTTGGCTTTGGACAGCACTGTTAGAAAGCAAGCCAAACCCTCCTCTCCTATAATCAGTTTATGCTGCAGTCATGCTTTATTCAGAAGTTAAGCATGACAGCATGGCTCCTTAGATAGTTTCTATTCCAAAAGGCAACTTTTCTTACTATTATAAGGTTTCCAGTCAAACTCAAACTGATAAATATGCTTAACTGAGATAAATATTTCACAGCAGAACTTTTCATATGTATTTGCCATTGTAGATGCCACGAAATCCATGAGCTTAGAGGCCTTTAGGAAAAAAAGTAATGAAAAAACAGATTTACAGTTACAGGGCAGCCACTGGCTGCATTTTCAAAGAAAATCACAGATTTGAATACATAATTCTCTAAGACTTCTGTTACAATTTCATCCCTTGGATCAAGAACAGAACTGGCAGTCTTATTCCCTTCTCAAGTTTATCATTCATCGCATGATACTGAACCAGCAGTTTACAACGTTGATGCTTGGATTGAAAATGTGAAATCACTCGAGGCTACAACAAAGTCGTGTGATCTTTGTCTAACGGCATGCAAGAGATTTCAGGTTTCCTGAAATCATTTGCAATTGTAATGTTAATTTAACATGATGTAGCCACCAGTTGTCTCCATGCTGACAGAACCCATTGATTTTGGTTAGACAGAAAAACTCTGGGTTTCTTACCCTGGTTAGACCCAAGAATTCTGCATGCCACTGGTCTCTCTATCTGGCAGAACATGTGTGTGTCTGGAGCCTTTTGATCAAAACCAAACCACAATATCACTGCAGCACTTTGCTAAACTGAATCTTAAATATTGCAATTTAATATTGTGAAAATCAATGCAGTCAAGTATACAAAGCCCAACTGGAAAATCTGTTTTGTATGTCCAAGGAGAAACCTGTCCAAACTTACACAGCACACAAACATTTGGAAAAAGGCAAAAAAATAGACTTTGCAACTTTGCAGTGCTGTGCTTTTTGGCACTTTGTCAGGAGAGGGTTCTGCTCTCAGACATGTGGCTACTCTTGCGTTCCCGGGAACAGCAGCCCTGGCTCTGAGGAGCCACACAGGATGTCTGATGCCTCAGGAGTTAATCAAAATCTGTCTCTGCTCCCAGCCAAGCAGCAGATTTTGCTGTAGTGGTTAAAGAGAACATTGCTGTGACTGGAGGCTTTGCTTACCAAGTCTAATTACATTCCAATTCTAAGCTATTCCTAATGCATCTCAAATCCCAGAAATATTCTGGTCTCTTCAGCCCTTTCAGACGCTGTCATGAAAATAATCAGTAGAAGAAAAGAAATGTTTGGGCCTACCTATTTATCTTTCTTCATGTCTCATATCTTGAATGAATTTTATTTTACTGGGAAAACAAATGTAGTCTTGTGTCTGGAGGTGGACAAGCTCTTTCCAAACAATGCCTGCAGAAGAAAGGGTTGATATGGTCTTTTCATGCTTGGTCTCTCTCCAGATCACTGTAAGAAATGAGTAAATAAATGAAGTGGTAAAGGGGGCCAGGAGAGGAATAACACAGAGCCACAAAAAGTAGGTTCTACAGAATTTATGAAAGTAATTTATGGTGGGTTCTATGCATGAAGTATTTTTCTTTACCTCTGTCAGTAATAGGGAACAAAAACTATAGGAAAAAATCCGAAGACATGAAATATTGTCTTCCTTGTCAGAATATCTTAAAATAAAGGAAAAATGGTGTTAGAACTCTTGGGGGAAGAAAGACAAATATTTAGGATGGAAGTCAATGCACTGCAGGCCACAGGCTGAATTCTGAATTTTCAGAACTCGATACAACAACAGAGAAGGAGGGCTGCAAAAATGACTTTAAAGGACCCTTGCTCTTTCTTAGAATTTAGTATGGTTTAAAATGCCCCACCTTGTACACAGACACGCCAGTGTTTACTGTACGGAACACACTTCTCTGGGAAGTGATTGCATTCTGTTTGTACCTGGGGACAGCTCAGATGAACTCTATCCTTGCTGCATTTTCCCCTCAGCCAAGAATAAACTTCTGCTTGAGTACAAATGATGCTTTGATTTTCTGATGAAATCCTGCAAGAGCTCTCGCATAGAGCTGGTTTATGTCTTGGAAGCCTTTGAACATACTGTCTTGGATGCCTGCTTGGAAAGGCAAATGAATAAGCAATCACACATTGAGACAGGATAAACAGCACCACCAAAGGCAGCGTCCTAGTATTTCCCTGGGCAAAATTCTCACGTCTTTGAGTCAGGCTTCATCACCCTTTCGTCTTTCCTTGAGTTTTCCCTTTCATTACTCAGAGAAATTTAAGGTTCCTGTAGCTTCAGGTGACTACACCCACGTCTCAGCAGACGCAGGGCTGTGGAACCAAAGCCTTGTCATAAAGTGCTAAATATTACAAAGCCTTCCTGTTACACAGACCACATCCACCAACAGGCAGTTAGCAGATTGCAGCTGTTATCTGGTGTGTCTGTACCAATTCCATTGCTATCCTGTCCCCCAGCACTTTCCATTGGCTTGCTTTCTGCATCTCCAGCCCTTAACTTGAAATACAGTCTCCTTCTGGCTGGAGAAAGCTCTGCATTTCTCAGAGCAGTTCTTAACACTTATCTTCAGATAACAAACAATTTTTGAACCAGCTACTGAGAGACAGTGTTCCCTATGTATTTTTGTATCTTCTGACTGCGACTGTAAGCTCTCACTGAAGTTTGTGTTTGTGTTTTGGTTTTCTAATGCCTTTAGAGCTTTTATAAGGGCTCACTCCTTTGTGGATTCTCTTCTCTCACTTCAGAGACTCCTTCCCACTCCTAGGAGCCTACTTTCACAAAAGCCGAAGAACAGAATTGTCTGTCAGGATTCTATACTTTTCCCATAGCTGTAAGACGTGGTGCAAGCATTCAGAGCCCTCTGATGGACCCACAAAGAGCATTGCCAGTGAGGAAAAGAGTTAAACCCCCTGCAATATAGGGAAAAGCAAGCACTGCACAATGCTATTGCATGTCCACATGCCTCTGTGGCACAAGTGGTTCCACAGTGACCCTGGAGATGACTTCAGTTAGGGGAGACAACAACATTTCACGGCTTTAGGACCTCCCACAGGTGGGAAATTCTGGCCCTACAGCAGCCATAAGGGCTTTTACCACTGATATTTGAGAAAACATGTTTTCATCCATGGCATTTACTCTGTAAGAGACTCACTGATGTGCATGCTCTCTCTATATAACTGTGGATTATGAAGAAATATGTGAACCTCCAGGTTTGGTCATGGGCAATTATCAATCAGCAAAAGAATAAAGCTTGTCTCTGTTAGTGACAGATTTAGGCAGAAGGGTGAAACTTGAATAAAAACACATCATGAAAAGCCTATTTCTTTCTGGTCACTTCATCGAAAAGAGCCTTAAGCCACTGTGGTTTTCCCAGGCAGGTGCATGATCTTGTTATCCCAAGCAGCACGGTGGCCATCTCCTTTCAAATCAAAATTCAGGGAAGCAGGCCAGGGTCCCTCGCTGAAACACTTGACACCAGTACTAACAAATTCAGGATCAAAAGACATTGCTGGATTCAGGTAAGAGCGAGGAGTGCAGTGACTCCCCTTTTGGATTGTAGGCTCGTGGTGGTACAACTGCTCTGAGTGGGATTCAGATCTAAATTCCCTATCAGTGAGATGCATCTCCACCCAGATTCACATCCTGGTGAACTTGGACTCTGAAGCAGAAGAAAATTCAAGATTTACTAGTCGAGAAAGACAAAGGATCAGAAAGCATCTCTTAGGTTAATAGTTAAGGTACTCAGCTGGGAAGGAGAAGTCCTCCTTTTGATCCTTACACTCTTTCTGCATTTTTTCACTTATTCATTTCATGCATAACAGGAATAAAAGCCCAAGTTCTCCCCCTCCCTCCCAGGCACACACCTTAGGTTGGAAAAAATTAATATTTCAACTTTTTTTTCAGATGAACAACTACAAAAGCAACTCAATTGATGGATGCTTTATCTTAAAGTAAAAACCTTAGAGAAATAATGAAACAAAGAACATTTTCTAACTAGCTATCAAGAGAAAGAAACACAAATAATAGTGCTCTGAATCCTCTTTTTCTATTGTTTATTTGGCAATGTTGCAATTCTAATTCTTTACTCCTTCTGCAAACAAAACAGTGATGTCTTTACATCTTGTTTTACTGATCAATATACAGAAACCAATGCAAAAGGCACTTCCATAGCACCTTTCACCCAAAGTCTCAGTAGACTCTACAAATAGCACTTCAACTTGCTAACACAACAACCTCCTCCAATGTGCTAACAGCTCATTTTACAGCAGGTGAAACCAAGGCAGGGAGAAGTTGAATCATGTACCTAAGGTCACATAATAAATCCATCCTCTAACTCCAAAATATCTCCTCGGGTGTCTGAAGTCCACAAAACATTTACAGGGACTGCTTAAGGGAAAAACAAACTCCCTCAGATTTGCAGATGATTTTTAATGTAGTTGCCATCGGGATACTATTAATATACTTTTTTTGGTAAATAACATGCTCAATATAACACTTCTGAATATCTTCTGCTTTGAAAAGGAGAAGTGTAAAGCCTGTTTGGGCACTAGGAGCATCAGGTCACTCACACCAGGGCACAGTTATAAAAGCTGTAATGTAGCCAGGCTGGAAGAACAAGGACTGCCGTAGGACTTGCCAAAAGCCCTTCTGAACAGCTGAACAGTTTGGGTTTATCAATGCAGGTTTTGCTATGATGGTTTTTCCCCTCACCTGTTTCTGGCACATGTGCCCCTGTGTAAACTGGAGTGTGCAAGCTGAAAGAAAACAGCTTTGGGGAGGTTAAAGCATTAGACAAAGGGGTTGGCTTCCACTGCTAGCACTGAACTCCTGGGCAGAGATGAAATTCTTGGGCAAAACCCTGCAAACCATTATTTGACCAGGACAAACACAAACAGCAGCTCTCCCACACCAAACAAACGAAATCAGCCATTCCCTCATGGGTTTGCCAGATTTCTGCTTGACTTTGCTGACGAGGATTTACAGAGCAAATCGTGGCTTGTTCCCTCCAAGCCTGGTTTCCAGACTGCAGTTGGGAAGTCTCTAGAAAGGGACTATGGACTCTGTTAGATAAAGGAACCCTAATATAACCGTATTTACAGAATTAATCATTTCACTTTCTGTGTGATCTTCCATAAGGAACAAAGAGTCGAAAATTTTACATAATAACATGGCAAAATAATCAAGAGCAAATTAACTTATGTGTGTCACAGACATAATCCCTGTGAGGCTGATTTCTTCCTCCCGTAGTTTTAACAGTGTTTTTCATATACAGCAGTAATACAGTTTACTCTTCTGTAGGACATCAGCCTTGAGGAGACTGGAAATCTGAATAACACATGTAATGCCAGGGACAAAATTCAGAAGACCCAGGACCACTGCCAGCAGTGGGAGAAGATCCAAGGGAGAAAAAATTAAAAGAAACTGAGGAAGAAGCTTGAGCTTGTTGTGACCTTTTTCATTTAGCCATGCAAAGGAGAAAAACAGCACGAAATATCAGGCAATGCAAATATCTGCAATTTTTGGTCATTATTTACTGCATCACTACTGCTGTTTCTCTAAACAGAAGTCATTATTTACCTTGAAACTGATTAAAGATCTTGGCTACGCAAGGCAAACTGCTAAGTATAACTGAGATAAAACTAAAACTACAAACTTACAAATTTACTCTATTCTTCTGTGAGATTAGCTTAGTTTTTAATTTTTGTATGCAAATTAAACTATTTAAATGAGAAACAGGCATACAAATGTATCTATATTAAAAGTTGGACGTAATTAACTGTGCTGAATTTAAATTATATAAGCTAGCAGGACTTCCCATACACAGACAAGGTCTAAGTCATGCTACAGAAATTTGCTCCCCTAAGCAGCTTGCTGGCAATGCCTTTGATGTAAAAATTTATAAAAATAAATACTTGTGTGAATATTCACAATGTCTTTTCTGCAACCATTTTTCTCAATTACTGATAACAGATTAATGAGAAATTAGCAATGCAAACGCATTTCCCTCCCATTTTCATTCAACTTGTATATAATAATTCTGTGGCATTCAGTGAATATTAACAAATTAAATGGACAAGGACTGGAAACAGCTCTTGCAAGGAGAAATAGGTACAACTTCTTAATTATTCAGATTACAGATCTCCACATGAAAAAGCTCACCCCAAAATCAAAGCAGAACCTCAGAGACTCTGTTCGTAACACATTGCAGGTCTATCAGCAATTGCAATTACACAGCATGGCTGAAATTAGAGCAGGCCATTATCTCCATCCTGTGATTTGTTTAAGCAGAAGACACCTGTACGCCACAGAAAAGCAATCACTCCATGATTGAAAAGGGAAACAGATGGAGATGGGTGAAACACACAGAGCCCAGTTTTACAGCAGAGCCAAGAGCAATTTCAGCTCATTGAAGAAGAAACACCTCTTTAATGATGACATTAAGGATCTAAGAGCAAAGTCCAGTTGCACAGTCATTACACAGAAATTGTCATGAGATGATAAATAGCAACTGCTTTTGGTAATATTCCTCCCTGTTGAGGGGCCAGGCCAAGGAGGATACAGAACTGAAGCCTGATCTGGAAGATTAATATGGCGCTCATGGGAATTTCCCCGCCTTGCATAATGTTCAGAACTAGAGAAAAGGAGAAAATTCAAAGTGCAACAAAAGCCTCCTAGGAATACTGGGGAGAGAAAAAAGGAGTGAAACTAAACAAAAAACAGTGCAGGGAATTAAAAACCTACTCATGAAGGCAAGAGGAGCTGAGCTGTACCGACAGCTCCATGTCCAAGGCTTCTGCAGAGAAGCCTTACATGGCATAGCTTCAAGGGAAAGGGATGGATCTACCAGGGCACAACAGAAGTCAAATCCAGGCTGACACAATCATATATTCAGGGCACACCACTGCTGATTAACCACCGTGCTAGCTGATCCACACATTTGGCACCATTTTAAATAAACATCTGGATTATCGAAGGGCGAAAATAAACAGTCTTTAAATGAAAGGCAAGATCTGAAAAAAATGAAATTCAGTTACCTTCCCTTAGACCTCTGAAACTCAGTCCCAAAATTGCAATGAGTTGCTGGACTGCTGCAGAAGGCCTTAAGCTTCCTGAGCAGGGTTCATACTTTCAAGTAAGGACAAATAAATGCCAGCAATAACAACAATCAAACTTGAGAAATGCGTGCACTGGAAGACACTTGCCTAGGAAACTGCAGAGGGCAAAATCTGGGTTTGAGGACTGCAATGCAGGATTTGTTGGCAGGGCTGTTGCTGTATTTTTTAGTGGCACTGACCCCAGAAAATAATGTCAAATCCTGGAATTTAGGATTTTCATGGTCTGTAAAATTATAGGGTAAATACTCAGCCTTCAACAACCCAGAGTATTTTCAGCCCCATAAAGCATTAGAGAGCTTCCAACTGCTTAGAAGAATGGATCCCATCCTTAATTTTGCCCTAAGGCTTTATTCTACATTGAATGGGTCCACCTCATCATACACTACCAGACCTTAAACCTGGCTTGGTTAAACACCCACATGGCCCTTTGCATTTAAAGGGATCTGCAACTCAAGATGCCACAATATTTCCAGGAAAGGCTGTGTCCTTCTGTACACTTCCCAAATTTCCTATATTATAGGACCTCTTCCCATAATGTAAATATCAGCACAACCTGTGGGTTTGGGGACAAGGACAGTCTTCTGTTATAGGGCAACAGGGGTTTTTTGTCTGCATATATGAAAAGGCTGGATAATGGCATCCAAAAATATGCTACAGAGAGAAAATCAGGGCCAGGAGGTGGCACGAATTTCTCCTACTGATGCACCCGTAACTGTTCTGATCGGCAGATGGAACTGAGCATGACCTGCTGCAAACTGTCTAACCTTCTTCTTGTGTCCAACTGATCTTTTTTTGTGTCCCTCCCCCTTTTCAATCCAAACAGCTGACAAAGTCAACGATGACTTCTACACGAAGCGCCGGCACCTGGCCGAGCTGGCGGCCAAGGGGAGCCTGCCCCTGCACCCGGTGCGCCTGGACGACGAGCGCGCCTACACCATCGACAGCGGGCTCACCAGGCAGAACGGGCACAAGGCCAGGATGGGCAAGATCCACACACACCCGCTGGGCTACAATGCCCACTACAAGACCTGGGACCCCACCGACCAGTCCCTGCGGAGGCAGGCGTATGCAAACAAGGGGAAGCATGGGATGGGAGACCCCACGCTAAGTGACCCGCTGACGACCCGGAGCCAGCACTACTTGGGCCCACAGCCCTACTTCATAACCAACAGCAAGACAGAAGTAACTGTTTGAGTTTGTTTTCTTCCTTTTACTTTTTTTCTCTTTTTTTTTTTTTTTTAAAAAAAATGAAATCCTTTAAAAACCACATGCAAATACACACATGACACAAACACTCAACCGGAAGGCAAAAAAAAAGAAATTTAAAAAATATAAAATTAAAAAAAGAAAAAAAAAAGGAAATGAAAGGAAGGAACTTCCACCTGGACACTCTTGGTATCCAGCCAACTGTAGGCCGAAGAGTGGGTTAATACCATTCAGCAATACACACTGAAGGTTGAATTATAAACTCCATTTGTATTTCACAATGGAACACAAATCCTTGTGACTAAATTTTTTTACTTGAAACTAAAAATCCATGATGAGAAGTAGCACAATCTAGAGAAACTTTATGTCTGCTTAAACATTTACACTATGTTCCTGCCTTGAGACAGAGGAAGAGAGAGAGAACAATATACTGTAATATATTATTTCAGAGAGGAATTTTGTATAAAACCTATTAATAATCACTAGACCTGTGAAAAACTGAGACCAAACATCTTGGTACAATCCCTAACATCTATTATTGTACTTTCACACCATCCTATAGAGAACGCAAAAAATATATATACAATAAGGGACAAAGACACTTTCACAAGGAATTTATGAAGACTGTTACAATTAAGAGCATATGGGACCTTTCTGGCTGGTAGAGAATTCTGCAGGATGATAACAAACAGCGGAAGATTTTATTTCAGTTTACTTCATTTGATTTGAAATTTTGGGAACCTCCAAAATAAGAAGAGACATATCATATGACACAGAAAACTGCTGGGGGAATAAGGGCATCAGAATATTCCCTCTCAGTCCTCCTGTTTTCGGGCAGATGGTAACAATTCTCACTTTGCAGATTGTCAGGATTTTTTCTTCACCTAAATGTTTTGCCTATCTTCAACTGCTTTGGACTGAAATTAAGCGTGGGTGGTGCCTTTACTGTATTACTATTGTTCAATGACAGTCTTGTTCTTCAGAGTGACCCCTCTGTTCCTTTAAGCTATTTCCTCACGTTTTGCTAAGGATGACAAGGGTTCTGCCCTACTCAGCCTCCCCTGTTTGTCCCGAAGGGAAACTGGACTACATCTCCATGCAGTGGTTGCACAGTCAAGACTATTAAGTTAGCCCCTTCATTTGCCCAGTTTAAACCTTTTCCCCCCTAGTCTCTCATTTTGTATTTGCTTTTAGCCATGGTAGTTCTTTGTAGTTCAACTAAATGTTATATGGTATATTGTCTATTGTTTGGCTTTCTATAGTGGCGTTCCCTCTTGGTGGACTATTTGGTGGAAAAGTCTGATGGTCTTGCCTCAAACATCAAAGAGATCTGGGTTTAAACTAAATAAACAATTGGACTCATGGTCTTGACTGTGGTTCTGATGAGCAGGATGCCTTGTTTGTGAGTGAAACCACTCCTGAACTGGGCACTGGCAGTAACTCACAGTCCTGGGCCTGTAAAAGCTTCGGCACCTCCACAAAGGTAAACAGAGCTGGGATGGGATGGCAGGCAACACATTCAGTCTTTCACTTAAATTCCTGCCCTTCCCCCAAAACAAGTCATTTGGCTAAATCCTAACTAGCTGTCTTACTACAGTTGCGTTCTCACCAGCTGTCAGTTCTTCAGGAGATTAGTTTTGGAAGAGCATGCAGGGAGGAGCGAGAACTGTTGTGTTGTAAGAATTGGAAGCGACATTTCTTACTGTACTCAACTGACTGTCAGTGCTTCTTCTTAGTCAAGGATGCAAGGGCTAAGAATTTGAAATCTGGTTAAATGGAGATACCATTCTTCTAGCTATATTAAGGTTGATTTGCATCCTGAGAGCACCGGTATCTCTCCATAAGCGTGCTGCTAAATTTTATGATCCTGTGTTTTAAGACTATCAGAAGTGGACAAAGCCCACAAGACAAATACTTTGCACACAACCCAGATTCTCCACTATCTTACTTTTATTCCTTTAATCTTTATTGCCTTCACAACTGGCTGACTTAATTTGACCCTTTATGGAATGTTGCTGTTAATCCATATGCTTTAGATACACATTACAGCTGCACTCTAATTCACACAGGTTTCGTGTAACTTGAGCATATTTTATGTGGAAATATTTTAGTAACTGTATGTTCTGTAAGTAAACCCGTGTTAATACTTGTTAACTACAGAGTTTATGATACCAATAATACTTCCTACAATAAAATGTTTGTTTGTTTTTTAAGAATGTTTATTTGTAAACATATGTATTCACTATATTAATATGAATTTCTTACCTGGCAATAAAACTGATTCTAAGTGAATCCAACTTGCTGGCTCATTGCTACACTTATATCATTGGGCCAATTTTTGAGCAGTAACTGAGATTCTGGAGCCTCTCTCTGCAGCCAGGGAGATTCATCTCAGCACAAATGATGGTTTGCCTCTGCCACGGTGATCAAGAGGTTCTTTGGGAAGCAGCTGCATATTATATGCATTACAGAGGAGCTGGATGTTGTTTAAGGTCCCTTCCAGCCCTAACCATTGAATGATTCTATGAATGCCTGTTACGTGCAATGTAATGTATGTAATGTAATACATACAAGCCTTGCAAAGCCTCACATGCCTTGTGAGCCTCCAAGCACCACACACACCTTGTGTCCCTTGATGAGTTACCTCCAGTTTTGGGGACTTAAAAAAAAGATAAGCATGCACAGGGCCAGATGCAGATCCTTATGAATACATGGGATTTTTGCAATTTTCTTCAACCACATCTAAGGATTGCAAATAACCAATAAGAGCAAAGGAAACACTGATATATATTGCTTCAAAATGCTTATATGTTGACTACAGAAGAACCTGTAAATAACATCTTTGTACCAAGGTGGCACTGTTAGTGGTACCAAGATGTTCTGCTGGAACAGGAAATCCTTTACAGGCTTCTAGTACTGATAATGGCTCGGAACCCTGACAGTGAACAGAACCTCAGTGGAGGGTTTGGGCAGCTTCTTCTCTTCTCTTTGCTAAAATTCTACTGATTAAAGTTCAGGACTAAAACAAGGAATCAGGATACCCAGTTTCAGAATTCCCTTAGTGCACAACCTGGTATGAATTTCTTAGACAGTTTATGATTCCTAAGAATCCATGACACGTTATCAGAGGGAAAACAGCAATTCTAAAGTGTCTGGAGTTAGCCATTTTAAACAGTAGAAAAATCTCCTTTTCAATATACACCTTTATGGGTGCCAGGAAAGAGTTCATACAAGCCCCATTTCTGGTTACAGAAGTGTTTCCCTGCCGCAGGTACAGCTGCAGAAACAGCCCTAATCTGCCAGAGGGCTCAAGGGAGATGTACAGAGTGTGGTCACACTGTCAGGAAAATTCTGGGCAGCCCTGCAACCCACAGGGAACCGCGGGGAGCCCAGTGGAATACAAGCCTAACCCACAGTACACATGGCTTACTGTTACAGCTCCACCAACCCATCCAATGCACATGTTTCTATCAGCAAATTCCTGACTGAATCACAGACAACAAAAAGGACAACTAGTAGAAGTGTCTCTGCATAGGCTTTTGTTCTTCCAGACACATGAAAAAAACCCCCTCCAAGAAAAGTGCTCCTGTGTGTTTCTGCATGACTTTTCCTCTCATGTTTGCCTGACCCCTCTTGTCACCACGAGCAAGAACTGCACTGGGCTCCCATAAGCATTTCTTTTGTAGGGCTCTTTGATATTAACACAGATGCACTGCACTACAAACAGAAAAGTGCACTGTCACAAAATGATGATGTTCCACAGCCAGAGCTATGGAGCCTGAAAAGTGCAAAGGCTATCTGGTTTAGAGCCCTTTACCCTGGGAACGTCTGTTCTCATGACTAAACCTACAGAGCCTGATCCTCAGCTTACAAGAACTGAGGATGTGGTGGCTTACATAAATAGAGGATCAGGTCTCATGAGATTTCACACTACGAGGTGTTTCCACGACTCAGACTTTAGATTTTAATAGATCCAGGAAAAGATTCATGCTTTGCTCTGCTCTTATAGAATGGTTATTGAATTTTGGATACTAAATAAATAACCCTGGTAGACAAATCCCTTTTGTACACAATCCTCTGCACTTTATTTAATCCTGGTCTCTACACTTAAATACATGAAGGACTTCCAGTGATAAATATAGTCTTCACTGTAATTATATCATCTTTCTATTTGGCATAGATAATTTTATTTTTCTAAAAACAGTTATGACAGGAGCCATTATTGTATTAAACTATATAATCACATATATCATTCACTGCTGAAAATGTGATAATAGGACAAGATCCACATTATTAAAAAGTGAACATTGTTATTTTTATGAATGGAAAAGTCATGCATTTCTAATATGAAAAGTGTCTGTAAAAACAATTCCTGGAATTCATGCATTATGCTTTAGAGATTTCCAGACTCAAATTTTGCTCAGCCTGCAAATAAGATGTGCCCCCATGCCTGTCAGTTTAACCTGGACGGTGAGCACTGAACCAGGCATTCCCCCCATCCAGCTGCACCGATCAACACCAGGACAAAATTAGGATACCGGTTCTATCCCATGTCTGCACAAAAGCTGCCGGCAGACAAATGCAGCTGATGGATCCAGGAAACACTTGTGCAGAGGATGCACCAGGAAGAATGTGACACACCTCAATCACCTGCACTGGCTCTGCCGTGCTAGCAAAGCATACGGCAGATGCATTCGTCACCAATGACAACACTTTGACGCTGGAAGAAAAGAACTCCTGACCCTAGTTCTGGGGATGCTTCCTACATCAGAATCTGCCGAACAGAGAATGCCTGGACAGGCCAGGGCTCCCTGCACAGGCCCTTCACATCCCACAGCTGCTCTTCTAGCAAGGTAGTGGTGTTGCTTCAAGAGAAATGTGTTCTCCCTTGAGTTTGTTTGCATTTTTCACCTTCAGACCTGAGAGTCCCTTTCTGGGAAGAGGAGCTGTAGACTTATGCTTACCTGAGGCTGAGATAGATTTAAACCCCAAATCTATTACTGCTACTCTTGGTTTACATAACAGTAAAGAATGAGATACTACTTGTACCTAAGTGCATGAAGCAGTGTTGTAGTAAGTCTGGTCCCTCACAGATGCATGAAGAGGCTCTGTACCTCTTTCTTGCAGGTAACTGCAGGCCAATTTTGCATCCTAAACCAAAATCATTTTGCAAAGGGCTTTGGGGTTTTTTTGTGGTTTTTTTTTGTTTAAGTAAAGGTAAAATTCAGTTTGTGTCTATCCAGGCTTTAACAACGCACTCACACTGTTACACACAGTTGCATCTGGCCTATTTAAGTCCACACTAGCTGCTCTCTCTTGGCAACTTCACCTGCATTTAAATTGTAAGAGGCATTGCTGCTCATTAATAGGGGCTGATGTTGAGCTGGCAGAGTTCATCTTCCGAACCTGCACATTAAGCCTTGTGTACATCCCTCACAATAAATAAGGCTGGGAGCACAATAGGTTATTAAAAGTGATGATTTCTAATCAAGGGAGAATATCAGGCAGTGCTGCTGCTGTTTATTGTGAGGTTCAGCTACAAACTAGAAGTGACAAAGGGTGATAATCACAAGCCTTTCAGGGGTCGCTGGCAGCATTATTTGATCAAGGCAAGTCCTCCCAAGCAGCAGGTGTGCCAGTGGAACCACTCACACTCCCTGAGCAGAAGCACATTCTCTGCCTTTTGGTCTTACACTAACATTTGGATCACAGTAGTTATTTGAGAGACTTGGGCCAATTTTAGTGACTATATTCCCTGAAGTAATTGGTCCCCAGGGGAAGGAGCACTTTACCTGCTACTTACTGTTTCTTTAGGCAAGAGAAACATTGCCAAAACTTGGCAGGGGAGTTGGAACTAGATGATCTTTAGGGTCCCTTCCAATTCAAACCATTCTACAACTCTATGATTAATTGTGCTTCTTTCCCCTGCCACTTGCGAGAGAAACCAGGCTTTACTTTGTCCTTCCAGGGGTAAGGAGAGAGCTCAAGAATGGCTGCTTTTCTGTCTCTTTTCAAGACAGTGTTATAATTCAGCTGGGATTTTTCATACACACTCTGCAGGAGACTGCACTGACTGAGCACAGAGACAGCTTCTGCACTCCCTCATATACTAGGAATAAAAAAACCATGCAATGTAAAGCCAAAAAGGCAGACTGGATTTCAGTAGCACCACTACTGGCTTTGCCATACCCTGCAGTTCAGTGGCTACTTTCCACCACCCATTAGAAGAGGCCAGAACTTGGTGGTATTTTCAAAACTGATGTTCTCCAGTGAAATCCTTCAGTCTCCTGGAGCACCTCCTCACACCCAGCACCTCACCTGGGCTCTCACCTTCCACACCAATGTAGTACTGTTAGGGAAAACACCTCTCTCTGTGTACCCATGTGCATGCACACACACATTTTACATCAAGCTCTTGAGCTTTCCAGCCTGACTGCCCAAAACATTTCTGTTTGCAACACCATCAAAAGGTAAGACTGATTTGGAAAATCCGTCTCCCTACATTTTGGTGTCCTTACATCAGTTTTGAAGAGAGAACCTGCATCCCTAATTTACTGCTTTTGAAAATGAAATACTGAAGAATGTAACATTCTAAAGAAGAGACAGCCTAAACTTCAGGGATGAAAACTGTCCTTTAGGGCTGTAATGTCTTTCACCATTAGTGCTTGGGGAATGATAATATTAAGGATGATAAAGAGTAACTTGACAGGATTCATTAAGGCAGAGACAGCATGTGTGTGCTATTATGCACAAGACTCTGCACAGGTCTGCCTAGGCAGAGAAAACTGTTCTGATTTTTACTAACAGTGAATTATGAGTTTGTGGGCTGGGGTTTCTTCTGTTCTAAAAGTTGAATCTAAAAGGCACAAGGCCAAGAGTGCTGCTAACAAAGGTGCCCTGTTGAACACAGCAAGTGGCACGACGCTGTGCAGCACGACTCTACCAGCAAAGGCCCTGGTCCTGAGTTGGCGGCAGACCTGTCAGCGTGGGGAACACCAAAACCCACAGACAACACACATTCACTCTGTGATATACAGAACTTTCAGACTCCACTACAAGCGATTTTTCTCAATCTGACACCAACTAAATGGTACAGAAAAGGAAAGGCAGCAGATCCACCACAGGACTGCACAGATCTAGGCTGAGTCACAGCTGAGACTGCAGCTCAACAACATAATGGCTGCAACGTTGCCTTGTAGAAAAACACCATAATCCTGCCAGCACCTCATCTACCTGGTTGTCTCGTAGCTTTGACACAGCCCACATGAGCAGGGAACACGCCACTCTCAGGCTGTGGCTTTGCTCCAACGTGCGCCTTCAGAGCCCTGGTGAAAGACAGCCACTCCAGCCATTAGGATACCCCAGGCTGCACAGAGTCAAAGTGCATGTATAAATCTTACCACTTTCTTCAAACAACAAAATATATTGAATTTTGAGGCCCAGTTCCAGTTCCCTTGGGATTTGCTCCTAGCTTCTTCAAAACTCCTGTCTCAGAGACTCTTTAGCTTCGACTCTTAGTTAATGTTTAGCTGCTTACCTATTGAGATATTTTTCATGTTTCTACACAAAATGTGTCACACTAAATATGAGTGTTCCTCAGGTTGTTACTTCACTGTGTATAATGTATTTTATTATTAACTAATGATTTTATTAGATATCATTCTTCAAAGACAGCAGTATTGAAGGATTATTAGCAGAAAATGCCTGTTTATCACCACCAAACATACTGATAATCACAGTTCAGTTACTTTTGGGGTTGTGCTTCATTGATAGGTTAGTAATATAAAAATTCACTTTTTGAAAAGCTTCTATATACACCATAAAAGCTATTCTGCCATTTTAAACACATTTCTTTTCATAATAGGAAGAGAATACATTTACATTTGCAAAAAGATTGTGTCTGTATGTGACAGATATGTGTCTGTGAGTGAGCAGGTAGAGAAGAGGGGATGCTACACTTCGGTAAATGGATAACATCAAATGTTTTTCCAGCTCAAATTTCATTCCTCGAATCTATAATATTACAGCCACAACCCCTGTATAATAATTTCTCATACAGGAACACTACAGAGGTTGGAGCGTGGCCAATGCTTTTAGTCAGCTGCAGGGAAAGATGAAGTTGACTTTCCAATAATGATTTCCAGGGTGTTCTATTACATTTGTTCACTCTTTGACAGTGACCTTTGAGGATGGGTCACAGTTTCAGACAGAGATGAGCTACAGAATGGCAGAGCTATTCTGTGCAAAATATTATGGTAATCAACAGCCTCAAAAACACTTTTGTATAGTCTTATCTGGAAACGGGAGGAATATGTACCGCACTTCATATATACATATAGATATATACAAATACACACACATATGAGGGAAAAACCCCAAAACCAAAGAGACAAACATGGGCAAGAGCCTGGCGTGCAGCACCTCCTGTTATCACTGCCAGCATTACAGAACACTCACCAAAGGGCCCGCTACCAACACGGACAGAAGCAAGCTGGCATTGATACGTTTCAGCAGACAGAGGACATTACTTCATAAAGAGGCAATGTTTACCCTTTCCCCTCTGCACTCCCCTTGGTGTTTGGTTGGGTGTTTGTGATTCTCTTTGGCTGGCAGATTTTGGGTTTGCTAACAGAATGACCATATTCCTGTCAAAAACCAAAAAGCAGAGGGAAAAACAGATTATCAAAAACATCCACTGGATTGCAAGGAAGGTTACGAAACTTCAAAAGTGACTAGGCTGCAGTAAGGTAATAGTGCTGCCTGTTAATAACCGGAGAAGTTTTACACCATCTGCTGATTTCCCCTTTGTCAGCTGCACAAGGGAACCACATGAGAGACACCATAATAAACAGAGGTATTTTTTCTCTCTTGGAGATCATAAGTCTCCAGAACCTGTGGCATATATGTTCACTTACACCCAAGCTGTTAATATATACAAGTGAGAAGAGAACCAGTATTTTTATCAATGTGGAATAGCAGCTGAGACAGACAACACAACCTCCGCAGAGGGACATATCCATATGTTACACAATAATGAATGCCAGAAAAATAATAGTGTTGGGGCTTTTCTTGGAGAACTCTATGCAGAGGCATTTTAACTAGAGGTCAAAAAACTATTGTCAAAAAACCCTGTAAAAACTGACATAACATGAGATCTTAAAAAAACCCCAAACTCACAAAGCATTTGCAAAGTGCCTGCTCTACACTAAGCCCTAGGCCTGCTTCTGTTATCCAGGTGGGACATACCCTTCCTCCTGCCAAAGCCCTGCTACGCACATACTATATTCTTGATCACTTCTGTTGCCTAGTAAAGGTTTTGGCGGTTGCTCCCAATTCAACACTTGAAGCACAGATGGGAATAAAAAGCATCTTATCTCCTAGCATACGATTCCATATCATGTTTTCTACTATTTTCAAGCTGTACATTCTCTCAAGCTGCATGAGATGCCTGTTTCCCTTGGGAGACTATTTCACATACACACAGAATCCTAATTCCTCTGTGTATATTCCTGCATGTAAGGCTTGAAGCTGTGATAGAGAAAGGAGCCCTCTGCTCTCATCTGTTTTCATCTCATTCTTCCAGCAACAGGAGGAAGAATTGCCAGAAAGCTGTTTCATAGGTTCTCATCCAAAACTTCAGACCAACTGCAGTGCTAGCAGGGAAAGCACTTCTGGTGCTTTGTTGGTAAGCAGAGAAAATTCTCCTGAGCATCCTGACAGAGGTGCAGATTTCTGTTCTGAATTCTCCCACTGACATCCTAAAATGTCTCATTTCTAATGGTAAGGTCTCCCATCTAAAGATGGCAAGTAGTAGTAGATATTATATACTCTATCAACATTTCTTATTCTGTCTTGTGCCACTTTCACCATAAATCAGGGAAATGTGAGTTAAATTAGACCACCGTAAAATCTGGCCATAATGGAAGAACATAGTTATCAGCAAGTCTCTAATAAACCACAAAGAGGAATCAAGGAACATTCTTCAAAAGTTTACTTTTAACTATCAAGATGTATTTGTATTTCATTGTCTATGTCAGAAAGGAAAAGCACTAAATGTACAGGTAACTCATGTCAGTTTAAAAAAAGGAAAGCAACGTGAGAACCAAAGAGTATTCAGCACACATCACAGTGGTATGAACTAAGCAGGACAGTGTGCTGAGGACTATGGCACAGTATCACACACACACTTATTAACCACAGCAATAAGAGCACAGACACAGAAGTTTCAGGATAACAGCTCAGGCAGCAGAACTGCAAAACACAGGGCTTGGAATTATAACACTATCCAAAGCGACTGCGAGTCAAGAAAACCAGACAGGTGAAATCACATAAAGTAATGTTCCCCCTGTGCTCAGCTGCAGTACTGTGCCAAGCCTTGGCCATCATGCTTCCAGAGATACCAGGGAGTGCCAGCAAAGAAAATATCAGTGAGGTTATTGTGATCAGTTATTACTTAAGCAATGGGAATGAATAAGAAAAGGCATAGAAAAAACAAACTGTGAGGAAAACAACAAAAAAACCCTACAGTTTTTCATGCTAGAGAACAGATAACTGAAGGGAGATTCTATGTACAGATTACCTGTTTAGTAACAGTGCAGGTGAGGAGTGACAGAGACAAACATTGGGGTTGGCACTGGTCCCTTGATATTTAAAAAACACAGAGGCATTTTTTGGGTTTTTAGAAGAAGACACAACATAGTAATTGACAATAAATGGTGTTTTAGATGACATTATTATATCTATGTAAAGAGTTGCTGAAAAGAGGGAAATAATACACACCACCAGAAACAGGAAAACCTCTTGTTGGTGTAAGCGCCATTTAGTCAAGTATTAGAAGAAAACCCTTTTGAATGGCATGGAATGACAAGCAACGAAATGCATTATATACAGAGCCTGTGGAGTTTCCTTTGCTAAATGATTTTAAAGAAACATTGAACTGATTCTGTCAAGAATGATTAGATACTCTTGAACCCTTCCTGAAGAAAGATGGGCCATTCAAAGGCCATTAGAGCTGTTCTATTATTTTCTCTGCCAGGCCTAAAGCGAAGATTGGACAGAAAGTCTCTTCCCCTGGGAATGAGTTTTTTCTCACCTTTCTTTCACCAGTCAGTAGCAGATGAAAGTTGCAATTAGTAGCACAGGGGTAACTGATGTCTCCCCAAAATCCAGTGTTCTTACTGCAATTGCAAATGAGTGCATTATGTCACCCAGACAGATTTACACAACAGCTAAAAGCACATATATTCAGACACACTACAGACTGTCTGGGAACAAAGAATCCTGAGGCACTAACTATTTTTACTGTCTTATTATACATTGCCAGTATCAACTTCATTCATACATTTAACAGTAGCTCTTTCATTCCAGGTCCTTACCTGGCAGCCAGCCACAGCCTTTAAAAGGTCAAAATCCTGATCACCAATATAGCATCCCACACAGATGACGTGATATCAGAGGTAAGGGAAGAACCCGCCTCTACAAGTCATCTTAGAGCTACAGTCTGAATAAATCATGACTCTGAATTTCATGAAAGCATTTGAAAGGGCAGAAGAGTACAGAGGGGAGGTAGGAAGGGCTTTGAACCAAGGAGCAAGACTGGGCTTCCAAAAAACACAGGTTTCATTTCCTGGTCTGGAATGGACTCGCTTTACCACTGAGGGTGAATCAGCTCATTTTCTGTGGTATTAGTTCAGGTAAAGAGTGGGGATATAAATAACCTATGTGTAATGTGACTTAGTTCCCTGGGACAAATAATGTAGCCCACACTGTTAAAGAGAGAAAAGTAAGGAAAGAAATATATTCCAAATTGCTCCCAGTAGAGAACACAGAGAAACTCTAGGCAGTCCTGAGAAGCATGCACAGGGTTAAAGCCCCAAACAGATAAATTTACTGAGAATTCAGGCAATGATGTCACTTTGACCAAAAGTTGGCCTTAAGACAAATAAATGGGCTTTCACTATTCCCTGCAGGCACATTTGCTGTCCCTTGGCACCAAGATGAAATCATAATGCTTTGTAATTACAGATAAAAGGGATTTGACATGAGAGCTCTTCAAACGAGCCAAACATCCTGGAAAGTGAAAAAAAAAAACAACCAAAAAACAAACAAAACAAACAAAAAACCAAACAAAAACCCAACAACTTGCTTCCATACTCGTTCTCTGGACTCGAGAATAACCATCAGGACAATTTTCTTATTATTAGCAGCTGTTCAGAAATCAGTACCAGATTCATTAGTTAAATCAATGGGCTTTCCCAGAAAAAAAGAAAATTATGGAAAGAGGAGGATTCGAGAATAAATTAGTCAGATTGCAACAACGTCAAAAACATGAAAATCTACAGCTCTGGTGTGCAGAAGTTACACCAAAACAAATGCCACCAACAAAAGATATATTCCAAGCATAAATGAATAACTCAGAGTGTAACCACCCATTCCTTTGACAGCACAGAGGACGGACTCACCTACTCAAGCAAAGACTCCTCTGAGAAAGATTGCAGGGATGCAACAGAGCAAAATCGGGAAACATTTGCACTGCTCTGTCTGTAATTTAAACACAGCTCTACATTACAGCTGAGGACATGTTGCCATCACCCTACAAAGGACAGGATGACAAAAGGTGACCTACAGTCTTTGCCTTCCTATTTTCCTACGACAAGACGATCAGGCAGGTGAGTCAATTGCCAAAGATCAGCCGTGTAACCAGGGCACAGCAGTGGGTGGGGTGCGTGGCTCTCTGCTGGGGCTCAGTGGGAAACCTCGCAGGGGTCACTCTGTGAGTGGTCCCTGTCTGACCCCGTTCTGAGCCCTGGCTGCAGCAGAGGCACTCAGCAAGGCTGGTGACACTGGCAGAAGGGACTGCCCTCCTCTTTCAGGAAACTCCAGCGATCCAGGCTATTGGCATTAACCCACTACGGAGAAAAAGCACTACAAAATAAGTGCAAGTTGAATTTATATCAACAGTACAGATGTGCATGTGAAAAGGATAGCCCAAAGTCATACTTACAAAGCATGCCCATACACATTTTTATTGCTGAAGTACAAAAACTGTTTAAAAATCTAACTGCAAGTACTGCACATTAAAAACCCAAGCATGGTAATTCTTTTCTCAGTGAGTTTGCCAATAGCAAATGAGGCCCACATCAGGAAACTCAAATTAGAACTAGCTGTGATTATTTTAATTTTATCCTTTAAAGCCTTTTCTAAAAGATCAAAACAAAAGCATTCTGTCTCCTAGGATGAACTGTTTCCTCCCAGGTATTTTATCTTTCAAATGTGAAATACTTTGGCTTAAATAACACAAACTACAGATGTGACTGCAAATGTGCATCTGAAAAAAATAATCAGACCTAGTCTAGTACTTCATATAAGTTTTGGCCACTAATTTCCTATCTGCTGTCAATGCTTTCTTTGACACTGTTTTGCCCTGGTTTTGCTGTTTGTATGAGAATCATTGTCTTCAGTTTGGTAAACCCATATCGTGGCCTTTTTTAGTAGAGGGTTGGGAGGTGTATTGAAAAGTAACATTAAAACAGGACTTTTACCCTCCCCTGTCCTAGGGAGGATTTTCTCTCATACATTAGTTTTCCATAAGTGCCTTTATGCGCTCTCCAGCTCTGTAAGCAGTAGCAGAATACACATGATTGGATAAAACATGATCTCCAGCTCTAATGGAAGCTTGCAATGAAGACAGATATTTCATAATGTCTAGAAAGATGGATAGCAAGTCAGACAGCATTAAAAAAAATAGACGGTATCAATCTACATAATATCATTCTCTGTCAAGGAATGGGCTATCTGAAATGTGTGTAAACAGCAGTATTATTCATGGTTAAACCACAGTGTAATTGCTCGCTGGATTTGAATGAGGTTTCCCTGAATATAAATGAAGAGACAAAGAGAAGATAAAAGCAGCATCTGAAGCTAGAAACCAAAAGCCTAAAATGAAAATGATCAAGTTAGATACATTTCCTCTTATTGTGTGCGTGAATACGAGTGATTATTAAAGCAATAGATCTGTAACAGTGGCCAGAGTGAAGTACAATGCAGAAAGAAAAGTGTTTCCCAATTCCATCCTGCCAACGTGCCTCAGCCTTGACACCCAGCATTATTGCCAGTGGAACCCTAAGCCTCTTTTAAATAGAGTCTTGAAATTGCTTCAAACTGTATCAGGAAACCCGGTGATTTTTAGGAAGATAAATGATTGCAGAACCCTCCCAAATCCATATCCCTTTGTGCCAAGGGAAATCTAATACCCGGGTCACTGGTGCTAAGAGGCATCAGCCAGGCCTGCCACATCTCCGGTGTGTTGATTATTAACTGGAAACTGTAACAAGGAACAGAAGGCAATTTAATCTGCCTTTGTCAGTGTGTTGCCGTGATTTGGAGCGAACCCAAGTGAGCAGCAATGCTCAACGTGCAATTCCCTGGTGGGAAACTGGAGCAGGAGGATTATGCCTAAACCCTTCCAAAAATCAGCAGTTGAAAATGCAAAAACACCAATACGTGAAGTGACCCACCTGAACTGCATTCCCATATCGTACTGGGACCTGATCCACTGCGCCCTCAAGGCAGGCGGAAACCAGTATGGGAACTGCCCTGACACCCTGACAGGAGAAGATTTGGCCTGAGGCAGCCTGACAGGAGAAGGAAACCTCTGCACTGGTGGCCAGTGCGGAGACGATGGGAGGACTGACATGGCAAACCCAACAGAGCAGCCAGGAGTGGATGTAGCAAACTCCTATCAACGAAAACAAACAAGACTGTGTTCTCCCAGACAGGCATCTCTGTAAGGAGCAGGTGGAGTTTGGATTTACCTGGGCTAATCCAGGCTGTCTCCTCCAATACAGCCATGAGGGCAATGTTAATAACAAAATACAGCAGCAAAGACGAAGGGGCAAGAGCAGGAAAAATGTTCTCCATCCCATGAAACCCGCACTGGAGTTGGCAGCAGCAGGCCCAGAACAGGGGATGGCTTGGCTTTCTTGCAGTCACAGCTGAATCTCTGCAGAGACCAACTCAGCTGACACAGTTTTCCCCCTACTCTCCACTCTCCTCCACCACAGAAAGAACTGAATTCAGACTTAAGAAAAAGGCAGATCCTGACATTTGCTTTATGGAATGTGATTACTTTTGATTCAATATGTTAGAAAGCTTATTAAAGAATTTTGAATTATTTCTGCTCCAGGCATTTAAACTTTTCAAGTATTTTAATTTTAATTTTCTGAATTCAAAAATGAAAAGTTATCATATGGAGAAATTGGATGTTCATTTCAGTCTTTAATTGAGACTGATGAATCTGAAATTTAAAAAAAAAAAAATCCAAGCTGAAAGTTATTCTTAAATGGCATTTCCCCATGACTGTTTTGTTTTGACATCCCGGCAACATTTTTCTACAGCTGTTTTCTTGATAAAAGTACAACTAACTCGAGCTCCTGACACAATATTAATATCTGACACTGTCTCCATGTGGATGCTTCGTACCTAAGCAGGGTACTCATTGTAGAGAGAAAAGCAGCTCATCCCCATCCAGCCTTCCCCCAACCCTTTTGAAATACAAGCAAACTTCTGAATAGAATCAAAAGATTCCAAGAGCTTTCATTTACAGTAAAATATACACTGGGCTCAACCTAGAGTTTTGTATTTCTACTTTTCTAACTCCACTTGTACTTGCTGCTTGTTTATTTGTATGGAAAACTGGGGATTCATTCACACTGCTCGATGTCAACTGCAATGACATTTTGTGTTATTCAAACCCAGACACGGCCTCCTCCTGCAATAACAAAGGTACTTATTTGGAAGTTTCCAAGCTCCTGTTTCACAACATGTTCAAATATAGCGAGGAGAAAGGAAGCCAAACACTTTCTGTATCAATACTTGCAGGAATTATTCAGTGTATTTCAGACTCTACACGCTACAATTTTGATCACAGAAGATTATTTGCATAGTGTCATCTTCCAAAAATATAAAAGCTACTTATAAATACAACTACAATTGGAACTTAAAAACGTCTAAGATCAGTAAAAGAAAAAAAAGAAAAGAGAAAGGAATTGACGCCAATCTTACTGAGAAAAAGTCATAATTTTGGCATTTCAATGCTTTCAAAACTTGCTGTGTTTAAACCAAATTTTATGGCAGATGGGATTCCAAAACTTATTTTCAAATGCTGAGGTTCATTTTAATTTTATTCACTCAAATGTTAAATCTTGGACAAACATTGTTAAAAAGATTAAATCAAATCAGGCATAGAAATTTCAACAGAAACACCTGTGCCATCAGAGCAGTAACGTTTGAATGAATACATCTAGAATAATATCTATTATTAAAGCATTATAGATAGCAAATGTTTGACCAGGGAGATAATCCTGAAGCAGTCCAACAGAAAGACAGGGCTCAAGGGGAAGAAACACTTAAATTGGAAAATAAGAGTAACACAGCATCACCCTGACTCTTGTCTCTCACGATGAGTAGAGAAGCTCAGAATTAGGAGCAGGACTTCCAGCAGTTTCCAGTTCAGGATTTTCTGAGCCAAGTATGACATCTTTTGATTTAATAATTCTCAATGGATTCTTTTTCTTTCATTATGTTTCCCAGTCACTTTTTACACATGTAAATTTTTAGGCCCCTCAACACCTGCAGAAAGACATTCTGTAATTTTGTACTTTATGAAGAATAAGCCCCTTTGCATCTGTCTCCTGCTAATTTCATTTGATGCCTTTCGAGTGTTTTGAAAGATCAGCTGGATTTCAGCTGAGATGAAGCTGTGAACATAAGATTAACTGTTCTTTGTGGAATTTTTACATTCATTTATTCACGTGTTACCCTTACATTTGATGGTCAGTAAATGAAATGTGTGTGTTTTAAGGAGTAACTTAATTAAAGCTCAAGGTTACAAAAAAGATAAATAAGGAGGAGTGCAGAAACACTACGATAGAATTGCTGAGGAAAGCCATATAGAGGGACATGCTGTACCATAAACCACTCCTGCTAGTCCCACAGGATCCTGGCCTAGAACTTGTCCCATCATGATTTCAGACATCCAAGGATCTATGGGCTGCTTTTACTGCCGGGAAGAGTTAATTAAGAGAAGTGAATCTCTCATCAATAGTTCTAAATCCATTATGCAGAGGTCTACTTCTCTTAGAAAACCCAATCTGTGACTAGAAAAAGGCCAAAAATCCCATTCTAGTCAAAGCAGAGCAGACAGCAGACATAAAGCTAATGAGAAATATTGTACATCACTGTTTTAAAATAATAAATAATAGCTGAAAGATTCAAAAGGAGCCATGATCCTTCCCTTTCACAAATGAGGCTGCACATTGGATCTTCCCCAGTGTCAGGAAGCCCTCAGAGATGGCAATGCTTTCCTCTTGATTTTGCTGCAGGTCCCTTTTCACTCTGACATATGGCCATGCCCTGCCCAGGGAGTTTCCTGAGAACAGATGACTGTTTAAACTTCAAAGCAAGGCAGGCAGAGCAAGAGAAACAAGTTTAAGGCTACAGGTATTGCCAGTTCCATTGGATACCTTCCTGAACTTCATCACTACAAGCAGAGTCAAGTGGCTCTTAGAAGAATTTCTTTTCCAAAGCAACACTGACATGAATGAAAGGAGAAAACAATGTCTGAATCAATGAAATGCAAGTTAATTAGCTCCTAAAGAGCTTCAGGATGTCACACTTTAAGATAAATTTTATCCCTTTTCATTAAAAATAAAAATCAAATCTTTAATGTCCTTGTTTCTAGGGATCTCTGATGGGAATGGGGGTTTGGCAGTAGTTCTATAGCTATCAGCTAAAGAATGTTACTTTAATAAAGGATAAATGGCAACAGATTTAAAGTCAGCAGGTATGTAACCTAGGGACACAGAGGCATTAATTAAATCAGTAAAGGCAGGCAGAAGCTCAGGAGGAAAAACCTAAACAAGAATTTGGGAGGCACTGATAAGGCTTGATTTTCTCCCTGCACAGCTTGTGCCTGCAGCAGTTGAGCCCCTAAGATGCAAAAAGCCTCTGAAAGGAGCTCTCAGAACACTTGTCAGTCACTGGCCAAGCTGTATCATGGTCAAAAGGTACTTGGAGGGCCTGCAGGAAAATAATGGAATGAATGTAGGATGCATGTTTATCAGTGACTAAGCAACTGCAGTTTTGATTACTGCAGCAAAGAGGCTTAAACAGAAGGGGGAGAGTGATAATGGGTAAATTAAAGATTATAATTCTTACTCTTTTCATTTCAAAGACTTTTTTGTTTCAATTGGATTTGCTAATTGGCATGTTACAGGAGACTATTGTGGGGAGAAGGGAGAGCATTCTGCAAATTGTTTATTGAAGCTCTATCAGGTCGTGCCCCTTTTAATTCCACATTCAGGGGTTTGAAGGTTACACAGGGAGAGATACATCTTTATCCCTGGAGATGCCTGGTCCTCTTTGAGTGGGATGCAACAGAGAATGAGAGAACAATAACCCAGACTCAGAAGAAATCTGAGAGTTGTCTCTTTTCTACAATTATCAGTAAAACCAAATGTGAACAAAGTCTTAAGAGCACACAAAGTGGGCATATGTATTTTTTGTATATATATATACAAATATATATATATTAAATAAAATATATGCACTTTCTGTGGAAACTGTTTGTTTTACCTGTGGCAATGAAAGCTAAACCCCACCAAATTATCAGTTGTCTGGAGTCTTTGTTTTTGGTCTGAGCAAGAATGACTAGTAAATGAGAATTAACTTCCCATTTTGGTCTGTATAATACGAGCCTTATCAGTTCAATTTGGAAGCAAATGAAATACACCAATACTTATTCTCTGGATATAAATCTCACCTTACTATTACCTGAAGAAGCATTTTCCATCTAGTTAATTGATATGGAAGATTAATGCTGTCACCTTCTAGGTCAAGTGAAATTAAATTAAGATGATGGTTAAATGGTAGATACATGGTCGATGTTCAAATATGTTCTACACATCCAGAAACATTAGCCTAGAGCAGGAGTTTGTGCTTCTATCTTTCCTTATTTTATTATATGAATATAAGAATTTGAAAGGACCTGGCTTCATATCAACTTTCAGCAAAGCAAGAGCAACACAAAGGAGATTATTTCACTATTTAGAAATGAGGTGGAACAAAGAGAATATGGAATGCAGTGCTCTGGTAGTCACAGAAATGTAACATTAGAGAAAAAGTAAATAGAGCATTATAATACAGCAGTTGAAAATGCAATTGGGTTTTCAAAGCATTCCTGCGTCAGATTTGTTTAATTACCAGGAATGGATAGAACACGTAACCAGCTTTCAGAACAACAGGCCCGACATTATCGGTGTGCAGCCCGGGCCCTGACCTGCCCTGAGTGAGGCCCTGATGGAGAAAGGGCTCCTGCGTTTGACGGGGTGGAATGGGCACAATGGGCACAGCCGCAGTGCCAGGAGCTGCTCCGAGTGACTAACGCAACCACCTCGAAATACCAGAAACACACGACAGATTTCCACAAGAAACCTTTTCTTAGACGTTTGCAGCCATTCAAATGACAGATATTTCGCATTTGCTTCTCCGTAACTCAATGTGCAGCCAAAAGAGGGTTTCTTCAGTGTGTTACTTTCCTACAAAGCCCTCAAACCGAGGGAGAAGCTCTACGCTTCAGTTATTTAATTTATTCATGAAATATTTTGCATTTCATAACTTCCCCTCCCCAAAATAACCTCAAGCAAAATTAGCACAAAAAGTGGTGTTTGGGAAAGGTATTTCAAATTATTTGCACTGCACTGAAAACCTAGCTGAATAATGAAATTCACTTAGTTAGGCTTTGATGCCAAGAGCCTAAAAGAGTTTTCTCACCAGTAGAAACCTTCTATTAGTGAAGAGTTTACCTGGAGAAAACTAGATCAAAACAGTTCCAAGTGCTAATTATGTTCTGCATATGAAGTTGCTCCACCTTCCTAAGCACAAATAATGAACGGGCAGGCTTTTTAATAAACAACTCCTCTAACAGGAAATTAGAAATGTACATCCCTATTGAAGAGAAAATAACAGCAGAGCTCCTTTTAAATCCCCTGAAAACAATGCAGCAGTTCAGGCAGAATGCAAGGAGAGATCAGGTACAAGAGAGTTGTGCATTAGTAGCAAAACTAATCTGCATAGGCAGGTTGTAGAGATCTCTCCAGAGCCCAAGTTGGAGGAAACAAGATGTGACAAAATGGAAGAGCTGCAAATGGAAAAACTGAAAACATTTGTGAAAAGGCTCGGCGCTCTTGCAGCAGACTAATCAATCACCTGGTAAGTAGGTGATCAGCACACATGGGAATTCTCCTAGTGTAATAACAGGTAGATAAATTGTGTGATACAATTTTGCTAGTTCTGCTGCCACCGGTGGAAAGCAGCCATTCATTGTGCTGATGACAGCTATACCCTCTGGCCATCACCACTAATTAAATCGCTATCTTTCCTATTCCTTTTTTTCCCCAGATATAGATGTGATCAAAGACAGAACAATATAAAGAAGGAACAGGAAACTAGATTTAGGTAATAATTTTTAAAGTAAAGTGAGATAGCCTGAGATATTAATGCATTCCCCCTTGGAAAACAACATATGGTTCTGACGGGAAGAAGGAGCACCAGTATGTGAGGTGATGTGTGTACGACCATAATGTGGTAATCAAACCCTAGAGCCTTTCACAGCTCTTAAAACTGCTAGAAAAACACATAGCAGACATAAAAATGGGAATACTTTCTGGATGTTTTCTACAATGTGTTTACAGCACTGGTGGACAGCCTTGTCTCTAAAATGGAGAGACATGGGTTTGATGGGTGACTTGGATAAGGTATGGGCAGGATGGTCTTGCTCAGAGTTGTGGTCAATGTCCCAGCAGAGAACAGTGACAATAACATTCCCCAGGGGTCAGTAACGGGACCGGAGCTGTTTACCATCTTTGCTGGTGACATGGAGAGCAGGACCAAGTGCATCCTCAGTGGAAGCTGTCCCTGCTCATGACAGATGATCTTTAAGGTTCTTTTCAAACCATTCTGTGATTCTATGATTATGTCATTTCTCTATGATTTACTCATTCTTCTCAAAGGCACTTCAGATTTGACCTCACTATTAATGAACTTTGCCAGACCAATGGCTCTTTGTGTCAGTGCCCAATGGGGCCTCTGTCCATCATGAAGATGATCTGTCTGTGTCAGCCTCGTGAGACTGATCCAGTGCAATTAATGAGGCTTAAGGAAAAGGTGGAGTCTCTGGCTCCTGAAATATTTTATAAAGGGTCTGTAACAGCCTGCAGTACTATGTCTTAAGTTTTAATGCCGAGAGCTGTTTTGCTGCCTACTCCTTTGTGGAAGAGAACAGTGGCCTCCCCCCATTCTTACCACATTTTTTTACGTAAAAACAAAATAAAGAAAAACATGCAAAAGCCCCTCACTGCACAAGCATGCAAAGTTTGGAAAATTAATATAAGAAAGCAAAGCTTTAAATTAAAAGTTGGATTGCAGATCACCAGTGCAAATTCAAAAGAGAAATAAAACATTCAGTTCTAAGGGAGTAATTGAATCCCACACTTTACTCATACTAACTAGCAACTTAATGTCCTGGCACGCTTCCTTGGGCTGGATCCTGGAGCCCAGATTTAGCTCAACACACTTCTCCAAGCCTGGGCAAGGGGTACAGGGCACGTTCTAAATGCAAATGTCTGTTGCTGTGCTGGGTGTCAAAAAGGAGGGTCTGAAAAAGATGAAAAGTCGCTCCTTGCACAACAACCCTGGATCAGCAGCTCTTTGATCACTCATATTTTCCCCTAGTAGCTCTCTAAATACTGACATATCCTTGGAGGAATTTTGCAGCTCAAGACATGACTGCCCCAAGCTGTCAGCCCCGACCTCTCCACAGAGGTCACTCACAACAGCAGCTTACCAGGAAATGCCAGTCTGTCAGCAGTGAGAGGCGAGATGTGCACACACGTCTTGCTCTGTCAACCCTCGCACAGCCACGTTAACTGTGGCACAAAGGATGGTGATGCAATGCCAGGAACTGCAGCAGCATCCATCAGAAGATGTCTGCATCCTAAACATGAGCCTTAGCACAAAAGGGTTTAAAGTGTTCTCCCTTTGGTACAGCAAGTTATTGTACCTATCAGTAGTGTGTCTGAAATGAGCGTGACTGTACACATGTATATAGGTAAGTCTATGGAAGAAAGTACTTGCTGAAATACTTTGCTGATTTGGGTCTTAATATCTGACATATTGGTATTTATACAGCAATTAATGAAAAAAAAAAGCTAGCACATACCAGCACAACCCCCCTGGGAGACTGAAACAATCATGCAGTTGACACATGGATTCTAACAAGGCATGCCAACCTAACAGAAAATAAAGGGATACAAGCCCTGATACATCCAGATATAAAACAATCAGTGCCAGGACAGAAAGCACCACTATCCTGAGAGCTGAATACCCCACGGCTCACAATGGGTTTCTTGTACTTGGTGACAGCTGCGGCCACAGAGGACACAGACACAACAGGTCTGACCTACTGGGCACGCTCCTGTGTTCTGGTTCTTTAAGGGATATGTTTGACACGTGTCTCCCCTTTTGGCTTCATAATTCCTGCTACAGGCATTCATGCCAAGGAGGGTTCAGATGGCTGGAAGACAGCAGGTTTGCTGATGCTACTCCACTCCCCAGGACAGAAATGGACACAAAACCAGGGCAAAGGAGCTGCTAAACAAACTCCTGCAACGTTGGCAAAATGGAGCAGGTGACTGTGGCACTGGCACAGGGGGCTATCCCATACTCAGTTCAAGGGAACACATTCCAAGAGTGACTACAATACCAATAGCTCCTAAGACATCCATTTAGTATTTTTTATTACCCTACAGTGACAGCAGCAATAGGTTTCATTGATCCTCAGCATGCCTGTTATGATACATATCTATATAGGTACATATCTATGCATATATTCAAAAAGATATCAATCTGCAATGCAAATTTCAGGAAATGCAGAACTGAAAGATAAATTAAAATGCACCTAAATATACTCCCATCCTGAAAGGAGCAAAATGTAAACATATTATTAAAGGATGGATTAGCATGTCTAATTCCATGGAAATTAGAATATAGATAAAAATTTAAAACTGTAATTAAAAGAATGAAGAGAGCATTAATAGGATGAATTATACACTTTAATGCAAAATGGTATGTAAAATTGTAGGGCTGTTTTCTAAAGTAGAAAATGAGGAAAAAAAATGCAGTCTGTTCCTGGGAAAAGATTGGTAATAAGTAGTTAGAGCTATCATACAAAAACTGTTGATAGTTTCTAAAAGTTGTTAGATATCTTTTATTATTCACAGGTATGTAGAAGAAGGTTTTTCATTCTGTGTTTTACAGAAAGAATGAAAAAGAGTAGATTTTTTTTGTTACAGATACTGTTGAATAGATTGACAATTATGGTTTTCCTGGTTCTCTGGCTACAGATTCAAACTGCAGCTTTATATTACCCATATCTCCCATTTTAGTCAAAGCATTTCAAAGAATTTCCATTTCTAACTATTAAACAGTCTTCAGTTTCAAGTTAGAAGTAAGACATTCTCCTGTTTTTTCATACAGTATTTTTTGGCTGAATATGAATTTCAGAGAATGATAGAATATTGTCATGTTACAGAACAGTTTGGTTAAGAGCTGTCTTAATCAATCAAAGGTGAATTAAAAAAAATGCCAGTGATAATGGCTTTTTGTGTCCCTGATGCTGATGTAGAAGTCCACCTCCTGGAGAAGAATCATCAGCTACAGTCCTGAAATAATTAAATATTTTTGTTTTGAGAAGTCATGTACAAACTCATTTCCATGGTAACTTCGGCATTTCACAAAGCTGTAACCCTGGAATTTCCCTGTTGTACCCAATCTATGATCATTGCCTCTGAAGTCCCTGGCTACACCACAAGAGTAACAGTTGTATTTTGTGTATGCACAGGTGCAAGAGATACCAGAAGATTTATACCCTTTCTCTGCTTTGCAATCCTCTGCTTACTTCAGTTTTGGTTCTCTGCTGATTGCTTTTAATCAAGATTTCATTTTTAACTAAACGCAGACATGTAGTCAAGTGATTCCCACAGCAATTGAACTCTGCAGTCCAACAGCATTCTTCCTGTGTGTCAGGTCAGTTTTCCTGCTGCTGAGCCAAGAAAACAGGTTCTGATCATCATACAGTTAACTCCATTTAGCTCCAGCTAAAAGGGCACCCTGCTTGTGTAGGATATATTCACTGTCTAAAATCTCAGTTTGAAATGATTCTCAGGGGAGATTCTGAAAGAATGAAAACACCACCAATGTGTGTGTGCATGCACACCCGACCCACGGACAGACAGGAGGGAGGGTGGGAATCAAGGTCTGACTTCACTGCAGCCAAACCATTATTTACGTGCCCTGCTTAAAAACCAGAGCCCATCTTATGTTTTGAAATCTATTTACTTCATGAAGAAAAATTACTGTTTTACTGTGCAAAGTACAAATACAGGTTTGGTTTCTTTTTAACCCAGTGAAGGTTTAACTTCTTTTTTAACTTTTACTGTTTACTAATTTGTTCCTAATAGATTTTTTCCCTAGCAATAACAGTATAAATGGATGACTCACAGAGATATTTCAAAGATAAAATACAGCTAGAGCTCATAATTTAGATGTCATAATTAGGTCTCATCAACTAGAATCAGAGTTTTTATTACCATATGTGCACGTTATTTAAACAGTGATCGCCCAGGTACAACAGATGGTGGCAATCACTGGATTTATAAGCCCAGAGACCAGTTCTGGGCACAGGACAGTCCTGGGTGAGGTGTCCGAGCAACACACTAACAGTTAATCCCTCAAGAAGCAGCTTGAGGTGAGGGAGAAGGCCTGAGTGAAGCGAGCGCAGCATCCCCAGCGTGATGCCTGCATGGCTGGAGGTGCAGAGGGGGCACCGGTTGCGTTTGGGGAAGCGCTGGGGATGACGACCTCAGCAGAGAGGCTGGCAGGATCAAAGCTCTGCCTTCAGGCCAAGCCCAGTGAACACATTTCATGGATGACTTGGATCCAGCTTTGATGCAGAAGTGAATCATTAACTCAGCCTCCCTGTGGCACTAGTATTTGTAAGCCACCTCAGAGAGACCACAGGAGAATTCAGGCTGGGACCTCAAGACGTTATCTAGCTGAGCTCCCTGTTCCAAACTTTCTTCTGCTCCTTTTTCTGAACCTTAGGACACCATTTTGCTCTGAATTAAGGAAAAAGCAGCCCCACTGCCTTATGAAAATAAAAACAACTCCTCAATATCTAAGTTAAAATAATATGGAGCATAAAGCATTATCTCTAAAACCACACTGGCTTCCCTGCTAGCAACAAAGGTGCACATAAGAGTTAATATTAAAAATTAAAATGAAATAAATACGCTCTCAAATGAACTAACATACGTGGGTAAGGTAACATCTGCTACTTTGTTTATAACAAATGTGTCAAACATTAGATATGCCAGCACTCATGCACATGTTCTCATGGAAGCTGGAGAATTTGTTTTATTTGCCCAGCAGAAAATGGAAGATTTTACACCATGGCAAAGCAATGTCAGAGCTGAGAGCTCCAGCAGAGAAAGGCAGAATTTTCTTCTTGAACTAAGAGACAGCCCATCTGATAACTGTTGTTGTTGGTTGGTTACTACAGAAAAGGAGTCTGAATTGAAGTGATTTGGGAAGCAGGAAAGAACATGGTTTTAAAGAATTTCTAACATGCTTTCTTTCTATAAATAGAATTCTAAGGAGTGATCAGTAAACTGCACTAGGTCAGGATAGTCCTGGAAGGTTATGAGACTCTGCTGCTTCCTTTCTTTTTCTTCCCTTCCCAGATGGTACTAAGAGGGGAAACCCAGCATTTCCCAAGGCAATGGAGTCCTGCTCGCACAGAGAACATGGGGGATATTCCCGACAGCTTCACAAACATCATCCACTCCTTTCTAGAAAGTCTTGGCAGCAATGATTTGTCAGTGCCCCCCCCCCCGACAGTAAGCAAGAAGATTCCATGCCAAAGCCTATTTTCTTACAGTGGCAAGTTGTAAAGCCTAAAGGCTGAGAGGTGCCCCTGGAAGGAGGTGCAAACTGATCTAATGCCCAGTTCCTTTTGTGACTATGCAATTATTTGCTGTAATGGACAACAGACCCTGAAAGGTTATTACATCTAGATTAAACATTTAAGGAGAAACTAGACTAATTCCTCCATTTTGTTTGTAAAGTTCAATAGCTCATTTAATTTAAATGTACTATTAATTTGCCTACAGGCCACAAAACAGAAAGTTGCTAAATAACAGAAACCCCAAACCCCAGGAGCCAATAAAACTCCTGAGATTTCCATCCAACATTTAAGGTAAATATATAAATACATATTTCATATCTTTTAAGGTAAATCATGTCTCAATATTGCTAATGTTTGTTTAAGCTGGTTTCACACTAAATATTTCAACTGTTTACCCTGTTAAAACTTTGTGTCTGCTGTAATTTATGGTCTCCCTTTGGACAGACACGAACTCTGCTCTCTGCACCAGGAGCCCCTGGGCAGAACTCCACTCTTATGTGGAGGTGTCTCAGTATCAACCCAAACCAGTCCTTGCTCTCACCGTGAGGGAACAGGCAGCAGAGGACAGATCACTGAGCAAGGACCAGCTCTTGGGTGGCAGGAGGAGCTCACAGGCACCAAAAGCTGCTGTTTGACAAGTTTCTTACACCAGCTCGGAATGTTATCTGCAGGAGGAGATTTTCACTCATCAACCACATTCTCACAGGTGAGAACTTGACCTTCCACTGCCTCACTGATGGTCTTTCCATGGTAATATTAAAAATGCCTACAAGCCCCCAGTCACTGATATTATGCTATACTTGAGCTCAGTTTCTTCAGGGAATTTTGTAATCGGTGGTGTTTTCAGAACATGGAATAGAAATTCTTTTGACAAAATACACCTAAGAAAAGGTTACCCAGATTATTTCAAATATGCTGACAGTACTAAAAACAGGCTTTCCTTTACATCTAACCTGCACATATCTTCAGGTATGGAGACTACTTTAAAGTGCAAATATGCTTTCTTGATCAAGGTTTAACTAAATATTTGCTACTTCTCAAGCTCTGTTTTAACACAGAAGCTGATAATAGTTCAGATAAAAAGCTTTTTCCATTTTACATAGTGTATACCTCACTTTATGTACTTAATTGCTACTAAAATGGTTCAAATTGCATTAGACTTATTTTCCCCTGCATAATGCTTTTCGTAAGGAAATCCCCCAACTTTTCTCCCTTTTGACTTCCAGCTGTGTGCCAGGCCACCAGGATGGAACAGAACACCGTGTTCCTCCCAGCCACGCTGCTCATTGGACACAGAGTACCCTACGAGCTGTGTACCACTCCTCTTGTAAGAGCTTTTCTTTGCTGTTACTGAGTGTTTTCAGGTATGAGTAAGTCTTTCTTATTAAATATCTGGGTTTGGTGGGTCTGCTCATTTCTGCTGGTTTTTGTTTGTGCTCACTGAAACTTCCCATAGAATCCTCAGGAACAGTCAGTGACTTCAAATTGTTTGAGTTTAAATAATGTATTAGACAGAGCATGATTTCTGAAAGCTTTCACATATTCTTCAAGGTTAGCAATTCCCACTGTTCCTCCCATTAGAATTCAAAGTATTGGTAAGAATACATTTTTCTAGTTAAAATGTTTATCTCTTACCTATCACATCTGAAGTCCTGGCCCCACAACTCCCACTGATATATTTTGTGTGGGCTCCTACAGTCTATACATAATTCACCCATAGTTATCAATACTGAAATCTCTTTAATAGTCCAAACAGTTCTGCAAATACCACTATTCTCCTAATCTCAAACATCTAATGAAAATGCAAATAACATGAATTAAAAAAATCTAGGTCCTGTTCTGACTATAAGAGAAAAGCTGTGATAAAGGTAATTTATCACATATCTCCAGGAATCTTATCAAATTATTTATGCTGCTGCCCACAGTAATTTAACATCAAATTGTACCCAAATAACTGGCCCAGAAAGTTTGTTACAAACACAATCGTTTGCAGGCAGTACTTCCCTTGCATTAAAAACAACCCTTGACAACAAATAGCATTAGTTTTGTGGGTTTCATATTAAAATAATCCAGCCTAAGCAGAAGAAAAAGGCAATACAAATAAAACTATAGTCACCCCTTTCCTTTCAGTGCTGCCAAAGGCAGAGAGACTCCAAAATGCTCCATCTTTGTTGCTGAAGTAAACGAGAACATCTTGGCCCTGTGATTGTTGCCTCCCAGTATCAGTGTAGAGGAGTTAAAGGGACAAGGCTAAGTTTTCCAAATACCAGAGTCTCATGAGATAAAGGTGGAATGGCTGTGTAGCTGTCACCTCCCATCTACTTCTGCACAACAAAATGGAAACTCATTTCTAAAGTCTTTTTCAGATCACATGGAGACTGAACTTGGTGCACAAACTCATTTCAAATGAGAAACACAAAATGTCTCATGCATCCTAAATGCCAACACTGCTTTAACACTCAAGAAAACTACAAGAAAGTTACTCAAAAGTTGAAATGAAATCGTTTAACATAAGATATTGAAACACTGAAATGAAACTGGGCAGCTGTGGATCAACCAGAAACTGTATTTTGAAAATACTAGATCAGAATGAAAAGATAATTGCATACAATAAAAATGAGACAAGAAACAGTATTTTTATAGTTATACATTATAGTTTTAGAAATTATCCACTAATTCTCCTCCCTAATTTGAAAAGCATAAGATATCAAGGAGGAAATTGTAGGAGTGACAGACTATGGCTTCAAAACAATTATCTAACTATAGATGTCAGCAGAGACTCTCATGACTATTATAAAACCATTCAAATTTTAAGCTCTGAATCAGGAAAAATCTCTGATATTCAGCATATCATTTCATAGGTACTGGATATTTAATGGAGATGCCTTTCCAAATGCTCTGCTGCATCTTCACTGAAAGATCTCAATATAATAACCCGTATTTTCTGTGAATGTCTTCATCAATACCCAATAGACTTGGGTGATCTGCAGCTGGACAGCCAAACGTAAGTTTTGACTGCCCTATGGCAGAAACAGAAACTTGTTGGTTTATGCCAGGGCTGCTGTGTTAAAATAATTTCCAGACTCCCTTCACTGATCATTTGAAAGGATGAAAAACACCAAATCTGTCCTGAGTGTCGAAGTTCCTCTCTAGTGAGTTATTTCCTAAAATCTGAAGGGGACAAAGGGGTGGGATCCAGTCAGGTTGATACTGGAATGAATGACCCTTGAACAGCTCTGAGGACTGAGTGAGTACCCACTGGACTGTAGTGAGGAATGCATTTGTTTGAGGGGTGCTGCCTCAAAGACCACAGATGTAATCTGGCTGTGCAACCACAGACTCAACACAGACACTCAAGTTTACGCCATCAACACCACACTTGGGAAATGTTAGGTAGAAACACAGGGGAAAAAACATGCACAGAAGCACAGCACAGCCTCAACTGGCAGTCAAGTCTGGCAGGAGTCTATCACCCAGCGACAGCTTCCTTTTCCCTCAGCTGTTGGGAGGACGTAAAGAAAAATGAGTGAGACAAGTCCTGGGCTTCATTACTGCAGGAAGGAAATGATTCCCAAGGAAAAAAAAGAAGTTCAAGGATTTTGATATAATGATCAAAAAGCCAGAAGTATTTTACAGTGTTTTCAGATCATTCAAGTCACTATGTTAATATTTGATGCATTAAATACCAAACTTGCTGATATAGATAAAACCCGCTCAGTACTAGGGACAGAGAATATTTATTGGGAGTGTAAATGAAAGAACTGAAGGACTGAACTCCTACCTATAAATCAGCCACTCCCAGGTTAGCGGGAGGGAGGTTTGCCTGCTGTATAAGAACCATAATTGCAATATTCTCCTTTGAGTTTGGTGCTTGTGTCCCTAAAACACAGCCATTATGTGCCTGGGATATCTTAGTCACTGGGTACTTGGGAACACTGCAGACGTCAAAAGCAAATAGCCCTGACAGGAATATCACAGCCAGCACACGAACGTCACTGCTTTGAGGTAACACACACAGTGGGAAATCTTAACTAGTGGGAACCAGAACTGTGTGAAAAATGGCATAATGAATCACTCTTTTCTATGCTTTCTACTGTCTAGGAAAAAACCCTCCTATCTCTCTTCTTTCTGTTTTAATTTCTCTTTTGTTTACTTGCACTTACTGATGGAGCTGAAGAAAAATCTACATAAACCAGTGGCTTAACACCTTCACAGTAAAGAGTTTGCTAAGATTAGGAAAGCAGAAACAGAAGACTGTCTGACCAGGCAGCAAGTAATACCTTATGACAGAAGATGTGCTTACAGGAGATGTAGTGGCTGTCCCAGACACACAGGAAGCCGCACAGGGTGGGCCCCATTCAGACTGGATAATGATGTTTAGATAAGGTACAATATGGAGAGCTCAGGATAGTTTTAAGTTTATTTCCAACATGAGAGGGGTGAAATAAGCCAAGAAGAAAAAGAGATTGCACAGAACATGGTGGGTTTGTTGCTTAAATCATGAAGTAATTCCTTCTGAGAAAAAAAGTTGTAACCATTAAAGAATTCTCTGTTCTGGTCTTAGTGTTATAATGACTGTATCCACTGAACTGCAGTATGGAAAACTACCACGAACTCTGGTCTGCAAAACTGCAATGTAAACTTTCTGCAGGTGTAAAAACATGTCAAAGGTTTCCACGTGATGCCTACAGTTCAGACAACCTCTCAAAACAAAGGGCTTTGGAAAACAATTTCTCTAAAGGAATTTCTCACTTGGGAAAAGTGCAAATATTTTCACAAAATTAAATAGGATCACTGTGAGATAATAGATGGAGAGCCTACAAAGATTCAGTTATTAATCACTGCTTTGAGAAAAGACTTGCTTAAAAAACAATGTCCCCACACGTTTCATTACTCACAGGAACACACTGAGGACACTTGGAACTGATACTCAAAAACGTGCATTTCCAGTTTCTGGTTCATTTTAAGTGAGAATTCAGTCCCCTGCAGGGGATTTCAGCAGGAACTTACTGCCCACAAGTTCCCTGGCTCCAATGCTCTGCATGGAACAACATGCCATAGTTATAGAATTGAGTAATGACTCGGGTTTGAGTCCCTCAAAATGACACTTGTCAAAACATGCAAGTTGCTTTTACCATAATTTACCTTGTTGCTCACTTAAATCATTTTCCCTTGGTGTTTTCTAATAAAGACAGACAGTGTCTGTCATTGACATTGTTGAGACCTTACAGAGTTCCCTGAAGGAAGAGAAACAAGAGCAGAGAAATCAGTTTAGTGCCCAGGCAAATTCCCGAGGAGTCCCTGTGGAACTTTGCATCCCAGGCTTAATGCCATTTTTTTCTCCCTTCAAGTTGTTAAGTGCATGCCCTACAAATGCTGGAATACATTCAGGAGGAGGGGGAAGAACAAAGAAATGATGACAATGCAGAGGCAATTAGTCTCTGATTACCACATGTAATAGGTAAGGGAGGGAGGCAAGGGTCAGGCAGATTATACTGGAAGTAATTTAAAATTTGCTACATTATAAAAAAAAAAAAATAACTCAGAAGACCTATCTGATGAAATCAAAGCCCTGTATCAAAGAGGAACATATATTATGGCACATATTAAAAAATATTCTTTTTTTCTAATAATCCTCATACCTCGGAAAACAGAGAGTTTTCTGCATTTCTTGAGGATATAATTAAACCAGAGATCTTTCTTTTAAATCTAAAACTGGAGTGTAAATTCAGTTCAGTTCCAGTGAAGGAATTTAAACATTTTTAATTTTTATACTTCATTATCTTGATCTCTTAGCCTTGCCTGAAGCATTGCCAAAAAATATTCAGCCTTGGTAACAGAATTCTATTCACCCTCCAGACCAGGATAAAATTCATTAGCAAGCTTTGCACTTGGCATGAACACAAAAACTTCTACCGGTCATTTTCTATGGTGCATAAAAACGCTCTCTGTCAGCTCAGAGCACATTTATTCATGCCTTGTTCAATATGACCTTTGCCTGTAGAGATATGAACTATTTAAATTTAGCTGATGTGATTTGAGGAAGTTATTGCATTTGTGCTCCCCAAATATTGCATCCCACAGGAGTGTTCAGACTCACAACACTTGATGATCTTCACAAAGCTACTTCAAGTCTCTGCATTTGAAGGACAATTATTACATTGCACAAAACTACGTAGTTGGTTTAATTCAGAATTTAAATAGCCTATTTCATGTGTCTTAATTCACCTTGACTATAATTTAGATCACACCAAATTGAGACCAATGTAATTACGAGCAAGGTTGCCTGTACAAAGACTCAGCATTGTTTAAGCTGCTACGAGGAACTCAGTCCTCGCAGAGACTCCTGCAGGATGTGCTGCCATCCTCCCCCGTAGCAAAAGGCCACATCCCTCCCACAGCTTTAGCCCAAGCCAGCAGGGCTTGTCCCCCACACTGCTGTTTGTCACAGACAGAGGTTTGAAATGATTCAAACTGAAAAGAACTTTCTGCAGAAGAGTTGCTGCCGGGAGCAAATCATGGCACCACCTCAGATCTGGCAGTTTGAACACAGCCAGGCAGGCCAGGCTGACCATTATCTGTGTTTCCTGCTCTGTGCTGGCTGACTTTCATGGTTTGTGTCATCCCCTTCCCATTCACTCAGGACACCTCTGGGACATATTTGGGAACAGAGCAAATGCCACCCTGTTGGGCTCACCTGTGTTTAACCACAACTACACCCCAAGCTGCTGTGCTGATCATTTAAGCCATTTTAGTGCTCGTGAACACTGGAAAAAGCATCCAGATTATGATGCTCTTGAAACACACTGAAGCGAATAAACAAAATCACCAGTGGTTGCTGTTAGCATTGCAATTTTTTGGTGCTTTCAAACCCACACAGTGGAGAACATTTTATACATAAAGCAGTCACCACACTGTAACATGTAACTGCCAGAGACTCTTCAAAGGTCTGCTCAGAGCCATTTCACTCTGAACTGCGGTGCCTGCTAAAGTATGTGCAAATTTCACTACGTTGTATGTGATTTTAGGTCACAGCTTCTCGTGGAGGACAAAATATACAAAACACATCATGCTTGCCAGATTAAGGGCTCCTGACTAGGGCTAAAAGAGTTGGCTCAAATGCAGATGGAAAATACAAATGCTAAGCTTTGATTTCTGTTGGAATAGGCACAGGAACTGCTCTGCATTCATAGTAACCTCTTCAGTTTCATCTCACAATATATTCCATTATGCAGGAGGATTCGGGATGGAGTCTGCTCGTTGTGTTTTCATATTTGAAATCTGATTCAGAGCAGTGAGATTACACTGATACTTCTGGTCCCTGTGGGATAAACTTCAGGCATTTATGTGTTTTAAATAATGCTAGAGTTGCCTTCACATCCAAGTCCAAGGGATGTTTCCCATACAAACTTGGAGACAAAAATAACTCTAGCAATAGACAGAACACATGAACTCCTGAGCATTTATCTCACACATTTTTAGACAACCAGAGTAGACACAAAAGTACTTTATGGAAAGTTACAAGTTTGCATCAAGACCAAGTGTTTTCTTTATGTTTAAATTAGTACCAAACTCTGCCTGTGCTATGCAGAGGCACAGAAGTTGTTTATAGGCTGAGTCTGAGTGGTCCCACGTTAAACAGGGAGTTGGATCGACCTCCAAAGGCCCTTTGCAAGCCATTCTACTCTTCAATTCTACAAACAGCCATAACTGCTGGCAGCATGTAATTATAAACCAGAAAAGACATCTGTCAAAGAGGAACTGCTCCGAGTTCATAATCATTCTGTTAGTACTAGTCCTAAACCCCAGGTAAAACACCACAATTTCTGCCTGGAGTGTCTGTGCCCGCTGTTTGATCCTGCCACCCTCTGCTGTGACACTGGGGATGGTCCAGTGCTCCAGCAGGCCTGTTTGTTTGACCATTCAAGGGAAGCCTTGACTCCTTACAGTTAACAGTGTCAGACACAGAACACACAAATGCAAACATTTAAAAATGCAAATTGAAAACATCCGATGTTACTGTGTCAGGGTTTGCCTTGTGCCTGCTTAACATCAAAGGGTCAAACGCCGTGCAAAGAAGAGCACCACAATAAAAAAATCCTCAGTATTTTCCGTATCAAAGTCACCATGATGTTGTACCTATATTCCTTTTAGCTTTTGCAGCAAAGTGGTTATTACATTTGCCACCATACTTGCTACTCACAGAAAAAGAATTTTTAATCAAGCCCCTTATTCAGGGGGATTTATTCCTCAGCAAACACGGGAACACATTTACAAAAGAGCTGCACTCAGACAGTAATGCAAAATCCCAATAACCTTGTTTAGTCTGAGTGCAGATATAGACACATAAGGAAGGCTCATTACATCTTCAGCAGGTTGTAATTTGTTTGGCTGAGGACTTTTTTGGGGATTTTTTATTTATTTGTTTTTGGGGTTTTTTTCTGAGGGGAAGGGTGGATGTTCTCTTTTTTGTTTTTGCAGGCCCTGTCACATAGATGTCCAAAGCTCACATCTGTTGGATAAAGTGCTCCCCTTTTCATTAAAACTTTTGTTTTATGGGAAATACACCTGAGGATAACTGGACGATAACAAGTTTGAGGTTTTGACATCTCTGCCAATACTGGTTCTTTATGAAGTACATGCTCAGCAGCACTCAGGGAAGGAGTGACTGCCACTGATTTTAATTGAGCAAGGTTTTCCAGAGCCTTTTACAACCTCTAATCCCTACCTCTGCCTAACTTTCTCCTGGTTAGTAGCAAGACTGCACTAAATAAGGTGGGGTTTTTTTGTAAAACTGTAACATCTTATCAAAGAAAACCACCACCTTATACCAGCAGATGTTTTTGGTAGAAGTCTGACTTATGCTCTTACAGAGAGCAGTTTCAGGTAGAGGATTCCCTAAAGTAATCATTTGAAACATGCTGTGTGGCACTTACCTTTTCTTGTGAGAACAAGTAGGTTTCAGTAATTTTCCTCTAAAGAACCTCTTGGTCATATCAGATCTGAGGCTAGTGGGGAACTCTAATCTCACATAGCATTAACTGTGTCATCCTTCATTGGAAACCTTATGCCTAATTTTCATTCTCTTTTGTTTCACAGCAAAATAAGTCAATGACCTCAGTACTACTGTAAATAAATAAGAACAGATTCAAACAGCTTGCATTGTTTAAGATAGGGTGCAATAGTCAAAATTTTATGCATTTAATAGGTCACCATTGTGACATTTTAGAAGAACTGGTATCCTGGTTAATGTTGTCCTGTTTTATGACCAGTCCTTGTACAACAAGTCCCCCAGACACCTTCTTGTCATATATTGATCCCAATGTAATTCACAGAGAAATACCTTAGTTAAAATGAATACTACTTGAAGCTACTTAAATAATGCCATGGTTCTGCTTTAGCAACAGCATTAATAACCTGCCCAGCAGGCTGAGTTAGGAGTTTACCTCCCCAGTTTTTCCTCCTGAGATTATCTGGGAGATTTCTGCATTCCTACAGTGGAAGCACCAAAAATATTTACAATAAACAATGCCTTACTACATGAACATTGAATTATTATCCCACTAAACTCACTAATATTGCTCTCCAAATACTTAATGTGCAATAAGCATCATGGGAAACACTATCATGGGAAA
>JAWWMP010000033.1:6838633-6855634 GCA_035047865.1 Dendrocincla tyrannina | reverse complement strand
ATCATGGGAAACACTATCATGGGAAAGATTAGGTGGCTCAAGTCTTCTGGGAGGATTTCTTCAGTTATTTTTGTTATATACTTCAGTCAAGTTGTGCTTGATGATCTCTTTCCTAATCAAAAATCTAGACATCTTTATAACAAAATAATGACAAGGAGATTGTAGCATAATTTAATTCCAAGATAAAGTCAGTTCAGTTGAACTTTGAAATTTATTTTATATATTTCTCAAATGAGCTCATTTGCAAGCAATGATGTGCCAGTTTCCCCTGCTTGTCCCTCATTTCTCTGTCAACCATCAGAGTGAAATCATTAATAGATCAACATTTAATCCCATGGAAATTAAGGTCACTAAGAGGCATACAAAAGAAGCCACTCCTTCGAGCGAGTAAGGAGGCTTTTCATTTGCTGGGTTGCCACGCTGTTTGAAAAAGCTTATCACTTGCTCACAGGAAAAGTCATCATTTGCATGACTGAAGGATCTCAGCGGGCAGCGCTGATAGCAGTGCCCCACAGCTGATCTCTGCTGCAAAGCCTGCCACGGGAGACCCGAGGAAATTCCAGCTGGGCTGAGAGCTGGCTAAGCGCAAACCTGAGCATCATCTCATTCTGTAGGGCCACGCAATTCAGGAACGTCAGGAGGCAGCAAACACCAGGAGGTTTTGCTGCCCTCCTTGTACTGTAACCCCTCATGGGCAACGTGCTGTCAGCAGGAGAAATTCTGCATTCCACAGGTGTGAGAATTCCTGTGTGGCTGCAAAATGCTCCCGTTACCACCACTGCACATCTAGAATAATTTCACTGCAGGATCAGGGGAGTTCCAAATACTAGGCAGGTACAATCCTTTGCACTGTTGTGTATGGCTAGGCAAGAGGCAGTGGAAAGACAGGTTTGATAGTAAAAGTATTTATAGTAAATTCAATAAAAATAGTTTCCAATCATGATATATTAAAAAAAAAGTCTCCTTGCTGGAAAGCAGCAATGGCAAATATCACATGCCAAGCTGAGAAGGCTTCTAATTTAGATGTGCTGACTTCCCCTTCCTGAGCATGGCCTCCTCACTCTGTACCTAACCAGGAAATAGGAACAGACAAAACAACTGTATAACAAATAATATCACAAAACAGCATGGTGCCCAGTGAGCTCAATTATAAAAATAGGGCCCTTTCAGTCACAGGTTTATGCTTCCATCCCAAATAATCAAATACAGAGGTTAAGACAGCTAGAAAACAAAGTTTCAATACACAGCATCCAAACACCACAACCAACACCATCCAAAAGAAACCTCAGGAGCCACTGCTCTCTGCAGCTGCAGAAATGACTGCAGCACAGCTCAGGGTGTTTGCCAGGGCAGGCCATCATGAAATTGGCTGAGAAGTGGCAGATCCTGACACTGGAAACGAGATGAAAACAGAGAATGAGACTAATGAAGAGGTGGGATGTGGGCAATAAAAATGTACCCACACCACATATGCCAAGTCAACAGAAGAAGGCCTGGTACCTCAAGCTTTGGTCCCGAGAATAAGGAAAATGAGCTGGTGTGTGCACTGCACTATGCAGCCAGCACCCAGTTTCCTGGGACAAAGGTTACTGACTGCTAAACCTAATTTAAAACAAACCAAAACCCATCTGGAACAGCACTGGGGAAGCATGTATGTGAGGGGGTAGTTACAGAAAAGAGTGCAATGTACTTGATACTGTTCTACATCTTACTTCAGATCAGAACCCTGGTCACAGCATGGAGCCTGAGCAAGGGAAACACCTCTAGGGAAACCCAGAGCATCTCTGACTTGGGAATATGAGGTTGGTTAAGCTCCACCACCTCAAAGGGAGAAAATATAGCAGTAAGACACAAGGGTGTAAAAACCAGCCAACACACAACTACATCAAGCACCACTGCCCCGCCTTCCCCCACTCCACATCAAATATGTGCTGTATGAAGTCAGTCCTCTAAGAAATGAAGTAAAAATCTACAAGAAATGCACTTGCACCCCTGCTTGGGGAACACACACCTTAATTACACATGGCCAATCCCAGCCTCACATCCCTGTAGCCCTCAAGAGAACATGCCTTAGTAAACGGATAGAGATTCTGGTGTTTCCTTGCACACTCTGCCAGCACACCCATGCCCTGAGGAATCTTCTATCTCACTTCTGATCTGGGTAAACTCAGATCATCTGCACACAGCTGATTTTCATCCAGACTCCAAAACAGTTCTCCTCGAGGGCCTGTACCAACAATGATCAACCAGAACCCCTACTCACAGCAAAGCCCTATTTACAAAACTTAGAGAAAACATTTTTAAAACAAAAGACAAGTCCGTTTCGGTTTTGGTGGTTTGTTTGTTTTCCCTTTTTGTTTTTTACTAATTGTTCCAGGTTCATCTAGCTCTTATCTATGAATTTACCTTATCAATTTCAGAAGTGCACTGATGCTGCACAGCATAAAACTTCTAGCAAAATAACATGTCCTTATCACCTCTTAGAAACAGGAATTTTGAGTTCTCCTTATAGGCTTTTTGAGGGTTGTTTTTTAAACTTGCATGCACATACAAACTCCCAGAAAGTCACTCTATTGCTACTGAGGATTAGTTTCTTCTCTCTATCCTAAATGGAATCAACAAATTGCTTTCACAAAGGGGGTTCCTGTGAAGCAAAAGAGTTTTTGTTTGCTGACCCTATTACATAAAATATTAACAGAAGGGATGTTACTGCACAACAACATCAACACTGAGTTACAACCAAAGTTACATAGTTCCTGTGGATGACTTTTAGTACTTGGTATTAATTTCACCCATGTCTCTGCAATGCATAAAATTCTTTGGTATTCATTCATTCAGATAATCTAAAATGTCTTCCATACAGAAGTCTGCCTGTGAAAATTATTATTTATGAGGTGTCAAGTGAACAGTATTACAGCTGTAAGAGACTATTCAATAAAGACATGGGACACATTAAAATTTAAGAATCTGACATGCCTTGTTAATTAGAAATGCCAACATTTGACATTTTTATTCCCCAAAGAATTGATTTATTATAGATTCATTTAATTTTTGGGAAAAAGCTGATGCTGGGAATTCTGATTCACAGTAGATTTCCAGCCCTGGTGTAGCAGGGTTTCAGATCACCTCCTGTAGCACAAAGAGATATAAATGAATGCACAGAGCCCTCCATATCTGAAGTCTGAGTAAGCACGGCTGTGTCAAAGAACTGATTTCCATCCACTTTCTGATTCCTCATTTCCCACCTGGGACCATGCAAAGCACTTTTCAAGCAGTCCTGCTTGCAGCCAGGAGAAAGTTAATGATCTCACCACTCAGCAGACAGAGCTATGCCAGTGACCAGCCGTGGCCCTTTTCCCTTGCTTGTTTCTTTTGTGAAAATAAAAGAAACGATACATGAATACAAACAGAACAGACACATTCATGAGACTCAAAACTATTTTTATACCTGGCAGTTCTGTCTAATGAGGGCTGTTACACACACTGAACAGATTTCCTTCTACAGCTGTGTAACACCACCCCAAACCTCCAGTTTTAGGAGGTTTTTTCCTCTAGAAGACTTAGTATTTCCCTACCCTGGGATACTTAAAAGATTGGAGAAATGTGCTTTAAGCACCACCGTACAGAACTGGAATTTATTTTGTTCCCTAGCCTGGACATATAACAGTGTCACCCAGGAGCACCTCACAGATCCATCCTTGTGGCTGATGCACTCACACAGCAGAGATCGAGATAACAGGGAGCCCCACGGAGCTAAAATGAGGAGAGAATGAGGCACACACAACTTGCCACAACCCCCCCCAAGAACCTACACCAGGACCAAGAGTGTAACTTCTTGACTCTTCAGGCCAGCATTTGGAGGGTTTCAGGCCAAAGCCCAGCACTGTGACCCTTTCAGGCCGTGAAACAAGAGCTGGCTCATTCATACAACTGAGTCACAGTTTATGCAAAACTTGGTGCTAATTTTCAATGTGCTATGGCAAGTTTTGTGTGTTTGAGCTTCTTTTTTATGGGAAACACAAATACTTCTGCAAAACTAACACCGCAAAACCTGGGCACTGAGAGGAAATCTGCTTTTCAGCTCTTTGTAGCAGCTGGTTGAATAGAACAGGATAATTAGATTCCAGCTGAGATTTACTCACTGGACAAAGGAACGCTGCCCCAAGTGAAGAAAGCAGTGTAAATAGCTCTGGCTCAAGGGGTACCTTGGACATACTGCCACTGTCTTCATGGTGTATCCCTGTGTGGGATGCATGGGCAAATCTGCTGGAGTGGGGTTAATGTGCAAAGACAGTCATGGAGAGGCTATTTGAAGCATCTGGAACATCTCTCAGCTTGAATATAACACAAAGGAAGAGGAGGTTCAAAAGAAAGATGCAGTAACAAAGGCACAGAAAAAAAAAAAAGTCAAGGAAAAAACCCGATAAAGAAATCAAGCTTGAAGAACCTTCCAGAATAAGAAACAAAGAGCTAGTCTACACCTTCTTTAAATACAAATAATTTCTGTACTATGGCTATGACTATGCTGTAGGTCTTATCTGTGTTCCTACAAGTATTTCTCTCCAGATTATATACAATCCATGAATTTATTCTTCTAGGGCTTGTTGCCATTGGAGTGCAGGGGATGTTAAATGTCCTTCTGTTTTCAGAAGCAACATTCTCCCACAGTTTCCTGAAGGTGAAAATGATTCTTGGACACTTGGCACAGAGAATGTTGCAATTTATCTGCAGAGACACAGGTGAAAACAGACCAGCCGACAGCACAACAACAGGAGGGAGGGAATGAGTCCAGACTGCGTGCTGATTGTGTGGCCGGGCTGTGCTGCAGACTCACCTTTAGCTGCATCACCACAGTTATTTCCCAGCAGCTCCTTTTGGAAAAGGTGCAGGAAAATGCTACAAAAATAAAGCTTTGTGAGAGTCTTTCTAGACACCGCTAGCAAATATCAAAAACTGCTGAAAGTAAAGAGAAGATGAAGGCAACAGAAAGAACAAAAGGCACAACTTGTCTTTTTTTCCTACTGATGTTCTGAGATGCCACTGCAAAGGGATTGATCTCGAAGCGCACAGACACGTGCTGGAGGTTGGGCATGATTATTTAGACTCACTGACTCAGAGATGTTACCTTTAACTTGTTGGCAGTTGTCATGCACTGCCTGACAATCATGCTGAAGAGATGAAGCACAAGCAAGACTGCACATGTGCTTTCTAACTATAGTGCTGCATACTGCACCAAAGGCACTGTCAAAGCAGAAACCGGCAGAGCAGCTCTTCAGGCAGAGGTTTATGGCAGTAAGACGTGAGCAGGAGTGCCACATAACTCACCAGTCAGACACTGGCCTCCCAGTTTAGGTACCCGACACCCACAGAGCCACCATACCTAAGCTGAGGTGCCAAGGGCATGAAGCATTCAGACCCATCAACAGCATTTTGCTGTCAGGCTATGAGGTCGTATCAAAGAAACTTCTTCACAAGCCTGTCCTTAACAGACACAATCTAATCTTAACAGTGTGGACATTTCCAGTCATGATGTGTTTATAAAGCTGTAGATGTCACCAATCCAAAAGAGTTTGCAGACACTCTGAAGGGACAGAATAAAAATTGTTGTGAAAGCTGTTCACTGGATAACTGTATCCTTTCTATGTGCTCTGTGACAAAAACAATCAAGACTGACAGACTGGAAAACTTTGCTTTACTGCAAAAATATTGATGCCCCAGAATGTGCTAAATTAAGCCCACCTCTGCAGGTGTTTGTTTTGCCCACTAGCAGGACATAAAACAGAGTCAGAGATGTGTTCCAGGCAGCACTGATCTGTGTCTCAGGATATCCAAGGTGAGTAAATACAAGGTAATTAATTCATTCATTTCTTTTACAGTTGATGTAAATTTTTACAGTGACAAACATTAGGCTTGTTACGAAATACAGCAATGAGGCATCACTGCCTGTGAAAGACAAGGGGAATATTGCAGTGCTCTTGGTTCCAGGTGGTCACCTCAGTTATAAAACAGCACAGTACGGACACTCACACAGATATGTTAGGTCATGGTTTCTAAGCCACTTCAGATAACTTCAGAGCAAATACTTCAGCTAAAGTGACAAAGGAAAATCCTACACATATAAATGACATTTACAGTCAAGACTTCCACTGCTACTGCCATTATTCACACTTGAAATCGTAAGGAGAAGAATTTAAGTGAAGCTTTAAAGAACTCACATGTAATCCGAATATAATTTCTTGCTTCTCATACATTTCCTGAAAGAGGCTCTTGAAATATTTGGAACCACTTACTTAACGTTGCAGCTATGCCTAGTCACTATCAGCAAGGGAAATAAACATATCCACTGATTCCTATAAGGCAATGAAAATTAATTTAAAAAAAAAACCCAAACAACTGCATTTTAAGCTCATTGGCCTCTAACATATGCTAAAATCTAGAAAGTAATTACAGTTGCTTAGACTATCTTAAAAATAGTGGCTGAAATATTTGTAACTTCATTTAAGGCATGAAATAATCTCTCCAAATGCTTTGCTCAGGAAAAAATCCATTAAATATCTCTCCTTGAAAACAGGGCTTGAAGGTGACAAAGACACCCTTTTAGTCTGAGTGATTTTTGTTTAAGAAACAGAAGCCAACATTTCTGAAATTGTGGGTAAGTTAAACATACCAAATTTTCCCAGCTAATTTTTAAAAATATTTGGAATGTGCTGATTGAATAAAACTTGATTTCCCTTTTTACCTTACTAGCTTTTACCTTTTCCTGTGCCAAACCAGGCAACATTTCTAAGAAGCTACATTTTTTCATAGCGTTGGAATTTCCACCTGCATGGAGGCCACATACAAGGCAGTAGCTCACAGAGGATTCCTGTCACAAACCACAGAAAACACAATGATACTACTGGAGGTGACAGCAAAACCCAGCAAAACTGAGATTCAGACCTGTAAGTTTAAAAGTAGACGTTTCAAATGCACAAACAAAACTATGGGAGGTCTTGGCACACCCCCCAAATGGTATCTGTGCACTACAGACACTGTGACTGGATCAGCTGGAACCTTCTGGTGAAAAAAGGAAAATTGTTATTCCTCTGCAAGCCACCTCATTTTCATAGAGAGAAACCTCAGACTCTGTAAGGGCAGGCAGAGAAAGAGGTCGGTGAGAGCTCAGCAAGGTCTGGGAGCCTGTAGTTCATTCAAAGACCAGGAGACACTGAGAAAACAGAGTTACTGAGGGCAGCAGCAGAGTACCAGCTCTGGGGCCGACCAGCAGTGCTGGAGACCAAGAGTTATGGGGGAAATCTGAAAACACCACCCTCTGTAACAAATCTGGGGAGTGGTACAAGGCAGAATTCAAAGAGAAAGCATCCAAAGATGTAATGGGATAGCGAAGTATCAAATGCTCACTGAAAATGTGTTGGGGATGTATCTGTTTCCAAAGAACACTTTGTCAGCCTGTACTTTCAAATTAACACTTAAACCAATTTTTTCTCCAGGCAATCTCAGATTAAAATGCGGTCCATCCTATCCCCACCTTCCTTCTCTCTATTATTTAATCAAAGTGTGAATGTTGCCATATTGCTGGTGTAGCACTATCAAGGAAGGAAATCAGAACTTGTAGCCCCAACTTGTATTTTACTTCAGGCTAAAATTTCCCAGTCACCAGTGATGTCACCTGCTTTGCCCCACAAAGTATTTGCTGAAGGGGAAAAAGCCTTTCTGATGGCATCTGTGACAACAAAACATTGGTATGCATTAGAAAAGCAGCAGGAGAGGCAAAACACGTGTGAGAGGCTGATTTCGCCTCCCTATGTCCCAGTGGCATCAGCTATTGCTGTTGCAGAGCTTAAGCCAGGCTACAACAGTGCCAAGCTTTAACCACAGATGAATTCTTTCCAATGTATTTTTCAATGTAATTTCTAGACATATTTTACATTTTTATTGCAAATTTAATTCCCAAAGGGGCTCAAGCATTTTGAAAATTACGTGAAGGGCTGCACTCTAACAGATTGCTAACTTTTGGAGGAAGAGGCAGGCAAATCCTTAGCAGGTGGCTACTGTTGTAGGCCAAGGGGATCTGGGGGCAGAACCCATCAGAAAGAGGAGGGCAACACTCGTAACTTTATTAAGGTGTGATTCAATAGTACCAGGATATGAGTCATGCATTGTACAGTGTCATAGTTCTGGGGAGACAGTTTGTAGCCACGCTGAAGTTTCACAGCAGGAGTTGTGATGTTGTGTGTGTTAAACATCCCCCCTGAACTCAGCCCCACCTTACACTGTCACACCTTTGCCATCTAAGCATGCCAGGCTCATAAACAAAGAAACTTAAGAAGGGTAAGAAATTCAGTTCATGTGAGAAGAAATTTACAGGATTTGAACATATTTACACATTCTTAAGAAAAACTTACAACACCCAGTCCCCTCACGTGAGATAAACCTTGCTCTAGCTTTCAGTGGACACCAACCCCAAATCAGAACATCAACCAGCTGACACGATTGCTGTTTTAATATGAGCTCTGGCCTTTTTCTGCAGTGAGAGATTCAGTGTACCCAGCCATGCTCTCTGCAACTCACGGACCTCAGTAACAGTTGAGCCATCACCAGGCGTCTTTGGATGGGTTTATAAAGACAGACTGCACAGAAATTCATGAGCTGTTTTCAGATTTAAGCAGCAACAAAAGTTCTTGCAAAATAAATTAAACAAGCAGATTCATCTACTTACATACTTTAAAAAATAATTCACTCTCCAAATCTCATCTTATTTCAAGAAATTATCTTTTTTTTAACCTGGAAATTCATTTCTCACTGTTCTGCCTTGCTCCCAGTGCCACTGACTCTTACAGGCTTCTTTTGTAAGAAACTTCCAGTCCTAGGAAGTACAAAGTCCTAGTGATAAAAAGTAAATAACTTGGACACTTTATTATTTAAAGTAAAGAATATTATATTCTGATAATGTATGTAAAAAAAAAAGAGAGAGAGAAAAGTATCCTGGAGGGCACTCAAAATGTCACATCAAATTAAACTGAAAGGCAAAAACTATCCTTCTGCTTTCTAAACGCAGAATGATTCCACGCTAAAAGGAAAAAAGCTGCCACAAGAGACCTATGCTACCACCAGATAGAGGAAACAGCCAATTAAAGACTCACAGATTAATCAAGATTGGGAAATGCAATTTGGATGGCACAGCATCTTTGGGCTTTTCATGAAAGGGAACATAAGGGACATGTGGACAACCAGTGTCATCTGAACATCCACGTGTGGTCGGCCCACTGAGCATTCCTGCACGTTCCAATGCTGTTCCACCACGCTGTGCCCAAGAGGGAAGGACCTTCCAAAGAATCCCTGTTAGGGAATGAACTCATTATCTGAGCAGAAAGACACCCAGAAACTTCTGTCAGTCCAACTCAATGATTCAATCTGGCAACACGGCTTTTAAGGTTTTTGAAAAACAGTTAGGTAAGATCTTCAATTAGTGTAGATTAAGTAGAGATTTACAGTTTTCAGAGGTTTCTAACAGTTTAACAACTGTTTCAAATCTTCAATACAGCATTATTTGATAACAGATGTTAGTTTCCTTTGTTTCTAAATCCAAAGGAAAGGAGGAATATCTTCCAAAACAAACAAAAACATAAGAGCAATAAAGAAGTGTTTCCTATTCATAGGAGCTGATTACACTGACAAAATTTAAAAAAAAAAAGTAATCTAGAAATTACTTCCCATAAAATGCAAATAGTAGCACAGAGAGATAAATAAATACCCAGTAGAACTGCTTTTTGGAGGCAGAGAACGGAAAAAGAATAAAAAGAAAGCTGCTTTCCAATAACACAGAAATAACAGTATTACAACTACCCAGTCAAGAGAGACAGAAAACGGGTAGTCAGAGGAGAGTGACAGAACCAGCTCGTAGTGACACAGTGATAAAAAGGAGATAAAAAAGCAGCAGAAAACACTGATGCAAACAAGTATTTGTAAACACCAGATAAAGACCAGCTGAAGGCAGTAACTCAACTGTAACAGGGCTGATAAAGCAGCCTTGAAACATTCTAATCACCTGCAGTCCCAGGACTCCAGTCTTTGTGAGGAGCAAATAACTCATTGTTTTCACAGAGCAGTAAATTTCATGCATAGTTTTGAAGTACTGAAATCAGATGCATCCCTGAGGAAAGCAGACAGCTTCCAAGTAATTGAGAACTGGACACTGGAAATGGAATTACAATGCAGTTTGGAGAGAACAATTCCCATATGGAGAGATTCCTGCAGAGCAGGACATCCTTATTTACCAGAGTCCTCTTGGTACACAGAAGCAACATCACTTGACCATTTGACTCTGCTCTGGTAACTTCTCACCATCCCACCTCATCCCTACAGGAAGAGGGGACGTAACAACAAAAGAGCAATGAGGCACAGGCTGTATGAAAGGAAGAACAGACTATGGAAATCTCCCCCTGTCATTTATGGATGCAGAGAAGCTTTGGCAGAGGATTGTCAGAAGGTATTTTATATACCTTCTGGTATTGTGTAAGTTTATATATCTTATATAAGATGATATATCTTAACTTGCTCCCTCCCCAAAAGCCAGGCAAGTCTCAAGCAGGTTTTACATGTCACCAGGCCCCCACCCACACACTTTGCCAAATCAGCCCCTCAGAACCCCCCAAAGGACACACAGGCCTGGCTGATAAGAGCATGGCCAAAGCCCGAATGAAATGTCACTCAATACTATTAAAAACTGTCTCTAAGCATTTGCCTTCACTGTGTGTAAGTGATCCTGAAGTACAGAGAAATACATGATTGGACCTTGGGCCAGCCCTAAATTCAACAGCAGTGAAGGCTCAGAATGCAGATGAGTGACAAATGTGCGTGAAACAAATTAGACACAATAAAATGATTGAACATTAGTCTTTGTATAATTAATCTGTTACTAACTGACATTGATTGTACCTTTCCTTCTGGGTTTCTGTGAAGCTATTCTTGATCACACAGTTTCTAATTTGCCTGAAGCCTTGTGAGGAGGCAGCATGTGCAAGAGCACAGGGCAATACTTCCCATGGCTCCCTGCTGCTGCATTCCAAATGATTCCTCTTTGCACAGACTCGTCCCTGTTTTCTATACATCTCTACTGGAAGCAGAACCTTTACACTTGCTAAAGGCTTTGAAAATCTACAGACTGTATAGAGCAGATCAAAGTTCACATCAGGAAAAATCAGAATTCAAAGCTTTGAGGAGCATTCCAGACTTTGCTATACATATAAATATCCCTGCATACTCCCATTAACAGTAACAAAACCCACAGGTCTCCTCTTGAGCCTTCAGCTCTGTATTCGTCCCAGATTCTGACAAACAGCATGCAATTAAAGATCAGAATGAGAACAGGGCAGGAAGAATCAGATTTCTAAACCTCTCTGGAGGGTGCCATATCTGCACACACATTGATAGGACTGTTCCCTTTCCTTTGGTGATTATACTGCAAACTGTTTATAACTCTTTCCTAGAGAGTAAAAAGTGCACCTGAATGGAGCTGCACCCACTGAGTGCCTTCAAGTTCTTTATGTACAAACGTTCCCTTTCAGAAAGAGATTCCTGTTTCCACTGACCCCACTGATCGGGGGCTTTTTGAAGGTATTTATGACAGTAACATATTTTGGTCTACTTCTAATAAAAGTGCATCAGACATTAAAGATGGCACAAAATCAAGTTTTACCAGCTAGAGCTCTGTGATACTTCTGGTCACTCCAAAATTCTTTATAAATTGACAATCATTCTCACCCTTATTAATTCAGCCTTTTGCTCCCTTAACTGTAATTATTCATAAGAGAAGTCAAACAAAACACAATTAGGTGATACTAAGTAAGTTTTAGGAACTCATTAACCTTTTATTTCATATGAATTTTGATTCTTGACTGTATTTGGTGAAACTGGGGGGCGGGGGGGGATCAACCCATAGGGGTATATACACAATTTTTAAATCTTGTTAAGTATCAACCACATCAAACACTTCTTAGAAGTCCTAAAACACAGTAGCAGAATTTCCTCATCCTGAATCTTTTGGACTGACAGACAGACTTGGACAGGATGTCCACTGTTGTTCAACAAGGAACAACTGTTGTTCCAAGGTGTGCTGTGTGCTGAGGTGTTCTTTGTTACCCTATGTACTCATGCCGATTTAGTGTGGTAGCAAGTCTCCTGCAGAAACTGCAAATGGAAAAATCTCTGCAGCCTGGGAAACTTTTCCCCACCGGTACTTGTTAGGCTCTGACTGAAGAAAAGTCATTTGAGAGAACCCACAACAACCCTCAAGTTCAAAAGCCAAAAGTGAAAATTTGGCAGATATTAAGCCTTAACCTGCTGAGCCTCACACTGCATGTTTAAGGTACAAGTGCTCTTCTGGGTAGGGGCAGAAACCTTCCCCAGCTCTTTTTGGAAAACAACTAATTCAAATTTTTTCATTGGTTATCCACCATTCAATCGGAGTAATAACTTTTACTGGTTCAGTTGAATTTACATTTTCCACAGACTCTTGAGAAGTGAAGATTTTAATATTGCTATGGCCACCAATCATTTGGCCTCAGTCAGTTTAGTTGTGGCTTGGTTTACTTGTGAAGGATTTATTAGGATGAGAGGCACACAGTGAATGTTTCCATACCCATTGGGTTGGGTTCTGCCACAATATTTAAATCTTTGGCAAATTCTTCAAGTATATACAAGTTTTATTAAATTTACATACTTAGTCAAGCATTCAGAGGCACAACTCAAACTTAAAATCACCAGATATTAAATGCTAGATTATTTAACCCAGTATTTGAAAAGCCTCCAGTTTGTTCTTGATATTTAATAATCACAGCTTGCAAAAGACATGGAGCAAAATAAACCACACATCACTTTTTTCATTAACAAGCTACTTCACCACTGAATGCATACATTTTTCATCCTATTTTAGAACATGCAGGTAGCAATGTTGTTTCTTATTGATCTGGTCCATGTGGGATTATTTCTAAAGGTATTCTCTTAACTTTTTGTACAGCAATTTTAAGACAGTATCTAAAGCAAAACAGTAAAGGGACTTGAAGTAGTAGACTGAAATCACAGAAAAAGTTTTAATAAGCTTGACAGAGGAATAAAAACTTTTTCTTCTGACATCTGCTACAAGGGAAAAATCCAAAAACCAAGACATGAAGTATTGAATCCTTTTGAAGTCATTACACAGCTGAATACAAGACAATTATTCCTCTCCAGTTGCACCTGGGTGTCTGTGGAGTACAGCTGGTCTCCACCCTCATAAGGACAACATCAGTTTTCAGATCTTTTACCCCTACAGATACTTGCAAAGTTTACAGCTACACTAAAATTTCACCTAGTATTAGCCAGCAATGCTGAAATGTGTAGTGCTTATAAAAGACATAAAACTAAAAAATAAAACTCTGACATTCATTCCCATCACCAGAATCCCATTTTATCACAAGGATAGCACTGAAGAGAAGGAACCATGATCACAGAGTCGCTAAAAAATGCTTGAATGTTTTCAGAAGGCACTTAAGCATTTAATTCCTATTGATCTTCGACTCAGGCACCTTTATACCTTTGTGCATCTGAGACTTGCATTCTTCAGGCCTTTCAATCACAGTGAAAAAATGTACCCTATCACTTGCTAAATAAGTTCACTCTGGGTTGCATTTATGTCAGCTTTCATATGGGCAATGCTAGCAAAGAGAACAGCAATCATTTTCATGTAGCTTGGGGCTTGAAACAAGCTCTCACTTATACAGGAGTAAATTCAGGGTAATTCCATTTACTTCATTTGATTGGATCTGGCCTCTTGCCTCTGACACTGCCTGTGGTAACAAAAATCTGTACAGTAACATTTTTTCCTGTCCAAAATAAGATTGAATTTTAAGAAGAACGCTTACTAAGAGGGATGTCAAGGTTTTGCACCACTTACAGAGATTGTAGCCTTTCTATATGGATATTTGAGCCCAGACAACCAAGATTATTTTTGTAAAAATGAGAAGGGGAAAGTCATGCACAGACATAGCACTTGCTACTAAACGCTTTCCCCTTACACACACAGTTATTTTCCCATCGCAGCCACCCCAAAAAAATAAAGTGGAAATCTAAACACACAAGTCATGGCCCCGCATAAACTGGATTGACAAGGGCAGAGAGATCCATGCTAAGGATTAGTACTGCAGTAGTTAAGAGAAAAAGGTAAGTCAGACACCTAAACATCTTTTCTGGCATGGTAAATTATGTTAACCTTTTTTGTTTGCTCTGGCAGAACTATTCCTGGCAGCCTCCTGCCAGCAGGAGCAGGTGTGCAGCTGCTGCTGTGCCAGGGAACACACCGCTGAAAGGGGAGCCAATCTCAAGCTCTTGCAGAACACCTTCTATCATCCCCACAGCAGAGTTTCAAGTCTGGCATATCTCTGCATCATTACTCTCAAAAACTTTGGCTTTTCTGTTTAAATATACAAATATTCCATAATGACTTACTTACAGTTCCCTGTGATCATTTTTCTTTCCACTGAAAATCATGGCAACTGGAATCCTCTGCACCGCTGCCCATGCTGTGTACACCAGGAAAGAAACCAAAGTGTGTCATCACTGTTGATAGAAGGATAAATATAGTTGAAGTCAGATTAATATTTCCAAGATTACTCATTTCTACTTCAAAAAAGAAGCAAAGATCATGTGCAAAATGACAGCTACCCATCTGGGACTGGAAAAGTCACCATATGGATGTCTTTCACTAATTATAGATAAATTTTTGATCCAAGGGATTTAAAAGTAGGGATCTGCCACTTCCAAAATACACTTCCTCTCCTCCCTCATTCAGGCAATGCTTTGGTGCTGGCTAATCAATTAAGCAGAGCACTGGATCATACAGACTTGCTGCACCTTTAAGAAGCCAGTTTTCTACTACTTCATGTGATATGCAGTCACATTTGTAGCTCAATTAAAGACATTTGTTACAATAATTCCTTTGTTTTCTTTTTTTTCAGATCAGAGGAACTCTAGAATCTTTCAGGCCAGTAGCCCACATATTCAGAGGCAGTGAGACTGCATTATATTACTGCTTCACATGTGGTATCTCTACTTGAGCCACAGCACACACTCCTGGAAAGCATTCTAAGTGGATTAAAAGATGTTTCAATAATTGTCACCCAAGGTAAGTTTTTCCAAGAGCAATTAATTTACATAAATTATTATGTATTCCTAACAGTGCAAGTTAATTCCTGTTGGACTATAAAATTATTTTTTCTTGTATTTTTTCTGCTGAATTAACTGATTAATACTCTATGAAATTAGTGAACTGGTTGCATGTATATACAGACCAATCATATTGTTCTTCAGCCTTTGCTTTGATACTTTATTAGAGTGAGCTCCTTGTCCTTGGGAGGTATTTTCTATATTTTCAATCAGAATAAAAGGAGCTCCTCTAAACCTTCCAGCTTTTGGCCTCCTACTAGAGCTGCAAACAGTAGCTGATACTCCAATAGCAATTACATCGCTGCCAAATGCAGAGGCTGCATAGTCTTTTCATGCCTGCTTACCATTTTATAGCATTTATACATGGCTTGCATTAGCCTTTTTATCACTACAGTAGAAATCCACTTCATCACATAAGGGTGAGGAAAACTGCATCCCTCATGACTGGGGAGAAAGAGGCTTTTCCATGGGACCACCGAGGGCACTCACATCGTGCTCATCACACATTGCACAAAGGTGCAATCAGGTGTCTCAGGTGTCACCCCTCCCTCCCAGCCCTGTTAGGGACGGGAAGAGCTGAAGTACAGCTGTGTTCACACCAACAGCTGTGTTCCTCACTCCTCTTCAGAGGAGTTTCAGACACATCATATTACCTTCAGCTGTCCTTTACCCACACAAAGCCAGTATGAGTTCATGCCACAGATAATTTTTCACACTTTTCTTTTTCTGTCCTGATAGAGTCTCACACTCAGTTCATAATTAAACCATGCACCTACCACTTATATGCACAGAACTAGTCCCTCTATCTGCCTCCCAAAGACCACCAACATTCACCTTTGACATCTACAAATCACTGCAACAGAATGAAAACGTAATTGCACTTGATCCATTTAGTTTGCTGCTTAAAATACAGCAATTTTGCTTCCTGGAATCTGCAGTTTTCTCAAGAGGCTTCGTGCAGGATCAGAAAAAGTGCTCTCACTACCTGGTAAACAAGGACATATATTTCAGCTTCCCCCATTACCTTTCCTCACAGACCATGGGAGAAAAATGTCTAAAGACATAATCACAAGGAATCATTTCCTTTACTTACAAGACTTCTAATACAGGTGGCAATGATCTAGCACAATGACTGTCTGTTGAGTTACCTAATTCTCAATTCAAGCATTGGTTAAGTAATCCTTTATCCTGGATATGTCTCTTATCCCATCAAGGAACTAGATCAACACAGCATTTTTCCTCCACCTCTAATGCTACACCCTTTAACTGCAAGGGTTAGCTCTGCCCTCATCACTGGAGCCTTATTTCCTACCATGTTGTTATGAAAAGCTTGTTGGCTTATACTTTACCCATGCCATGGAAGCTTTAACCAGGCAGAAAAGCCTCTGGCCGGCTGCGGTCACAGTCCCAAAGGGAACGTGCCCGTCCCCACAGACTGCCATCTGCAAAACCCTCTCACACCACTGCACACCCTACTCGCCTCAGGTTTTCCTCCCCTTTCCATGGAGCTTCCCGCCCTTGCTTTTAAAAAGTAAAATTATGGCACACAAAGGATTTAACCCTTCAGCTAAACCAAAGATCCTACACTTTCCCAGAGAAAATTTCACAAGTTAGTCCCCTCCAAGGGATCACCTAGACTTCAGCTTTAAACTCAATCTAACATCTGTCCCATGCACAAGAACTGTAATTCTCCCCAGCAAAACAAAGGTAAGACAAGGCATGAAAATTCTATCTGGTGTTCTGAGCTATTTGCTTTTAAACACAAACCAAACCTGCACCTGCCCCAGTCTCTCCCCTCAC
>JAWWMP010000033.1:6688568-6838533 GCA_035047865.1 Dendrocincla tyrannina | reverse complement strand
ACTGCCCCAGTCTCTCCCCTCACACTGCCCCAGTCTCTCCCCTCACACTGCCCCAGTCTCTCCCCTCACACTGCCCCAGTCTCTCCCCTCACACTGCCCCGACACCCACCTGAGGTCACAGACACCGACTGTGCCCACACAGGGACACCCAAGGGAGGGCATTTCCCTCCTTTCATGCCCTGGGAGAACACCAAGCAGCCCTTCCCTGCCCTCACCCAGCTCTCAGCTGGGCTCTCCAGCAGCACCCCAGCCCTTCACAGCCTTCCTGAACTCACTCACTCCTAAAGCAGCCTCTGTGCACCCCGTCTCGCTGTGCGAGATGAGCCCTCGCAGCCCAGCAGCAGGGCAGCCCCTCACAGTGAGCAGATCTCTCCTTTGCTGGGCTCCCCTGCCCTCATCACCCCACCTGCCCACAGCTGCCCTGCCCTCATCACCCCACCTGCTCATCATCAACATCATCATCATCCCCCTCAGCTGTGCTGCCGGAGGGGGTTTGGAACACCCAAATTAAATTGAGGCATTGTTATTTGTTCAAAAAGCTTCACTTTAACACACACACAAAAAAAAGGAGTGGATTTGGGAATTTTAACACTTGAACTTTCTGAGCTTCTAAACACATAGTTTTGAAATGGGACTGGAAACCTTTGTGAGAGGCGCAGAAAGGCACAGGGAGTCACAAGCCTCACAACAACATCCTTAACTTTTATGATCAAAGAATTGCCTAAAGGCACCATGAACAGCAACACTCAGAATAAGGTCCTGAAAAACTTACCTTTTGTGAGAGTCCATAGTTTACATCCTCCTGAAAGGCAGCATCTGTTTCCTCTTGAAGTATGCAAGGCCAAACTTGAAAGAATTCAAAGGTTTGCTTTGGTTTAAAAAACCCTGTGGTTGCAGTCTGTGCCCAATTGTGCTCAAGAGAGCAGTAATGTGGGAAAAGGGAGCCAAAGTCAAGGTCCACACTTATCTGAAGGAGTAATAGTAAAAACTCTCCTTTGCCACATTTCTGAAGAGCAATTTTCACAGCTCACCCAGGCCTTTCTTTGCCCTCTCCATCAAAGACACACCACCCTAGGGAGAGGCACAGCTGATTTACGGGGCTGCAGGAAGGCAGAACTCAGCCCTGGGGAAGCAGACAGTGTTCCAGGGGAGAAGGGATGGAGAGGCAGAAGCTGCTTCAAGCACTCTGGCATTTGGCTCTACCGGGCTGCATTTTTGAACCAGATGACCATACAATGTCCAAGCGTTTTAGTAAAATATATAATACATATTGTGAGCCAACTTTGGGATGCTAATGTCCCTTATACATGCTTCCCAGAGATGTCAATGTGTTACAACAGAAACCAGGTTTAGTTCTTTGCTGCTTTCACAGGCTTAGTTTGCTTAGGATGGCTTTTTTTGCATTTAGCTGAAGGACTGTTAGGACTAAGGAAGAAATTTCACATGGAATACCTGCTAAAGATAATACTTCTAATTCCCCAGTGCTGTCCTCTGTCTTAACAGGGAAGTCAGAACAAGAAATGAGGAAATCCCTTAGGAGAACACGCAGGAAGAGAACTTAGCCTGTCTGCTGGTAAGAACATTGGTATTGATGGAGTTAAGGGAGGATTGGCACAACCAAGTTGTTTGTCTGCTGCAAATATGAAAGCACAATGTGAATCATGACAATTCCAAAGAAAAGAAGATATATTTGAAAATTAACAACAGCATATGCTTATGCTTCCTTAAAATTAGCTTCAGGCCTTTCATTAGTATCCCATGATAACACCAGGCATGAAAGAAAAGAAGAAAGTTCTTATGTTTTAAATTTCCTTTAGAAGTACGTCCAAGGGTACATGGGTATGCAGTGAGCACTGCTTGGGAGAAAACATACCCGAGGTTCTGTTCCACCAGAGCTGCTGGTAATGCAGCCACTTAAATGCATTAACTCGAAAGTTGGGTGTTTGAAATGAAGGTCTTCCCTATGTAAGGAACAAACAAAGTGAATTTAGGTCCTTCTGATATAACGCTGATTTTCTAAATCTATGTAGATGTAAGTTAATGACCTGTCTGTCCATTTAGGGGGTTTAGCAAAGAGGTACTTCAGAACCAGTAAAGGGGTGTGTTGGGGGGTGTTTGTGTGTGTTATAAGCCCACAAAAGGTTAATCACAGACAACTCCTGCATTCTGATGTACTGACCCAAATTAAAGCTATTAACATATACCCTATCAGCATGATATTATACTACAAAGCTGATGCTATTATATACCTACATCTAAGGCAAAACATGTTTGCAAGCACCTACAGACTGAAATCATCAGAATCTGAACAGAATGTTTGAGTACCAGCCCAGATGAAAATCAATATACTGTATCTGAAAATGCTTTAATAAAACAACTCATGAATTCATGGCATGTTTCTTTGCCTTAGCAAAGACCAACTGTTATCAAAGAAGTTAAAATACATAACTTTTAACAACAAACTTGAATTGCTCAGGGTGCTCTACGTTCAACCTACCACTCAAATCTACTGTGGATGTCTTAAAAGGAATTTATTTCTTACACCATGCATTGTGCCATATATTTTGTACCAAACACCACCTCTAACCTGTATTACAACACTAATTTTATTAATAGGTTATTCTGATGATTTATATATATTTTTAATTCAGTATTAAATAATATAAAGTAAGAGCCTTCCTTGTATAAAAGTATTTGTTTCTCTGCTCATTATAAATAAGATTTTAGTAACTTTTACATGATGAAAGGCTTTTTCTTTTTCTTAACAGGACATTTCTTCCCTAGGCAATATTCTCAAGTTTTATGTCTATACTACACAAACGAATTCTTATGTGACATCATAAACATCTGATGTGCTTTACAGACCTGTAAAGTCACAAAATGGAAAGTAATGCCCCTGTCCAACAGTACTGGCTGAACGCCAGGGATTCCCTTCAGGCATTCTGGTTGTTTGCACAGCAAAGGGAAAATAACATGTCCGAGCAAGCTGGCAGCTCCACAGCCTCTCTGGCACTGCTGGGGACTGTGCTGGCACTGATGGAGAGGAGGGGGCTGGAGACTGTCCCTTGTGCAGAGGCAGCACAAGGGGAGCAACTGAGGGTGATCACGCTTGAACTGCAGCCTCTACAGGGAATGCCAGGTGCAAGGTGCTCGGGGGAGGCCTCTCATTCCTCTCTCACAGGTGAATGATGACTTTGCTACAATCTCACACAGGTGCTTAAGGAGCCAGCCTGTCTGATATTTATTAGCCAGAACACGAGAACCTGCACTGAAATCAGAGGAGCTGCCACTGGAGAGGCACTCCCCCTCTGCCCAGCAGAATACGTCCGGATCTTCTCTAGCATAGCCAGAGGAGAGGGGGAAACTTCCCACAGGGAACCCATTTCTCCTATACAGTAACCTAGAATTCTATAGTTCAAATATTCAGCTCAGCTTCCAAAAACATATGCTAGTCTCAGTGAGTACTGATCAAGCTTTTAAGAAGTATGAGAGCTTTAACTGCGTATTTTGTGTGTGCAAATGTACTATGTTGGCAACTAACTACAGTTTCAAGCCATGGCTGAGTACAGAAACTTCTCTGACAGTCCACATGTTGCCCACTGAACAGAGGGACCACCTCCAGAGTGAGGCACTGCCAGGGTTTCGTCACGAGGTCAGAAACTCTTCCTGTTCTTGCACTGACTGAAAAGCTTTTGGAAATATGTGTGATCATTTATGGTCTTTGCTTTCCCCTGAACCTCACGACACTCATAACAGGAGAACACAGTAACAATGACGTTACAACAGAACAGATTTTGAAAAAATTACTTGTGCTGCTCAGTATTGTACCAAGGAACTAAGAAATATTGGCCTGAGAGTGCCAGGAGTTGATCCTCTCAGTTTTCTTTGTTGCTTCCTGTCATTGCTACTATTTTACATAAATGGAAATGCAATTGCTTCAACAAATCAAGATTATGAAATCTTTAGAAATAATCATGCTTAAATATTTAGTAATATTTTCAATTTAAATAATTAAGACTTTAAAATGTGTTTTTGACGTGCATACACAAATCTAACTGTGGTGGTGGAAAGCATAACCAAGGTGATCAAACCCAATTGTGCTGTTTGACCTGCTATAGTGCCAGCTGGTACAACTGAACACAATGCTATGAGGTGCCACACCTGCACATCTAGGAAGCTTAGGGCATTTGCCTGGTGCTGTTTCCTGGCTAATTTTTGAACTGACATGTGTTCATGGAATAGGACGTTCTCAGAATGCATAATCTGGGGCAGCAGCAGCTCCAGACTGGGGAACAATTTTTAGCCTGAGCTGGCACTATTCTGCTGAGATGTTACTACACAGTAACACAGCCTGACCTAGAAAAACAAGGGATGTGTGACCTGGCATTCCTGTCCCTGGTGTGCATGGACTGTGCCACTAAGAGCTGCTGGCCTTGCCCCTTTTTTGACATACACAGCCCAAGCGTGGATTTCTACAGGAAGCTCAGAGAGAGCTCAGCACAGTTTTGCAGACTCCTGGAGCCAAAGCCATGGCTCAGAGGACTCGCTGGTTTGGCCCTTTCTTCAAAATGCGCTTCCAAACCCTTTGTTTCATCGAGGGTAGTGAACAGTCAAGACTGCCATTCAAATGCTTTTGCCTTGTAGAACAGTCTGTATAAAATTACCCACTGTTTTGACATCTCTGCAATGTTTAACGTCAGTGGGTTAAACCACAATTCCATTTTTGTACAATAATTTTAATAAAGTGTTATTCATTGGTATGTGATGTTTCCTTGACGGTCTCAAAAAGGGAAGTCAAGGGCTGCTATTAAAAATGTAAAGCATGGTGACTGTGCTTTAATACACAATGTTTCAAGCTTCCCATGAAAGTTTAATCATTTTTGATGTTTTAAAGAAACATCTGACTTAACAAGTGCTTGTGCCATTACTCACATGTATTTAAGTGTGTGACATTGTTGTCATCTCTTCTTGCGCTTCCACCTCTGGAGAACATAACAGAGAGAAGAGGAAAAAATCTCCAGAAATGTCTTCTGGTCCCCACAGGCTGAGAACAAAACAAAGATAAACACACATGAAGTCATTCAAGAGAGTTGTGCTTTAAACCTTGTGTCTCTTGCTACTACAGCTGTTACACAGCTGCCCAAGCCAGAACAGAGACAGACCCCAAGCCAGGCCATACGTGTGGCTTAACAAGGCAGGCTTGAGTTCCAAAGCAGGCGAACTCCTCAGACCTAAATAACGTATGAACAAGTCTCAACACCCCAGAAAACGATCAGGGAGCCAAGACACAGGTAATAGGATTGCTCTGTACATTCTGACAGTAGCCTTTCTCACAGGATATAAGAAATGAGCTTTTCTAGCAGATGGAAAGAAAGGAGGGGCATGGTACATCCTCTTTTTAAGGAAATTTCTTCTAGAAAAGTGGTTTGACAGGTGGGTATAGGTTGAAATATTTTACGTATTTCTATAGCTTGTGTGAGTGTAGCCTATTAGTGCAGGCTGATGTAACCTATGTGACAAGAGGCTTGAAACTGAGAAAAGATGAAAGAAGATTCAAGATGAAAGAGCTACAGTATATGATGTGCAATTTACACCATTATTCCATCACCTCTGTCCCCCAGCTCTTACAGATTAGGAGTGAAACACCACCTGCATGTCAGTATGAATATATTGAAAGAGCCATAGGCAGGAACCAGGGCAGCACTGAAATTGGACAAGTATTTGAAGGACACTTCAAAGAGTTTTAACCTAGAAAAGAAAATTTGATATTTTTTAAATCTGGTATTTTAACTCCTATGGTGCATTTGCACTATAAGAAAGAGCTATCTCACCCTACCTCTGTGCACTCACTTTGTGAGGAACAAATACAGCAAATTTGGGAGATCACCTATTATATCTTGGGTTTTATTACTCAGTATAAAGAAAGTGAAGGTCCAGGTTTCATACCAATTTCCATCAGAAATCACTACTACATGCTATTTTATTTTCCAGTTCTCTTAGAGTTACTGAATCATTCCGTTGCCCTGGATGACTTTTTTAGTCATTACCTTGAATACAAGTCTGGTTGGAAGCCCTCCTTTCCACGTGTGTATTTAGAATGTATATTCATCAGATATAAAACCACAAAAGCAACACGTTTTCCTCACTGTATTTAAATGGCATTTATCACATGAAGCTCTGTAACCTTACAGTTTATGTTATGGATCTTCAATAACAATTCTGAAAAAACTCCTTTCACATGCATATCTGCAACTTCCTTCCTAGTATTTACGTGAGAGTCCAGCAGGCGAATAAAAGGTAAATTAATGGGAAAAGGATGAAAAATCCTTTTTCCCTGGACAATTATTGGAGCCTTGCACTGCAATTCCCAGCACCCTGCAATAGAATTTCTGCCATGGAATGAGCTAAAAAAAGCAGCAACTCTTTTACTGGCAGGATCACCAACACGTAGCTGTTCAGTTATTCCTGAATATCGCATATTACCATGTTAATAGCACAGACTGTGCTACAGCAGCTGGAATGCAGGGAGTGACTGAACATCTGTTATTGTCACTGATTGACTTCAGGCTACAGAACCTGCGAGTGCAGGAATAAGGTGGGCAAAGAAGAGTCACAAACATGAGTTAGTGTGTTACATCCAGCTATGTCAGAGACAGATATAAATCTCTCAAGTTCTATGGCTGTTTGCAAATAGCTAACTCAAAAATACTAACACAAACCCCACTGTAACTGCATTATTTCTGTGCTCTTGTACCTGTACACTGGAATGGGAGGAAACCAGGGCTCAGCTCCATAACAACTCCAATGTCTACAAGTAGCTTTCCCTTCAGCCTGTGTGCCCCTGTCTGATACCTGGTGCTCATCCTCTGCACTGCCCTCTCTTCACGGTGCCTTGCACCTCCCGTCTCTGTCAGGAGCTCTTGCTTCCTCAAACACAGCCCTAGTGGCGTGTGTTGCTGTAAAATACTCACCTTGCTTCTAAATGTTTTCACAGATCTCCAGGATCTCGTCTTTGAGCAGCCTAGGCAGTCACTGACACAGCAAAGGACAAAACCAGGGCCAACACCTGGTGAGCAGTTGTGCCTCTGTAGGAATCACTAAGATGAGGCTTTTGAAAACACTAATGTGTTTTGAGAAACATATTTCTAAATTTTTTTATTAGCTTGTTCTGATTTTTTTCCCTGCATGCTACAATATCTAAAGGACATTATTTTGTAACAGTTGGTGCCTTGTATCAAGACAAAAATAATATACTTTCATCTGTCTTACTTTGTATGAAGCTTTAAAAGAGCCTTTATTATCTGCAAACAATAACTGACAACCCAAAACAAAATTACTATGTGTGATTTCTTTCCCCAAGTGTAAACAGATTTCTTTCTTTTGTTTGGTCATTCTTTTTTCTCCCAGTACTTTTTGTCCTTCTCACTTGGGTAGCCTCCAAAGCTCTGGCTTCACATCCCCCCTGGTATTTCTTACCATGTACACAGTAAGAAACTAAGAGCTGAATTCAGTAAAGTAATTCAGATTGGAAGGGGTGTCAGGGAGTTATCCCACCCAGCCCCACCGACACCAAGGGCCACGTTGCCTTTTTGATTATCCCCCTGGATGGAGATTCCACATCTCTGGGCAACGTGTTCCAATGCTGGATTACCATGCAAAACTGTTCTTGGAGTACAGAGTGATTTTAAAGAAATGGGAAAAAGACCAAATGAAAAGTAGCAATGACTGGCAAGCCTGGTCAGCTGAAAGGAAAGATTGAAAAATTCTGTTCACATATTTGGTCCCTGAAACAGAGCTCAAAGGAAAGGGTCTAATAAATAACTTTCCATCACAGATTCAGGGTTCCTACACAGAAAAGCATGAATAACAGAAACAGAGAGAGAAATGTTGGTCACAGGGCATCAAATGTATCCCCGTTCTAATTCTACTGGAACTACAATCATGAATTACTTTCACAGAATACAAGTTTGAATAAATACTTCAGTAATAATTCAGTGGAAGATTTTATGAAAGAATAGTTATTCAATAAACATCAAGTCCAAGTTGTAAGAACAAGGTTCAAGCAGCCTTGAAGAATCTTTTGTGAAACAAATTAAACCAAGTCCCTGTTCAGAAGGATATTCCCGTACCCAGCTTTGGGAACGGAAAATCAAACCTCTCTCATTAGCCTCCTAAGTAGCTTTCCCCCCTCGCCAATTCTCAGGAGCCGCTGTAACACGGCTCTGTCTGTACCGCTGGAAGTTAACGTGCAAAACAATTACAGGAGCACAGCCCGGATCAGCTAATCTGGTGCTTTGTAATGCCTGCAGCTTCAAGCACTAATTGTTCAATGTTCTCCTCTCCAGAATGTATTCACAAACAACTCCCACGAGCCTGGAACTCCTAGCTAATTACACCAATGATATCCATTCCTGCTCTCCCATCATCTCCTTCTGGGATTCACCTCTACTAGTCCTACGTGGCCAGTCTTTGCCGAAACTGCCACGCTCTAGATCTAATCCAGCCCCTCTGCTTCCCCCAGGGACTGAATCCAAATCACCACAATCTTCATTCCAGAAAATAGTAATTCTGACAGGGGGAACAAAGCCATTCCCTGCACCAGCAGCGTGGCTGCCCAAGCCTATGCCAGAGTGCACATACCCCGCTCCACAGGACACAGCTGGAAGGGCAAGGTGACCCACTTACTCCAGGCATGTTTTACCCAGTTGCTGGAGCTTTCATAGGTGCAATCACAGCAACAACCATTTATATAATCACAACACAACCCTTCAACCCAAATAATGTTATCTTGTGGAACACCAACAGGAGAGTATCAGCTGTCCTAAGGGGGAAACGGAGCAAGTGTGAAGTTCATAGGACATGCCCTGCTGATTTATCCATCTCACTGGAGCACGGCTCTGGATCGGGTGAGTCTGTAGCACTCAGAAAAGGCATTAATGATCACCTGAGAAAGACACAGCTTAACCTTGCAGAAAGGTGGGCTGATGGTTCTGTGATGCCCTTGCAATAGGCAGGTGTGACTCTGTAACCACAGCAAACTCTTACACTACGGTGCTTTCTAGAAAAGATGTCTAGGCTGGCATTTTTAAAAACAAGATTGACTGCAGGCTCTTTATAAGAACTTCTGCTTGTGCACACTAAAATGGAAAGAGTTTAAAGTAAGGAAATGCTCTGACTTTGTATCATTTAATTCTCCTTCAACAGAAAATTGACCAATCCCTGAAAAGCAAAACCAGCAACATGAAAATTTAGCTAAAACAAAATTGAGGTTTTTTGAACTTGCTTTTTATCTTGGAGAGCCTTAAGATGAACAAATTTGCTTTCTGATAAACAGATTCCTTATATAATCCCTGGATCTCTTGCCTGGTTCTCATAAATATGAGAAGTGGAAAAAGTGAAACTCAAGAATACATAAAATCTTTTAATATGTTAGATAGTGGAAAATTGTCTGGCAATACTTCCTTTTTATCCTAACTTGAATCTTTTTTTATTACTGATGCACTGAAGAGAGAGTTGTCTTAAAAATCCCTGTTTCATGGGAAAAAAATAGAAGTACAAAACTTATTTTTCAGACAGTGAAAATACAGTCACATCCAAAAGAGTGATAACAAATGCACAAGATTTTCAGACCAGAACAAATGGGATCTTTGAGAAAAGAAAATATAAATAGGTGAAGAGTTATAGATAAAAGTTTTTCTGACATGTGGAGATTTCCTGATTTAAGATTCAAATTACTTTAGCTGGTGTTGTGATATGCAATTTCCATGGATGTTCTGTAGCTTTTCAGCTTTCTTAACCCTTCCCTTGCAGGACTCCTGACCTGAGGCAGCTACAGAAGGCGCTGCCGTACATAGCAGTCTAATAATATGATAATATTTACTTCCTTTATTGTGCCTGGGAAAGAGCTCCTGGATGTTTATTAAAAGCTGTCACAAGCTGAGGGACATGATTTGGAGGCAGGCAGAAGGAAAAAGAATCATAAAAACAACGGAGTGTTTGGAAATTTCCATGGAGTTGGAGCAGTAAATACAGATCAGCCACTCACTAAACTGTGTCCACCTTTTACTGCAGTTTTTGATTGTTGTGCTTTAATTTTTATGGTGACAAAACAGTGTGTGAATTAGACCATCAATGTGAGTGTGGTTTTTAAAGGACAGCACTGCAGCCTGAGATTGCTTACTGAATGGTTAATCTCACTGATATAATGTCCAAGTCCCTCTACATTTGGAACATTATTGTTATCATTTGTGGAACTCTAAAATGAAAACAGGACATGTTCTACAGACAGCCTGTCAATAGAGGCTGAATGATTCCAACACCGTGAAGTTTCCATCTTAAACATGCTCCTAAAATCCTGGGCGAGGTCCTAATCCCAGCATTAACAGGCAACATGTTTACAAAATCCAATTTTGTGATTTTCATTCTCTGTGCATGTTGTGAATATCCTGAACTCCGCTTTGTTTGTCTCTTCCACTATTTGCTCACTGTAATTACACTCTGTATTTGTGGCTGGTCCAGTTTAACAAAGTTTATTTCTGCCAGATTTTCCTTAGTACAAGGTTGAATCTGTGATGAAAATTAAAGTATTTGAATAAACATCCACCTGGAAATACTGTGGGTGAGAAATTAACCTGCTGATCCCATTCAGTGCCAAGGCCAAGAGCTTAGAAATAATCCCAATCCTCACGAGTTTTATGAAGGTGGAGCCTTTATTAGGCCCAGGAAGGGCAAAGCTCACGTGCCCCACTGGATATTATTACACCATAAGGAAGAGCTGCTGCCCTCTTATACCAGGGGCTTTTTCCATTCTTAATAATATTTTAAAAATACCTAGTACAGATGTGGGATGAGGATAAAAGGAGGTTATGCCTGTTTCCCCCAACAATACAAGACACTGGTGAAAATGCTAGACTGAATGTAGATGTCCTCAATTTCAGAGCTGGGAAAATAATTCACTTTGAATTTTACTTTTTCCCTGAAAAGACCGACCATGTGCACGTTGGCCAAACATACAGTTTCCATTTGTTTCAAAATATTCCATAATTGGAATCAAGGGTTATACTCTTGCCTGTATTACTCCCCACCCTACAAACAAACTCAAAAATAAATAACCATCAGGTTTTCCTCAGTTTCAATCTATTGCATTACTCACAAGTCTGGTCTTGGTGTCTTGTTCAACAAGCACTTGTCTTCCTACTTTTACTTAGGCCTGGCATACCAGCATGCCTGATTTGGCTTATTCTTTAGAAAAAAATTCCCTTTAAATGTGATTTGAAAGGAAAACCAATCAAACCTGTCTGTATCTAATGGGTCACAGTTTTGTGGTTCCCTTTGCAAACGTTTCAGACTGGACTAATCCATGTAACATTCACTCTTCATTCACGTTGCTCTCATTTTCTGAAAGTAAGAGGATGGGTTGATGCAACAGTTGTTCTAAAGATGCTTTCTAGTCATTTTTGCCCCCTTGGAGCAGCCCAGGCGGTGCAGGGCCCCCAGTGTGTCCAGCTCCCACTGCAGAGTGCAGACACTGCCCCTGCCTCGCTGGGGAAGGTGCCACTCACTGTGAGCAGCAGGCTGGGAGCTGCAAGTGCTGTTTACAAACTTGAAAAGCCTTGGAGAAAGACTGAAAAAGACAATTTTTAATCAACACTCTCTGAAGAAATGATTAATTTGCTCATGACCTGTTACTAAAAATGTCATCAGCAACGTGTAAGGAAGGTTTTATAGCCAATATAATTCCTTGCCTATAATGTAACAGTAATAATGAAAACATCTACAGTAAAGGCTTGCTAACTCAGTGTGGGATATATGACCCTGTTTCCACTTTAAAGCACAGAAATTGTTCTGAGGCAGCATCCAGACCCAGACACTTTATGCTCAGTGTATCTTTTTGTTTCAGAAGTACAGTATCTTAATCAATTGTTCCCATTCCTTTGGAAAATCAACACTTACAGTTCCTACTATGGATCATCATTCTCCTCGTCTATCACGTAAAGCAAATTTGTTTTGCTGTCCTTTGATTGTTCTTGTCTTTCAGGTTTACACCTCTGGATAATAAAATGCACCAAGAAATTCGGTGATTTCTGAAATATGTACCCTGGACAAAGGAAGGAAAATTACACCAAAACAAACAAAAATGCAATACAAAATATGGTAGGGTTGATAAATGTTGTGTTCAGATTACACTGTGGAGAAATTCTTGCATTTTCCCTGTGCTGTTTAATATCTTGCTCCACAAATAAATCTGGTATTTGTCCTTACATAATTTACATTGCATCCAACACGGTAGCAAAAGCCATTGTGCTCTTCTGGATCTGAACTAAATCACTGGATACTGGGAGGATAGAAATGAGAATAGCTGAAAAATTCTTAAAATGTGGAAGAATTTTCATAAGTATATGCACTTCTCACTTTTTACAAAGTTGGATGTTTTCCTGATATGTTGCTCAGGAAAAAAATATAAAATAAAATAAAATTTACAATTGGCTAGTGGTCTATAACTCATCACTACAGATCAGATTCAGAATGCTAAGTATTACCTAATGCCTCCCCACTGAGATTTATTCAACAGAACTAATGTGAAAATGAGGTAACATTCAACATCTGGAATCATAAATGTGCTCACTCATCCTCCAGAGATACTTCTGGGGTCTGTTGCAGTGATTTTTGGCTTTTGTTTTAAAAATGGATAGTACAATGTGCTAACACACACCAGGGAGGGCAGCCCAGACAGCAGTTCAGGTGAGACAATCTTTGAATGAAGAATGTAAAGGCCAGAAATAGCCATTGCTGCTGGGAAGAATTCCCAGGAAGTACAGAATAAGTCTAAAAGATCCAGAGGGAATTAAGATTTATCACATCATAATCATTTCCCCTGTGGCAAGAATGACAGTTCTCCATAGTAATTTTCTTAGAAGGATATAGTTTGTCCTTATCTTCTGTTTTGCTATTTATTTTGTATAGGGAATAGGTCTACCGTTTGCTAAGCTTTCAAGGTTCAGATCTTCCTAATTTTCTCACAAATAATCACACCAAAAATAGTTCCAGAAATGATTAATAGGAAGCTCCGGTTTCTTATTATTGCTGACGATCTAATTACTGCATGTTGCTTTACACTCAGACATCCACACAGGCACAGAAAAGCCTGACACCTCCCCTTATGAAAAATAAAATTACACTAACTCCTGCAGTCGGATTGAACATAATAGGATTATCTTTTCAATCTATTCACCGAGTGCCTCCGTGTGTGCTTCTTTAGGTCAATAGCTATACTGACTGAGGAACTGGAAAAGGCAGAGCAATTTAGAACAAGGAGGGGAAAAACCCTAAACTTAAAACTCCATGTGCTTTTGAAGTTTATTTTCAGTAAACAAAGTCTTCCCTCATTCTGAAAAAAAAAAAAAAGGAAAAGAAAAAAAAGGCAGGGCCAGGCCGAGGGTCCCGCCACCCCCGAGTTCTGCAAACTCCATCGCCCTCCTCACCTGCCGCAGCCTCTAAGTGACACAGCGGAGTGTCTGTCGCGACAATCGCGGCGTGCCCCGAGGGCCGGGCTGAGGGAAGCGCGTCCCGAGCAGCGAGCAGGACTCCCCGGGGCTGGCACTTTGTGGGCATGGCATCGCCAGAGGCACGAATGGAAAAGCTCCGAGTGCCGCTTCTGCCAGGCTGGAAGGGTCACTGGGTGCTTAACCGGGGGTGCTTCTGTGACCCGAGAGCATGGACCACCAAGGATGGACTTGCCTCAACCCGTGGCAGCCTGGGCATCCCTGCTGGGCATCCCTGCTGGGCATCCCTGAGGGACATCCCTGCTGGGCATCCCTGAGGGACATCCCTGCTGGGCATCCCTGCAGGGCATCCCTGAGGGACATCCCTGCTGGGCATCCCTGAGGGACATCTCTAAGGGACACCCCGAGGGACATTCCTGCAGGGAAGGGCACTCCAGGAATTGTGTGTGGCAGCCGCTGGAAGCTGATGGAGTGAGAGGGAGCTGGAGACAGGACAGAGCTAATCCACACCTTCCAACGTTAATGTTAGTGTTAACAGAAAACAGAGCTGAGGCTGGGACTCCCGCAGTTGTTTGGTAGTGCTGAGGGAAATCTGTCCCAGGGATCAGGTGGTTCGCACCCATGGAAAGATGGGAATCACAAAGGAAGCACAAACAGCTGGAAGGGCAAACAAGCACGATGAAAGGCCTAAAGCATGGGCTCTGAGGGACTCCTGTTCCCGGGGATAAGCTCATGGCAGTTCTTGCCCAAGACCATCCCTGACACGTCAGAAGTTCTGGGTTCTGCTTTTTCCTTAGAGATTCAAACCAAATATATTAAACAGAACATCTTGCTTAGACACAACCTCGTCACTCAGAGTGAGGCTTTCAAAAACTGTAGTTTGAAAGAGGCACAGTAAATGCCACTAATACAGTTTTATTAAACAAATGGAGATGTGTGAAACCTCAGACTAATTAAAATTGATTCTTGTACAGAAATGCTATATGTTTGTAAAGGTTTATGAACACTGACTGAATTTGTTTTTATAGCTCAGAAGACACCAACTGTTCCTCTCAAAGCCTGGGTTTCTTTGTTCCGTGTCTGCATGGATGGAAAGATGAATTTTCCAATACACAACTTGCACTTTAGCACTAAAGAAAACAGTATGTAATGCAATACAGAAATACATACACCCTCAAAATTGAAGAGGTGTGTTAAGCATATGTCTCAAAAGGTACGAAGAGTAACTGATCTCATATTAAAGGTCCAATCCTACAAAACAGGCTGCATTCAATCCCAAAGAAACAAGCTCAGTAAACAAATATATACCACTGCATGCTAAAAACAGACAAGTCAAGCACAGAAAGCTCCTTTCATGCATCATTTTGGATTGTCCTACTTTGCTCTGTCAGGAGCTGCAGTGACAGTTTAAGTGTTAAAGCTTTTTGACATCGCAACAAACCAAATAAAGCCTAGTTGTACATTTTGGAATTTATTTTATACCACATCTAAACAAAAACCAGTGCAGGGAGTTTTCCTCCTTCTCAAACAACAGCAGGCACTGGTGCCTGTTTCCAGAGCTGCTGTTTCCCTCACACAAGCACTCTCGCTCGCCGAGCAGCAGAATTGTTTGATAGCCAGGCTGGCCAACACAATTACTGCACATTCTGGCAGCACATTTCCTCCCTTCAGCTTTACTTCTCCAATCTTTTTCAATATTGTTAAAATGAGCAATCATTCGTGATTCACACTCCCGAAAAAGGCAGAAACCAACAATTCCCAATGGCTATAAATTATTAATGCAATTGTGCCAATCACACAGAGCTTAGTGCTTTTAAAAATGGAATGAGATTATCTGCACAGTTATTTTCAATCAGATTCATCTCTTATTAGGGGGCATTATGCATATGGCTTGCTTTCAGAAAGCCATCTTCTTTAAAAAAGATTATTGCACAGTCATTTCTTGTGAAATACTAGGCAAGCTCTACACTTAGATACCAAATCAATTTTTTGTTTCAGGAAATAATTACATGTAATGGGTATTTTATTCTGTAGATAGACTGATTCTTTACAATGTAAAAGGCAGCTCCATTCCCAGTTGTTATTCCCATTCAAACCATCCCTGCTTTGAGTTGGCTCTGGTGTACACAAGTCTAGCAAATATATAGGCACAACTGGTGGCTGTGATATAGCACTTGTTTGCTGCAGTAGCTTTAGCAGGCTGTAATAGAAAAGTTTGTAAGAGTTACTGTGCCATGTATCTGTTAAAATATGGCTGGGGCATATAGCTGTCTCAAAAGACACAACCTAGAAAACCTTCCTCCCTGGTATACAAAGAACTAAACCCAAACCAGAGCAGTACAGATTCAGGGGATGCAGGCACAAAGGTCAGTTTTGTGGAATGCAGAAGGTGGTGGTTCCTTGTACGCTCTCTCTGAGAAACGCTGTTCAAATGTTTCATGGAGTTTGGGCTCTGCGTTGCCAGGGCCTGCGCTGGAGACCACGTGGAACACAGGAAATGTGCTGGAGACACAGAATGACTTTGTATTCACTGATGCGGTTTGTGAGAGCTTTGTCAAACTGTCCACGTGCTCCCAACCCCACACGACACACTCCGATGATCCCAACCTCACATTGCCACGGTGTCTGGCAATACACCAAATGCAAAGGAACTGCAGCCAAACCCAGCGGTGCCTCAAGCTGCAGGACTAGGAGCACCCCTGGGGAATGACTGGCTAGCAAGGTGCAACCTGGCCTGCGTTACATTAAGAAAGTTTGGGAGCTGAATTACTGACATCACAAGGTTCAAGAGGCTGATTCCAAGCATTTAAGCATGTTGCATGGCAAGGAGCTGAGACACAGGCTGAGTCAGCAAAACACCAGCACAGACTCCAGCCCCTGCCTGACAGCCTTACCTGCCCTCGGCCAGAAAGCAGCGCTCGCTTCCCCAGCCCCTCGCTTTCTGCTCCAAGCATTATGTTATTTTACATCTTGCACCCATGGAAAAAGCGACCTTTGAAGCACAGAACTGTTGACATAATTGCCCCAGAATTCTGCTGTATTATTTCACATATTTCAGCGTGAGCCCTGGCAGTCACCATACCAAACACATCCCCTCTGCTGGGGAGAGCTGGGTCTCCTGTGGTCGGGTGCCATGGTGCCATTTAGCAGCGTACATTCATTCCCCGCTGGCAATCTGCTGCCTGCCATTGGCCTGGCTCTTGAGTTTGCCCATCCACGAGCCTGGCAAGAGTTTCTTGCTCTGATTCTGATAAGAGTGGGGGTCAAGCTCATTCTGCTGTGACTGCGTTTGTACTCGCAGGCAGGAGTGAGGGAGGGGGACAGGCAGCAGTGCTGTCTCCTGGCACATTATTCTGTGGTTAATCAGTGCTACTGAGTGTCACTCAAACCCACCAGATGTGACTCTAATGGATAGCTACTATTTGCCTGATGTCTGTTTTGTCACTGATGTGACTAGAGTACTCCAGAAAGTTGGGTTTTTTAAATACAGGGAAAAAAGAGCACATAGCTTAGCAAGTATGAGGAACCTGTATTTAGAGAACAGCTGTATTTGTATATCTCTGCGTTTAAATATTCAGTCAAATGATTTTTTTCAATATTAATTAATCACAGGACTATCTGCTTTTGTTTTATGAGGAAAGAGTCATGCAAAAGAGTTTATTATACATCCTGTAGGGGGTAAAAGAGTGTTATTATTGATTTAGTTATTTCAATTCTTAGCAGTTCTGGAACACACACATTATGAATAATCTTCACCAAAAACACCACAGACATTTCTATCATGACTATGCCTTTTAGGCTGAAGCAAACACTGTCATGAAGACAGAAAGGAAGATTGTTTTCTCCCAAAATGAGCTTAAAAATCAGCCATAGTGAAGGACTGAGATTATTTTCATTTAATTACAAACCACAAATCCATCCAACTTTAAATCCAGTAAGAACCAAAGACTGAAACTTGAAATGCCTCAAGACTCCTTCTCCATTCTGGGTTATATCTAAGTCTGGCTCAAGAATTCCCAGATATTTGACAACCAGCACACTGGAACTTCCAGCTCACATTAATGACATGTGCTTAGATTAATCAAACTGCAAGACATTTAAATATAGGGATATTTATTCATATATCATCTTTAGCAATGGCTCATCCAATTCCACTGGATTTAGATTTTATTTATGGATCCTAACAGAGCTGACACAATCTTTTTAACAAAAGGTCAGCTCTTTCATTGTGTAAGATTGTATTATACTGATGTTTTACTTACCATGTAAACAAACTTTTATTGTGTATTTGCCAGCTTTTCCTCCTCATCTATTAGCATCAGTAATATTACTTCTTTCTGTAGGATTTGGCTTCTGAAGGCCTGCCTTTCCTTTGAAAATAAAAGTAAAATGTGTAAAACTTGCAGACAAACTCTGTTCACCCTGTTCGGTTTCACCAGGATCAACAAGGTCACCTGAGGGCTAGAACTGAACAGGGCAATGAAACAATTCACGTGTCCTGAGGCCTCTCAGGGAGCAAATTTCAAGCTACCTCCACACTGGAGAGTTTTAAAGTAAGAAATACATATTTGGAATAAATAAATCTCAAAGGTCAGGGTGAACTCGGTAGGTGACCTTGATTCAGGAACTGCTACAAATTGCCATTTTTGTTTTCAGGCTTCATTTTATTTTCTGACCTGAATTTTAACCAGGTAGAATTGATTAATGTTAGTTTCTGAAGCAGAAGTGGAACCTAAAATCCAATTCTCCTGAAAATTCCAGGGTGTTCTTTTCCTAATGCAAGTCCTTAGTTGCTGACAGCTGACAAGATTTATCTTCAAATCTATTCCCAGCCCGAAGATTGAAAAAGTGCCCATGGTGTCTAATGGAGAACATCAGGAAGGCTGTTTTTCAAAGCAACAACTTCAAAGATTTTGTAGTTTTATTTTTAAGCAAACTGTAACTTAAATAAAGCATGAACTATAAACCTTGCAATGAGAATGGAGATGGTAATTGTGTTTCAGTTTGGTCTCTCAGTGTACAAGACCCTTTCTCTTCTGACATCTTAGAAAGTATTGATATATATTTAATGCAAAGCACAATTTGACCTTAATTCACTGACCTAAAACATTTTTATGCCTTTGTTGCTTTTAATTTTCAGTGAAAATGACACAGTATCTCAAACACACCCCTGAACAGCACTGTGCTGGTTTTACATTTTGTTACTAGGTCGAGCTCAAGACCATAGTCATTAGTTCCCAACTAGTGTCTATTGAAGCACATTTCATAAAATAGAAGCTGATTTTTGGCACTTTTCTGATGGGTCCTGATGGGCTTTTCACACTACCCAGATATCATTTAAAAATAATATGTTAAAGAAGAACTCTGAGGAAGAGACTCTACCCTTGCCATTATCATATCTTCCTTCATCTGAATTAATGATACTGAGAGATGTAGAGAAATAATGAATTATTCCAAGGACTCAGAATTCTGCGGATTCCATGTTTTACAGCTTCTTACACATTTATTATGTGCAAATGTATGCATGTGTCTGTACAAATGCACACAACACAGTCCACAGGTTTTTACATGTGACTTCCCTGCCCCATAAACAGACAAGTCATCATAAGCTGCAGCTTTAATAATTCCTTGTGAGCAAATGTAGCCCAGAAACTTGCCCAGGAGGACACTGGATACAGATAACATTGGTCATGCCAAGGAAAAGGACCTATCTACACGTGACTTTTCTTTTAAGAAAAGCAGTTTGGCAGTAAGGATATTTAGAGCACTGGAAGCATAGAAGAAACATGAAGTTAAACTTAGTCAAAGGGGCCAGTTAAGAAGCGGTAAGGGAAATACAGTGGTTATAAGTGAGCGTCTCACAGATGCAATGATCACCTTTGTGATGTGCATTGCAATCCTCTCCTACCTGTGCTAGAAAAATGGAACGCTGAACAGGAGAATTTTAAATTGCATAAACCTCTATAAAGGGGCTAAACAAAATGCCACAGAGCTGACTTCATCCCGTTATGAATTTCAGGAAACAACAGTTCCACTCTGTTCATCAATTCACCCAGCCCTGCCTATGCTGTGGCAGCAGCCTGCAGGGCTTAATTAACCACTACACACAAAGCACTGCAAAGTTAATATTAAAGTGGCCAAGCAAGTGAAACTATTACTATTTTTGATATGGAAACCTGTTGTTTGGAACGAGGCTGAGCCTGACTGCACACCCAGGAATGGCTTAGGCTCCCCAAAAAAGTTCTTTGGGGTCTACCAGTCCAACCAGTGAAACGGATAGAAGGTTTGCTGAGTAACCCCAGGAACTGGCAGGAGGGTATCACAAACCTGCCTCAAGCTGTGTCTTGGAGTAAAATGCAATGAATTATGGCAAATAATTCAAATCATTCACTTCAGCCTCTCCACTTCTCCACATGCCATTTTCATCATACTTGAGCACGAGTAGCATTTCCAAATGTCACTTGGCTTAGCATGAAGGCCTACAAGTAAGGAGATAATGCTGGCAGTTAAGAAAAAACCCAAAAAACCACCAAAGCAAAAAGAAAGCAAAGCGAACACTCTCAAAACACATACACTTGACAACATTTTGCCTATGCCTGAAATTACTCAGATGGGGTGAAAAACTAAACTCCAATAAAAGATGAGAAGTGAAATGCAACACCGCAAGAATTTCCCGCGCTACCAGGAGCAGCATTTTCTAGATTTGTTGATTAGCAGATTACAGAAATAAAATAGAAACGAAAAACAACGCAGGGAAAATACACATCAGCCACACCTTTCAAAGTGTTCAGGCTCAGAAACAAGCATCCAGATGCTAGTGTTCTGTTCACATCTTAATTAGTGATGATTAGCCAGTAATCTGAAATCTTAAAAGTATCACATATGACATCAGGTTCTTTCCACTTTTGACTGATCTCTAACTTCTTACTTAGACTGATTAAAAAAAACAACCTTTCAGCTGCCTAGGTAACACATTTTCTGATGTTCATTGCTAATTTTTTAGATAATATTTCTCAAGAGGCCTTATGTAATTAAAGAGATTTTAATCACCAGGATCCTGTGGTGAAGGAAGGCTGTTAATGATGTGCCTGAGTGTGCTCGGGACTGGATGGATGGAAGGTAAAGCCCCAGATCTTCCTCAGGGCTGTTCCCTCCTGCACACCGAGCCTGTCCCGCCCAGCAGAGCGGGCAGTGCTGGGCACACTGCACCATAACACCCCAGCCTACAAGTCCTGCTGTTCTAACAAAGACATGGCCTCCTGCTGGATCCCATGCCCTGTGCCTGCCCAGCTCTGTGTGAGCACCCCATGTCACCCAGCACCCCATGTTGTGTCACCGAGCCCCCCGTGCCACCGAGCACTGGGCTGGCCACAGCACCAGGCAGCTCCATGCTCACCCCTGCACTTCTTTCTCCTGACTCACACTCCATTTAGCTAGACAATATTCCTCATTTTCAGCAGGAGAATTGAAGTGACAGAAAGTCTGAGGTGAAAGGGCAGATTTAGTCATGCCTCCCAGGCTCAGGGCACAGCGCAGTCCCTGCTGCACCCTCCCTGCTCTCCCCTTGTGCCTAGGAGAGGACAGCAGCAGCACTGCTCCAGCCACAGAGGGCTGCTCCCAAAACATCTGCAGGAAAGGTTTCTCCACAGTTCTGCCACCCCCCAAATCATGTCAATGCAAGGAACATTTTGTAAGCCTTCTGTTTCAGGCAGGATTTGCAATCACCTGCAGTACATGAGCACAGAAAGAAAGTTTATTTCCTCTGTTAGGAAAAGTGAGAATGTCTTAATTCCACAACTAAATACCATAAACTAAGTCAGCAACTAATCCTAAGTGGAGACCACCTAGCTGAAGTCTATGACATGCACCTACAGCCTCAGACAGAGAATGAGGAGGAGGCAAATGGAACCAACACAGAGCTGTACCCCAGGAAGGTCCTAGAGAGAGCAGGAACACAGTCTACCACCCTGCACTTGGTGCAGGTACAGCACACTGCAGGCAGCACTGCCCTTTCCAATCAGCATGTCGTACAGAACTATCGAGAAAGTAATTAACAGTACATTAAATGGAGTTTAGAGGAAAATACAGGTATTGTTGCCAAACTCCCGAGTCAGAGGCCTTGCCCCCTGGAAGGCATCCAGGTGTGGTGCTACGATGAGAACACAGAGCAGTTTATCCAGGATCCAAACCTTTTCTCAGCGAGGTTAATTGAAAAACTCCTTTTACTTTAAACGGGCTTCAGCAAAAGTAATTCCCATATGTTTTCTTGGTTTGTATCCATTACTTATACTCTACATCATTTTATACCCCGTTGTTAGGCTGAAGGTAGAGTGCATTTTGATGCTTGCAAGGGGCAACCTCTCCTGTTTTAATGCATCTAATATAAATATACTCCTAGTGGGTCAACAGCTTCCATTAGTTTTTATGGAAACAAAACTTGTGGATTATAAGGCATGAAACAAGCCCAAGAAGTTTATTATCTCTTACAGAAGACAGGTAGTGCCACAGATAGCTACAAGTCTCTTTGGTTCTGTTAAGGATGAGTTTTACCACTATTTAAGTCCTGGGCCTTTGCACTTCAGATAGGTATGTTCTGCCACCCCCACAAGTTTCTATCCAAAGCCTGAGTTCAGTATGTGTGCAATATTTCTGAATCCCAAAAGATACTGCAACATTTGGTACAGCCAAACATCTTGCTTAATTCATTATTCACTATTTAAAATTTTGTCAGAAATCCAGGCATGAAGTGAAAGAATAAAAAAAGTCAGATAAAGAAGTTAAGCAATCACACCATCATCAACAACATAAATAAATCAGAAAGCCCATATGCTGGAATTCATGAATCCAAATTACATGACGAAAAACTTACACGTAGCAGAAATAGCGCAACACCCAGGATAAAAGGGGCACATTTCCAGTGAGTAATTGCCACAACTACCACTCCATGTTTTTTCCTCTGAACATGCAGCTTTATTAAGTGTGACAGTAAACATCCCTTCCTGATGCTTCCTGTAAACTTTCACATCCTGCTGGAAACACAGTGGTGATCAGGGATACACAAAAAGCTTTGCTGTCAAAGATCCCCACCAAACCCTACAATTTATGTAGCAAACGATGTGCTTTTCCCCTCCCAACACTGCACTGAACCAAGGGCAAAGGCAACCTTTTCCATAAGTCCGTGTGCTCCTCATACTGGAGTGCAATTCCTTGTACTCCAGGAACTCCAGAACAGCACTGGCAGAGCAGAGATTTGGTGTTTAAGCCTGGGGGCAAGGGCTGCGCTCCCCCTTTACCAAAATCTCTTGGAAAAGTCTCTTGCAAAGTGCACAAAGAACAAGCAGCTTTGTAGCTTTGGCAACCCACCTTTAGTCTGTCTATTACATCACCCGTGGAAAAGCATCACTCTTGCTTTTTCTTGTAAAAGGTTTGTTTGCCTTAAAGTTACAAACCTCATTTTATCTCCGTAAGTGTCTTTAGCAGGTATTACAACAGCCTAAGAAGAAGCCTGAGCCTGCAGATGGCAGATCCCGAGTGTGTCCCTCGAGGCAGAGGGAAGACACAGAAGCTGAAGGGATGGGTCTGGATGGGGGTTCAGCAGGAGGTGTCCCTGCAGGAAGGGACTGCACCTCCCAAAGAAACAGGCCCTGCTGTCAGGTAGGCATAGAAAAGTGAAACCAGAAGGCTTCCTCAGCAAAGATGTGTCCACTGATTTGATCAAAGTACAAAGGATTCCAATTCTTCAAATTCAAAATAGAGCTGACTGCAAATAATGAAAGCACTCTTTGCTGTTTGTACAAATCTGTGAAAGGATATGAAACTTGATAAGAAGTGTCCTCCTCCTCTGAAAGGATACAAACCCCTGATATTGGGTTTTGATAGACTTAAAATTTTGCATGGGAAACCCTAATTATTAATTGCTCTGTGCTGTCACTGGATAAGGCTTTAGCATATTATTTGTAAGGAAATAAGATTGTAATAATAAATTGGTTAGCCAATGGAGAAGGTTTATATATTGAAAATATAATCTATCATAAAAGTTAGGTTTTGTTGTTATCTAAAGAGACTGGCAAAACTTATTGGCAGAGTATTAATAGTGCCACAAAATTGGAAACTGTAGGGAGGAAAAATACAAGAGAAAATAGGATGTTATCAGAGACCTTCAGGCTAGAAACCTGCCTTTGAATCCCTAAATGTGTGATAACAGGAGTTATATAACATGGTTAAAACTCAATAAACAAAGCCTGTCTGCTCGGGAAGCCAGAATTAGACCATTTGTTTCCTATAAGGAAGAATGTTTAAAGTTATTTCTCTCTCAACGGTAAAACTATGAATAAACCTAATGAAAAATAGAGAATCTGTGGGAGTAAAGAATATACTTGGCCGTAACTTCACTTTTGTTTAACGAGAGAAGTACTGCTTGTTAAGTTTTCCTCCATCTGAACATACTGCATCTGGTAAGGCAGCTCTGTGTTCCAATCCCCCACAGAGTGGGGAAAAACCAAGTGGGGCACTGGAAACCATCAGTGATCATTCTGGTAGGCTAAGCCCTTCATTTGATGGAAACTTCCAGGAAAGAAAATCAGCTTTACCCAATTCACCACTATCCTGGTTAGCTGCTAATGTGTCAGGTAAAACCACCTGTGTTTTGGCAAAAGTGTAAAGCTGCTAAACAAATTACATGGGTTTACAGCACAGTCTCATTTTTTTTAAAGCGAGCTCACACAAGCACCATTCAATCTTTCAAAAACTTCCTTAACTGCAGAAAGGGGCCGCTTGTGTTGTTCAAACACTGAGTGTTCAAACTCTGAATGTTCGAACAGCAAACTGAGTGTATTGGGCGAAAGGTGCGATTCTGTTTCCACCTCCTCCTTCTGTTATGCGCGACACACGAACAAGTCCAACAGCGTGCTCCGGTTTCTCGCTCTGGAAGCGGCTCTGCCAGAACCCCCAGGTCCCTTGCAGGACGCACACCGAGTCCGGTCCCCCCCGGGCCCCCGTTCCGCACGAAGCAGGGCGAGAAGCTGCAGGCGGGGATGGAGGGAGGCCGAACACGAGCCAGCAGTGCACCCTTGGGGCAGTGGATGCAAACTACAGCATCCCCCTGCGGCAGCGGCGGGGCGGGAGCGCTGGGAGAGCCCCTCGGTGCCGACCCCAGCACAGAGGAGCCCGGAGCACACCGTGCGCTTGGACACGGGGAAGGCAAAGCCAGGGTCATCGCAGAGACTCGTGAAAGGTCAATGGTGACAAGACACAGCAAAGACAAGGACAACCAGGCACTCAAAATGAGAATTGTTATGGTAAGGCCAGCCAAACATTGGCACGGGCCTTGGAGGTATTGAAGACTTGTCAGAACTAGACCCAGATCAACCTGATCAAACCAGTGACATTTAGTTTCAGGAATATTGTGAGGCAGTGACTGCTTTCCCAAGAATACACACACACGTGAAAGTGGATAACAAGTGAGTGTTCTTTAGTAAATTTTGACTTCCAGTGTTATGGGAACGTTCACTTACACCACTAGAAATATTTGCATCTTCAAGAGCTTGGTTTTTTGTGATTTTTACAGATGACCTGCTTTAAAGAGGAAAAAGGCAGCACCTGGGCAAACAGAGAAGCTTGGCAAGTGAAATACTTGCAAGGCTCTTTTCCTTCCATGACTTCTTTTCAGCTGGTTTGAACAAGGAACTGCAGAGCAGGGCAGGGCAGGCCTGTGCCACAGATCACAGCAGAGCAGGGTTAATGATAGGGTTGCTCCTTCTGATGAATGATAACCTGTGCTTTAGGGGCAGCCCTGGAGCCTTAAGAACTAATTCCATCAAATTAACTCCAGCTTTGTGCAAGGGATGCAGGCCACTTCAGTTCTAGCTTACACACACTCTTTAAACAGCAAAAACAATGTTCACTCATTGCTTCAAATGCCCTGCAGAATAATTGTTAATCAAAGACAGGATTCAAGTTTGTTTCCGATACTAAATGATATTTATAGAAATGCAACAGGGATATGTGTGTGTCTAAGAAGAACATAGTGAGAGACGTCCATCTACAATGATTTTTTTCAGAATTTATTTAAATATTATAAATAAGATGGTGATGCCTTACTTCTGTGTCAATAGATTAGAGAGTATTATCAACACAAGGAGTCACAAAGATGCACTAAAAGATGGTTTATGCCTGAATTTGACTTTCATGTTTTTCAAGCCTAATGGTGATTTTATGACTTCTAAGGCTCCTGAAATTTTAAAATAAAGGTTTGCCCCAACACTTTTTGTTCCATTTGGGACTACTTCAACACTGAATTCTTTAAAGCAAAATGCATGTCCTTCTAGAACTGATACATTCTTTGAAATGTTTAAAATGGATCCTAGTGGGGTTTTTAACAAATGGGAATATTACCATCTTACCTATCCTTGTTTTCTCACAACTGACACAATTCTGCACAGTTTGATGGCCAGCATTTAGCTAGCTGAAAACTTCTATTTACCCTCAAATTATTTTCTAATCAATAATAAGCTACAGAGATTTAGCTTGGAAAGGATGTTGGAGAGAGAGATTCAAACTCAGGAGAGGAGAAACCTTCCAGCCAACGGCTCTGTCAGGGAGCTCTTTTGCTTCTGCAGTGGGTTCCTCTGGTCACGAACACACCAGCCAGGCTGGAACAGGAAGGAATTCCCAGCGCTTCCCATGGACGTTGCTGCCCTTTGACTCAGCAGTGAACTGTCCCTGGAACCAGGGATGGAACTCAGGTGCCACGTGTGGGTGTGCAGATTGCATTTCCCTCTCCCTCTGTAAGCACCCGGCGAGCTTTGCCTCGGCAGCTGCTGTGGCTGGGCAGTGCCCCCTCCAGCAGCCGGGGCCTCCCCTGGGGCGAAAGGGCACAGCCAGCCAAAGGCTCCTCCTGCCCCAAAGCCATTCCTTTGTCCCCAGCCTCTTCTCTCTGCCCACCCACTCAATCTCACCTGCTCTTGGCCTCACATCAAGCTGGAGCTGTGCAATGTATCTAATATATAAATTAGCAATAAACACTCCACTGTGATACCAGATCAAAGTTAGAAAGAGCTGCTTAACTCCAGGCCCACTGTAGCCCTCAGTGAGTCCCCCCTCACCTCGGCCCTGCACAGCTACAGAACTTTCCCATGGATGATCACTGTAGAGACCTAAATACCAAGACTTCAACATGCCAGGAAGTATTAGATCAAAAGAACAGAGTAAGAAATAAACTGACATTTTCCACACAATAAATAGCTTATCATTAGCATTATATAAAGTGTTGTGACAAACTTAATTTTGGAACTATTGACAAGAGCCTGGAAGTTAGTCTTTAATCATGAACTTTTTCAAACTGCCTTTGAAAAGGAAAGTCTCTGCTCTTGCTCTGGCACATCTGTTCCTGGTTTGGGATTTATTGGCACAGAAATTAACAAAATCACAGAGCTGATCTTCAGTCATCACCCAAGAGGTTTTTGTGTGTGTTTGGGCTGCTCAGACTTTAGAGTCACTTTGATTCACATCATGGAAAACCAATTCTCAAATTCTTCCACTAACAGGTCCAGTTCAAATGACACTTTCCGTGGGATCCCAAGTTAGCCAAGGCTCTGAGATGACCTGCCACCTCAGTGCAGTGTAAAAATACAAAATTGAATATTCTTTGAAAATAGGCTAAAATAGTCTAGAATTCCTGAGTACAGAAACTTTGACGTGGAAAGAACAGCTTAAAATAAAAGTATTTGTTCACAGATCCACTGCTCCCCAGTTAACTCACTGCTGGATGAAGCCTGTGCCTCAGCCATCCCTTCCAGTCCAACACATTCCCATGGCTTCCTGGTTCCAGTAAGCTCTATGAATTGTGACCTGCACTCAGCTTTTCCATGAGATGTTCCCAGTTGTCCTCTACACTCCTCCCCTCTTCCCAGCTCTCTCCCAGTGCCCTGTGCTCGGGGTGCCACAGAAAGCCCCCTGAGCTGAGAATGCTCAGCTGCTCCTCTGCAGCAGGACCTGCTTTCACACTCTGGCCAGTTCCCCTGGGGCTGGGCAGGGCAGGCAGGGTCTCCCTCTGATCCCTCTGCATGCTCTGCCACACACAAACCACACAGAGCACTCATCTAGCACATACACTTCAGCATCCTATGAAGAAAAACACATTAAAAGGGCTTAAATACTTTCTCAAATAGGCCCCTCCCTAATCAGATCTGAAGCCAACAGGACCTTCCTCACCTTTTCCAGTAGGACTGATACACCCTGACTGGAGAGATGCTCGAAGCCAAAAGTGCTTTGTACAGAAACAATGACTGCTGCCACCATATTTGGGCTCTCAATCACAATGATTTGAACATTTACTTTTATTTGAAGATGTGATCAAGCATTTACCAGAATAGAATCAGTTTCCAGACTGTCTTTCTTTTTAACTAGGTTTACCTGCCTCCTGACTTTAAAACATTCCCTAAGATCTGCAGATCACAGGAATGTAACCCAAAAGACCAAAATAGTACCCAAATTCTCTGAGCCCAAGACATGTTCCATGAATGCATAAAATCCAGCACAGACTACCCCAAATGGTGATGGCTTTTATACAGTAATTTAGCAATTTAAACACAGATCCTCCAGAGACTCTTCATTTCTATTTCCTCCTGCTGCACAAGAACTAATAATTCCCATAAAACCTGAGGGTAGGAAAGCACTGTCTACCTCATTAACCAGCAGGGAGGGGGCCATGAGAAAGCTGAGCTGATCAATGACAGCAAATGGTTCTCAGAGTGACACTCAAACCCAGGAACTCTTCAAGAGCATTAAGAAACTGGGTTGGTGGACAATGCTTGATGCAAAGTAGGAGAGCTCAGTTTGGAACTTGCCAGCTCAGCATTTAAGCTGAGCCCAAAACAAATCAAGAAAAATATCCTCACAGCCAGCTGAGCTGCAGAAATGGTTCCAAGGTAACACAGCAACCAAGAGCTCAGTTTTTGAGCATTTTTGAAATTAAATGCCAAGATCAAATCAGTACTTCTCATAGGTTTCAGAAATCAACACCCATATATAACACTTTCTGAAAGTCAGAAGAGGCACGTACAGTGAAAAGGTTAGTGTCTTGGATGTCATCTTTTCTGGTGTTGAAGAATAGTCTGTAGCTAATAAGTGCTCACTCACAGAACATAAACCTCTTATCAGTTGCCTCTGAAACTAAGCTCATGGCACCCACTCAGTATAAACTCCAGTATTTTTAAAGGCTTACAAGATCAAAATCAATTGTTCATATTTACGGTCTAAATTGTGGGGAAAAGAGCTTTTGACTTCTAAAATTTTCACACTTTCAGCCTAATAATCAGGATTATTAATATACTCCTGCTGGTATATTATGCATTGCTTCTCTCCACGATTTTTGGGGTAACATTTCAATGGAGACAACAGCAGTTTTAAATAAACTAACACACAGGGAAAGAAATTAAACATAAGTGGCATGTGTAATATATTGTTTTGCTTATTCTACAGACTATGCTTAGCTACTGTGAAAGTCTAATTCCATTGAATTTACTTTGTGAAGAGAAACTTTTACATTATTCCTTCATTATTCCTAACTAATCATCAAGTTCTCAAGCAATGAAAAGACCCTCATTATTACTGCAAAATAGTATATGTGTAATATATATAATAATACATTTTTAATATAATATCTTTATATTATGTGCCCCATCAATTAAGAGCCACATGCCTGTTCTACAAGCCTGTGCAGGAGCAGAGCACCATCCCCACCTCCCGTGCTCTCCACGAGTTGGCACGTGGTTGGCAGAGGAACACAAACAGCAAGCTGTGTTTTGATTTCAGTGATCACCAGTACAGAGAGAGAATGCAATTAATAAAAAAAAGTACAAATATAGTGACATGCAACAAAATCTGAAGTGGCATTAATGTCTATAACTATGTACTTGGAACAATGTAATTTATTCTTAAGTTTAAAGATAACGAGTGCCATAATCAGTTGTGTTTTCTACTCCTACCAAACAGTAGAAATCTTCAATTCAGCAGAAAATTGCTTATAATCTGAATTACTGAACCTCAAGTGTCCCTTGGACAGAAGTTGGCTCCTTCATCACCTCCCTCTTTTGGGAGGAAACAGAGAAGATTTACTGAAAACATGTCCTAATAAATGGCACCGCTTTAACTTGTCAATGCAGAGCTGATCAGCTTTACTAATTCCACCACACTGGGGCTGGCCCCTCCCTGCTCACCCTTTCAGGGCTGAATGCCTTGCAACAAAGGCTGAGTATTTCAGGGAGAGAAAGTCCATCACTGACACACTTCTCCCTTTGCAGGCTTGCTTCAGTTTCCACTCCTTAGTGATCCTGCCTTTGACTTGACAGAAGCCCTTTCCAGCCAACCCAATGCACACGAAGTAGGCTATTTTGAGAAGCTTCTCACAGAATGTAAACATGGTTCTCAAACCCCAAGGCTCTTATTTAGGATCGTTAAAGTTTACAGGTCTTTCAAAACTCTAATGACGCTGCCTGAAGAGGCACATAAATCCAGCTGAGTCTAGAGAGGCTGTGACAGGGACAGTGGGGAACGTGGAACTCTCCAGAATGTTCCTGTGGCCTTCAGCCCCAGGAAGGCACCTCTGGATGTGGGGGAAACAATATTGCAATGTCAAAAAAGCTCACGAGAGACTTTTCTGAAAGCTACATGTTCTGGTGTTCTTAATCAAGTCGCTTGTCTTCCTATTAAGTTGATTTTCCTATTAAGTTTTTTTGCAGGGGTGCTGATAGAGCCAACTAGAGCAAAGGAACTATGATGAGGTATTATCAAAAGAAGAGCAAAAGTGCCCTGTAAAAACTGCTTAATCTTGGGAAATCAAATCAAAGAGTAAATGGGCAAATGAAGCACCTTTGGTGCTTGCCAGCTGGAAGTTGCATTATAAGGATGAGGTGAATGAGGCAGAGTTTAATGGTCTTTTATTCTGCAGAAGAACACAATCCCAGTTCCTTAATTTCCAGGTTGCTATGGCTCACTGTCAGATAAGAAACATATTAAGCTAAACAGGGATGTTTCAATAGTTTCCCTTTCACATCAAGGTAAAAAACCCCAGTAAACTCCCAAACCTTCCATATTTTCAGGGAGATCAAAACCTCCACCTCTTAATGTGTCTTGTTTGAGTTTTCCCTTACTGCAGACATTTGACGTTATTTGCCCTAAGGCCATCCCTGTAGTTGTGGTGCAGTGTAAATAACCGAATACCCATTCTTTCTCCTCTAGGGGATGTGAAATGTATTTCTTCTTGTATTTCTTGTTTTCCCCTCCTAGTTTAAAAAAATGGTTTTGTGAAGAACTGGAGAGACTGCTCCTTTCCATCAGCCTCTAAAATAATATCCAGTGCTTTGTGCAAGAGCAATTAAAAAAAGAGATGAGTTCTGACACAAGCTTTATTTTTTATAATAGCAAGAGAGAATGTGAAACTCAGATGGGTCTTGTTAGTGCTAAATGCACTCCTACTGACTCCAATTTGTTTTGTTCTATTAATTTATCATCTCACATTTGGAATGATTCCATAGTCTGCTAGGAAAAGGTCTCAGAAGCATGAAGCAGTGAGATAATAGAATGAAGATGCAGCTAACTGTGATAGTTCAGAGCAATTCGAGTACTATTTGTGAATACACTATTATTCTAAACACAACCCTGCAGCCCTTTATGCCTACAGCATACACAACGTTGTTCAACAACAGCAAATCTCACAGTCTCAGTGGGAAGACTCAGCGAACCCCCTGAGCTTCCAATCCTCACTACAGGTTCAGCTGGAGAAGACCCTGCAATTTATTCAGCTGTAATTGCTGTGTCTTTGCACTGATCAGCTTCCTCAAGTCTATTCAAGTCAATCCTTGAACAGCACACGCAGCAAAATTAAAGAAAAAAACCCCAAACCAGCACTGAACAAAATGGCAAAGGTATTTGCTGATACTCTAATTTAGATTTAGTTGGAACTGACTTAGACGAAAAGTCATGCTGAATTTTGAGACTTTTAGTATGCTTGAGTGGTTGCAGGATTCTCTGAGCTTGTGGCTTTCTTTTCACTCCAAGAATAATACCCTGCCTCATGCTTTTCTTATTTTATCTCCTGAGAATTGCTGCCAGCTCCCAGCAGACAGAGACGTGTGAGGGGCACTGCAATAGGCATGCCCTTCTGCTTCCCGAGATCACAGCCAAGCGTCCCTTGGCACTGGGAAAAGGAGCAGCCACCATGAGTCACCCAGACACATCCCAGGGGAATATTTAATGTTCTCCAGGAGCTTCTGCAACCCCCACATGAGAACCAAGGACTACAGACCACGTACACCTTACTGAGCAGAGCTATAAAACAAAGAACCCAAAAAGTGAGCTGAGGTGCTTTTCCACATGGTTTGTGGGTGTTTTTCCCCCCTTTGTTATCACCAAAGGTGACTCTGGCTGGCCCAGCTCCTTGGGGTAACACCCCATCCCTGCAGTGCTCACGGGCTCTGGGGTGACAGAGATCCTGCACCAGAGTGACAGAAAACTGGGGGTTTAGTTAAACTCCAGGCACTATTAGAAAATCTGTGCTATTTACTGGTACCTTTGCAGCGCTTCAGTTGGAATTTTCATGCTCTTTTAGGTCCCTATTTTGCTTAACTAGGATTTTTCTCTCTTTCCTAGCACTGCTTTAACCCACTTAAGGACACACGACAGTAAGGGAGGCTCCACGTGTGCGCCCAGAGTGCATGAGTCACACTGACAGTCACTTACCTTCACTTTTGCAGAGAACAGTCTGCAAATGCAAATACCTGCCTGTGTTATAATGAACAGAGACTCATAAAGTAATTTATTTAACAGCGACCTTTCTATTGTTTTGAAAAACATGGGATACGCTGTTAAGATTTTGGAGGATTAGGAGAGTAAACACCCAACAAGCTCCCTCAGAAACACCACTGGGAAGTGTCAGGAGGTCATTCTGTGCACAGCCAGGCTAGACCTTTTTATTAAAAATTAATTCAAAAACCCACATAATTTTCATTTGGTAATTATCATCATGAAAGATTAATACCAGCATCCAACTTGAGTCCAGAACCAGGAAAGCATCCCTGAACCTCTCAGCAGTGACAGAGACACACCAGGACAGATCCCAAAAGGTGCTGTGCTGCCCCCCACGGGACAGGGACCTGAGCAATCTCTTCTCTGGTAACCCACCCTGGAACTTCAGGGGGTGAGTTCCCACTCACAGGATTCTCCACTTACAGTAATAATGCTTAGGCATCCCCTCTGAATACCTAAGGTAGTTATAATGTGCAGAAATTAAAGTAATTAGATAGCAGTCAGTGTAATACAGCTGTGGACAGCTGTAAACAAAGAGTTTACGTGGGGATGGAGACGTTGCAGAGCTTTAGGAGAGTGTGTTAGGAAAGGCAAAAAAATCACCCTGTTCCAGTCTGTGAGAATATGCAATTTAATCCGTGTAGAAATCTTGTTCATCAGTAATTACAGGAGGAGATAAGAGTCTCCTCAATTAAGATCAGGCAGAAAATGGTTTTATTTTATGTGTCCTGAGAAGTATCACATCAAAAATAATTAGAGAAAAAGATGTAAAAACTTTCAGATGTTTTAAATATATTACCTCCTTTGAAATTTAGAAAAGCTTCAAAGAAATGTCAGGTTCTGGCATGCTATGGCAAGAGCACTTGTGTGCAAAAAACAACAAGGCCTTTCCCCAGTTTTATATATATTTGATGGAGCCACTCAAAAAGTAATAAGTGAAAAACTAATTTAAATTCAGACACGATCCTTTGGATAACAGCTTTAGCGCAATGGTTGGAATTATTAGGAATGAGCCTGTGGCAAGCCCAGGATTGGGAACATGACACAAAGGAGTTTCTGTCAAGCTTCCCCAATTATTAGTCTTCTCTTCCTAGTTATTTATATTTCCTTTCAGCTCACATGGATAAGTCATACAGCAGCAACACAGTAGCTCCATCTCCCAGGAACAGTCTGGCAACCTGTGCTAGGAAGCTTGTTTGCATTTTCATGGCTCTCAGAATTTCTATGGGAGGCAAGAACGCATTTGCAAAATTTTGCTTTATTGTTACATTTTCAGAAGCTCTAATCATTCCTCATGCCTTTGGTAACCAGTCTTCAGGGCCCACTCTTACTAATTAACTAATCAATTACACACTTGCTAATCTGTTTTATCCAAAGATAACAAAGTAGATGGGAAAGGCAGACGTGGATTTCTTTTTACTTCTTAAAAAAACATTTTAAGATGTTGGTTACGCAAAACTGTTCTGATCCTTGGCTTCACAGCCCTCCCTATGGATTTTCCAAGCATCAGTGTGAATTCATTTTGATTTGAGTCACATATTGTACTCTCTCTGTGGGCTGTTATGTGTGAGATGGATTGGCTAAGCACTGTCATCAACTCATTTGAAATCAATTCAATCATTGTTCACACCCAGGACACCATTTTGGACAGAGGACAATGGAAGGAGAAGAAAGACCCACTGGAAGGCAAGTAACAGCACGGAAGAGAAGGAGACACATAATAGTCATGGACTGGAGACACAAGAATAGAAAAGACATAAATGTGGAGATCAAAGACAAATATTGATCAAAGATAGAAAAGGAACTGCAGACAAACCAGAACCTGTGATCAAAACCTGATGGAAGGGAGCGTGGTATGATGTGAGAAAAGGAGAGCAGTAAAAAACCTCAGGCTCAGTGCTTCAGGATGTCACACGTGCTTCTGAGGCTCTCCTAGTCTCTCATCCAGCCATGTGTGAGAAAGGAGTATATGAATTTCTCTACAGCCCCTAGACATAAAAGATTTCTGCCTGGATTTCTTGTCATTAAATGTCCCTTGTCCACTTTGCTGTCATGTTCATCTTCCTAACACTATTTCCAACCTGCTTTGCTGGTTGCAAGGAAGGATTTTCTCCTATTTCTGTCACAAATTTCTCAACACAGCACATGTATTTAACTCTTAGCAGCTACCCTGTGTCACTGGTCCCAGTCCTGCAGAGCTCCTGCTGCAGAGAACTCCTAATCACCAGTTGTGGAGCTCCTGCCCAGTGACAACTGTGGGTGCCCCTCCTGGCCGAGGTGCCAGGACCTGCTCCCTGGGAAGAAAGGCCTCAGAATCGCTGTGGCTCCTGTGTTTGGGGTCAGATGCAGGCATGATCCGTGGTCCCTGCTGCAGATTTTGGCCAGAAACAGGGTCACATCACAGGTGATGCCTCTGGGGTGATGAACGTTCTCAGAATCTCCAGGCTACTATCAATAATTACTTTTGGTTTTCTCTGGGTTTGTGAGAGCTGAACCCTGGGCAGATTACTGCTGGCAGCTCTTCCATGAAAATTCCCAATTGGTACTCTCACATTTGCCAATTTTTGGTGGTGCTGTAGCATATCACTTCTGAGGCACCACCAGGGTATTAATTTCCTTACACTGTCTCATAATACCAGGCAACAGGAAAGCTAAAGCTAGAACTGACTAAATCTATTTTTCTGTATAGGAAGAAACTGTCCACTTTGCTTCAATAACTATTGTCCAAACAAAAATATTTTTTATGGTTTTCAGGTAACCTTTGTTGGTCAAATAATTCTAAGATTAGAATATATTCAGGATATTACTCATCAAATGGGTCAGTTAAAGCAGTCACATGGCTTTTCAAATATTTTAGGAAAGCTGAAGCACTGCCACAAGACTAATTTTAGTTCTCAGAACCACAGACTGGGTGACATTGGCAGGGACCTCTGGAGCTCACCTGGTCCAGCCTCTCTGCTGAAAGAGGGCCAGCTCAAGGCAGTTACTCAGGACCACATCCAGGAGGATTTGGAGTATCTCCAAGGAGGAAGACTCCCTGGGTGCACTGTGCTAGTGTTCAGTCACCTTCACAGGGAACAGCTGTCTCCTGGTGTTCAGGTGGAACCTCCCCTGTCTGAGGTTGTGCCATTGCCTTTGGTCCTGGCAGGGGCACCACTGAGCAGAGCCTGGCTCTGCCCTCTCTGCACCCTCCCTTCAAGTACCAACGTAGTAATTGATGAGGTCCCCCTGAGCCCTCACCTCCTGCCTGAGCAGCCCCAGCTCTCTCACCTCTCCTCCCTCCCTGGCCACCCTCCAGCATGCCCACGTCTCCTGCCCCGGGGAGCCCAGGGCTGGATGCAGAGCTCCAGCTGTGGCCCCAGCAGAGGGGGAGGACCAGCCCGCTCAGGCTCTGGAAATGCTTTCTGTGAAGCGGCCCAGGAGGCCACTGCCTGCCTTTGCCCCAGGGGCTCACTGCAGCCTCTGGTAGGGTCCAAAAGCACCGCATGCCTGAGCCCCGGGAGCACTGGTTTGGTTTGCACGGGTTCACACAGAAACACTTGCCCATATTTGAAGAGCTGGCAATCAACATTTTCCTTGTGAGGACATCTTGTGGCTAATATTTCCCATTATTGGCAACAAGCCACATCATGACATCTGGCTGCAGAGAAGTGATGGGAGCATCAGGATTCTTAAATCATTTCTTATACAAAATGTACATCCTCATTTCACATTTGGTCCTGGTTCATGAAGATGGGATCAGAATCAGTTATGTTTGTAAATGCTATTGGAAATTGTATTTAAATAACTAGAGGTGGCTTTGTGAGGTTGTTTCTCCTGTGGTTGCATTCAAAATATTGTGTTTTAAACCCTCAAAACCCAATTAATTGCAAAAATAAGTATGGCTGGCATTTACTGGAAAAAGGACTGTTAATACTGCACGATCTACGGGCCCTATAAATTGTTGTATGTTTGGAAGACAGTCCTGTAGCCTCTGTTCTAGGGCGTGTGCCTCTGGCAGGAAGGTGGTGCATGTGTCTCCAAGGTATTCCAAGAATGACATGTGCCACTCTGTGACAATGGCAATAGTCTTGCAATGTACCCAAAATGCTGCTGCCATAAGAAAATAAAATGTGTAAATGCAACACTGTTTCTACTGCCTTTACCACGCTGCACAAGGTAACTCATCAGGTGCTTTTCATTAGAATGGAAAATTGCTGAGACAATTACTGAAGTAGATGGACATAGAGGACAAAAGAATTGAAACTTCAGACTTTCAGCATAGAAGGACAAGAAGAAAAATCTACAAAGTAGTTTCCAATGAGACTGTGACACTGGCACTGTCCTGACAGCAGCTGTATGAAAGCAAGGGCACTGCCCCTTTTATTTCAGTCAATCTCCAGTCTCTGCACTTGGCACCTCAAAGAAGTTCAGTTCAATATGCTTCAAAAGAATTAAAAATTCATCCTCCCCTTTATCCCAGATAAGTTTTCTAGCACTGTCAGACAGGAGGAAGTGATTATCTTAGATAAATTTGTTTGTATCATTTCTTGATCACAAATGATACCAAGAACAGAAAATATTTGCCTTCATAAATCAAAATTTTATAGCTACCCTAGCAATGGGTTACAGCACATTAGGATCTCAATCTACAAGCTGCTGCTGAAAGATGAACTACACAGTTAATGATTTAATCAGTACACTGTGTTAATTACAAATGAAACAGAAATGAAGATGAAAATGAAATATAGAAATACCACATATAGGACTGACCCTGCTTGCTTTGTTCCCTGGCATTCCTGTTTAAATGCAACGGGACTCTCTGCATGGCTGAGGCAAGCAGGGTTTAATCCTGCTTTTGTTATTTCTCATAACAAATATTTACGTACTCCTGCCTGTAGTGTGTTTTTAAATATTCTTATTATAGAGATTAACTCCATATCAAAGGGAAAGCATTAGAAGTTTCTAATGGAATCCAGAATAGTTGCAAAAATCACTTTTTTTGGAAATGTTCTCATTTGGGCTGCCTCATTAATCCCTTTAACCATGGATCTCACATTTTAATTGCAGATCGTACCCAGAAACACACCTGTTCCTCCACTGCCAGCAGCCTGCAAATCCCAGCTGTGGTGCCCAGGCTGGGGGAAGCTGCAGGACAGGCAGGACATGATGGAGGTGCTGGCCAAGCCCTGCCAGCTCAGCTCCTGGTGCTGCTCACAGGGCACACCCTACAAGCTCTCCTCTCTTAACCAAAACAAGCAAGTGATTAATGACATCTTCGTGCAACCTTTTCATCCTTACCCTTCCCTTAAAACCAGCTCCTTTTGCTCCATCCACAGTTCCTGCACCCACAGGGAAGGCAGCACTGGCTTTCTGCAGCCAAGGCAGTAGCAACTGCTCCAGGTAAAATCATTTAAATAAGCCTTCGAATTTCTTCATGGTGTCAGAGTTTATTTCATTTCTCACATGGCTCCAGGACCAAAAGTCCTTCAATTTACTTTTCCTTTCCCTCTTGCCTCAGTGCTGTACCCGGCGCTGTCTCAGTGTGTACCTTGCAACTGGCTCCCAGCTGTAACACCAACAACTGTGATGGTGTGAGTGTTAAATACATCTGGCACTGCTTTCAAGTAGTAATACAGAAATTGGCAAGCAAACTTCTGTGGATAAAACAAATCCCAGTGCTGATCAGCATTTAACTGTGCCCCAGGGATCCTTCCCTGTCCATATGTGCAGTGCATGCATGGAAGCAGCTCTTGCTGGTGGTCCCATCATAAGCTTATTAAACTCATGACACCAGCTCACTTAAAAATTGTAAAAACATACAGGAGACTGAACAAGAACCCCAAAATCTTCACATCGAACTCCAGTGAGTCTGTGATAAATAAATAATACCCTGACCACTTTCCTTTCTGTCTTCTTTAATTCTTGCCTTAAGGCAGACCCAGAAGTGGGTGGACACAGACTGAACCTGTATTCTACATTCAAGTATTTCTAAGATAATTTGAGTCCTTTTTGTTTTGCAAAATCTAATCTGAATGAACCCTTTCCACCCTTGCCAAGTGGCATGCACTCATACATATGTATAATCGAGGTGTGTGTGTGTATCTTGCCACAAGGATGTAGTACAAGCAATTAAACCCTTGATAATTAATGGTTCATCAGTCCGCAGGTGATGTGCAGTAAGTGATTGCTCCTGTAGGCAGTAATCATCCGGTGCAATTGCTGAATTATAAATTCCCTCTGGGCTGATTGGATTTTATCCACAAGAAGCAGCAAAGGGAAAAAGGGTTTGGGGGTGAGGTTTTTTATAGTCTGAAACCTAATATTAGAAATGTGCAATTGGAAATGAGTGGCTTTCCCTTGAAGGCACGCTCAGGGTGACTGAACAGCTGTCAGAACAATGTCCCCATTTCCAGCACAGCCTCTGGGCCACAGTGCACTCTGAGGCACACGCTGATGCAAAGGGGGTTTTCCCACCTCCACAAGAACATCTACAACTCTCCGACATGCTGAAACTGTGTTCCCATTGGCAGAACAGCATCCCATAAATCTGCAGCGGGACTGAAAGAACCTGATCATACTTTAAACACAAGAGCTACTTACTGTTATCATTTGGACATTCTGTCTGTGCAGTTTAGGGGTTGTATTTGAGAATATTTGAGACACCACCAGTCCCTCTGACAGGAACCTGAGGAACTTCTGTGTATACTGAATTTAGACCACTGATGAAAATGGAACAGCATGTAAGTTTTAATGAGAGCCTTACCTGCTAGCTAATCTGTCCTTTTTTATGGTTTTGTTTTTCTTTAATTTTACTTTGTCACAAAATTATTTTTTTTTCATCAAATATTAAAGCAGCAAATACAGCTGTGGAAAACACTACCCATCAAAAATAAATCTAATCAAAAAGCTCTCCAAAACAGTCTAACACTTACTTCTGTTTCACATAGTTTCTTCTGAAGTTTTTGAATAAAACTACTTTTTGCTAACCTCTAAATATTTGTTACTAATATTCACAGAATCACAGAATATTGTGTTGGAAGGGACCCACAGGGATCATGTTGTCACTTTCCAAAACATACTTAATGGAAAAAGAATATAAGCAATCAGGATTAATTTTAAATTGATGTTCAATAGCAGCACTGTGGTTCTTTCCTTATTTTTCCAATGAAATTTCCTGAGAGCACAAGGTGTGGCTCAGCCATTTCAGCTTCACTTTGGGCAACAGGGTAAAAACCCCAAGTTAAAAAGTGAAGCAGAAGATTGTTTATTTTGTCTTTTATGAGCGTGGATCAAAGCCCTAATATGGTCCTGGAATGTCATAACCTCCAAGAGTTCTACCAAGGCCCAGTGCAGCCCCATTGCTCCCAGCAGCTATTCCAGCTGGCACAAACAGGGCCACAGCCAATCACACAGGAGGGAGGGGTTGGCAGGGAAGAGAAATTATGGTTTCAAAGGGAAAACTTTTATGAGGAAGTAAAACAGTATTATGGTGAAGTACAGACACAGCTAAATACCTGGGATTCTCTCTCACTAAGCAGTTTCATGTGAGTCTGCACCATGGACTCACAGACACAGGAATCAAGGCCAGCAGGCAAAGCACGGTACCCAGAGCCCTCCTGCACCTCTCTCATCCAACAGAAAGGGAGTTTTCCAAGCAAAATTGAGTTTTTCATTTTTCCCACACAAGCCTTTCCCATATCCTCATCCCTGCTCACTCTTCCTGCCAGGAACCACCACGACCTCTCCTGCCAGCTCATAAACTGGGAATGATTTTGCACTATTCCTGATGTCATACCAGCTAAGGCCCATGTGGGGCTCCAGCTGCTGGCTGTGTGAGGAGGAGCAGGAGGTGCATTCTTGGCAGGCAGCTCCCCACATCACACCCTAAACCTCTGCTGCACTCCAGGCACTGGCATTTGCTTCCAACTTGGACCCCGCAGACTACTGTACAAGCCTTGTTCCCCTGCTGGATTTCCTTCTGTACTCTACTACCTGCATGCAAAAGTAATTACACATCATAATGTTAAATGAGACAATAATTATTCATATAAATCAAAAGTAGTTACCTCTCAATGTCTGAGACTTCATATAATACTTTGCCCTCTTTTATTGCAGCAATTCCTTCTCTTTCCTTTTTTCCTTTCTTTTCTTATAATCTAAACAAAACTTTGGGGTGTTTGAGATGTGGGTTATTTTAGAACATACTTAATAGACATCTAGATGCTTTAGCATAGCAAACAGCAGTAATAAGAACTGACATATTTAAGACAAATTAAAAAATGAAACCTTTGAAAACACAGCAGAGGCATCAACTGACAGTTGTAGGGTCACCCCTGCTAATTTGATTATTCTGACACTGAAAATCTACTTGCAGTGCAAAGTAGCAATTACGGTGCACTCAAATTGGACAGGAGCAATAACCCAATAATCCAAGGGCCAGTTTCACTGGAATTCCAAGCCACTGACCTGCCTGCTGTGCAGAAACTTCAGCAAAGGGGGTGAGAGCTGTTCTGACATAAGCAGGGAACTTACTGTAAAAGACAACTATGCAGCTTAAAATCCTTTCATTGGGAGGTATGACATGATTCTGCTTCCAGTGTAGAACTCAGGGATGCAAGAAAATATATGGGGTGGTGAACACTATAAACAGCAAAGCCACTATTTTATTTCAGAAGAACTTCTGCAGTACTGTTCATTCACTTGAGGAAAGGCATTTTTTAGCTTAGGAGCCAGATATTGAGAGCCAAACTAAGGAAGAGAGAGGAAAAAAGCAGTTCTCTTTGGGAAAGGATTCCCCAAGGCCTGCACTGCTGAGTTAGCAGCCTGAAGTGCATCCCAAGTGGTTCTTCTGGGCTTCTTTGGAAGTCACCAGACATTGCACATAACATTTTCAACACCACAGGGACACCACAGCTCTTCAGAAAAAGAGCGTGTAGGCTCCACATCACTCGGGTGTATTTGAAACATGTGAGGCATAAGAATAAAAAGTGAGGGGAAAAACCAGAAACAAAGCAGAAAGCAGCCAGAGCCTGTCACTGCATCCCTTCTTTAAGCACAAACTGAAGACAAGATACAGCTACTTTTAGTGAATCTTTACTAGATTTCTAATTTTTCCATCTAACATTAGGTACAATTTTAAAAATCCAAAAGTTAAAACAGACTGGGGTGTAAAAGGGAGAAAATAGAAGGAAACCACATTTCCATTGTCTATTTGACTGGGGATAAAGAAAATGTATTTAAAATTTTTTTCTTCCCACCTTTAACAAAAACTTACTCCTGAAACAGTTTTTGTCTTTGGGTACCTTGGTATTTGCTCCACAACCTGAATCGTGGATGTAAGGAGATTCATGCAAGGTTGTTTTTTCTCAAGTTTCATCCCCCTGGAAGACATTGGGACCTTTATCAGCCATCAGGGTACCAGGGCAACTCCAGCCCAGAGAGGGCTGGGGACATGAAGGCTGCAATTGTTCCCCAGACTGCACCAGGTCCTGTTGGCTTAGTGATTGAGGCCTTTTTCCTACTAAGTACAATTACTCCACATGGAATCACAAAACCATCCAAGCATTGGGAGGCTGCTATTAGGTACCCCAAGCCATTCCTTCCCGAGCTACACAAGCCCAGATCCCCCAGCATCACCTCCACAGGGAACTCTGGCTCCCTCACAGCCTTCGGCTTCACTGGGCTTGCTCACCTTTAATCCACATGTGCTGGAGACCCAAAACCAGATTCAGCTGGGAAGGGGGTTACACACATAAATTAGATTAATACTATTCCTTCCAGAAGTCTCCAGACTCCCTGTCTTAGGTTTATGGAACAAGCTAACAGAGTGACCAGGTCACAGGCATTGTGTGCTGTAAAGAGACAGTTCTGTAGCTTTAATCCATCACATGCAAACCCTACTACCCAAACCACAATCAGATTTGTAACACACAGCCCAGGAAGGGAGGTGAGTAGCAGTGGGCAAAGACAGGATCCAGAAGGGGGGGGGGGGGAAAGGCACAGAAATGTTTTCCAGCTTTGATATCCACTGCTTATTTTAATATGCCAATGCACAAATGATTAATCCAATTAATTAGCATACACAAGTCTTTTTCACTGACAAGCTTCCTCAGTGAAAATTTTACAAGTGACATTCCTATCCCATCAAGGAGATGAGCTGGAAGCTCTTTTATTCTTTTGTTGTACTGGAAGCTTGGAGCTCAGCAATCACTGGATATCTTCCATCAATCTTGTCACACCCCACACTACTCAGAGCAGAATTTCTGCCTGCAATATTAATGTGCTTCCCTGGGTTTGATTGTTATCAGCCAGCCTTAAGAGCATCCCCTCAGATTTCATTTTGGACTGACAATACATAATATGCTGGGTTTATTCCTTTTTATTTTCTTTGGGTTTTTTTGATGTTCACGAATGGTCACATGGTTCAGAGTGTTTTCAGGGCTCTGAAGGGCATCTGGATTTCTGAATACAACATTTACAAACTTCTGTATAACTGCTTTCAAACAGCACAAAGGAAAAAAGTCATTGTGATGCCAGACCAACCTTCCCACTTGGAAACCAACTGTGGAAGAGCCACCAACACTCAGTTACAGCATTTTCCATGTCAATCTCGAAGCACCTTGCAAAAAGCCCTAAGTCACTCCTGCAAGGCAAACTGCACACCCTGAACACTGCATGGAGGAGGAGGAGGCAGCACTGCCCAGGAGGGAAGCCATCAGCCTGCTCTGCCTGGGTCACACCAGTGCAGGGGGCACAGCAGAGTCAATCCTGCCAGAGTTTGGGGGCCTTCAGACTAGGTTGATTTAGGTCATCTCTATTAAAAATACACCTGTTTCTGCAGAATAGCCCTCTGAACAACATGCTCAGTTGTGTCCTGTAGGACATTGATTAACATGGCAAAAGGTGTTAAATTATCTCAAACTACTTAGAGTTTGGGATATTTACTTTTTTCAGTGATAAGCAGCATAAGTTGTATCCAGCAAAACCAGCAAATTTGTTGTTTGAAGTATAATTTTTAAAACCTCATCAACAGCATAGCAAAATCAGGGCATTTTTAAAGGAGTAGAAGGAGGAGAGAGCCAATATGAAAGAGAAAATATCCACACTCTCCCTGAAACTCAAGCACAACTGGAAAAAAACAAACAAACAAAGAACCCCAACAAATATTTAAATTAACTTTTTGAAATTTATTATATATTTGGAAGAGCAGACTTAAAACCTAGCACTAACTGATGAAGAGGATAAGCTGACATCACCTTTTTGGATTTATAATAGCTTTTGAAAATTCAAACTCAGAGGGATCTGAAAGGAAAAACAACAAAGTGCATCAAGAAGATGGGTCAATTAAAAAAACCAGGAGAGCTTTATGGAATTAGTGAAGGCAGCCACACACTGTTCCCTCTCTGGAAACACTCCAGTTCCTGAAATCAGGTTAGGGTCAGTCCTAATTGTTTCAAGCAAAAGATGTGTGGTATTTATTTGCTGGGTGCCTTTTTTCTGACTGATCAGTTTGATGAAGATTAGCTGCCAGTAATTTCTGAAATGGCTAATGTGAGGTAATTAGCACACTGGGTGCTGCAGTTTGTACTGCCTAGGAGAAGAGCTTACTCATCTCAGCCCAGACAAGGACTATAGAAGATATTACAGGAAAGAAACAAAGTTAGCAGAGCTCCTGCAAAATTTGATTCTGCTTTTTTCAAGATGTGCTACACAGAGTATGAAGAAGACTGGTATGGCCTCAACTAGGCTAAAAACAACTGATGCATCCAAAGAGAAAACGGCACTTTTAAGGAGCTCTTACAGTACAATTGATAAAAGTTTCTTTTGAAAGCAGTCAGAAGAAAAAAACAGCCTGGAACCAGAAATATGTTAACTAGGCCATTTGAGAGATTGAAATCATAAAGGCTTAATAAAGAGAAGAGGAAGAAATTGTGATTTTCTACAGAACTGCTTGGTATCTTGGCTCCAAGTTTCAGAAGGTAAGGGGAAAGTAAACAGGAATAGAGGAAAAACCAGGACTTTACCTTTGAGGTTAAAGAAAGGGCCAACTGCAAAGACCAGCTCCTCTCCAGAGGTCCAACCACCACTTATGATAAGGGCAGCAATGAAAACCCCCTATAAATCCTTAAGGCAGGTGAGACTGCTGGGGCAGATAAAGGAGCTGAGCAGCCATCATAAAAATCAGCTGAGCATCCCCAATGCAACAATTACATCTTTTATGTTAAACATGCTGTTAATACATTTTCCACTTTGTTCCTCTATATGTGTTCTATTATTTAAACCAAAAGGGTTTTGCTAAGTCTCCCAAGTGAAGCTGAGCATTTGCTTATTGTTACAACTGGGAATCTCATGGTGTGTATAGTGCATGCCATGAAAACTCAGAAAGCTTTCACAAAAGGCTTTTCACCAAAAGCTTTTCAGGTGCTAATTCAATGAGAATGGTTAACACAGGTATCAAAGGGATGTTTCCCATTGCCCCCACTCACCCTGTCAGTCAGACACCAACTGATGCCTGAACACAGCCCAGAGCACATGAGGCTCTGCCAGGTGCCTCCCCCCTCGCCAGGGCTCTGCTGCACACACTCAGGAGCTCTGTCTTGAAAGGGTTCATGCACTGTGGAATTACAATAGGCAAGTAACTAACATCACCCAGCTGGGACCCAATTTGCTTCTCCCCTAGAGCTACCTGTAGGCAGTGTTCAGGAAATATTTACAGGAATAACTTACAAAAGTGGCCCATTTCAATACAGGGAGTTAAATATATTCACCACTGTTAAGAGGATGAAGTTTTAGCTGTTGTTCTCTCATTCCGGCACGTCCTGGTCACCTTATTAAACTAGAGTAGAAGACTTGTAACACTTTAAGAGAATTCTTTTCCATAAATTTAACCTCAATCCCTATTATTCACAAAACTTTTGGTTCTTCTTACATAAAACCCCTCGCACAATACATGCCAACATACAGTGACTCAGTTAATGGGTAGGTGGGAACACATGACAGATAGAATTTGTTAATGGAGAACTTAATGAGAGTATCAAACAAAATACCTATTAGCATTAGGAAGGACTGAAACATTTTTAAATTATTACAAAAAACCAACAAGCAACATATTTAAATGTGAGATGACGAGTGAAAGAGAGAGTATTAAAAGTTACTTCACCATAGAAACATAGGATGTCATTGATACACAGGAATAGTGTGGCTGCCTTGAGCTATACCCAGCTACAAGTCTTCAGGCTGCTATAAATAAGGCTTGGGAAAGTTCTTGGATTGGAAGATAAAATGAACAGAGTTTTTAATCTCAGGAGAAAACATGGTTAAACATTATAATTACTGAGACCAGCTATTTTAATATTGTGTTAATTTTAATGACCTTATTCATCAAAAGACTTATAAAAGGATGACTAAACCCTAAGTGGGGACAGTAAAATGTATTCTGCATGAACAACAAAGGATTTCAGGGATTCATGGCTCATGTTTAAAACTCAAAACACAAAGTGATCTGACTCATAACTCTTCTCTGTAATGTTAGAAATCTAGGGAGATACTAAAAATCATTAAGTGATGTTAGGGAGAGCAAAGGATTTAATTAAACCAGAGTGTAATCCTGTTAAGGAATTTCAAAGCTAGATCAGTGTCACCGTACAGAGGCATTGGATTGGTTTCCTTTACTACCTCTCTTCCCTTACGAGTTGTAATATCACTACATTAAGCATTAATCACTTTAAATATACACATGCCAAACTCTTGTCAAGACTCTCATAATCTCATGTCTCAAATATATCTTCTCAAACAGTATCTTCTCTGGCCTACTCCAATGCACTCAGATTGCTGCTGCAAAACCAGGTGCCTTACCAGTAACCAGACCACAAGCGCCCACAATGGAGAGGAACAGAGGGTTTCCCCTCAGTATGACTGTACGCCCTCTCTTGGAAGGTGCACTGGAGGATGCCATGGCTGTTTAGAAACCACCACCAGAGGTATCTCCTCACATTCTTACAGAGCACTGGGGTAGGTGGGTTTTCATTGGCTTTCCACTTTCTCTATTATTTAAGTGCCCTACAGGCTACATCTACACTGCCACACACGGATCCATTGCTCCACTAATCAGACCCACAGGAGAGCTCCTTGGCACCTTCCTGTGCCGAGTCTGACACAAATGTGCTTCAGTGAAATGTTTGGGAGCTGTGTACAAACACACCTTGCCAAGGCAGAGAGAACAGAAAACAAAAACCCCTGCAGAGCAGGGAGTGCAGAGGCAGCCTGACAAAGGGCCCAGAATCTGGGGCAAGTCTTATGGCAATTAACGGGAACGTGGAATGATTGGAAACACAAAGGGAGAGCTCTCTCTTTTCCTCTAATTGCTGCACTGGATCATGAAATTAAAGTCATTGAGTAGGAAAGATCCTGTTCAGATTTCCAGAGATAGTGCCTGTTCTGGCTAATTGTGTCAGCCTGGATGAGCTGATTAGCATAATTAATCTAAACTTCCGATTACCCAAAGGAAAGGGATGTTCCTGGATGCACAGGTGAAATAGAACAACTGAGATTTCAGTAAGCTGACATACAGCAGTTGGAAAGTGAGTATTTCAGAGCCCTGTCTGCTCATCCCTTCCTTTCTCCAAGGAAGTCTGAAGGGAATGAGGGGTCGCCCCGTGCTCAGCCCCGCTCTTTGCTGAGGATGCAGCGGTGCAGGGAGTCCAGGACTGACTCAGGAACGACAGAAGAGCTCTGCCAATAACCTGTTCCTTGGTACTGAGTCATTATTAACACCTGTTTACAGTACAACACCACTTGCATCCCAAATCAGAGGTGGGTCTCTGTGAAATCACAGAAAGGCCTAGCAGAGGCTTAAAGATTAAAAAAAAAAAAAAAAAGAGGCCAGGAAACAAAAAGAAAGGTTAAAACACTGAGCCTTTGCCACCACAACAGTCAGAACTGCAGCTGGACTCCAATAGCCTAAAAAAAATGTCACCCACCAAGTCAGTCTGTCCTGTAGATATAACACCATAAGAGCCCTCGCATTATGTTCTTAAAAGAAATTCTTCATCATTTCAGTATGCAGTTTATATTTTTATTCCACATCCGATCTCAGATCTAACCTAAGCCTGTCCTAAACAAAAGCAACCAAAAGCCCAGACTGTATCTGAAAACAGGCCTACCACCACCCTTCAAGGAGGATCCACTAACTGTGCTGATGGTCCAGCAGAGTTCTGTAAAGTCACTCAAAGATTATTTTAAAAGCTGCAGATCAAGAGTTATTGGATACATTTAGAATGTTTTTATTGACAATCTGAGGTATATGTTTTGTTGTCCCCAATCCTAAATCTGTAAAGCTTCAGCTATTGCAACAGCTGAGAATCAAACTTGATCATTCTACTATTTTCTACTGTCTCAGGAAGAGAAGCACAGATACGTAAGTCATAGTGACAACATAAAATATATTACATATAAAATATTTCTTAAGAAAACATTATAATGAATTTTAATTGAGTGAATGTTGCATTACTGGAAACCTTCTGTTTGTTCTCAGTATGGGCACTGATGATGAAACATTGCTTATTCCATCTCTCTTCCATTTTGCTGATTCCTCTCTTCATCTCTCATCTGCAGAGAATAATTACAGGATTTTCACTTAAGACTCTCTGCTAATTCAGTTCTTTGTTCTCTGTTGATAGTGCCAGGAAAAAGGAGGCTCATCAACTACAAATTGGAGTGAAATGACAATTGTGTGGCCACGTAAGTCACCATGCAGTCAGGGCCAAGAAAACCCAACTTGTTATACTCCACTAGGAGTCCAGATCACAGAGGAAAAGCTAATTTAAGTGGTCATCAAATATACTGGGTACCTTTACAAGGTCCTTGTGTTCTTAGCTGCCCTCAGTCCTTTTAAACAGGCTTATCAAAGAGAGTTTATTTTTCTTGTCATTTTCAAATGCTTACAAATTTTGTCCTTGGGCATGAACTTTTAGATAATGAAAATGAGATTTCATTCCACTGGAATGAGTAACAAAGGCAAAAGATAAAAGAGGCTCCTCCAGTACAACTGCTGGTGTGACAGAGCCAGCACTAACACCTAAAACAGTCTCACATGTTTGCTAGTGCCTTGCTGTTCCTGTCCACACCAGGCCATGGGCCCTTCTGGAGATAAGCTTTGAAGACATTTAGGCAAAAACCCAAATCCAAGCATTCTGTCTAGATGTGCCCAGCTGGTGCACAGCCTTCCAGGGGAAAACAATCCACTGGCTGCACACAGGAGATGCAACATGAGACACTTGCTCGAACTAAAATGCAGCTGCTCCAAGCAGGGCAAGTACCAACAACACAGGCATGAACGTGTCACTGCAACAACGTCAGCACACCTGAGGAGTCCATTAAAATGGGAACATGTCCTCCCCAAACCAAGTACCATAAAACCTTTGCACTTCCTGAGAGAGAGAGAGAACAAACAGCACGTGTCAGAATCATAAAGAAACATAAATAATAAAATACTTTAGAAGTCTAATGTCCAGGGGCTCAGCAGGCACAGCTGTTCCAGGAATACCAGATTTGCTGCTAGCCCTCACTGTATCTGCTGTTATTCAGGATTCTATTGATTTGTCTTTAAACCTTAACACTATGGATAAATAAATGAATAACTGCCTTGTAACAGCATGGTGACACTCTTGACCAGAGAAGAGGCTGTCCTTTGAGATGCACAGCTGTTCCCTGCTGCCAAGGAAGGGACACATCTTGACCCCCCCAGTCTCACTGGAGAAGTCCTGCAATTGCTGCACGCTGACAAAGCAGTTCTGCAGCAACGTAGCTGAGAAACAAGGGAAATCAAGGGGCACAACATTCTCCAAAGGGCCTCCTCTTTGCCTCAGGGAGAGAAGGCATCCTGTTGCTCAGGAAAAGGACTGGAAAAGCATTGAGAAACAGCTGCCTAGTCCTTAAGCTGGACAGTTTGTGTGCTTTCAACCACGTTTAACTCCTCGCATGTAGTTTGTTTAGTTATTCTGTGCTGGGAAGATCCGCTTGCCATTGTGAGGATTATGCGGAACGAAAGGGAGACGTGAGGGAAGGAGGAGAGGCTTGTGCTGTCATGCGTTGCCAGGGGCTGGTTTAATCCTGAAAACCTCACAACACTGTACCATTTTTCATGTTAAATGGAGCTGCTTTACTTTAGATGCTCAGAAGAGTTCAAATCAGAAGAAGACATTCCTCTAGGCTAATGTACCAACCTTCAAAGCATTAGCTCTCTGGAGTCAAGCACAGGCTACTTTCCTAGGGCTGAGCTGTGAGTGCCTTTAGGTTCATCCAGAGCTAGATGTCCAACAAATTAGCTGCTGCCAGTCAAACATGAGCCACACTCAGCCCTTGGCTTCCAGAGGGAATAAACCTTTGACAAGTCCCAAGAAAATCCAGGAGTCCAAATACCCACACTCACACAACTAGTCCTATGGACTCCAAGGAGAGCACCTTTTCTGGGCTTCCCATCCCACAAACCAAGTGTTGCTCTGTTAGTCCCAGCTCATCTCACACTGAGCTTGGGTGTAGGAGAGAGACAATACATGTAACTCCTTCTCTCCATGCATATTTTAAATGCACACGGCTCTGACACACCTGCAGCCGCTTTAGCTGATCCACAGAAAGATATGGCTGGAAAGGCTGTGTGGTGCTAATAAAAGAATTGAGCTGTTGATATGAATTTTAGTTTATTTCTCAGGGAACAGATCACCTTTCTGCTTCCTGAGCTGAGGAGACCCCACAATATTATAAGAAATAGCACATTCCATGCCAGAAAAGCAATTCCACTTTCAAAAGCTAGAACACTTGGGCTAATTAGAGTGGCTCAGCTACTTTGATCAGAGATAAATTAATGCTTTGTATGAGATCCTGCTCTTAGTTAACTTCTTTTACTAAATTCCTTCACTAATGCTTTTTAATTTCACATGGGAGAAGAGGGGAGAAGATGAAAGGAAGTTTTTTTTTAATCAACTTGCTGCAAATTTAAGAATAGTTTGCTAAATGTTTGAATTTTTAAAAAATTACCTGGATTTTTTCTTATTAACACCTTGCTTTATTTATACCACAACTTATTAAGCCCTTGCATGGTATCTAAAACAGGAGAACCACAATGCATTGGGTATTTCATGCCCCATTCCATAGTTCTCATTGTTTTCTCCCTGCAGCGCTGAGGGTGGGGGCCAAAGCTCTGTTACAAGGATGATAAATAATTAGCATTAGTACCTGTAGCAGTCAGTGCTCACTCCCCAGCTCCATTTCACATGAGTATCTCTGTCAAGCTCAGGGGTAAAATTCTGTGCCTGAGGAAGCCTTCCACCTATATAAGCTTTTAGGCATCCTCAGCATCCCTACGCTCTCTGCTTTTATGTGCTTGCTCACTTTCCCAAGTCTCGTCCACTATCTGTACTGTCCAGTTATAAAAACCAGGGCTTACTGGTGAAATGATTTAGGAAAGGCTGAGAATGAAGTAAATTAATTCAACCTTCCTCCAAAACTGCCTCAGATCACAGTTACATAGCAGCATCTTTTGGGATAATTTAAAAAAAAGTGAATAAGTACCACCACCAAGAAAATACAAGTGATAGGTTACAAATTTAGCAACAACAGCAAAAGCTTAAAAACTGGAAGTTCAGTGAACATTCCTTATGCGTAACTAGTCTATCAGAGGATCTTGGCTCAGATTCCTTCCATTCCCTGGTTTGCATCAATCAATTCCCACCGAACACCAAGGAAAACGCTGTCTTTACTACAACACAGTAACGCTATTTTCCAAATTAGAACTGGGGTCCACTTAAAGCCTAAAAGATTCTCATAAGCACAGAAAGCCTACAGGACTTCCCCAGCAGAGCTCCAGACAGGATGTCTGCTGCTCAGAGATCCCAGATCTGGCTCTTTCTCATGTACTCAGCCCCTCCTGGCACAAGGCAGATCTCCAGAGCTCCTGAACAAGGTGTTCACTTCATAGTCAAATGCCTTGTAACAGTGAATCCTTTAGTCAGTCAGACGCTGATGGGACACAAACACTAATTATGACAAAAGCAAACCCCTCCAAGAAATCTTGGCACTCTCAGAATGGATGTGACAGTCCATTGACAAATTTCAATTTCAGGCCCCAATCAATCACAGCAAGAACAAAATTTTTTTTTAAAATATACAAAAGAAATTTGCAATTTTTCAGAAAGACAGTTTTTCCATCTGGAATTCTAGGCTCCAATATTTGTTGGACATATGCAATGGCAGAAGCAGTTATGACTATCTGATGCAAATGTAACCAGGACAAAAGGTACTTCGACACAGAAGACAACTGATATGGAAAGAAAAAACCCAGGTGAAACACATGCATAAGACCTTCAGTGTAAGTTCCAGCTCAGAAGCACCAACTGTCTGGGCCATTGCAGACAGGCTGGGGAAAGAGGCCGGAAGGAGAACAAGCAGAGACCCAGCTCCCAACAGATGGGTGAGGTCTGCTGGTAGCTCTGATCCCCTTCCATCACTGTGTCTAGCAGACTTGAGCTAGTCCCATGCTGTAAAACCTGCAGTGTGTTTGTCCTCACACTTCAAACTTCATGGCTGTGACATCCAATTGAAGAAATAGGGTTTTGTTTTTCCTCCCTTTCCTCTAGCACTGGCATGCCTGTGTTTTGTTAACCTGGCATAGACTTGCAGGAAGGACCAGCCAGTTTTCCCACCAGAGACAAAGGTTTAATTCCCCCATGTCACACAGTGTAGGTTTCTGTTCAGCTAAGCAGGGAGGCCACACAGCAGGGATGCAACAGTTCCCAAGAAGTCTCTGCATTCTAAGGAAATCAGTCACCAGCACACCCAGCTATTGCTGTCACCAGGTTTAATAAGGCAGCTGGCTGTAACTGTCGTGCCTTCAGCATTGAGTAGTTTACCTTGCCTAAACAAGGTGCAAACGTGTTTCCTGAGCTTAAGAACTCCACACTGACAGAACCACAGACCATCTCAGAATGGCAGGGACCTCTGGAAGCCTGCCTGGTCCAGCCCCCCAAATCCAGCAAGGGCCACCCAGAGCCCAGGACTGCTGTCCAGACAGCTTTTGTGTATCTCTGAGGAGGAAGGCTCCACAACCTCCTTGGGCAACCTGTGCCAGTTCTTAGCCTTCCTCACATCAAACATGTATTTCCTGGTGCTGATCTTTAAATATCCCTTCCAACCGAAACCACTGTGTGATTCTGATGTTCAGGCGGACCCTCCAGTGCTTCAGTTTGTGTTCATTGCCTCTGCTTCTGTCTCTGGGCACCACTAAGAGAAGCCTGGCTGCCCCCTTTGCACTCTCCCTTCAGGTGTTTGGATTCATAAATAAGACTCTCCTTTTCTCCAGCCCCAGCTCTTTCAGCCTTTCCTCCAGGAGAGATGCTGTAGTTCCTTTATCACCCTTTTAGCTCTTTGCTGGATTATTTCCACAGTTCTGTGTCTCCCTCTTGTTGGGGAACCTGGAACTGGACACAGTTCTCCAGGGGTAGCCCAGGTCACACAGGCCATCAGATGCAAATGCAAATTCATAGCAAATAATGCAAGAAAAACATGAGAATGTTAACACTGACTAATTGCTGGAGCTCATAGCAGGCATTGCTCAAGAACTGTGGAAGCACTGAGCATCTCCTGGCTCCATCACAGCACATTTGGGTTCCTATTTCAGCTTCCCAGACTCCCATTGTCCAGTACCCACAGTACAATACCCAAGTCACACAAACATCACTGTCTTTTCCACACTCTCAGACCTTTTTTGTGACTTTCTGCATGAAAGCTCCTCCCTGACAACCCCTCTGTCTGCTAGCTTGGCTTCACAGATATGGGCTCTGAGCAGCAGTGATTCAATTAAAGCTCCCAGTGTTCAGTATGGCCTGTAACACTGGAGATTTCCAGTCCCAGGCACTTGCTGTTTCGCTGGAGTTAAACACACTTGACAGGCTGGAGCACAGCCATAGTTTCTGGCAGTGCCCAGCTATGCAAGAAGCTGATGCAAAAGTCATTTTCTTCCATTCTGCCAGCCACACTAATCATCTCCTTCCTGTTGTATCCAAGTGCCACAGGCTGCTTCTCAAAGCCTGCTCTGACACAGGAGTAACAGGACACTTCATGCCTGGCTCCCCGGGCCCAGCAGTGGCAGAGCTGTGAGACAGAGCAAGTAGGGCACTGCATCAACGGCGAGCATGCCAACCCAGCTCATCCCAGAGTGCAGCAATGTGCACACATCAAATCAAAACAGCTTCCTCTCCAGTTATAAGCAAAGCATAAACATGAAGTAGGACTAAATCCTTCAGGTCACCTATAAAGTTACTGCATCTATGTTTAATAATCACATATTATGAGTACAGAGGAAAGCGCATGTGCAGATAAAGAGGTATTTCTATTTAATGAACACTATGGGCTTCAGCAAAGCTTATTATCCATATTTTCTGTCACTGGGATTTGTTTGCAATCCCTGACAGGTTGCAGTCTAAGCTCAACACTTGAAAGAATGCTGCCAGTTGCATGCACAGGCGTACAGGAGTATCTTTTATTTATCTGCCTGGCTGATTAACATTGTGATCATTTGAGAAAACCTCAAGGTACAAGAGAGAACAGCCCAAGCTTTAAGGAGCATTGGGAATAACATCCTTGCTGTGTTAGAAGATGTGCATTGCCATCTCCCACATAACAACCCATTCTTAAAAAGCACTGAAATTCTTTAAAAATACAAATGCACATACTTGAAACAAAGCCCTTTTGAATTAGGATTTCTGCACCATATTTGTTGTTCTCTATGCACTCACTGATGCCATGCTAATCACATGACCCTAAAAATTCTATATATGGTAACAAAAGTTACAGGTAATATCCTAAACCAATAATTCTTCACCATGTAATTATGTTAGAATTGACAGCAAATGCTTTTTTGCACCCCCCCCCCCTTTTTTTTTCTGTAATATAACAGGTGTCCTTCAACTTGCCCAAAGCAACAGCAAGTGAATTTCCTTCCTTCCTGCTGCACTTGCTCAGCCTTACAGTGTCACTGAGGAGGAAATCTCCAGAGCCCACATGGAACTATGGCACATGATCACTTGGATGATCCCTCCCTCCTGCTTCTGCCTCTCTCACCATACTTTCCCCCTAGTATAAAACCAATAAGAAGGAAATCAGAGTTTGAACTCTAAAGCCTGAGGTTACAAGGAGTGCATGAGTCAATTCCCAAGAAAGAAAAAGAAATAGGTAGTGGTCTGCTTACTCAGCCCACAATACTTTTGCCTTTCCCTGGAGACAGGAATGGAAAAGACCTCATTGTTTATTAAGCCCAGTGCACCTTTTTATTGCCAGCATCAACGTTATGTTCTCTCCTTCAGAAACTCCTTGGGGGCAACCTTAAAACCCACTGTGTTCTGTTTCCACTTTCCCTGTCTGCCTATACCAGAACGAGACACTCAGAGTAAGAAACTATCTCAATTTCTGCTTACAATTTATTTATAATCAGCTTATTACAATTCGACTTTGTGTTTTCTTTAACTCAAATCCACTTTTTGCCTCCCTGGTATTTAGTTTCTTGGTATATTTAGAGATAGCAATGCCATACTTCTATAGTTTCTTGTAATTGTGGCTTTTCCTCCATAGTCAGCCTGGCAGTTTTTCCTTGCAGGACAGTTTAGAGTATCCCAGATTCAGTCCATTAGTGTCCTTTGCGAAGGCATTAATTGCTGCTGCAACCCCCTGCCACGCAACAGCTCCTCAGATCACATGCACATCTCTTCACTTCATACCACACAGCAGTGAAGTTTCGTTGTGATCAGCCAGAGCCCCCTGCACAGTGGTGGGCTCTGACTCCTGGTTATAATTGCAAGTCTCCACCTTAAGTAGATTTTGCTGCTCACACAGGCTGTGCTCTTCACCTTTCATTCAATTTCTATCACTGCAACGCCCAGTATCATTCACTGTGCCCTGTTTAATATTCTACTATTTCTCCAAATTGATGCCATCTTCCAGTCTGAGTTATAAGCAAATTAATTAGCACATTTGTACTTGTTATGCCAAGATCACAAGAAGTTTCCTGGGTATTATAAATGCAGCAGTTTGGCACTTGCTCCTGCACAGCGAACCCCCACTTATACTGTTTACTAAGTTCCACTGACCTTTGAGTTTTTGCATAAAGACGTGCACAGACCATTAGTTCTGCACCCAAATTAATAAATTTCTATTTGGCACTGGGTTCCTGAAATCCAGATTGATTAAATTCTGCCTCCATTATCTTCTCACAAATAATAAATTAAGATCACCTGATTTATCACTTGTAAAGGAACAGCATGTCGTATTCCACTTCCCATTAACACTTATTTATTTACTCTCGCTCTTAAAAAGTGTTCTAAAGACTTACATTTTATTGAGAGGAGCATCAAGAGCTCATAATTCCTGGTTTTCTTTCCTCCATTCCTGAACTTTGCACAGCTTCAGCTTTTGTAACACAAAATCTACCCTTTTTATATTTCGGTTTAATATAAGCAGAATTTAACTCATGATTTCCTGGTCTATTGTATTTTCTACAATAAGCAATTCTGTAATACCCCCAATAATCAAGAGCAGATCTAAAATAGAAAGTTCCTCACAGATTCAGTGATTGCTTCATGAAGAAATGTGTCACCTATCCCACTCCAGAATACCTAACTGATACTACTGATAGCAAAATCTATTCTTCAACCTACATTTAGGAAATCAGGCTTTTCCAGAAAGGACACAAATCCCAGTAGAATAAGTCACTTTCTGATTTGTCACCCCATCCCTTTATAATGTACTAAAAAAAACAAGGGGATTAATGCTATTAAAACATCACATCTCTGAAAAGAAAATTACCAGAAATACCTAAGGAAGTGTCCCAGAATGCTTTGGTAGGAACAAACATTTTTGGTCATGATTTATTCTCACCATGAGCAAATGAAACAGCAGTTTCCTTCAGCAGCCCTGTTTGGCTGCACAACGGGATGAGTGAGATCCCAGCTCTGTAAATGCTGCTATCACAAGCACAGAAGTTGGAGTTGCATTTCTACCCTTCAGAATGTGTGGTTTTGTTTCACCACCTCCAAATACCCGAGGATGGGAGACTGAAGGAATGCACAGTTTTTATTCTGGTCCCATGAATGACCAACTATGCCATGCAGCCCATACATTAAAGTGCTGGGCATCATTTCTCAACACCCTGAACTCATTTCCCTCTCCTCCCATGTGTGATTTCCCTTCAATCCCTTGCCTGGCAGTTGTCATGGCAGTAGGGAAAACACTCCAATGCAGGAGCAGCAGTGTGATGGAAACCCTGGAGAATTCAGCTGAACTATGGCCACCACTAAATGTGGGCTTGTCACTTACATGATTGCAGACAATAAATCCCATAAATGCATATGGCAGTAAAGAATGACTGCTGTTTCCAAATAAAACTGCCTCTAAAATCAACTTTGCTCTTGAAGAGTTTAAGTGGTATTAGAAACGTGAACAAAATGTCCAAATAATGACAGGAACAGGTCGAACATCAGGGGGTGTCCTATAAAACAGCTACATAATTCATGTGATTTCATGCAGCATCAGGCAGGGCATTCAGCTGTGGTTTATTGGGCAGGTTCGCAGCTATTCTGATCAGTTTACTTCTCTTGGGAAAGCCGTCCTCTTTCTGCTGAGGAAAGACAATCATTCCAAGACTGAAGTTACTCCAGATGCTGTCCAGCTCCTGTCAGAACACCCATTTCCCAGAGATTTTACCAATCATTTTAAATAACAGCAGAACTGTACAAATTAAGTGTTATTCTATCATCTGCCCAAATGTTTTTTCCATATGGTACAGGCTTGGAGGACTAAGAAGGGTAGAAACAATTTAACTAACTGGAACTGTGCTGATCATTGATCATCACCATATTCAAAGAAGCAGCCAATTCTGACATCCCCAAATTTTAGGACTTATGGTAAAAACAACACAATTTCAAAAGTAGACAGCATGAGTAATCAGGAATTTTCCTTTACAGAAATTTTTCTTCAAAATATTTTCATGCTTTTTGGGAACTGCAAATTATTAAACATTTCTTTGCAGCTACACTGAGATCTATCTTCCCAAGATAGTTCCATTCCTGTTTAGGCACGTACTTTTGTTGAACAGCCCTGAAACATTCTTTTGAGTTCATCTGGTGACAAAATGAACTTCCCCAGGTGTAACTGACTTTTGAGAGTCCTGATATTAAAATATGACAATTTCAAATGTGAATATTGATGCCCAGAGACAGACATCAACTGTTACCAACTCACTGTACAATGAACACAGCTCACACTTCACAACTGCATGGTCTGATTTTTGTGGGGGTATTTTTAATTCCTCTTCATCCACCTCAAGGCATAGGGAGAAATTCTGGCCATATACACCAGGAAGTGCTGTGGGGTTTTCTGCTAAGATTACGAGCAATAACACAATTGTCAGTGTAAGCCTTCAGCAGAAGCACTGACAGCACCACCTGCCTCACTCCCCCATGTGCTGTGTCCTTTAGGAAGGGCACAGGGAAAATGAGGCCTGAATAGGACAAGTCACAGACAATGAACCAAAGCCATCAAAAGAATGCACGACATCAGAGCACGAGCACAAAGACCTTCTGGTTCGGAACTGCAGCTTCAACACTGAAAAGCAACTGTATTCACAGAAGTGTTTTTCTTTAAAGCTCAATCAATCTCTTCCTATGCCCTTTCCAAACTTGAAGTTTTGATCAAAGTACAAAGCACATAGCCTGTAATATTAGATGAGAAAGCAAATTCATCTTGTCCCAGGGGAATTATGGCAAGCTGACTATCTCTAAATCCCAACCACAGCTCTGCATACAATTCTGCCTCTGGAGAGATGAGGAGATGTAAGCACATATGACAAATGAGAACCACTCTGTTCACTGTGTTACCAGAAGATTCCAAGATATGACAGCAATGAAAATTTAAGAGACATGAGTAGAATTTTTTCTCACAAATTACTGACCTGCTACCAAGTAGCACCTAAGAAACTAGAAAACAGGAAACAAAAGCAAATAGGGCAGCAGCCTGTAGTTTTAAGTCTGGATCTCTGATGTTCCCACTAGGCTGTATTAGGAATGGGACCAAGTCTTTAGAAAGAACCCAAATCTTGCAAAAAGGGAGGCAAAGGGCTCATGAATGTCCCAGCTCCAGCAGTGTGTGAACTCCCCGAGCCTCAGCCACAGCTCTGTAACTGCCCTGCTCTCACAGCACGAGCCAAATGCCCCTCCAGACACTGCACTGCCCAGCACAACAAGCAGAGCTGCAGAGGGCACTGACAGGGGGTTACAGTGCTTTTCTGCCGCAGGGCAGCTCTGTCTTCATGCAGCAACACCACCACATACACCCCCACTGCCTTCGGAACTGTAATAAAGGAAAAGTCATTTGTAGTTTCAGATACCCTGAAAAATACTGAGTTCAAAACACATCTCCTGCAATAACACTGCCAGAACATACCACAAAGCTTTCAAAAGTTTAACTTTTGGCATCAGAGAACTTATACAACGGATGTGCCTATGTTTCTTCATAAATCACTCATGCACCCACCTCAAAAATGCAAGGAAACCAAAAAGAGAACAAGGGAAAAGCTCCTTTCAAAAATTTATATTCCAATGTTCCTATATCTCAATACTGATTTAAATATCAAATATATTTCTTTTAGATTCCTATCAATATTTGGGGGAAACAGAAAACAAACAGGGAAAACTTGCAAAGTAGAAGACCTCTGAAAACAGAGGTGAAAGCAGAGCTGGAACAGCATTAAGGAGTCACGGTAGGTATTTCTAACACCTCCTCAGCACTTACACGGTGTGATGCTCCACTTCTCAAGTACCAGAGCTTTGTTACAATCTCCAGGGTTTCATGTATGTTTTTACCATTTTAGGATAAATACTGTGTAGTTCTGGAGAATAATTTCTGGCCCACAATGTAGGGAAAAGGTTTAGAACCACTTTGCTCAGTGCAAGGATCCCCAGCAAGTTTTAGACTCTCCAATATAAAAGGTAGACATTTTTGGTTTAAAATCTAGTCTGGTTTTTTAGGAAAGCTCCTCAAATAATACTTGGCCCACAATGTAAAATAATGACCCACTGTAAGATACTGACTGACACCTTTTATATTGAGTTCTCAGGTATGGCAGAACCTGGAGAGCACTGGGTTCTCCAGCTGAGCCAATACTTAGCAATTCATACATTCTCTTGAATACTGTCTTGAGTCAACCCCATTTGAAAACCATTTGAAAAGTTTCAGGGTTTTTTGTTTTCCTGGAACTTTGATCATTTAAAAAAATTAAAAATTAGCATGTCTCTCGTCTATTTCCAGTGCATTGGCAACAGCACTTTTCCTCAAAATATATATAAAATTAGAGGGCAGAAACCTGCAAAAATTATCTTGAATTACCTACGAAACCCCAGGAATTCTGCAGACCAAACTTCTGAGTTTGTTTCTGTCTTCTCCGAAGGTGTTAAAGCCCCTGCCCTCTTTCTCTCATTATTAGAGGAACCTCTGCTGTCAGCTCCTCCCCAAACCCAAACCCCTAAGGACTAACCATAAACTACACAGCACACTGCAGGAATGTCACCCATCCAACCACTGAGCAGCAGGAACAATCCATCTGTTGGGCATTATTACTTCCATGAATCATAAACTTAATTCGAAATTAGGTGATTAAATAGTGGCATAATTCACTCCGATGTTAAAGGGATAATGTTTTGTTTGTGGTTCCAGCTGCTTACCTGGAATTACATTAGTGCAGCTTTGGGCACAAGTGTGTGAAAGTCACTTAATGACTGCAAACCAACACCAGCTTTTGTGTTTAAAGTCAGATGAGCAACAGAGTTTTAAAGTTAATCACAAATGGAAACAAAAGTAAGTTGATATCATCCTTCCATGTGATGTCTGTGCGCACTTTTGAGTTATGAGGGAGAAAAAGACTTTGTTCCATTCTTTTTCTACTAGTGAAGCACCACAGCCTTTCCCTTGAATCCTGGGTATCACAGGTCTGAGTGATAGGATGGTAGCACCAGCTTACCAAACATTTCCAAAGTACTTCATTTCCAATCTACTGAGTTTTCCTACATCCTATGAAATCTCCCTTTCACTTTTGTTTACTTTATTGATTAAGCCACAGGCAGATTTTCTATTGACTTGACTCCAGCAGAGAAAAAAAAAATCATGTTTTTTCAAGTAAAAGCAGAAAACAATACTTGTGAAGCACTCCCAGAGTTCAGTCTTCTTCCAAATATTGAGCTACTGTCTCTTTGGCAGGGATATGCCATGAAATAGGATGAACTACAAGCACTCAATACTTTTTGGTTCCGCTAGGCTGATATCCTTCACATTTATTCTGCCATGGCCCCACTCTTACAGACTTGCATGTGTAGATGAAAGCTTTTTATGTGGAGGCTGCCCCTGTTTACCTGCAAAACCCAGCAGCCAGGCTGGTTTGTGTCTGATCCCAAAGCACTGGTGCCATCCCCAACAGGCACCCTGCCAGCAATGCAGGCCCCACTGCTGCCTACCTGGCTGCAGGCACTGGGAAGGGCAGAGCTCAGGGCACGGCTCAGGCTTCCAACTGTTGTCACCTGCAGTGTTGCTGCACCTTGTGGCAGCTCATCCACCGCACCTCAATAGATCTGGGGATTGATGCAATTCCTGATGAGGAAGTCCTGTAGGATACAGTAGAAGAGGAACCAAATATAGGCTGTATGTTTTAAATGTCAATCAGCTTAATACTATAATAAGCCCTTTCAGCAGTCCCAGAAGTGATAGCAGTGGCTGTGTGTGGCTCCTCTGTGCCAGGCTCTAAGACCTCCCAACACCCATTTTTGCCCCAGGCAGTTACTACGGAACTTTATGGAGTCACCCTGCAGAAGCAAGAAGTTACACAGAGAAGTGAAAAGGCCTTGCTGGGTGTCCAGGAGATCAATGGAAGAGACAGAATATCTAAGAACTGAGCACTCTCTACTTCTGACTGCTGCAGTAGAAGGAGAATATATGTTACTTCATTCTAGTCTAAAATACTAAATAATAATCATAAATCTCTCTAAAACTATCAGCAAGTGAAATCAATGTCTATGTTACTTATCTCAGCTGATCTAGCCCATGATGCTTCTTCCTAAACTTTAAATATAAATAAAAATATTATGTGCAGTCAAAGCCTAGCTCAAAAGCCAAGCTGGCAACAGGAATGTTCTCACTGACCTGAGCAGCTTCAGGATACTTAAAGCAACCTATATCTTCACAGGACAAGGGCATTAGTTCTCTAATACTCTGTCCCAAAACAATTCTTTTAAAAAACACCAAGAAGAAACTAAAGAATGGGAACAGATAACATTTTTTGCAGTGATTTAAGTGCAGACTGCAAAGGGTGCCTTCCCACAGAGCAGCAAACCTGTGCTATCAGAGGTACCAGGAAGTCAGGGAAAAGGGAAGGAGGAGGTACGGAGCAAGAACATCCTCGCCCTGCTCAGCTGCAGGGAGCTGGAAGGGTGCCTGTTCTGAGCTTTGCTATCTGTTACATATTCTGCTGCTTAATAAAGTCACACTGACAAGGAAAGTATCATCTTCCCTGAGATAGCATAGTTATTATTTTCCCTATTCATCATATGTTCTCTTCTTCATGGCAGTGGCAAGAACAGAAAGGCAGCCTTGGCCCACCAGTGGCTGGTGCATTTTTGTAAGCATTGCAACCATTTGTAACTGCTTTTTTTGGTAAGCATTGCAGTATTTTATTAAAAGGAATTGTCTTTGAGCTTCTCTTTGTTACTCCCTGGTTTTGCAAATTTTATTTGCTGCTAGCAAACAATAGCCCTCATTACATTTGCTGTAGGCAATGTCAGAATGTCCCCATCCAAGTGGCTCATCAGCCTCACTCGGATCACTGTCAGTCGTGCCACAGGCAGATCACTAAGACAAGACCTCCTGAAATGTTCTCATCTCTCCAGAACTGCCCATTAATGACATGCAGCTCCTGTAGCAGCGCGTGCACCAGCCCATAAATTCATAGCCCACTTGCTGTCCACCTCTCACTGCACTGTAATAAAACGCTATTGGCAGGTGTAGATAAAAGGGGTGAACAAGGTTCTGCTTCAAATTTCTTGCCCTTAGAATTGCTTGTCTTTTAATAACAGTATAAGAACACAGGAGTAACCAGTGCAGCAGTATTTTAATGAAATTTATAGCCAAACACTCCTGACAGGCACAGAAGCAGCTCTGCAGAGCGAGCTGATGAGCCCAAGGAAATCACTGCACAGGGTATGTTTGAAACTACGGACACAACTGACCTACCATCTGGCTCTAAAGGAAACAGAGTCACATTTCCAGCACAGAGCAGGCACCAGGGACTCCTGCCATTACTGTGCTTGAGTGAAATGTATTGTAAAGCCTCATTAAGCGCATATTTTAACTCTGCATGACTGTAATAGCTTACCATAACAATAAGGTTTATTTACCAGCACAACAGAAAAAGTCACAGGAAACCCAAAACTGAGGGACTAATTAATTCTTGCAATTTTTTCCATCATGAAAACCTAGGACATGGCCAGTGTAGCACGCTGAACCTCAGAACAGGAGATGGACAGCAGCAAGAGTCAGCCAGCCCTACTGCCAGGATAATCATCTCCTTTCAAGGACACGGTCTGAGGAAGAGAATACAGAGGAAAAACTGACCAAAAGAGAAACATTTATCAATGGAAGTCATGCTATTATCTCATGAAATCTCAAACAAAGCCCCAGTTCTACAGAGCTGAGTCCAGGCTGGGTGTACTTTGTCAAATTAGCTCTTGCCTCACCTGAGCACTGCTGTATTATGCTGCTCAGAAAAGGGATTTACAGTACCCAGCTCTGAGGCCTGTGTTCAGGCAAATCTCCCTGTGTGTTTCCTCACTGATATGGTGTCACTAGCAATTACTTCCAAAGGCAAAAAAAATTGTACTAAACCATTAAGGAAGCACCCACACCAAAAATATTTTGGGTAAGCTGTTGGGGAAAAATGATAAATAAATATTGGAAGAACAGTGTAAACTCCCAGTGGGAAGCCACAGCAGGGAACCTCCTTTCCTGCATGGGACTCTTCACTAAATCAAGAGCAATAAAGAGGAGACAAGATCAAATTTGCCTTTAGTCCTTCTCCTTTAACTAAATTGCATTAAAAAAATAATACCAAGTTACTTATGTCAATTAGATGCATCTTCAGCTACTTAGATCCCATGTGTATAATGGAGATGATTAGAACCAAATACAGCAGAGCTGAACTGGCCAAAAGCTAATAGTCACTATTAATAATACCCTCTTAAAATACCCTCATAGAAATATAACTACTTATTTTGACTTAAAAGCTCTTTAATTTATCTCTTTAATGTAATACCAATTTTCAAGATAATAAAGAAAAATTTATATAAGCATGACAGATCGGCACCTACAGCATCATTAGTCAAGATAAGAGATAAACAAGAACATTACCAATAAAAAATAGGTTAATTTATGTACTTCATCAATAATATACATATATAAATATTAATTGTTGTGTACAAGATACCATCTGCAGTCCATTTTTATGGAAAGTCTGCAGCAAAAAAAGGTTCCTTGCTATTACTCTGCACACAGAGAGCAGGAGAAGTTACAGCATCACAGAGTCACTAAACTGCTCAGGGGGAAAAGTCCTCTCAGTTCATGGGGTCTAACTGCCAACCCCACCACTGAGCCATGTCCCCAAGTGCCACATCTACACCTTTTTTGAACCTTTCCCAGGATGGTGACTCTGCCTGGGCAGCCTGTCCCAATGCTTGACAAGCCCTTTGGGAAAGAAACTTCCCACAACATCCCATCCAAGCCTCCCCTGGTGCAGCTTGAGGCCATTTCCTCTTATTCTGTCACCTGCTACTGGAGAAGAGAGCAACCCCCCCCCGGCTACACCCTCCTTTCAGGTCCCTGTAGAATGATAGGGTGTCCCCCGAGTGTCCTTCTTCCTCTTCTCCAGGCTAAACACCCCCAGCTCATCCCTGCTCCTCACCAGACTCACACTGCAGCCCCTGCCCAGTTCCACTGCCCTCCTCTGGGCACTGGGGCTGTGATGAGCTGGAAATGTGCCATGCTCAAATCACCACCCATGACTAAGTCTCTTCTGTAATAAAAGATAATTAACTACAAGTGTATGAAAAACCTGAATAAGAGAGCAATTAACCAAATTCCACAAACGAAGATACAAGTGGTTTCCTTCTCTACACAACTGACACCCGAGAGAGCCTATTTGAAAGGACTTGTTTAAAGAAAGAGATAAAAATGAGGCCCAAGGCACTGGCTGGGTGAGCATCCTTTATTCCTAATGCCTCTGGAGGGGAGCAGAGGTGGCTCCCCCAGCAATGACAGTGGCTGCTCAGGTGTTTCCTCACCACCAAGAGCTCTCCAGCTGTGGCTGTCCTGGCTGTACATCAGCACACCTGCTGAGCACCCACCTGGGCACAGCAGCTCTGCCCATCCACACCCAAAGCTTCAACTGACTTGTCTCCAAGCTCTGAAAATAAACACCTGCTGGCTACCTCTTTGTCAGCCCTCACAGATTAATTTTGATTTTTTTTCTGAGGAGACAGAACTACTTCATTTTGGGCATGAAAGAGTGAACAGCTTTTGGCGTTTTTCAAAGTTATCTACATAATATGCTAATAAGCCAAGATATTTATTCCAATTTCCTGAATCAATGATAATGATAAAAGCTATTACTTCTGAAAGGAGTTATGGTTCTTACATAACAGGTATCGTTACCAAATAATTTATTTGTCAAACAATCCAATACAATGTAAAAGAATAAATTTATTTCTTAGAATAAATACAGACTATTTCCCATCCCCGTGTTAAGCTTGTTCATTTTGGCTTTCCCTTTATGCTGCATCGTCCTCTTAAGACCATTCACTTCTGTCAAATACTGTCCTCTCTTCTATTTATCTCCTTGAGCTCTACTTTAAGGCTTCTGATCCTAATTTCATTCAGTAAATTTTTTATGCACTGCAACTGAAATTTTAAGATCACGAGAAGTAGGCATTCCCCATTAGAAATAACAGTCTTTCTGAAGTAAAATCTTGCAAACTGGTGCTTCAGAATGTGTCTAAGTGTATTTATTTTCAAATATTAGTGGGTTTAATTTTAACCAGGACATTGACTTTAAGCAACAACTGTTCTTGCAGTACTGGATTCCCTAAGCCAAACAACAACCACACTGAGTGTCTCCAGGTCACTGCTGGAGCCCCTGATGCTGCACCCACACACTGCCCATGCCAATCCATGGGACCACTTGGCCCTCAAACTCCTCACAGCCCTTCCTGCTCTCCACAGTACAAGCTGAGTGACCTCCTTGTACTTGGCAGCGAATTCAATTAGCAGTCTTTTGCTTTTCCACAGTTAATTGCCATGTACAATAAATAATGTGTTTAATCCTTCTAATTCCTACAAAGGCTTTAGGTTTTCACAAACTTGGTATCTCATCAATAGTTTCCTCATCTGATCACAACAGCTCTCGTTCCTTCGGTGTCTAACTGGAGCACAAAAGGAGCAAACATCCCCCTTTGCTGGATGTTTTGGTCCTACAGAGCCCTGCACTGTCCCCCCCTGGGGTCTCCTCCTCACCTGCAGCAGGTCAGAACATCCCAGCCCTGCTGCCCTTCCTTCCCCAAAGCAACAGGAGCCTGCAAGGGATCAAAGCCAGGCAGCTGGATGAGGCTTTCCTGGGCTCTGTCACCTTTCCTAATGGATATTCTCCTTTCTGCTTCCACCACTGACTGTCTATCACCACGTGCTTTCACTTTACATGTGTTTCTAGGTGTATTTAAAAACTGAGATGTCTTACTTCACAAATGTCTTAATTAAATAACATAACGAGATGGCTTGTGTGCATTCATCCTGAAAGAGAACTGCAGACCTAGGCATAAGCAGAAAACATGAGAAAGTCAGGGATAACCCATCTTGGATTTGGTTAAAGAGTTCACAGTGTCTACAGCTGAATGTTATTTGAACAGCCTTTACTCCAATCCTCAGCAATTATAACCACTTAGGAGTTTGATTATAATTTTCTTCTCGGGGTTCATTTTATTACTAGACCCAATTTGATTCACATCCTCCATCACCATCAGACCAGAAATCAGCCATGATTATCATCTCACTTCCATCTTAGAGGAAAAGAAAAAATACACCAGTGAGATTCTCTCTGAATTGTCAGATCAGGGCCTTCACAAGGGCCCACCTGGGCTCATCACTGAGTTTGGGTTATTTTAACCCTTATTTCTCTGGGCACCATTCCCACCTGCCAGGGGAAGTTTCAAGGAAACTTTTACACAAATGACTTTCTAAAAAGCAAAAGAATTACACCCTTGAATAAGAAAAGCTGAAAATAAGGATAGCATACTGTGACTAGCTGGTTTTGATCTGATGCACTCAGTTTAGTGCTCCTAAACATAAGCCCATGGGTCTGTGTGATACCATGCATATATTTCAGGATAGGACTTTTGGGGGGAAAACACCTATAGTCAAAGAATTCTTTTCCCCTTAAGAATTAACAGAAAAGATGTACTGAAAAAAAACAAACCACATTTAAAATCATTAGTATTACGCATGTTTTGTTCTCCTGTCATGACATTTTAACAGAAAATAATGGCATCAAGCAAATACCTGTGTAACTCTGATTTATAAGCACAAATATTTGTGCAATGTCCACATTCAAACATTTTGTACATTCGGAAATGGCCTCAAAGAATCAGACTGTAACAGAACAAGTTTTATTCCTCTATCTGTTGTTCTAAAGTAACAGACTGAATATCTTGTAGAAAGTGTTTGTACTCCTACCATCCATATTATTTCAGGAAGAGAAGCTGATAAATGTTTAAGTCAATACCCAGAGAAAAGCAAGAGAACTTCTCGTTTCCTCTATAAACAGGTGATCAAAAACCCACAGCAATATCAGCAACAGGAAGAGTCTGTGTTCACACAGACATTTTTCTTTGTGAAGTGTCTACTGAAGACCTTTATAGTTTATCTTTCCACTGAAAATTCAAAGAGAACTCAGAAGTATTTTACTAAATAAAAAAGAAGTCTAGAGTAATTCTGTAATAAGAACACATGCTGAACTGACTCACTGGTGACATCAGGATGGAAAAATAACCCGTTTCTATAAGAACACTCTTGAATTCACAGCACTATAAGAATAGACTAAGGAGGCATTAAAAAACCAACAATGTTACCACTGGAGGAGAAAAAAAAAGAAAAAAGATGGCATTAACAGAAAATCGAAGGGGGGGGGGGCAAGGGGAGAAATGAACAATTTTCCTGGCTTTGATAGCTGTTATAAACACATCAATACTTCTAAATTCCATCCATGTCAAGATCAAGGCAGAGAAAGGTATCTACTGCTCAACAAAAGGTCATTTATTGAGGTAAAAAGAAAATACTCTGTAAGATATGCACTTGAGAAGACAATCATTCTTTTTATTGCTTGTTTGTCATCTAAGATGTAAGCAAACACTTAAATCAATAAACTGTTCTCAAGTATGAGCAAACTGAAACAGAATGTCCACATGTCACCTAAGGAAACACTAAAAGAAGGAGATTATAATTCTATTTATGTTTTTGCAAACTTTGAGCATATAACATCACTCTGCATAAACTGTATTACATTCTTTATATACTTTTCCCCCAGCTTTCCTTATTTCCACCACATAAACAGCTTCTGTCACAGCTCTGCTATGGACACATTTTCTTCACCCTCTTGAAACCCACTGCCAGAGGAGACCTGTTCCCTCAGGCCGGCTGGACACAGAACCCCAGACCATGAGGATGCCCTGGGAAGTGCTGTATTCACTGCTGGGAACAGGCCAGCTCATCTTCCTCTCCTGGGGTGGCACCAGTGTCTGCTCCAAAGCCCCCAGGGGGGTGGGTGAGATCCAGCTGGATTACATGGACCCCACAACCCCACCGGTAGCTGCAGGGATGGAGAGGGGATGCTGCAGATCCCCGAGGTGATGAAGCATGGCCTGTTGGACCCTGCAAACATTCCAGGCATCACCTCATGCTGAATGGACTACAGAGCCACCAGATCCTCAGTCCATCTCATGGACAAGACACACCATGAGAGGGAAATACACTATCTCCTGCCACACCTCAGGTTTGTTCTACTCTCTTCTCCTGGGTAGAATGACCCTGTGTACATAAATGCACACAGAGCCATATGGATGAGCACACAGCACATTCATATGTCCCACAGACCCCCTGGACCCCAACACCTGCAGAAAGGCACGTCCAAGATGAGCTGGCCGAGTTACCTGCCTGTGGCCAAAGCTCTTGCTTTGTGTTTGGCTCCTTTCACTCACTCCCTTGGAGCACATGAAGCAACTACCCTTTGTTAGCCCTTCCACATTCCCCACCCAGCAACAAATTCTAATCCTAAAGAGATGGTGCTATTAGAGCTTGGTGTTTGCTCTCCTCACAATGGAAGAAGCAATCAGAGAAAGAATTTATGGATGTTTCTACAATAATTTCTTTACTAATTACTTGTGTAAAGTCTTTTTCTGTAATTGAAATTTTACAGTGTAAAGTTATTTATTAAAATACATAATTTATTATGGCATTTTGCATCTTCATTACATTACTTTCCTTTAATACAATGTTTTCGTAGTCACATTTTTAATTCTTTTTATTGGTCTGGAGATACTGAAAGGTTCAGGGCTACTTAGAAGCATTCAAACCAAAAAGCATGCTGTAAACATAATAAAACCAGAGGAGAGGGCACAGCAGGGCAGATACTAATAGGAACAGAGACATAACCGTCTGCCTTTCCAGAGGTGGAAAGTAGCCCACATGTGAAACAAAATATTCTCTTGCATTTCCCTATTTTATGCAGTCATTCAGCTAGTAGAAACACAAACATTCCTAAATAGCATTCTTGCCCTCTAACAAGTGTTCTCAAGGCAACAGTAAAAGGAATCACAGTATCTTTGGAGAAAAAAATTAAAAGGAGGTCCTGAAGGACCCATTTGTCTGTTTTGTCCTAGCCAAAAGCCACCACCTCTACAAGGGGGCCTACAAGGAAGCTGGAGAGACCTTCAGGCAAGAGCATGTAGTGATAGGACAAAGGATAACAGCTTTACATTGAGAAAAAGCAGGTTTACTTGAGATATTCAGAAGCAATTCTTGCCTGTGAGGGTGGGCAGGCCCTGGCACAGGTTGCCCAGAGAAGCTGTGGCTGCCCCATCCCTGCAAGTGTCCAAGGCCAGGTTGGATGGGGCTCTGAGCAACCTGGGCTAGTGGAAGGTGTCCCTGCCCACGGCAGGGGCTTTGGAACCAGATAATCTCTAAGTTCCTCTCCAACCAGGCCACTCTAATTCCATAAGAAGGGTGGAATGGAAACTCAGACCCAACACTGTGGAAGGAACTGCTCAGCAATATAAACCAACCACTGGCGTGTTGCTGACACTGTTTGCATCACAAACGCAAAGCAATGGCACAACACCAGCTCATGGGGAGAAAAGTGATTCCATCCCCCCAGCCCCACTGCAGTGGGATCCCACACCCCTCCAGCCTCACAGAGTTCCTGCAGGCCCATCATCCCTCAAACCCCAAAGAAGGCTGTCAGAGACCCACACCTAGGGAGAGTGATGTGATTTTACTGAGAGGAGACAACTGAGTTTAGGAATGAATAATGTTGTGCTTGCACTAAGAAAGGAGCATCCTGAAGGTTATGTTTGCTGCTGTGCTGCAGTTGTAGGTAGCTGAAACTGGTGCCAAGAGCAGCTGAAACCAGAGAGCACTGCCTGATTTTTGTGCAGTCCCTATGACTTAGAGTGGTAACTTTGACACACTAAGTATTAACAGACTGTCTTCCCCGCAAAATAGTTTGAAGACATCTTTCAAGTACCACTTATGAAAACAGAAGCATATATATTTGATAGTCTTTCTATTTTCAGCTTTATTTCTCTTTGCATCAAATCCTGCCAAGAAGACTTAGCTAAAGAGTACTACCTGCTACCCAGAAAGAAAACCTTTCCCCACTTTCAATTGTAAATTACTTTGATAATTGCGACTGAGTCTCTCATTTTTTCTCTATCACGACCTCCTCTGTGAAAATCAATATCTCATTATCCAAGCCATAAGGTGGAGCAATTCCAGCCCAGACTGCACAGCTAGTCTGTCCTCTGCTTCTCTGGAATCACATGAACGCAGTGAACCTTGATTCAGTGGAGTTTTGCCAATTGACTTAATGTGGAGTTATTGAATAGCACTGGGTGTTTCATTCAGGGGAGGCATAAATTTAAAGAACCCAAACTATCTATAATGAAAATATCCTATTCTGTTGGCTTATGCCACAATTTGCTTCTTTCCAATCAGTGCTGGAATACATTATTGCACAAATTATTTCAAAGCAGACACTGCTTTAAGCTACAGCTTAATCATCTAAAATAAAACTTCATTTGGAAGGTGTTTTAAGAATGTGAACCAATGGCAGACATACTATGTGTTTTGCTTCCTTCCCAAACATTTCCAGCTCAGGATCATCTCAGAGTCAATCATAAGATTGGACAGTGGGAACCAGCACTTCACACTGAGTTCTTAATTTTTCACCTTGCAAACCCAGAACACAGCAAAGCAAACACAGCCAAGGGAACTGAAGGCACGCCTGTTCTCCATTAGAACAGACTGGTGTAACCCTTCCCTTCATCTCTGTAACAACCACACAGCTGCATCTAGGGCCAGGATTAATTCTGCTTAGAAAAGCATCTGCTGTCCCAGATACTAATATGCCACTAACTTGCAGTTAATAAACTTCAATGTCTTGAATCTCTTTTATTATAGACTCTTGGTACAAGCTTCTCCCACACACTTGGGTACCCCCAAGCAAGCCAGTCCTCTCAATTCCTTCTGAAGTGCACAAGCAGAAGCCTCGTGCCCACCTCAGCTGTTTTAGATGTCAGGATGAGGTGAAAGGAGGCCTATCTATGAACTAAGAAGGGAATCACGTGCCTAGGTTAAATGTAGACACCTAGAGACAGAAGACCCTCACCTAAATCCCATTTTTCCTGAAAGGAGTGGAACCCACAGGAAAAGGCTCATCCTCCAAGGCCCTGACACTGAAATTTGGAATCTCTCGGCTGCTGCAACCCTGCCAAACTCACACATTCAGCCTCTCAAACTCCAAGCTCAAGGAGCAAATCATTTCACTAAATGTTTACTCTGGGCTTTTGTCACACACATTTGTTTCAAAATGCTTTTTGTTTTACTGTACCACCAGTTTCCCAGCAGGCACCTGAAGTAATGGCAAAAGGTTCTGTGCTGAGATCACATGCAAATATCAATAAATATTGCTTTCCTTCAGCAGAGGATATTCTCCAAGCACTGCAATCACCTGATCACAGTTAGACTTGATCCACTTAGTTTTATCTATTTACCCCCTTATCTGTACAGCCTTCATGCATATTTTTAGAACAGCAAAAAATGAGAAGAAACAAAAGCTCAGGGATGAGATGATTACTCCTATTTGCTCAGGGGATACACATTTTCTCTTTACAATGGGATTTCCAAGAGGCTTTTAACAGACATTGGACCTTCATTTAGCATACAAAACAAGAGCAGCCTAGTGTAGGACGTATTAAAATACCCTACAGACCACATTTTTCTAGTGAATGAGACACCCAGGAGGCACTTGAAGAAGCCTAACTCCTATTCTTCTGAATATTTACTTTCCCCCCCCCCTCAAGAACTACCTGCATTTTTCTGCCTTTCAGTGATTTTGTTACTGAGACAATGAACTCCAGTTTGATCATTGTGCTCACACAGAAAGAAAGGAAGCCTCAAAAACAGAACTAAAAAATATTCCTGCCACAGTGAAGCTGTGGACATATAGGGCACTAAAGAGCTAAATACAAAAGACAGGGTGGGCAGCAATGAAGACCAGTGCTGCAACACTGCACAAAGAAAACAGAAGTGGCAGTACTGTCTTCAGTTAGGAAGGGAGCAGAAGCAGGAAATAAAAGTATTAGTGAATAATCTTGGCACTTTCCTTATTGAGACAATAAAATACTTCAAATAACCATCAGATTCAATGGGTGAACTTGACCTATTACAACCATTACCAGTAAGACAGAATCAGCACTAAGTGGGGAGAATGACTCGGGGTGTCACCTCGAGCCATTTCACCACTAAAACCTCAGTGCAGCTTGGCTGGATCCACCATACCTGTGCTACTGATACTCAAGGATTTCTGTAACATTAACTGCACTGAACATACTTCAATACTGGTCTTCACCTGTGTCAGCAAAACTACAGTTCATTGGATACTTCCTTGTAGCTTTAAAATGATTGCCAGAGGGCAGGCATGAAGCAAGCATGCTCAGAATCAGGGACTGCCAACCTCACGCCTTTCTAGAATCCAAAGATATTTTAAAAGACAGTCTTAAAGCAACTCCTTCTGAAAGGGCAAGGTGAAAAACTAGAACTACACCTTGGACGCCTCTCCTGTGCCTCTTGTTCCCATGTCCTCACCTCAGAGCCACGTCCCTCTCCAGCTGTACTGAAGGGAAGGGCTGGCACTTCCAGCATGCTCACCCCACCCTGGGAAGTAACGATGTGCAATTCAGACAGGAAACTGAGTTATCACAAGATATGTATTCTAAGTTGCTTGAATCTAAAGAGATTAAAGAGACAGAAATATCTTCTACTTCCACATAATCCATACCACAAAGTTTCTGCGAGTTCAAAGGTCTCGCTCAAGGGCATTAAAGCACTAATGTGATTAACTGAACCATTAAGGCAGTGCTAACAGTTCACAGAGCAGTGACAACATCTGTACATATTGTCATGCTTGGCAAACAGGTTCAACCAACCACCACACAAACCAAAAGGGGCATTTATTGATAGCTGATTCTTTTATTCCTCAAGTTTATAACAGAAAATAAAATTATTACTTACTGGACCATAGCTGGGATGTTCTTTTAACTCTGACTTTATTTCAAAAGCTTGTTTTCCCAAACAAACCTCAAATTTCCCAAAAACTGTGAAAACAAACAAAATTTAATCAAAACCATAGTGGCATCAGCTCTTATGGAGACCTTTCTAATTTTCTTTACATCAGGTTTTTCTGCTGCTAAATTACTTCCCCCTGGATGGAACAGGAAGGCAGCTTGAACCAAGCAGATGGTTGGCTTGAGAGTTAATCTACAAACAAATCACTATCATGATGGACTCCTCAATTGCTGCTTGCCTACAAGTGTGGGTAGAAACTAATTTAGAGACTTGTTCTGATTCCTTTTGTTAATTTGTTCTTCAGCAACACTTCAAGAAGAAAAGAGCAACTGGAATAGAAAGGATGAGTAAATTCACATTTAGGAAGGGATGTAACTCTTGCCTCTGTATGTGGGCCCAGAATAGAATGAGAATTAACACAGTCTCCAGGTATCATCTATAACATACTGAAAACTAAATCCAGGTTTTTCCCAAAGATTTCAGAATATTAATTACTATCCAGCACTACTTTATAAGCAAACATACAAAAAGCCCAACAAACAAACCACAAAAAACTAATACTTTAGGACTTATTGGTACCAGGAATCACAACAAAAAAGCTGCTACTGTTGTTGCTGCCACATTTTTTTCTTGTGCAACCTGGAAAATAGTTCACAGGTTGATTGTCTCTGAAATAATCCAGTTCAGTTTCTGAGCTCAAACTTGCAACAAAGAGTGAAAATTGCTTTCCTGCACATTTCTAGGACTCATCAAGATGAAAGTTCCCTGCACACCACACTTTCTCATGATGTTTCTTCAGCACATCCAGCATCTCTGGTTCAGTTTGCCCTGTGGTTTATTGCTGAGCAAATCCCAGCACTGCACACACAGTATATCTGAAATACAACAGGTCTAACACCAAACCTCCCTCCTCTCCCACCGCTGCTGTAGAAGATGTATGAGCTAAAAGGTCAGGCATAAATGTTCACACACAGCAAATTCCAGGCCGTAACTCAGATTCATTCCAACCACTAAACATGTCTCACTGAACAACAACTCACAGTGAAATTACCTGACAGGGAATGTATGTTCTCCCAAAACATGAGCTCTTGCCACAGGTTACATATTTCAGGTGTCAGCCTCCGGGCAGCGCATATTTCATACATTTGTTAGAGCCCACAGTCCTCAAGAACCCATTGCTTAGTATCTCTGCTTTAGAAAATAACAGGTTTGAATTTCAAGCTGTGACCCAAGTTGCCCAAAGAGTGGGCAAAGGACAGTTTGTCCTTGGCAGTGAGGCTCGGTCTGGGAGCACCGACTGCCATCAGCTGTTGGCCTTGCTCTGGTGACATGGGGCTGATGGAAAGATTTCAGCTCATACAATGCTTAGAAGGAAGGCGGGGAAAGAGAGCAAATTACAACTCTATTCAGTTCAGTCCCACTACACCCTGTTAACTGAGGGCCCTGAAATGCCAGGTATTCTGATCCTCCATGAATCAGCCTCACTCAGTAAGTGATGCCAGAAGGTAAGAGCTGGTAGTTTCAGGTAACACATTACTCCTTGTCTGGTGCATTTGCCTTCACACCCTCACAGAGCTGCAGACACATGGGTGGCTCTCAATGGGATGAAAACCTGTTTGAATCATGGCAATAGGGGGGAAATGACTTCAGTGCCACTCACTTGTCCCTGAACACACCTGCTGGCAGGACATACTATTTCATGCATTACAATAATTTTAAAATCAAATCTATGTAGTTTCAATGCCAGAATTATTTTGCAAAACATTTCAAACAGAACACTTCTGCTAAGTGGAATTTTCCTCTGTTTTTGTTTCGTTGAAAGCCCCAAAACAGGGTGCAGAGCAGTGTGTATTCTCAGCTAACTTCTAGCAGAATTAATGCCAATTCTTCATTCTGTCTGCCATCTCCATGAATAAATTATCAGTCTTCATAACTATGCAAATCTATTACAGCTCATTAGCTTATTTTGAGAACGCTATGAATAATAAAAAAAATTCATAAAAAATAAATAGAAATAAAATCTATTACATACTGGTTAAAAGTTTGGATACAGAATCCAGTGGGATATATCTTCTGCTCAATATCTAAATTCCCATTAATGCTGAGACTATTTGATATTAATAATTCTGAGCATGTATGGGAAAAAAATCAGGTGAGCCTGAGTATGTTCAAGGAAGTTTTAACACTCTGATGAATTAGATGTAGAAATTGGTAGCTGACTACTTCCAGTTAGTATTTCTTTCATGTTCAATTTGCAATTTTGCAGCCCCACCCTTCCACATTAGATTTCTGGCAAAAGAACATTCTGCCCCAAGAACAGAGTATTTTATGTCACAGGAGGTTAAAAACCATAAACCCAAAGCAAGAAGAGGACGAGGCATTTAAATAAATTGTCCATTTCTGCAGGTTTGGATGGCAAAGGTTGTCTCTAACAGGCTTAGTGGGACTCCTGTGATGAAGTGTCCCAAAAGGTCGCTGTCTCAGCCAGCCAACAGCACTGCCAGAAGGAACTGGAGGTAAGTTTAGTTGTCAGCCAGCTATCATGAAGGGCATAACTGGAATTTACACAACCACTGTGATTTAGTAACATATTCCAGGATTTCCCATCTTTCTGAGGCTGTCTTGGAGCAGCACTGAGCATGTAATGTGCTGCTAGACTTGTGCTTAGAGAAACATGGAATCAATCTGTTTTCATCTTTCTGGATTTGGAGAAGAACGTAGGTGGATGTAGATGTCTGATGGGAACAACACTGCCCATATAAAATGTGACATCTGCTCTTCAATTTTCCCATCTCTATTTTACAACTATTTCTATCTAAACTAAAGGATTAGACCTTTGATAGTAGATCAAATATTTAACCTTGCCATGATACTCGCTGGAATAGTCCTGAGGATTAACCCCCCAGGGAGGTTGAGTTGTTATCCTCTCACGTGCTTCACACACACAGTATGAAAGAGCTTCTGAGTGAAAAACATTAATCCCCTTTTTGACCTGCAGTCCTCTGAGCACAGCAGAGAAATGGGTGCCTGGGGAGGGCTGTGTCAGTATCAAACACACAAAGATCTGCTGGCTTTGACACCCTTCACCATGTCACTGTTCCCAGCCCACACACTGCAAGCAGAGACACATCAGGCACCTCTTTTACAGACACCTGAGTTACATTTCTGATGAGCTAAGCAATAAGAATGGATTGGAGCAATGCAGGGACAGATTTCTACTTTTAAACTTATGCACAACTGTTGTTCCATCTGGGAGTTTCACAAACGATGAAGAGAAGAGGGTAGGAATGTAAACCTTTCTATTTCAAATGGCAACACCCTGGCATGGGTTTGGGTTCTTATAAATGCAGAAAGCAATTTGCCATAATACTGCTGCATCTTTTATGATGACTTTTATACTCAGCTCTCCATCAGCCACAGAGCACATTTCAGACACACCAAGTCAGAAGGTTGCTCAGAAAGTTCATTATAGCTAAGAATAATTTATACCCTGCAGAAAAATTAAAGCAAATTACTTTGTTGTGCTAATGTCAGACAACCTCTCAAATATAAAATATTAACGATTTCAAAACAACCAAGCAACTGACACCAAACCCAGGTGGGTGTGACAGCTGCCATAATGAATAAATGAGCCTGCTTTCTGCAAAATGCCTCAGGGACTCCCATGCACAGTTTAGACACCACAGGTTTGGGGGTTGCTGCACAATTCCATGCTTGGGTAGAGGTGATCAGATGTTTAGTCTGTGGTGTTTCAAAATCTCTGCCAAGAAATCCCTCACTTATGACCTGCAGAGCTTCCTTTCCCTCCTCCTGCTGGTCAGAGGGAGCCATTTGCTCTGGGTGCCCCATGACAAGGGACTGCACTGCCCTTCCCTCGCAGGCACAGACTTGGCATTCACTCTGGGACATAATACTTTCCTGGTTCTGCAATTACGCTCAAAAAGCAATAAAATACATTTTAATGTCAACCACCCATCTGGAGGCTGCTTTTTAATTTGCTATTTTCTTATAAAAACTTCCTTTTGAAGCCTAAAAACTTTGTTTTCTTCCCAGCTCAATTTCCATTTGGCCCTCTAATTTTTCCCAGTGCTCTCCCTCTTCCCTATTTGATTTCAAAGGACAAAGTGTGACTTGAGCAGCTCAGAAATTAGTCATGCAGCTCAACTGGAGGACATAGTAGAATTATAAGGATTTCTCATCTTCCTTTCCGCTTGTAAACTGCCTGTCATAGACTGAATCAGCAAGACTTGACAGCTCTCATCGTAATTTTTTTTTCTACTACAGGATTCTGTTCCAAGAAGTCTTCATCACACTGAATGAGACACAGCTTGCCTAAGCTGACAACTCAAAAGTCTAGTGTTCAGGCAGACAACTCATTTTTAACTCCATCCTGCAATGTAGTTTCCAAGTAGTGCATTATTTGCCCACACCATGAGGACTAATGCTGCCTTCAGGTGCAAGTAGACCAGGCTTGCCTTGTGTTAATAAGTCAGAGACTTTTAATTCTCTTTACCCACACATTTCAAAATGAACCAACCCAACTGCCTCATTATTCCAACATTATCTGGCATTTTATGCAATCACCAAGGCCACTGAAAGCTGCCCTCAAGCTTCTCAACTTTAGTTTCTTTAGACCAAGAAGACCACTGAGAGGATGCTAAGACAAGATACATTATTAACCCAAGATGATCTGCCTTTTTCCTGCCCTTATTATACCTTTTTCTATTTGTTATTTAGTCAGTCACTTACTCTACACAGTGAATACACAGACAACTAAAGTTTCTGCTCTCCCTGTTCAGCTGGCTCGCTCTTGTGGCTTTTCTTCCTGCTATCAGTTTCCAACATCTCACCCATATGTGCATTCATATCTCTTTAAAAGGAGTATTTGAAGCACCTAACTTGGCTTCAGATGGCCCATTTTTCTTCTGCCACATTGTGCATCACCAGGAAAGATACCATCTTCACATGATGGCCAAGCTCCTGTTTCAGCAGCACGGCCCAGACAGAGGCAAATGGAGCGATCTGTGTCCCTCGGAACACCCGTTCCCTGTGGGTACAGGGAAGCCCAACCTCAGAGGAGCTGCATTGCTTGGGAACAACACACATGAAGCCATTTACCCATCACCAAAGATACTGCAGCAAATCTGACAGCAAAGTCATGAAAATCTCATCCTACAGGGACAAAACAGTGCAAATAGCAAGATGGGTACACTGTTGTACTAGTAAGATAACTAGACAAAAATTAGCTTTGTGTGATAAACTGTGGGAAAAGGAAGATATCATTACTAAGAAGGCTCAGAGCACACTGTACATAGGCATCTACTGTTTTACCAATTAAAATGTCCCAACTAGATTTCTCACAGGAAAACAGCAATGCACCTTTCATGTTGGAGCACCTGGCTTAATTTATTGTTGACATCTTAAACCCTAATGCATTTTTATGTGAAAGCACAGATGGTGCTCAGTGCTGTTTGATACACCTTCTCCCCATGGCCCTGAGAACAGCTATGCTCCATCCAACCCACACATCCAGAATGCACAAAGTTCAGGAGGTCTGCACGTGCCCTGGCACACCAGAGAAGAGATGGAAGTTAACAGGAGCCGTGGGCTAAATGAGAAAGCTGTTTCTGGGCTCCCAGGACCAGCATTCAACATGGGTCACTGGCAGAAGCACTATCAACTCTGCTGGTGAATATTAATTAACCAATTGCTGGATGCAGCTCTGGCCAAAGTGAGTGACAGGACATTGGTGTGTTGTTGAGGAAGACAGGGGACAGCATAAGGATTATGCCTCACTTGGGCTGATGTGCACAGCTACCAGGCAGTGCTGGAATATTCAGGAACTAAAGGGCAGAACAGAAAAAACCTCCAATCTCTCCCTATCCTAGTGAATTCACAAGGAGTTCATGGATCTGAGTTATTTAAAACAGTTACTATAACCAGGTACATAAAAACTTTTAACTCAGACTCCCTATATACTCATAACCTGCTGACCTCACTAAACTAAGCCATGTTTAAGGTCGCAAGACAAACTTTTGCTGAAGGCATAGGGACAGGCTAACAGTTTGCCAATTCCAAACTGCCATTGTTTCACAGCACTTGCCAAATTCCACTCACTGCAAAATTAAGCGTGGGGTAAACTACAAGGAGTCAGAGCACCTACAAAGGCAGGCCATCATACATTTCCAGATGTTAATGGGACTAGGAGGACCTTTACAAGTTGCTTTATGACAGAAGACCTTGTTTTGTGTTGTTATTGGCAGACAACATGCTGGGTAACATGGCCAGGATCAACCCAGGAGAGTCTACAAAAACAAAGTGAGCTGCTCTTAGAGAACTAAATTGTTTGAATCAGAGCTGCCTCCTCTGGAAAGGAATGCTACAGAGAAATTCTCAGTCCAGCCTTTCAGAGTTCAGTAGCCTAAAGCAGTTGGTGAAGACCAGCAACACTGTCGATTAACTGAATAAGAAAGAGGTTGGTTGTTTTCATATTACTTTAATGTTTTTGCTATGGCCATCTTTGATCTATATCCCTTTCCTTGAGGAATACTTTGCCCCTAGATTCATTCTCCATTGAGCAAGGCCCTGAGCAAGCAAATCTCACTTTAAAGTAAGCCCTGCCTTGCTTTAAGCTTAGGGGCTGGACACAATTCTTTCAAGCCTGTGCTATTCCATGCAACAAACACATGCTCTTTAGACAGCAGAGGAGGGGCCAAGGGTGCCTTTTCAAGGAGCCCAGAGCTAACAGTGTGTGCAGACAGAAGGATGGATAGATGGATATCTGCCTGGTGGCAGAGCCCAGAGCCAGCCCTGCCAGGCACTGCCTGCCCTCCCAAACAGCTCAGCCAGCCCAGCTCCCATGGCTTCCAGGGACCTCCAAAGACTTAAAGTATATGGATTTTCAGTGTTATTTTTCTTTCTAATTTAATGGCCAGCTGAGAAATTTAATTTATTTTAAACAAAAGCATCACTAGAGAAACTAGCTAGCTCAACTATTTGACAGCTTCCTTTGAAAAATAAATGTGTTCATGAATACAGCCAGCCTTCAAGTCTAGATAGGAAGAGGTATTAGCTGTGATTGCCAATGGTGCAACAAGTCCCTAAGAAACCTTGTTTAAAACCTCTGATCAATTCCTTTTGCTTAATGGCTGTACATAGACTCATCAGATTGCCTTTCCTGGCAAGAGAATTTGACTTCTTTTGAGGGTGAGGCTGAAGACATTTCAAGTTCACTACCTCTCTCATTTCTCCACTGGCAATTAACAGCTAGTGCTTATATACTGTTCAGTTTGGTGCCAGCGTTTCCACAGTCTCATGTTATCCAGCAATGAGGTCAGGAAACTAGTTCAGATACATTACTTGCTAGTGTTTTCTTGATCCTTAAACTTACTGATGCCAATTAGCAAAGTACTAATAAACCTTACCCATATTGAATGGCTGCTGCAATTCAATTGCAAAACAAGCCATTTCCGATCCTAACTCTCTAAGAAAAAGTGAATTGGATCATGATATGCCTTCTAGTTAATGAGTGTTTAACGTAGCTCTTCCTGCATGGTGCTCAAGTGGGTCAGCACCAGGTAATTGCACTGGCACTTCACTGCAGCCAATCTTTAGAGTATTGACAGGCTGGTTTGTCACAGGTACTGTACACAGGCTCGTGGCAGCGAGGGCTCTGCTTCTCACTTCTCACCATAGCTCTGCCTTCTGAGGATTCACTGCTTCGTGGGACTGGAGTGTCTGTACTGATCTCAAAATTCACACTGCAGGGAAGACTTGCAGCGGTGTTAGTGTCTGCTCCCATAGATTCTTAGTGCCCTTCTGGTTGAAAGCTGCCTCTGGAAATTCCTCTGGAAATTGTCTGGTCTAAGTCTCCTTTTAATAACAAAACTTCACAGAAGATGATGTGGCAGAAGAGAGACTAGGAAAACTCAAATTATGAAAGACATTTACATACTTAATCATCATATCTATTTTATATGGCCCTAATTCTCTTGCACAAAAGCCATTGTTTTCCTTTCATAACACAGGGCTTTGTTCCACATTATTGAAATGTACTTCTCTGCCTGGTGCACACAGCAATGACACTGGTAACACTGAAGAGCTGAACTCCTCTTTCAACCTGATCATAATTTAACTGGAACTATTAAAAATATATCACATTAGATGGAGAACTAAGAATGCTGTCCCTTTACTGGAGTCACAAAATGTTGACTTTCCCTCCCCCTTCCCTGACGTGTCAGTTTACTAACTGCTGCAAAAAACAAGCAATTACCATGAAACTCAAAAGTTTAGGAGGCACTGCCAGGGGAAGATTAGAGACAATGTGCTGTACAGAGTTCCAGAGAAATTCATTAGGTCAATGCAAGAATCTTGGTGCCATTTTTAGGCATCCAAACAAAGCCTTGAATCAAAGGACTCCCCGCAGAGATCAGTGAAGGTTAAAAATAGGAATCTGTTAAGGAATATATAAAACTTTACCCCAATAGAAAAGGACAACACTGCAGAGCTAGGCCCGTCATCAGGAATCTTCATACTTCAGAAAGTCAATTTATAAGGTTACAATAAAATAATAATTTCCAAACTGCTCCACTGGGTGATGGTCACATGGTAAGAAAATAAACACCAGGACACTTCTGGTTTGGGAATCTTTGTGTTACAGAATTTCTAATTTGATCTTTTATCAAGTTTGTTTTGTGTAACTGTAGCATATCTCTAAATTCTCCTGAATTCAGTTTGTCCCTGAACAGGTTGTGTTGGCCTCAAACCTCTTGGGGAATACATTCATGAAGGACCATGCTGGATTCCGTTCAACATCCAAGAACATTTTTTGGGATCCAATACAGGACTGCAGTGAGAACTTGTCAAAATCCCCATAACATGCCACTAAGAGCAACTAATTAGTGATGTTATCCAAGAGTATTTCAAGAAAATCTGGATGTCCAGCTGTTCAGTAACACAAAAGGACATTTTATACAATGATGCTGAACTCCAGCACTGTCTATTCAACCTCATTTTGATGCCAAGTGTGATGGGGCAACAGCAAACCCAGAAGAAAGAAGAGAACACAACTCGAGTCTGAGTGGAACTGAACACTTAGAGAAATGCTGAGAACAGCCTGGTTCCAAGGAACTAGGAACAACTCAGTACTCAAACTTCACTAAATGGATGAAGATCAGTATCAACTCTGAACTGCCAAAGATGTGTTAAAGAGTTACAGAGAAGTTAAAATGATATTTGAACATCAATGTCTTGCTGTCAATAGAAAAATATGCAGAAACATATGGATTTTTGCACTCTTTTCCCTTCTGATTTGATACAATCCTTTAAAACAGTTTTCAAAACCCAGTCCAGTGACTTCAACTATGCAATACATTGGCTCACACTTGGTTAGAACTGGAGGCTTATAGGAAATCAAATTAATATCTTTACAGTCACTTCACTGCATTTCAATGTAGTTCTAAAATGCTAATAAGTAAAAGAATTCCTACATTGCCCACTGGTGATTTCTGCTGGATTCCTGTTTCTCATTTGATTGGCTTCAGCAACCGCAAGGTGAAAACAGTATTTCACATTAAGAGCACATTATCAGTTCCAGAGCTGCAGCTAATCCAGAGCAAGACACAGTAATAACTTGCCTAGATAATGAAACCAATTTTCAGGGTCATTCTGTTGGATGAATGAGAGAGAATCCTTAAAAGCACTTGGAAGTGCACTTAGGGGTAGATGAGGCGTGAAACATACTTTGACACCATGCCCCGTTCAGCACTAGCAGAGTATCCAGCCTCTTTCCTGAGCGTTCTGGGATCCAGTCCATCCAAGGGTGGAGTGATTACTCCAACAGCAAAGTTAAACACACATCACGGTGCCATCCCACCTCTGGCAGACACTGCAGGCAGGTGCCAGGGGTTCATGTGCTGACAGTTCTTGGAGCTGCTTTCCAGACAACTGCACCAAGGCCAGAACATTCCATCCTTCATGGGCATGCTGGTGAGTACAGAGAAAGACTGGCATTTTTTTCCTGTTTTCACACTTTATCCTACCTGAGGGAGGCTTTGGCAGTGCCAAAGAGCAGTAAGTGCCAAAGACAACCTTCAGGCTCACTGATTGCATGGGGAGGAGCAGCAGAGAGCACACGATCACCAGAAGCCGTATCCCATCTTTTCCTCACATCATCCCCAGCCCGGCAGTCCCAGGAAGCAGCAGCACCATGGCCTCCCACAGGCCCTCCTGCTGCCTGCCCTTGCTGACATTTCTCCCAGGACTCTTGCTCTCCTCAGCCACCCCCTCTGAGCTGGTCTCCCACTCTGCGAGTCCCTCACAGCGGAGTCCTACAGGGGAACTCTGTCCTTCAGTTTAAAAAGCACTACACAAAAATATCTCCTCCTGGACAAAAAGGTACCGTGAGAAGATAAGAATGAGCTGTTGAACAGACAGTGTCTCCTCCAGGGCTCAGTTTGCCTGGGTTTAATTCAGGAAACCCTCAGTAAAGCAAAAAGATGGTGTGGGTGTGTACACAAAATATTACACCTCCTCTCAAGGAGGATCGAGTCTGGGAAGAAACCCAGCTCAGCTGCTCAGTGAAGGCATCCTGAGGCTCAGTGACCTCAGATTAATAACAGGCTTTGATGGCAATTTATTCCCATTTAACCGTACTGCACTTGCAGTCCCAAGTACCCCATTTTCAATATACAGTCTAGGTTTTCCTGATATATTTATAAATATATTAAACATTTCAACTAAGCACAGGTATGTTTATTCATAATTCCCTTTTGTGTTCAAGAGATAATTTCTATTATTTGACAGAGCAAATTGATTAAAGGAAGACTTTCTGAGCAGGTAAAGTTTCATAGTCATCCCTCAGGTAATGTAATTGAAGGCACAAGACACCGCAGACACCCTGAATAACTGAATAAGTTATGACACATTCAGGGTTTGGTTTGGGTTCTGTGGCAGTTTTGGTTTTTTGTGATATGGGAGGGATTTTTTGTTATATTTTTTCATTTTTTTATAAATTAAAATCTCAAACACAGACATTTTTCCTGTTTAAATCATGGTGGAAATAACTTTTCAAATAGGTAGAGTACAAGAGCTCCTGACTAAAATACAAAAGAACAAGGATAGCCTGATTCAGTCAAGAAGTTGCCTGCAGAGCTACCCCAAACTTCCTCATATTTTTGAAAAGAAAAAATAGAACTTAAAGAGAAGTTATCATGGGCCTGGTACTGAAAAACAGAACAATTTCCCATTACACTATGAAAATCTATACACCCAGCTGGTTATTCTGAGAACCAGCACTAAAGGAAGGACACAGCAATACAGCAATAGCTACTACCTTTTCTTACCAGCTAGTGAACAGTGTGCCAAAACAATCAGAAGCAAATAAAGGAATCACTTTAAAAACTTGTGCCATTTCAGATGAAAATATTATTATATTCTGTTTGCATCAACTGTGCCCTGCTGATTTCTGCACCTTTCACAGAATCACAGAATCAATTAGGTTGGAAAAGACCTCAGAGCACCAAAACCAATCTGTGACACAACACCACCTTGTCAACCAGACCATGGCACCGAGTGCCACACCCAGTCTGTCCCTAAACTCCTCCAGGGGTGGTGACTCCACCACCTTTCTGGGCAGCCTGTTCCAACAGTTGACCCTTTTTGTGAAGAATGATGATGTCCAACCTAAACTGCCCCCAGTGCAGCTTAAGACCATGTCCTCCCATGCTATCACTCCTGGGAGAAGTGCCTGACCCCCACCCCACTACACCCTCCTGTCAGGCAGCTGTAGAGAGTGACAAGGTCTCTCCTGAGCCTTCTCTTCTCCTGGATAACCCCCCACCCCAGCTCCATCAGCCGCTCCTCACAGGCCTTGTGCTCCAGAAATACCTGTTGGAACCGCACACGTAAGAGCAGTTAAAGCAGAGAACTGGAGGAACTACATTAACAAAAGAACCCTTTCTGTACGGTTGGTATAGTTGTCTATAAACCTCAGACTTGGAACATGAAATACAGCATAATTGTTCAGCTTAAAGCTTTATCATACCACACAAATCAATAGTTATTACAAAATTAAACATACTTCTTGTGTTCAAGTTTTCTCGGCTGAAACTTCTGCTTTAGAAGAAAGACACTTCATTGCTATTAAACACAAGCCTATTTTGTATGACTCAATTTTTCACTCCCCAGGATCTGTTTCCCTCACTACCTATGTATGCCAGTACAAAAGTTGAAAGTGATGGATCACACTTCCTAAATCACAGCTACTCCATAGTGTATAACAAAACACTGCTTTTGATATTTGCTTTTTTACAAAAAGAAACAACTGAACAGACAGGCAGCCTCAGAGCAGTGCACATTGCCTTCATACAATTTGCTTAATAAGCTACATCAAAACCTAAATGCATGAATGTGGGTAATTCTGACTTCATTTACACAGATCTTCAAGATATGAATATATATGATTGTATATAATAATTGATATAAATATTATAATGAACAATACTTCTTTTGGAATCGTTTCTTTAAAAAGCTACTATTTTTTAAAGGTGACTGTGCTGGGGGAGCCAAACAGTGAATGCCTTTTTCTTGGGCAAGTTCTGTTAATGTTTTCTGTTCATTTCTTGGATAAGGGATGATTGTTTATCTCCTTGCCTTATGGTACCAAAGCCTATAGCCCAAGAGGAGATATGTGAAGCACCTCATTATTATTGTTTTAGTATCTTTAAAATAAGTTTTCTGCAGAATATTTCTTAAATTCCTGCAGTACTGTTACTCCTAGTCTGGAAAGCTATAACTGAATCTTACAGGGAATTTTATCCACAGCCATACAGGACAACATGTGCCAATCTAAATTCTAAAATCTAAGTACACAACCCATCTTTTGTCAAATATCCAAAGAGCAGTTCCAAGCTTTGGCCAGTCCCTCAGGCAGCCCATTGCCCTGCTGGATCCCCATGCCCAGGGATGTCCCCAAGGGCTGGCAGGTGCTGGGAGGCAAACCTGGGTGGTGCAGACCCTGGCAGAGCCAGAGCTACACAGCTCACTCACACTAAGGGATATGGTTGCAAAAGAGATAAATACACTCATGAAGAAAAGTTTCACATAACAAACAGCCAGGGGGCTTTGGTTTTAACTATTAGTCTCAAGGAACAGAGGCAAAAATAATTCAGGGTTGAAAAACACCATTTCCTTGCCTTTGTTTCACCTCTCAGCTGCACAGATTAAGTGTCATGAGCCCCAAGGCTTCCAGTTTACTTTTCTTGTTTTCTATTTCAAGCCACTGACATTAAGGAACAAGGAAACAACCAAACCATTGCAGAATAGAGTTCCACACAGGCTATTTTACCCTGCTGAGAAGCCTATTTCTAAACCTTAACCAAATTTTAGAAGAATATTACAGAAGTGTTGTTTCCAGCTACTGTAATGTGCATGTTATGAAAAGAAAAATGAGTATTTTTCTGTATATTCATCAAAAGACTTTCCCCCCAGTTAGGGGAGAGAAATTTTAATAATGTTGCCTCCTATTACAAGAAACTACATTTCTTTTCCTCTCATTAACTCTCACTGTGATACAAATATTAAAGATTCATCTCTTTTACTCTGCTTCTGCAAAACACCACATTTATGAAGGTATCATAAATAATATATAGTGATGGAATAACTTATATTTACTGCAATTTCAGTTTTGAGGGAGGAAAATGTTATCTGCCCAGTTTCAGTCCTGAATCCAGAGAACACTAGCTAGTCACTAGTTTTGAACAACTACTTTTTATTTAAAAAAATTAAAAATTTATGCTGGAAATTATGTATGTGATATATATCATATACTAAGTGTTCTTCAGGAAGACATTTCTTACTGTGAGGTTGGCGAGGCACAGAAACTGTGGGTGCCCCATCCCTGGAGCATTCAAAGGAGGCTGGATGGGGCTCTGAGCAGGGGGAAGGTGTGGAAGGTGCCCCTGCCCCAGGACAGGGGGTTGGAACCACATGATGTGCAGCTGCAGGCCAGGGCATTACCTGATGTCTGTCACCTGCCTGACCTTGCCAAGGAGCAGCTCAATTCCCTTAAAGGAGGAGGAGAATCCTGTCAGAGGGGGTCTCACTCTCCATGGGCACTGAGCCACTGTCATAGAAGCTTGCTTTGTATCAGAATGTGAGAGTTCCTGCATACAAATATAGCTGGAGACATCCTCAAACTCTGTTTAAAACAAGGCTCTGAAGTCAAAGAGCCAGCACAACATGAAAAACAAAAGGTAAACACCAAAGGTGACTAGTACAAAGTCCAGAACAACCAGCAAGAGGCCCACATGGATGGTGCAAACACCCTAAAAGACCCATCAAACCAACGAGAACTCCACCTTTATATTTATAGAATGTCTTCCTGTTGCTTGCTATTTTTAACATAAATAACATTATTTTTCTTAGACACAAAGCTTCCACTGCATTCTCTTTTTCTAGAGAAGAAAGTTTTCCTTTTCCTGCACCAGCATTCCTCAATTTGCAGCAATACTATTGGTACTGCAGCATGTTATTGCATCCTGTAATTCTTATTATATCAATTATTTCATCTCTTGTAACCATTTTTTGGATGGGAAGGCAGAACCCTCAACCCTGCCCCTCTTGGGAAATTCATCTCATGCTCTGCTCCTCAGAGAGACAGCAGTTTCTAGAACTGGTGGGTCTCAACCTGTTTGATCAGTCAAAGAGGTTATTTGTAACATGCTAGCAACATAAGCAAACAAAAAAAAAGGGTGTAAAACCAGTGAGTTTACAAAATCCACAAGGGAATTTCAATTTAAAAAGTGAGGGAGCTTTCTTCTCAGGGCATAACTCATTCACTAGCTGAGGTGAGGTCAAATAAAAATTCTTCTAATTATCCCAGAAATACATAATTACAGTTCTGTTTGCATCTCAGCACGCTTTTCCAAGGCAGTAATTCTCCTGGTCTGTGTAGATATGCTGTCAAAATTAAGGAGTATCTCACAGTGTAAGCTATGCAATTTTTGACAGCCTAAGGCTCAGTTCAAAATGCAAAACCCTCCCAGAAAAGGGTGGGTGGGTGTGTGGCTGATTAGCCAGTGTGAAGTCAGGTCAGTCTTCTCACTGCTCATCTTGCACCTGCCTAGTCAGGATACAGGCACATGAACAGCAGTTAATTCCTTACAATTGTATTGAAAGAATTCCTGGCTGAAGATTCAAATATACAATCTAACGGAGAAATGCCTATCTGCATCCTAAACTCCGTAACAACTGCATGACATGAATATCAAAGGGTTTCCTTGGTAAGACAGTACAGACAAGAAATGCCAATCACAGGAAACAACTCACACAGAAGTTGGGGAATGGAATACAAGCAGCAGCAGCACATCTCTCTCCCTGAAAACTTAGGGCAAATAAACATAAAATAGAGGAAATTCCATGTTTGGCTTTGGCTTTTTTTTTTTTAAGAGAAAGAGAGGGTGAGACTTCCTTAGTTATCAAGGTGATGTCTGAGATAATCTGATCCACCAGTAAGTTACAGCTGTTCAGACATAAGGCACTCCTAAGAATCCTTCATTTTCTTAGTCTTCTCCCTACATTTATTTTCCATTCCATCTGTGGCATTCAGTAAACACCGCAGCTGTCTGCAATCCATCTAATCTGAAACACAGACATTTCACTCTGAAACATTCAGTGGATGTGTTTCAAAAAATAAGGCATGTAATAGTCTACATTATTTAAAAGCTTTCAGCATTCTTTGAAGGCTACTATAAACAGTAGCTGCAGGGGAGTTAATTTCAATATATTCACTTTGAACTGCAAATTGTATACAGTGGAAAACAGAATGACACATACAATTTTACCTTTTTCCTTGCTAACTGTTGTTTACAAATGTTAGGAAATCTGTTTAAAATTCAAGGGTATGTCAAGTTTCAGGCAGTTAATTATCAGTGTTGGAATGAATACTTTGGGCTTATAACAATTGATAGGCCTTGAGGGGAAATTTTCAAGTGGCATTTGGCTTAGGCAAACAGGATTGCTTCTGACCAAAGGACACAAATCCACAAGAAATTAGCCACTGAGATCAGGATCTCTGCCCACTGATAAGCACAGACAGTGCAAAATGTGAAATATTCCTGGCCAAACACTCCTGATTTCTTTGTAAACCAGTGGCATCAGCTCTGGAAAGAAACAGCCACAGCTGAGCCAGCCATGTCAGTGAGCCCTTTCCTGTGCTCCTAAACTCATCACAGGCATTCATCCCTTGCTGTAAGTGAGGTTTTTGGGAACTTGACATGGCAGGAGTTGAATACAGGAGGACATGGGGAGTGTACCACAATCATGCACCCTTGGGATCAGCAAAGTGTACCCTCTAAGAGGCACTCCAAGCACCCTCCACAGGACCACACCGAAAACAGTAAGATTTTCTGCTAACATAAAGCTCAAAGGTGAAAGTGATGACATTTTACAGATCTTACCAACTTCCAGAACCCAGACCTGGTTGTTAATGGCACTCTCACTGCAATAAAGCTAGGTCACTGCATTACAAGTGCATCCCAAAAGTGATTAAGATTAGTTCTATTTGCTACAGGCAAAAATCACTTTTTGATGTTTAATATGTAAATGTCATTAACCACCACACAGTGATTGCACATCAAGTTAAATGCTATTCCCCAGTTCTTAGATTAAGCAACACACTTTGATACACTTATTAGCACCACATAACACTAAAAATGAAGAGCTGCTGCACTCCTGCCAAGTGAGCAGTTCAGTGGCCAGAGGAGGGTTAGTGAAGGAGGGACAAGTGTGACACTGGTGTTCCATCATGCACTGCCCAGCCAGGCCACCCCTGCTGCCATCACTGCCCCAACAGCAGCTGGGCCAGCTCAGGGGGTCAAGGGACCCTTCATCCCCAAAGTCACAGCTTCACTGGAACTCCTGCAGCCGCAGTGTGAGCCTGTCCAACCTCCACAGCAAGAACGAGTGGCTGGAAGCCACGGAGATGAACCCTCTGGCTGTCAAACTGAGGAGGCACAGGGGAAGCAGGAGAGCAGGGCAAGGGGGCTGGCCAAGGGTGAACAGCGTGCCAGGCACCCTCCCTGACAGAGCACTGCCCTTCTACCCTGTCTGCTGCTTGGAGAGGTGGGACTGCTGAACCAAATGGGAGCACAGAGCTGCTTGGTTTCACAGGGAACTCTTGTTCAAGCTCAGACACCTCCCGCCCTCCTCAAAAGGCAGCACAAGACTCAAGGTTCACTAAGGACTCTGGGCCTCCTGTGTTAACACTGACAGAAACAGGGTGGGCAAGGAAAGCAGCTGTGGCTGCACCACAGCCTGGAAGCAGCAATGCCACCCAGAGGCCAGCCTGACTGCTCACCTCACAGTCACAAAGGGGGGCCCAGAAATATATTGATTTTTTAGTTTTGAGGCAAGAAACCAAAGGGGAACATCCCAGTTCTGGCAAACAAAATTGGAAAGTAAAGTGTTCTGCTTCAAACCTGCAGCCTACAGTTCTGTGAAAAGCTCCTTATTTTAAAGAGCAACAGCTGGAAATTCAACCAACTTGCTCTTTCATATCTCTCCCTTTAACACATGGGTGCTTTTAATCTGAAATAAGAACTTTTTATCCCAACTTACAATTACCTGCTTCAAAATCTGGTTTGCAATTAGAAAATTCGATGGCCTTGTTTAGCTAATATGAATTCAGCAGATCTTGTTAGCCAATACACCTGCAATTTGGTTAATTCTATTTCTCTTTCTCACATTGTAGTGCTGCTTTCAGCTGTGCAGACCAAGTTCCAGGCTCAGAACAGTTACAGAATAAATCCTAAGGAAGATCTGGATTAAAGAAACCCAAAAACTTTGCTCAGATAAAATTACAAAGGAATGCTGTGCTACCCCTCAGACACAAACCCTGAGGGCTGATTTCAGGGGATTCCTTGGAAAATCTCAGCTAAACCCTCAGTGAAAGGGCACAGATCAGATTTTCTCCCAGGCCTTTAGACATGCACACTGGTGTGCTTTGGGCAGGGTGTGTGTGCAGGGGACAGCACGAGAATGAAAACACTTCCACAGAGCTGCACCGATACTGATTTGAACAAACATTTTGGCAGCAACCACTTCAGCAGCATCCTTGGAAGAAAACTCTGCACAGATAATTAGTTTGTATGCATCAATAATTACACTATTGTGCCAGTTTTTGAGGGCTTTTTCTGCCAAATGTAAAGTGTTTCAACAACACTGTTTAGACACATTAGAAACTGTTAGTGCAATAAGTGACTTCCATTCTAGATCCCAACCATGGATTATCATGGTTTTTTTTGTTCCTATCTTTTTCTTTAACTGATGCACAGAGCAGCAGCATGAACCCTAAATGGAGGATTGAAAGATTTCATTGTATTGCTTTTCTCAAACATTAGTTCCCTGTTGTCTCTGATCACTTCGTTCCTGCTCTGCTCCATTCAGCACTTTTCCACACTCCCCCAACTCCAGCCCTTGCACTGCCTCTCCCTGGATTGTCGCTGTTTTCCATTTCTACTACTCTGAACTAGTTTTTCAGCTATTTCCCTTCCTTGCTCTGCCCACCCACCATCTGCTCCCCTCCAGTCCCCTTTCAGCCTCTCCCCCCATTTGTCAGCTGTTCTCTTGGCTGTTTTCATCCTTCTTTCAACTCCCACAAAGCTTTCTGAATCTCCCCTTACCTGCTCTGTTATCCTGCTTTATTCACTGCTTTCCTCTCTATTACACCTACTTCTTCCTGCAGCAGTTCACTCCATCACATCAAGAGCATTCCCTTTGGATTCTGCACACACAATACTGTAATTACACAATTATTTCTCCTTCCTGTCTCTAATCTTTTTAGATCTTTACTGCTTAGTACTTTCCCCTTTTAACCGTTTGTTGCATTTATTTTCTTGAAACAAAAAGATGTGATCAGAGAAGAAATCATTAAAGATGACAAAAAAACCCAAAAAAAGTCCAGTGATTTCAAAGATGATGCTGGGGGTGGGGGAAGGTAGAGTTTCCTGTATTTTTCATAGCGTCAGTGAAAGAGGGTTGGAACAGGTGGCAAAAGACTAATATATCTTTTCCATTAAGGAATGAAGAATGTTGATGTAATCCATAACAGAAATTTATCAAACCTGTTTCTAACAAGCAACAAAGGAAATTCTTTAGCCTCTGTAGTTAACCTGCTATGGTGCTTTCCTGCTCTTCCTCCTTCTGAAAAATACACCATCTAAGGTACAAACATGACACACAGCTAGTTATTTAAAAATACCTTTTTTGGCAATGTAATTTTTCAGAAAGATCTCAAGTTTTTGGAAAGACATTTTTACGGCAGTGAGGAGAAGCTCCCTCAGATTACACGGCATGCACACCTCCAGGCAGTGCAGTAATGCACAGCTCTCTGGGCCTGCTGTCACTGAGTGAGGAACTGTCACTGCTCCACCTTTCCAGCAGTTCCCACTGACTCCTCACAAGGTAAGCTTTGTCCCTGTGGCTTTGCAATGGCCATGGAGTGACAACACTGGGTCACATTCACCGCTCCCTTCAGACACCGTCCTGAGGGCAGCAGTGCTGTCATCCAGGAGCTGCTGTGGTGGAGTCTTGCTTGGTTGGCAGAGCACAGCTCTCTGTTCTACACCCTCCTGAGCAGTCCCATGGCCTGCCCTCTGCACCCTTTGACTAAATAAACCTCCTTCCCTTCACCTTTCCTCACGGGTCATGGTTGCCACTTTGCCCTCCTTTGAAATTCATCAGCATGTTTGACATCCCCGTGTCAGACACCATCAGTGTGATGTCCAAATCTGAGCAACGTTTCTGCCTCATTAGCTCCAAATAGCACAGATTAATTACCTCCTGTTTCTTACACACAGAACTCTTGCTAACACGTCTTGGAGTGAGATGTGGCTTTATGAAACATGCAGCCTCCATCTCCTGACAAACTGGCACAGTCAGCCTCCAACCCAAAACATGGGAGTCTTTTGGCAGCACCAGCAGAGGGAAGGACAACAGGAGAAGATACTTCAGCTACACAGAATCTCAAGACAAGCTTAAAACTCCAGAAAGTGTAATAATCCTAGTCTCAATTTAAAAAATATTGATCAAATAGCAATAACTCTCAAAGAATGAATTAGCAAAGTTATTTCTGACCAAACATGCATTCATCAAAATGTGAACTAGAAAGGCAAACTGAAAAAGGTGAGTTTTGTCAGTGATTGATGCAGGCCTTCTCGGAATTCTTCACAACTCTTTTTCAAGGACCATCACTATCCTTCATTTCTATTTGGGAATATAACACACTTGAAGTTCTTTGACTTTCTGAAACAACAACTCTATAGAAAAATAGTGAATGCAAAGACAACAGATACTCATGATGTTTCTGGTGTTCAGCTATGAAATGGCAAATTTTTGTTGCCAGAAAAAGAAAATACAATGAATAGATAGAATATTCGTGCTTGTACTTCAAGCAGAGATTCGCAGAGATTCAGGAATACAGAGGAAGTAGCAATGAAGGATTTAATTCATCAAATGACATAAAAATAGCTGTGTTGAGCCTTAAAAAAGAAGTGCTAAAAAAAAATCTGATGAGTTTTGACATACAAACTTAATTGCACTCAGATTTTTTTTGTATATCTAAATGTGGCTACAGGGGTCTATTTTTAAAGATCAATTCATTTTCAAAATCAGAAAGACTCTGACATCTTCCTGACAGCCCCATAGCTCTGTTACTCCCCAAATCATACTTCTCTGTCTCTCAAGGTACATAAAGGAGCCAGCTGAAGATCACACAAGATTTCTCTTCCTTTAACATCTATCCCAAGTGAATACACCTTCCTTTGATCCACATCAAAGACAACATGGCTGGGCTCCTTCAATGCTTTTCTTTTTCAACACAAAGTTGATATCAGGTATTTTCCTGAATAGTGACATCTAGAAATGAAAATATATATGTACAAATAAAACTTTCATAAGCAACCTGCAGTGATGCCTTTTGATATTTCCCTTCACGCAAAAACATAAATTCAGTTCTACTAGTACTTCAATTTTCATATTTGTCTTACTCTGTTCATAACACTCCTACTTTCAAACAAAAGTGACCATCTATGGAATTATTCCATTAAAATGCTAGGATATCTTCACCAGAAGCATTTCCCATTAAAATGACAGCAGCTTTTTCAAGTCATCCTTTCCTCTGAGCCTCCATGTCTTACATTGCTGCAGTCAACAGGAAACACCAAGACAGGATGAGAAGCACAAAAGGACATTTTAGTACTGCCACTGTCCACAGAAGTGATTTGCACACATGAACAAGCTGGCAGAAGTTCCAAAGTCAGTATAAAAGATCTCCTCTAAAAAAATACACTGTATTGAAAGGGTTCCAAGGAAACTCCTCTGAAGATTACTAACAATTCATGGTCTCAGCCCAAGTTCTGCATCCTGTGAAAATAATCTCCTAAGTCCTACCCAGGAACTGGCTCCCCTCCAAGGAACACAGGAGTGAAAGCAGGTGTGGTGCTGCTGTCCTGGGCTGCTCAGAGGCTGGAGCAGCCTGGAGGGACCCACCAGGCCCAAAGGCAACACGGAAGGACCACACGCTCACAAAGCTCAGAAGGCAGTGCAGGCAGTGACCTCAGCTATCATGAAGGAACCTGAACAAGAATGAAAACCCCCCAAAACTAAAGAAAAAATCCCTTGTACAATAATTATATTTTTGCTGGAAGTCTTGAAAGAGCAGCCCAGGTGAATTCCAATGAGCTAATGTCTGTTCTCCTCTATAACTCTGGGGCAAGAGAGTTTGACTCATCAATAATGTTTTAAGTGTTTGTGTGGATGCTACTCAGGTTGTGTATTTCTCCTGATAAAAGCTTAGATTCCCAGGGTGGTTTGCATGACAATGTGAAGTGCATGTTAATTAAAATATTCACAATCAAATCAGTACTCATCACTGTAACAACTAATGCTGCCAGTGCAATTTCTCACACCCAATTTTCACTCAACATGTATTAAAAAGTCACTGTCACCCCTGAACAACAGAGTAATGAATCATCATCAGGATTTATAACAAATTTCACAATTTGGCAATCAAAAGACACTTGAATATTCTACTGCACATTTCAGAGACTGCACAAACATAACCTTTTATCATTCTTGGGAAAGCATGTCAGTGGTGGTGGGGAGGGCAGAGATGACATTACTGAGTGCAGCACGTGTGATAAGGAATGCATGCTAAAAACAACCCCCAAAAAACCAAAAAGAGCATCTTTGATACTCTTCACTTGAGATTCAGAACAGGCTATGTCTCAGTACCACCACCAAAAGTGTAGAATAAACACTGCCTGTAAGTACAACTCAGTGTGACTATCACTCAATGTCCAGAATGTATTGGGAAATATCCAATGAATATGAAAAGACTGGTTCTTCAATATTTGATCTGCTTGCTTGCCTGGAACGGGGAGAGAGGGAGAGTACGGGGAATAGAGGTGAGCTTTTGGAATTTGTTCTTTGTCCATGAGTTCCAGAAAAGCCAAAGGCAGGGCAGCTCAGCCCGCTGTGTCCGTGCACCCCTGTGGTTTCCAGAGCCCCTCCAGGCAGCCCCTGCCAGCGAGCCCTGCCCCACTGCAGCATCCAGCCCTAACCCAGGGCAGGAACACAGAGGGCTCAGCCCACCCCTCTCCCCAAACCACTGGGTCAGAACAGCACAGCAACAGCTGAGTGCAGAAGCCGAGGCAGGGAATCAAGGAGCAATCCACAGGGACAATAAAATTCCAAGTGTCACCAAGGTTCTCCCCCAGGCTCTCACTTTTCTTTTCACAGATGCAGAGGAATACATTTTTAACTCACCTTGTTTCATACAACAGCATATCAAAACAATAAATGATTCATTTAACTGCAGGCAGTCTCCCCGGTTAAAACCCCAAATACAGTTTTAATTTCCATTTATCTCTTTCTTTCATACATAAAATAGTAGAGTTTTACCACTGAGTCTTATCTATTCAATCATGAAGTTTGCAGTAACAGGACCTTTCTACTGCACAGAAGTACCAAACCTCACAGGAAGGTCCAAGCCTGACTGATCATACAGCAACAGAAGGAGTTCATGTGATCAGCAGAATATTTCCATTAACATCCCAAGTGAGCTGAGAAGTCCACAGTTCCTTGCTTTTGGCAGAGTGACACTGGCTATGTTCACTCATGTGCTCCAAACTTTGGGAATAAAACAAATATTTACAACAAATTTGCCCTTCAAGAGGAACATCAATACAACTATTCAGGAATTGTTTGGCTGTGTTGAAACAGATTAATTTTTCTGCCTGGAACCCACTGCTGTTTTCACCACAACAAAAATCATTACACAAGAAATTTCTGGGAGGTTTCCAAAGTCCATTCACTCCCTGGCATTCATAGCTACTTAATCCCTTCAAGAAATACATGCCTTCAGCTACAGGAGATGCCTGAACTAAGAAGTACATCGTACCTTTAGTCTAGACAATTAATTAACCACCAAAAGTAATGTACAAACAGCAGGAAGCTATTTTCTGGTTTTTAATGAAAACACAATTATGTATTCAGAAATATTCAGGAAATTACAGCTACAACCATGAGGAATATATTGAAAAGAAATGAAATTTTACATTTAAAAAAATACATTCCTCACACACCCTGCTGACCACACACAGCACAAATTTGAACAGTTTGGGCCTCCCCCTCCCTAAAAAAAGCCAGCACTGAGAATACTCCCCTCTGAAACATAAGCAAATTCTCCTCATTGGAAGACTGATTTTTGTTAGAAGCTTCATACCCACCCTGGAGCACAAAATTTGGCTCTTGGCTTTTTGTTTTCATTCTCATTTTGTAGAGTTGATGAGATGCTAAACATCATCTTAATACCTTTTGCAAATATGCTGTTAAAAACACGAGGATTTACCAGCTGCATGTCAGGGACTTCAAAGCTTCTTTAACTTAAGGCTAATCCTGTATAAACGAAGCCAGTAAGTTCCAGTGTTGAACACTGGCATTGGGAACCAGTGAGAATTCAGGAACCACATTAGAAACAAATGGGACAAGTAACACAGCCAAGAACACAGCCAAGAAAAAGAAAGGCCTGAAAGAGGGAGAGAGGAAGGAAAATGCAAGAAGCTGTATACAGGTGCCTGTCTACATGGAATTCTTTTGTTAGGGTTTAATACAACACCCATAGTAGAGACCCATGGTGTGCTCAAAGCCATATAAATACAGCCCCGCCCTGACGTACTGACATGGGCAATGGGCAATCCCTCTCCATGCGGGCAGCACATCCCCCATCTCCATTGCTCCAGGAGCAAAGAGGGCTCCCCTGGCCACTCCTTCCCCTCAAATGCACCCACACCTGGCACAAGGAGATCCTACACCAATGTGGGAGTGTCTTCCCCTGCCGTCCTGGCCCAGACAAGCTGATATGCAACTGCCAGCCAAGTTCCTGCCTTAATGCAAGCAATTGTGTTGCTGCATAAACAATAGCTGCCAGTGGCACAGCTGGGGAAAATTAAATGGATCCTTTCTCTTAGTGAGCAGCAAACATGATTTATGCTGTATTGCAAAGATTAGGTCCCTTTCTTATTTAATCAGGATTTGTCTTGTAAAGTGATTGATAAACTTGTCAAATTACCGCTGTTGATTATACACTTGGAAGGACTTGTTGGATAAGTTTAATGTAATGCAATTAATTATCTTTTGCAGAATTTGCACTGATTTAGGCTGCTAGCAAAGGGCTGGCCTTCCTCTGTCCCAGCAGGAGGGAAAAGCAAAGTCTGGGGGTTTTTCAATGCTTGAACTGAAAACCACCTACTCCAGAACCTAATAGAGGCCCTTCCAAGTGAAATACTTCTCTGGAATTCCTAGCAAGCTCCTGCCTTATAGAAATGATTCATTCAATTTAAGTGGCATGTTTGCTTATTTTAAGCATTCTTTTTGGAATTTTAAAAATCCGTTGACAGATCAGCCCTAGGCATCACCTATTAAAACATTAAGTTATACTTGATGAAATGTAATTATAGCACTTCTGACATCTTTAGGTAACACACCATGTTTAAGTCATATTAAAGAAACATAAATTCAGCAAAATCTAAGCTGAAGGTCTGAAGCTGTAAAGAAATAACATGTCAACCTGAAATTTAATTTGAAAATTGCCTACAGAAAACCACAATTACACCTATTTTTGAAGATTTGAGCTTAGCTAAATATACTTTGGAATGGCCTCTGACCCCAAGACAAATGACATTTCTACAAAACAAAGCAGAAAATGTCACTAGTCTGGTGTGGCAACTGCTTGTGCAAACTGCCCAGCCAAGGCAATATCCCCTGCATTCCATTAATAACATACACTTGAGACACATCATTCTGGGAAAACATCATTTACAGACTGTTGGATAAATAAATAATTGACTACTTACTAGTTCCAGAATCTGAAGAATTCATTACAGGTTTAAAGGATGAAGCAAAGCTGCCAGTCTCTCCATCAGTATAAATCACAAAAACACAAGCTCTTCTTGAAGATGCAAGTATTTCCAGTGCTGTAAGTGGACTCCCCCATAACACTTGAATAAGAAAGAGTCAAAGTCCACTGAAAGAACACTCACTGTTATTCACTTTCATACGTGTATATATTCTCGAGAAAGTAGTCACTTTGCAATAACATATATAACAAACAACAAATATTACTGAAACTAAACAAATTATGTCTAAATGCACACACATTCACAAACACCATGTCACAAAACCACATTAAAGGTCCATTAATCTCAATACACCGCTGCACAACCCAGCATTAATGCCTTATTCCAGTGCATTCCCTAATACATGACTTGTAAGAGCTTCCATTTGCTACATCTGGAACTACCAATGCAAAAGAGGTTCAGAGTCCTCTCTTGTCTGAGGCACCTCAGTGGTCATTCCTGAGAAGGAGTGTAGACAAACCCAACCCTCTTTACTCAGAAGTGTCCTGAGATGCCAAGGTATGCCCACTGTTGTTCTGGGGAACTGCCAGCAGCTTGAGGCAAGGTGAGAACCTTCTCAAGCTCCCTACGAGATGCACTCAGCTCCAGGGCTGCCCTGGTGCCTCCCACTCCAGCCTGGGTTCCCTTCAGGACATTCGTAATTCCTTCAGTTCAGCTCTCAGCATTTTCAGAATCAGTAACCCAGTACTTGGACTCAGCAGTGACAAACCAATTCCTCTCTAGTATCAATAGTCAGCTATCACTTAAGGTGCAAGATTCAACAGCCCTATTTTCTATGGCAAATAAAAGCTAATTAGTTGCAAATAAAAGCTAATTAGTTGTTCCATTCTACATATGAAATCCTGCTCGCCCCACTCTGCTCTCTGCAATTTGGTCTTCACGGTTTTTCTGATCATTAATTACAAGAGATACACAGGGGCTCATCTATTCTCTGCTAACATGAGGATATCCTTCACAACTGAGCTCCCTGGAGTCACCCAGGAAGTGGATTAGGTCTGTAATTTGCAGGAATTTCAGCATATCTTTTATTGCACAGCTTCCTAGCTACATATTGCAGTTAATGCTCCATGTAAATCTATTCCTTGAGACTTCAGCTTGGCAGGCACATGAAAACACAATCTTGCCCTACATTGATGAGAGAGTGAAGGGAACTGCCATTTCATACCGTACTGGAAGGCCAATTACAACTTTCTGAATTGGATTCTGCCAGCTTCTGCTGAGAAACAAAATATTTCTCCCCAAAAGTATTTCCAAATCTTGATCAGAGCAGCTACAGCATTGTCACACTAAATCACAAGTTCCACTTAAATTTACACTATGACATAGTTGCATTTATTTTGCTTAAATCATGTTTGCTGCCTTTTCTACACTTTTATTTTTATAATTCTATTTCATTAAAAAGTGTTTTGCTGACAAAAAACCCCAACAGAATTAGGTGCATGAACTGAAAACAGAGGAAATTACAAAAGCAGAATTTCAATTTTCAAATAAACTGGAGGGCATGAAGGAGACAGGAAGGCATCTCTGCAACTTTGAGTTATTACAGATCCTGAACTGTGCTGGATAGTGCAGCCCTTACGGGCAGGGTAACCAGCTCCACCTGCAGCTCCCTGCACACACCAAGGGGGAGCAGAGACTCCTGCGCCTCAAAAATCTGCTCTGTTCATTTACTTAGACAGAAAATCTGACCACAATATACTCCACTGACAGCTTACATGTCTGCTCTCCACATCCTGCTCAGGTAAGTTTCCAGTAACCACTCCCAGTATCAAAGATTTTGTTCTGTGAACAAGCAAACGACCAAAACAAAGACCCCAGAAGCTTTGCCTGTGCTTCAACAGGGGGGTGGTGGTGCCAGGCCTGAAAAATGCCAGTTGTGACTGAAGAGTGGAAATGCTTGTAGAAGTAGTGGTGAGTTTGTAGAACGGGGGGAAGAACCTAAGGATGTGGAGGCAGCAAATTAAAGGAATTAAAGGTTTGACAGGAGTTTCATGGTGCTAGGGAGGACTAAAAGAAGGGAAGTTGAGGTCCTGGAAAAGAGGATGGGGAGGGGGCACTGACAGGTTACCTCTGATTGTTTGTAATGTGCTGTTGGGAATGGAAGATGTGCCCAAGGCTCAGGAATGGGTTGGAAAGGTCCAAGAATGCCTGAGTGGTCAGTAAGGGGAACATGGGCAGACCACCTGCAAAATACTGGAGGCTCTTTGAGGGATAAGCAGGGTCACCAGCTTAAGCACTCCTTAACACCATCCTTCCTCTCTATGGAAGACACACTTCCATCATGCCTGTTCTCTTATTTAGCTGTTAAAAATAAGGTGACAGCCAAAACATGTAATACCAGCCCTAGCAGTCTCATCAGCATCCCTGTGCATTTGGGACCTATATAAAATGTCTGAGTTCTTTACTGAGGTCTTTCAGGTGCTGAACAACCATCCCACAGTTTTTTTTCCTTCAGTGAGCACTTAGCTAAGAGTGGCAATGTAGGTCACTCCTCACTTGAGCCCAGAAGGTGTTTTCATTTCTTTCCTTCCACAAAACTGACACCAAGGAAGGCCAGCTGAGCACTTGGCTTCAATACACTCATCTCCAGTGTGCTGCACTATGGGACTACACGCTGTCTCTCTAAAGTCTGTGTCCAATTTACTCAACATGCAATCACAACTAAAAAAGCATCTTGAGAATGCTTACTGGACACTTTTTGCCCATAACACGTGTTTTACAAGCTGTAATTTTAACAGTGCAGCCCACAGATGGGATAATATTTAGAAAGTCTCTACGTGAGGGGGGTGACTTGTTACAAAAGCCTACTGAAGTTACAAACACTGCTGTGAAATCTGTGGCCAGCAGAAACAGCAAAATAAAGGAAACACCTAGGGGAAAAAAAAACCAAAACAGGAATCCAGAAGTAGGGCCAGCCACAAAGAACATTGTACCACATTTCTGGAGATTGCCAGCCCAGCCAGTTTATAGCCAGAAAAAAAATTGCTCCCTATGACATCCACATTCAGGACCCAAGTAATAAAGTGGTGACACATCACTTTTGTGCTTCTTTAACTTCTGTCTAACTGCTTTGTGATGTAATTTCTGAACAAAGGTTTCAGCATCAATACAGCAGATGCACACCAGGATAGATAACTTAAGTCCTCTTATGTGGATCCCTCATTGAAACAGTGAAATACTTTAGTTTTTATTCCAAATAAAACCGTTGATTTTTGTTGTGCATTCCTCTTAAAAACAACACAAAGGCTAGAAAGAGGGAGAGTGGGATTATTGCTGTAGAGTTCCTGCTGCATTTAGTACAAAAGAATGCAAAAGGAGGAACTGAGAATAATCCTGACAAATTCAGGGAGTAAAAGAATTCCTGGCAAATAAATGGGACAAGAGTAGCTGTGCTGTCATTGTGGAAGGGATGTTCCACAGACAATGTGTCCAGCTAAGATAACATCTCCTTGTCGTGGCACGACTCAGACTGTCTTCAGTTTTGATTTACACCAGGGCACAGCAGGAGCATCTGGTGATCGTAGCTGGTGTTCCACTTTTTATGCTGTTTATTGCTAATAGTGGGTAAATATTAATCATCTCTCACAGATCTCAGTCAAATGGCTCACCAAGAAACAGCAGCTTGAAGATTTTGTTCCTATTTTCTTCATATTGCCCTCCTCAGGTACATCTCCTGCCTCTCCAGGTATTTCTAGCATTACAGACAAAGAATAAGGCACAAAATAAACATTCTCCATGAAACCCTCTATAGCTGTAGCCATTTAAACAAAAATTTACAAGTTATCTGTGACACAGTTTTCAAAGTTATAACTCTCAAAATAACAAGGTATTATCAGAAATTTACTCCAAGCTTTCCCTCCCAACTGACATGAAAAATTAATCTATGTTACCTATGCCAGCTAAGTCTGGCACCACCTCATCCTGAGGGATGATCCTTCTCTCCCAAAGGAACTGTGCATGGTTGGCCTTGATTGATATTTTCTGGGAACCCCAATCTCACAGTTACTGTTGACAAACACAAAATTGCCCTTGATACCTCTTTGGCAAATTAAAAAGGCCAAGGCTGCTGAGAGTCCTAAGCCAAAACAATTGTCTGAAAGAGAAAAACCAAAGTACTACTGTACAGTTCACTCTGTATGTCTCAAAAATGCCCAAAGAACAAAACACCTCACAGAAGAGATGGATATTTGCATATCATTTGGACAATTAGAGTTTTGCACAATGTTGATCAGCAACTAGTTTTCTTCATTTATTTGCTTTTGACCAGGTATCGGCCCTTATGTTGATCCCAGATTGTTTCTCGGCAAGAAGCTGAACACAAGGGATCAGAAAAGCAGGCTTAATTTCTGAGGTTGTTTACAGAAAGATGGATGACAAGTAAAGGCAGCAAATATTTCTTCTTCTTACCGTATGACCAGACAAAACTTCAGCTTGTTCCCCTGCAGTGAGCAGTGAGGGATTTGGTGTTACCCTGAGAGCAGCTGTGACAGAAGGTGAGAGTGGTGACTTGCTGGTGACACAATCAGTCTTTGTTCAAGTGTGAACAATCCTTTTCCCTTCCCAGTCTAAAATCTGTTTGCTTCTGGCTGTCCAATATGTGTTTCTGGAACAAAACCTAAATCTGTTATCTACAGGGACAAATATTTTGGATATTCAATACCCAGTTCACATTTCTGTAGGTGATTAGAGTGAAGAGGAGGTGCCACATGAACATGAAGCAAAGGCAGATGGACAGTTGAGAATTAATGAGGAGCTGAGTTGCTTAATGAGGAGCTCCTGCTAAGTTGTAGTCAGCCCAACAATTGATTCCTTTAGGCTCTTTCCTGAAGGCTCAATCTATCAAACACAGCCTTTCCAAGCTACTTGACAAAACTGCTTGTGGCATAAAGATTTTCCTTCATGTTTATCACAGAAATTAATTGATTATTTGACAAATACTAGCAGTTGTTATTCCACCTTCAAGTTTCTAATGAATCAAAAGTTGTCCATGTTGACCAATATGACCTTTACCTTGTCTGTCTCTGATCTGTGCTGAAATGGGTTTTTTAAAATGTCAATTTCTGCTAAAAGTGTTCAAAATATTTTACAAAATATTTGTCTTTAAATGAAACACACACTAATACCTAGGACATGCAGGCCATTATTATAAAATGACAAATGTATCACCACTACTAGACAGTATTCAACCTACAACTGAAGCTAAAAAAAATAACTGATTGCAGTAGGAATACTATTTAATATTCTATATACAAATTTCCAAAACATTATAACAAGTTTTCCTATCAGCACACCCCTGCATATTCCCTTTGCAAGGGAATCTTCTCTTATAAATTGTTCTTTACCTGCATTTATCAGAAAAACAAACTATCTTTCAAAACTGTTTCCTTAACTAAATTGCAAGATGATTTTCCCTGCTTGAAATAAAGCAATGCCTCGAGTGCTGCCTGACTTCTCAGTGGGATTAGTTTCAGAGGACAGTATGGATGCACACTCAGCCAACACACTCAGAGCAGGAGGAAACCCCAACCCCGCACTCTTGTTGATACTGAGGGGAGATCACTCTTGGTTTGAATCCAGGCACTCACATTTCAGCTCATCTGGCAAAGAAACACCTCACATTTAGCAAAGCCTCTTAAACCTTATGATTAACAGGAGGAGAAGATGCTTTTAACAGGTTTCAATTTCCCTCTAACTCATTTTTCTCTAGGCAAAGAACAGTTGTTTTGAACAGTGAAATCTGGCAGACAGTTAACCTTTACTTCAGAGAGACAAATTACTTTTTCATCACAGTTTATCAAATCAGCAATTCAGCTCCATAGATCAACACAGTGGGAAAATTTTATCAGATCTGAAAGAGGACTTGACTGAGAACAGATTGGCTCAAAATAAGATAGGGCTGTTTCTGTGAGGAAAAACACCAGAGAGGTTTTCATGGCACTCCAAAATGAGCAATGGGAGCAGGCAAAGTAGAGGAGGGAGAATGGCTTGAACTGCCACAAATCTCCTCCTGCAATCTCAATGTAAGGGAAGATGGCTGGCTGGTGTGGATTAGGTGGCATTAACCCTGGCTGCTCACAGGCTTCTCTCACTGCCTGACCTTCCAGATATGAAAAGCAAAATAGCATTGCTTTCTATAATTACATCAGGAGGGGATTGACTAAAGCAGATGGTAAGCACAAAAAGCTTGAAACAAACAATTAAACTCCAGTTCTGGAGAGATATGGGGAAATGCTTCAAAGACTTAGAATTTGTGGGTACCAGGACACCAAGATTTAGGTTTATCTTTAGTTCCTGTTCCCTGCGTGTTCTGTGAGAGCAACACTTAATACAAACAGGTTCCTCTAGTTTAAAATCAGTTTTTACAACCCAGCATGGCCTGTTGCTTCATTCACCCATCTTATCAACATTGTCCCATCATACCTGAAAAGCAAACACAAGACTGGCCTAGTCCTTTCCCAAAGAATCTTCAGACTCACAAATTTCCAACCCTCCTGACACACACTCAACTAAACTACAATAAGAACAAAATAACACAAACATACAAACGGCAGCAAAGCTTCCTGTGGCTCAAGGACTGACAGTCCTGCCACCTGTACCCCTCTGTGTCCAGTGCACAGCCTGCAAGCTCCTCAAGCTTCAAGAACTACAGCCTGGTGTGTTACATGCAGCTGCCTCCAGGTTTGATTCCACCTTCACCTCTTCACTGCTCTGGCCTAAACCTCCTGACCCTGATTACCCCCACGCTTCAGCCATCCCACCAGGATGCCCTCGGAAGGGGCACCCCTGTTATTCAGTAGGCATTGTCGACCCTGCTGCTCCTCACACATCTGTGCTGCATGCTGACAAAAACAACAGTTCATCTGCCTGGGCTTATTTCTGAAGATTTTTTTCCTCTGTGTTATAGGTAAGTTACAAGTTCATTAGTATCCTGCTGGTGTTATCTGTATCTGAGCACTGTAGCATCAATCATCCATGAAACAGGTCTCACATTACTGTCCTGGGGTACAGAAACATGTACTTATAATGAACTAACTTACTAAAGTGGTATTCTCAGGAATGTTAAAGCTCATGACTGAATACAGTTTCATTCCTGTTAAAAACAAACTTCTAATGTTGGAGAAATGCAAATTTAAAAAAATATTCTAGAAAAAGCTGTGCTTTATTGCTTCCTGATTTCCAATGCAGTTACTGCTCTTGAATACCACCCTTAATACACCCTGAGGCTACAGTGAAGTTGGCTGATTCCCCTGAGTTCTCAAGACAAACATCATTTGGGGAATGAGAATAAATAGCTCTGAGAATCTTGAATTATTGAAACTAAGTTACATCTGAAACATTTCAACCCAGCTTCTGTTTTTCTTCTCCAGAGTCTTCTGGTGATGGAGAAGACTACTCTGACTCTTCCTCCACATCAAACCAGGCAGATGCCCTTTCCCTGGCCCAGCTCAGCATGGAGCCAGCAGGTGCCACACAAAGCCAAGGAGCACAGCTGGATCAGTGTCACCTCCTCCTGTGAGGTGACAGAGCCATACGAGCTGGGAAGCTCTCTAGCAAAGGGAAACTCAAACATGTGCTGGAACACAGGGCCCTGTGGAATACTCTAAAAGTCAACATGACTTAAAAAGGTTCAGGACTACACATTTGCAGAGCTTTTCCTGAATTCAGGACACATTCCAGCTTGAAAGGAAATATTCAATTTCTAAACAACACTACTCTGAGGCAAACGAGACTGAAAGTATTGGTTAAGGACATCACTGCTGTCAACACAGGTAGAGAGGAAGGGAAACTACTGTCAAGAAAGTGTATTATTCTCTCCTCAAGTGACTCTTCATGCAATAAATTTTCTCTGCACTGAGAGGGACAATAAGGCTTTACCTAAAATAACAGTACTGTGGATAAGCACGAAAACCCCTTGATTACACGTCAGATGCCAAAGATGAGAATGGGAACAAAGGAGCAGTGACATGCTGTTGCCATGTACACCACAGATATTATTTTGCTCATTAATTGCTCATTACATCCCACTAAAGTAGTTGTTGCTTCAAATTATGCCAGCGCTCCTGCAAAAAGAAGCGTAAAGGAAAATTGTGATTCATTACAAGCAACAAAGAGTTTCAACAATTAAAGAAGTGCTCTGCACCAGGCTGGGCTGAGTCCTCAGCAGGAGGGAGAGTGTCAAAACCACAAGGAACTTTTCAAACTTCACTCTCACCATGCAGAACAGTTTAATTCTTTCAACAGCAAACCAAAAACTACTTTTCAAATATCAGAGATTCAGACCTCAGAACACCTTTAGAAAGAAAGCAGCATCATCTGATCTTCTGTCTTCCCCATCGCAGGGAAGGATGAGGAAAGAAGTGGCTCCTTAGCTGTCACTGCTTGCAAACACCCTTTGATAGCACACCCATTCAAACTGTAGCTTCAATTACTTTTTTTAGATCTAGAAAATACACTTTCAACTAACATATAGCAATTATAAGCAGTAATTCTACCATGTCTACCATATTGTCTTACACTTTTCCTCTTAAACCTAATGTAGTTCTGAGAAACTACAGAGTTCAGGGTCACATTCTGATCTGAACTTAGGTCACTGCACATGTGGCACTAATAACAGATTCATTTATAAACTTACACAGATTCTAAACCCTGGGCAACTCTGGGTTTAAGTAATAAGCCTTCGAACAAGTGAGTTTTGCTGCCAGAGGTGGATGTATTTATAGGACACACTCCCCAGGACAAGGCAGCTCCGAGGCAGGTGGCCCCGTGGCAGCCTGGAATTACAGACAGGACCCAGAGCTGACACAGAGAGAAGCACCAGTGACTCACCCAGCAGCAGCGAGATGGAGAGCAGGGAAACACCTGCCTGCCCACCTGTGTCTTGGCACTGCTGAAATGTAAGCTTTGTTTTAAAGGGCTGCATGCTAAAATCCATAGACTGGAGGGAAGGGCTTGGTAAATAGGGGAAGAAGTAGCAGGAAACAAGTAAAAACAGCAGCAGCCCCTTGAATCAGTTCTGAGACATCTTTTTCTTATCCAAGTTCAAAATTATTTTAAACCCTCAGGTTCCTTCCACTGAGTTATTCTGTGAATTGTGTGGTTACTCAAAATGCAGGGGAGAACTCTGGGTGACCTTCACCTGCATTACTGAAGAAAAATCACTGTTTTTTATTTTCCCTACAGTCATAACATTCTATTGTCACTTGGGAAAAGCACAAAAATACACACAGTATGTGTAGAATTATTTTTTAAAAACAGGAAAATTGTGCAATTTTAGAGTATTATCTTTAATATGCCAGTGCTCCATTTCTGGGGCATGAAAGCCAGAAGTCGAGAAAAACATGAATAAACTCTTAAAACATTAAAGATCTTCAAGTCTTCACATGAAAAGCATTCAGGTATTTTAAAATAAGTGATTAGAAATTACAGATTTTTCTTCATCAACCTGTCATTTCAGTGTATGGGACATAGCTGTTGCTAAATGCACTCAAACTTGGGTAGGATAATAATTATCTGCAACTTTTCCTCAAGAATGAAAAATGATGTAAATTTACCACCTACTATATATGCACCAGAAGGAGAACATACAGGCACAGCAGAATCACTGCTTTCACTTTCTAATTAATCTCACAGCTCTCCTGACTTTGGCCCTTAAGTAAATCATTACCTCTCTAACTATAAAAGTCATCATCCATATTTTTTTATAACTGAATACAGGGCAATAGGCACAGATTCTTCTTTCAAATATGGCTACAGCAAAAGGAATCTCCACATAATTTTCTATAAAACTTCAGGTAGACACTACAAAATACTTTAGGGTTGACAGATTTGCAAAGCTGCAGAAAATACCAACAATATTGCATTAAATAAATCTTCCTCAGTATCAGTGGCCACTATCTTGCCATGAACTTGAGAACTGTATTTCACACATCATTTGAAATAAGAGATGAGCTCCTCCAGCTCTTTCCAGAGATGTTTTTCCTCAGTTTTCAAATTCCATGTCTTTTACCTACAGGAAGCAGGGGAAGAAAAGTTGTAAAGGGGAATAAAAGCCCCAAGTAAACACTGCAATTGGGCAAATAAAGCTGTGCACATTCGTTTCTCTAACAGTAAACCAGAGGCAGCAGTTACAAATCTTTGTTAAATTGCTCTGTAATAACGAGGGATCATTTCACACAGCACAGACACAAAACTATCTCCAGGGTAAAGCAGAGCAGCAGTTTAATGAAGCACAGCCATACAATGGGACACAATTTTGCTCCAGAAGCAAAACCAGAACAAAGCAATTTCTAACTTCCTTAATTTTGAAAATTGTCTAAGTACACAAGATGCTACTGGAGGTTTGGGCAAGACATTGGCCATTAAAATTTTGTTACTGCAGAGAAGCATGTACTTTCTGTAGGGGTTCCTTTTCACTTCCCATACATTTGAAGGGCCAAGGCTTTCCCTTACACTTGCACTGTGCTAAGACATGGCTTGTTGACAGTTCTAAAGGACATATCCCCTAAAATCAGCAACTTCTAGTACAATTTAGCTATTTCTGTTCTTGTGAACATGGCCTGCTTAATTTTTTATAAGATTACAGCCAAATAACACAAGATGACATGCTCCTTGCACCATATTGTTTTCAAATACACTAGCAATGGAACACATCCTATAAGACTATGAAAGTCACAAACAAAACCCTATAAAATAATGCAGTTACCAGGGGTAAAGGTGAAAAAAAGGAGGACAGGTATGGTAAATACAAGTCACACACATTTTCTGCTCTTACTTTAAAGGAACAAATGCCTAGCAAGCAAATCACAGCTGCCATTACAGCCCTGGGGCAACAAGTTCCAGTGTTTGCAAACAGCTCTCCCCCTCCTTCCCATCAGTATCAAACGAGTACAAATGCCTGCAAGCAGCTGGATTTCATTCTGATCCACATGGTCTGCAGCGCTGCTCAGGAGCTCACTGCTACTACTTTAGAATGGTTTATATAGTTTCAAGAAGGTCAACGCTGTAATTATGTGGTTGGTAATTGTGTGCAGGGGAGAGGAAGAGAAAAAGGAAGTGAGTTGTCAGTTCAAAATGCCTCACTGTTTCTGGCCAGCCCTAAATAAACAAGACTTAAGGTTGGGATGCAAATGTGTCACACCTGCTTCCTCAGAGTTACTTGGAAGCCTTTCTTTGCAGCCAGATTTTTTCCACAGCCCAGCAGGAAGGCAGCATGTTTGAATATCAAACCACATTAATCATTACTGAGAACAAGCTCACCCTGCACCCCTTACAGCATCCTGGGTGAAGCAGTGGCACTTTCTGAGAATAAGTCCCATGTCAGCCAGCTACAGGGGCATTTTCCTGTGGATTATTTCCCAATTACACACATACACACCCTCAGGAACACGTTCAAATGAGCTGCCATGGCTGGGCACATGAGTCCACATCAGGGCACCAACAGCTCCACATGGGAACAAAGTGAAACAATGATTTAATAGCTAAAGTTTCACAATTGACACTTACACATTCTTACACCACTCATCTTAAAAGACACTGTCCACTTGGAAAATTACACTTCTGTGAGAAAAATGAGGGATGAGAGCAAACGAGCACAAAATTCTGCTGGCTCTGCTGTTTTACAAACCTGGCATTTCTCTGACAGACACAGGAAAGTTCACAGAAATTTATTTCTGAGTAAACCTGAAGTGTCCCACATTTTTCTCAGACCATACAATTGCATCCATTTTTAAAAAGAAATATCATAAGACCTTATCCATCTAGAAATTTCTTCTGTGCCATGACAAGATATCCTTCCCCACAAAAGAAGCCAAAGTTAGCAATGGAATTTTCCTCTGAGAACAGAGGATCATTGGTCAAGAAAAACTTGATGTGAATCCATAAATCAGTTCTTTGGCTGCTTAGTTTGTTCCTTAAAGACTTGCAGAGAAGCAACATTAGAAGGGAGCTCAGTTTTTACTGGCATCACTTAATACAAAACCAGACCATCTTCAGTGCAGATTCACTGGACTCAACTTCATGGTCTGATTCAGCATCACTGGAGAATGTGGCCCAAAATGACCACAAAGTAAAGTTGAAAGCAGCCACACATCTGAGTCTTCAGAGTGTTTTTGAAAGTTTTTGAAAGCTATGAGCATTGGGAAGTTTGCATATGTATATTTAACAAGAAACAACAAACCAACCAAGCCTTTGCAACAGTTCCATTGTATGAGATTAAGACAAAACACTAGTTTAATCCCAAACTGGCACACTGATGAAACAACATAAAAGCAGAAAACCTGCTGTTTGAAAGGAATTAATTAAACCAAAAAGGTATTTTGAGTTTCTTCTCCATGAAAGCTACTTTGGAATATATGGCCAGCCTGAAGGTTCATTTAAGCATTGCTAACAAGAGAGGTGGGATTACTCAGACAGGAAACAGGGCCCCAGTTATTCCAGCTCTGATCCCAGCTCTGATCCTACTGAATATAGACAAGTACTAATGGAAGGTCTGAGAGGAAACAAGGGATACAGAAAAGCTTAAAATAAGCGATGAGTCAAAGAACACTACAGCAATTGTCCTAAGCACTAAAGAGTCCTACTAGCTACCAAAAGACCTGGAGAAACACTGACATGCATGTCCTGTACCCCTGGTCCTTCAGCCCTCAGGAAAATGTTTTTCAAACTTGCATCTTCTCCAGCCATAATAAAACTTTAATTTTTTTCACCATTGCTGCTTACTTTACTGAGATGCAAAGTAATTACAATATTTGCATGCAATGTAAGAAACACCTTTTTTTTGAAGTTGCCCAAAGAAATGAAATCTATAGTGAAACAAGTGTAGCAGGACAAGGGAGATCTCCCACACTGACAGAAAGTCAAACACAGTAGAGCCAACAAGCCTAAAATCACCCAGTCAAATTACAGCAAAGGAAGCTGCTCCAGGATCAGTGGAGAGGAGCATATTCTCCTGTGAAATCACTAGCAGTTAAAATAAGTGTTATTATATGGAAGTGGCTCAAATTGCCCTTATTCCCAATTCTCCAGGCAATGTATGTTCACATCCTGCACCTCATATTGCCAAATATTCACATGTCCTCACAGCCACCCATTCACTCAAGAGGAAAGAAAATGCCTGCTGGGTCATGGATTCAGCCCACTATAACATCTAAGACAACCCAATAACACCACACATCAGTTTGTGTTCCTAAAACACTAAAATATTGGAAAAGTCACACTAGCAAAAAACACATGCTCACATGAAAAGCATCTCAAGTACAGCTGTAGGTATGATGTTTACTGATGGACAAGATGTTGAAGTTCACTGAAGTTTATGGCAGCTTTAGACTAATCAGTGAGCAAAGTTTGACAGTTGTGGTGAAATCCCCACTGCTTACTGGCAAAGGCAAGTGTTTCAAGTCTCTAGATTTAAATTCTAACACTTCAGCAATTAAAATCATCACATAAAGGTACAAATAAGATAAAAGCATCAAGAAGACAAGTGACTTTCCAAAAATTCTCAGGAAGACAGTTTTGTTCTTGCACACTGTAGTCTCAGATCTTGATACAGTAAATACATAAATATGTAAGTGTATTAAAAAAATAATCATTTACCTTCCACAACCAAACAAATTAGCTTAAAATGCTTCCACTGCTTCTGAGAAAATGTTAGTTCACTGCACCTAAGGATACTTTAGCAAGTAGTTTGATAAAATAGGACCTAATCAGATCAAAGTAGCTAGCGAAGAGGCCCATGTATTGATCTACATTATATGATGTTCAAGGGGTTTACTTCAAAGTCTGCTTAGTCTCATCCCCTGGACTGGATGTTCCCACCATGAGCACAATTCAAAGCTGTTCAAAACAGTGAGCCCCTGGTTTGGACTCTTACATCTTCACCCAGTGTCAAAGCAGGGCTCCTGTGCACCTAGAACAGAGGGTTTGGTCTCATTTCTTTCCAATATAAGCTGGTAGGAGCCCCCCAGAACTGCTCTGCTCTCCCTAGGTGTTGGAGAAATTCCTGAACAGCTGGTATTCCACCACTAAGTGTTATCATCTAACCCACATATGGAATAGCTTTTACTATGAGCTGGTCACAAAAGTGAACAGAGTCATTTGAGTAGTAAAATTGTACACACCTTCCAGAGTTGTCATTGCTGTCCAGGAGGGAATGCTGTTCCCTCAAGGATGCCCTGCCCCTGCCTGGCCCTGCACTCAGCCAATGCCCACAGACCCTGCCCCAGGCACTTACTGCCACCCCTTCCATCGGGTACACCGCTATACATACCAAATCCATTGCACTACATGCTTTTCCACACAACTGTTTGCTCACTCTCCTCAGCTTCTGGCCCCCTGTGGAGCTTACGCAAAGCCAGCAAGGTTTTTTTGGTGTTTCTTATAGACATATACAGCCCATGAGATTTTTTTTTTAGTGATTCCTGATGGCATTCATGAATTCTAATTTCTAGTCTTCATTTTAAAAAAAAAAAAAGGGGGAGAAAAAAAATGGAGTTACAGTCTTTCCCATAGCATTCCAGGCAAACAGAACTGAGAAATAATAATTCTAAGTTTGAAGAGCTCTTAAATCTCTGGTTTTGGTATGAGGTGGTTTTTTTAAAGATTGCAGGAAAGGATTGAGGTTCTCAAGCCCCCACAAGGAATTCAGTGTGTAACTCCTACTTGAGCTGAAGATACTTGTCTGCCCTTAATCCTTTTTATTTTTCCCTCTAAACTGTCATCCCTAAACCTTGAGCTCAACCCTGCTGCTTTACTCAGCAAAACAGAACAATTGATTTCAAACTGTTCACATCCAAAGCCCTCGACAGCCATTCACCTCAGTTATGGAAGAGCTCAGCTCTGCTGCAGGAGAGGCACCTGTGGCAGCAGCAGCACTTGGGCTTGGCTTCCCAGCCTTCAGTCAAGTGCCCTCAGCCTGTAAACAAATTTACCAGCAATGTGAATGAGCGATGGTGGGCAAGCCAAGCCTGGCAGCAGCTCCTGGAGAAAAGGGCTGATGAATTGTGCTCCCCAGATAAGGAGAGGCAGCTAATACAGACAAACGATGCCCTAGAAAAATTTATGTGCTGCTGCCTTGCAGACCACTGATTAGTTGAGAAGAAAGTGGCTAGAGCAGAGCTGGTGGGTGACATCCTTCATCTTTGCACAGCGGTAGCAGTGCTTTCTGTGGTTACCACACAGGCTCAGCAGGAAGAGAATTACATACACACCACACAGTTCACACAGCAAGGACAAGGGAGGCATTCCCAGTTACTGGTGCCCCTCTGCTGGCTGCACAAACTCCCTCTAGTCTGCAATAGATACCACGATTGGCCCCTTTATTTTGCTCTGGATAAACCACTGACACTTCTCCAGCTGTAGAGTAAAACAACTTTAGCTGCAAGAGAAAAATTAAAGATGCTGTTCTCAACAGGTGCTGCTGCTGCTTTTACCACCTTCAACTGCCTCTCAGTATCCACTGAAGAAACTCATGGGGACAGCTGTTAATTCATCTTCTCAATTTAAAGACTGGAGAAAGTTATCACATAAACCCTTCAGCAAACCTTTTTTTATTTTTTGCTCTAGACTCATCTATTTCTTATATTAGCTGTGAGAACTCAGATTATGTTTATTCATGATGGCTCTGAAAACTGTGCCTTTGTAATGTAGCTGTGTCACTGGTATCCTGTAAGTACCTTGGTACAAACCATAGTAACTCTGATTCACAGAGGAAAACACAGCAAATTGAATCCTGGCCTCATTTCACGCATTTACATAAATATAAAGAGGATACAGTCAGAACTGTCCACACCAATGTAAATAAAACAGAATGATAGCTGGGGAAGGGGGCAATGTCATCGTCAAGGTTCCTGTAAGAGACACTCCAGAAGGGACAGAAACAGTGCTGGGCTCCACGGCAGGAAACCATCCCAGCACTGTCCCCCAGCACAACTCGCTGCTCCTCAGTGCCAACAGGGGCAATGCAAATGCCAATTTCTCATCTCGCCTGTTTAGCTTGCTTACACTTTATAGCATTTGGGTAACACCCAAGCTCTAAGACATTTAACCAAGTGCTCCAAGTATCAATTTGTTTATCTCTTCGCTCACAGCAAAACTTTTCCTATGTTTTATACCTATGGGAATGGTAAGCCAAGAAATTCTGCAGGCAGAAGGATCCCATTTCTTTTCACAGTACAGGGTTTAATTTTCTACAATAATATTTTTTGCCTTTTTTAAATCACAGGCTTTTTATGCTGCCTCTATAAAACCAGAGTAAAAAATATACCCCTTTCAGTTCAATTCAATCTCAGCCTGTTGTGCCACAAAAATATTCCCTCTACAAGTCTTTCAGAAATATGAGTCCCAGTGTATCAAGATACATTAAACAGTAATATCAGAGACTGATGAAGTGCAGGAATCACATATACATTTAGCAGATTTCAGTCATCTCCCCCCACTTTTCCAGCAAAAAGATTTTATGGCCCCTTTTGGTTTCTGGTCATGGTGGTGATGAATAGCTCAAACAATTACACCAGAATTAAATGCAATTTTTCTATCTGTTCTTAGTGCAGATCAGAAAGACAGAAGAGTTACTGTTGCCCACTTATTACATGATGTTACTGGAACAAGGATATAAAATGACTGAGCCTGGTCAACATTCATCTTAAATACACAACTCTTTCCTCAACCCTGAAAGAAGTTAAAAAAAGAAAAACACAGATTCTACATATCTCGGAGCAGTAAATACATCAATGTGGTATCTCCTTTAAAAGTCTTTTTTCTGTGCATTGTCTTGGCCTAACTCTCTACTCAGAGCATCTGTATTGAAGTATTTAAAGAGCTGGATACTCCTCAGCTTGGCTGAAGAGCACATAATCAGACATAAAGAGTTCTAATCCAGGGACTGCATGATACAAAGGAAAGATGGAATTGGTTTGACATGACAATTTTCTGTTATTGTTTTGGGATTACAAAAAACCTAAAGCTAAACTAATTGTGCCATCATGGTTAAGGTTGTGTCAGCACTTTCCTTGTAAGCCTCTTATCCAGTGGATTTATTACTAAATAAAAAGTTTTTCAGGGGCTGAAACCTGGCTTGAAAAACTGCATTTATCTTCAGAGGCTCTGAAAAAGCCATTCAGCTTGTCTTAATGGAGGGAAAGGGAAGACAGAAGATTGCTAACTTGGGACACATAAGTTTTCACTGCTAATCTTACCAGCACCCTACATACTCCCCATGCTTTAAAAGATACTTGGTTGATGTAGCTTCTTTTCAATTTAGAAAACAAAAATCCCTGGCAAGTCACTTCTTGTTATGAAGATGTTAAAATGTTTACAGCACATGTAATGATTTTCCCTGACTATCCAATACAGTGCCACAAACAGGCCCTAATTATACCCCCTGGTTACACAAAAGACTAAAATAGTCTATGAATTACCCAACACATACTTATTTTTTAAAAAACCCTCTTGTGGTATGCAGTTATTTCTCAATGGTAGTAATCATGGTTACAAAGAGAGCCACCTTAAATAGATTTTTTTTTAAAAAAAACAAACCCTGTTACAGCAACAACAGCAAAAAAGGATGAAGTCAAGAGCAAGTTGCTGAGTTAGCCTGGTAAGTGTTGTGAGGCATTTACATTTAACATCACAGGGAATCTGGGATGGTCCAAAGCAGTGGCCTGGCTCCTGAGAGTAACCCCTAACTGCAACCACATCTGCAAAACTCAGCACAGCCAAGAGGCTGGAAGTCAGGGATTTGGAACAGAGAACAAGCACTAAAACACCTCTTCTGGGATAAACCTGCTACCTCATCACACACACACCCCCTCATCTGGTAGCTAAGGCAAACTGAATTTAATACAAAGGTGAAGAACCTCTGACAAAGATTAGACAAAGCACCATCCTTTAACATATCAAGTTATCTCAAGCTTGTATTCTTTGTATTTCCCAGAATTTATCACACATTTGACATCAAGAGGTAGTCAGGGGAGCAGCTCATCTTGTAAATAATTTGGCTGTTCTCTTCAGGTACTTGACAGTAAGACTGAATCAAATCCCATACAAGCCTCACATGAACATTGCATCTGAAAATAGATTCAAAATATCTTAGATTCAAACACTCACCACAATGGTGATCTCAAAGTTAGCTGTATTCTGTCTCATTTTACAGACACCTGCCAACTCACATTGGCTTCAACAGCCACACTGACTTCTCTCATAGACCTTTGCTGTTGGTGACAGGGGGTGAGTCTCAACTAGGCACTTCTGCAAATTCACTTCCATTAAAAACACACATGAAATGATAGTTTTCTCACTATTGCTCCTCATGGGCTCCTGTGCAGGTACTTTCCATGCAGTTCAGAGGTGCAATAGAAAACTAGTACATTGTTCTCTACTTAAACTCAGGAGGAAGATCCTGGCACCAGTAATCAAAAAACTGGTTAGGTCTTTGCAGCTGTATCACTTGGGTGTGCCAAGAAGAGTAAAAATAAAATAATTTTAAAAATTTGCTTTTTGAGTCAGTAACTCAACAGATACAAACAAAAAGATCTGAAATCAGGAGTTCAGTTCTAATAAAGCCCTGCTTTTAGAGAGCAGTTTAATGTCCAGATCACCAATTTCAGCCTTGTGACTCGTCTACTGGGACACGGCCAGGAGATTACAACCCTTAAAAGGGCTCAGCAAAGGCTTTGCACAGCCCTCTCTCCTTCAGTGAATTCCTTTGTAACAGCTTTATTCTTGTTCAACTGCATAAAGCCTTGGCCACCTTCCTTCTACCTTTTTTCTCTCCGCATTTCCTTGCTGTAAATACATATTTCAGACAAAAGAAAGCATATTAAGGAGGGACAGCAGAGCAGCAATCACTACCTGAGCTCTGCTTCACATAAAGTGATTTTACAGAGTCAGACAGTGCCCGTTCTCCTGAGTAGATAACTGGACCCACATCACACCACACAGGAGATTAGCCCTCTTCATGAAGTGGAAAAAGACTCAGATGAGGCAGAGACGGTGCCATCAAAAGAAACATGCATTGTTTTTGCTTCAGGAGGGCATGTCAGAATCAGTAAAGCCGTTCCACCTCAAAGGGCACTCAACCTTCACAGTAAGGACATGTGTGTTCAGTCTCCCACGGTCTCTCCCCAGCCTTGTTTACCTGCCTGCTGAGTCTCCCTTCCATTCCCTGCCCTTTTGCTGGGCAGCATCTGCTCCCTGCGCTGAATTAAGTTTAAACCAGTGAGTCTGCCCAGCCAAGCTTGCCTCACATTCTCAAAGAGCTCTCCTGTTGTACCCTTGTGCATTTATTAAAAAGTTTGTGTTCATATGCACACACACTCTTCATAGCTTAAAATTAAAAAAAATACAAATTCCTATTTGTGTCAAGCATTGGCACACACATAGTGGGAGACTGACACAACCTACCCATATGCATATATTGTAAAGATTTGCATATACAGGAGCACATTACGCAGCACTCCCAATTACTAACCCCACAGTAATTTCTTTATACCCTCTACCTCTCCAAGCACCTTGAACAGCTGCCATTTTGTATTCCAAACCTCACCCTAAGAAATACAGCTCCCATATGTGTCAGAAGCAGACCATTAGAATGTAACAAGGCCAGGGGCAGGGAGGGTGGTGGGAAAGGGTGACTCTTGCAGTGCTTCCTGCAGGAGGGTCATACACACAAACCAGTTCCCAAAGCTTCTGGGAGATTTTATAAAACTCATTCCTGGCAAACAGAAAAAAAAACTCACATCTCTAAAAACATCTCAAAACCAGGGAGAACTAAACAACTGTTAACTCCCCTCACAACATTTCCCAGAGCTCCCACAACCACAAGCTGCTCAAGAAGGCCTTTAGTGCGAGGGAGCAGCAGGGCCAGGGTCCCAGCCCTGCGTGGGACAGGGAGGCAGGGGCAAAGTGCCCTGGCTGACATGGGGCACCACCCAGAGACTGCCACCCAAATCCTTACCCGTGCACCAGCTCTGGGTTCAAGCCAGGAACTCGAGTCCATGATTCAAGATGAAGATGAGCAAGGGAAATGGTCCAGAACAGGCAACTCCTAAAGAAACCCAGCTCCCCATCACTGCCTCCCCACACCTCCATCACGGCCCAGTGCCCACACACACACAGCTGCCCCCACCCTGCTTTAAATACAGACCCCAGAGCCTCAGCTGGGGGCGGGACTGCAATGAGGGGCTGACACCTCCTCATTGAAAGCAGGTGTGTGTGATGGAATCCAACTGAAGTTTGGCAGCACCAAATAATTGTCTATTACTGCAGCAACTTACCTGGTTCTTAATTAGCTGCAGATGGAAGATGCCAGATTTTGAAATGCTTTCACAGCTCCAAGAACATCAGAGTGGCTGAAGATGCAGAGGATTATGAAGCCACCTGCACAGAGGCTCTGAAGACCATGAGGAACTCATTTGAGCTGCACAATTTCAAATGTCATCAGATTTTTTTAACAGTTCTTTCTGATCTGACATGGTCCATCTTGGAGACACATTCATAATGGAGAAAATGTCTGCATTGTGTAAACACAGACCTCCCTGCATATATAGATTGTAAAGCACCCAGTTTTCTCCTGCTGCTATAGCTTTAAATGTATAACATTAAAACAATTCTTGTCTTTTAGTCTGTATAGGTTTACCAGAGGTGTAGAAAAATCTTTTGCTGACATGGGACATAAGTTTGGTATCCTGAAACATTGGTCTGAGGTGGTAAAGGTGTGAGGAATGTGGATAGCACTTACAGTATGTTTGTTCTGCCACCAGTGCTTCAGTTAGAAAGCAAAACACCATTCTTGAACTCGAGTGGATGCTTATTACCGAGTTACAACCTTTGTATCCAATGTGCAAGGTTATTGCTGCTACAGAGCACTAAATCTGCCGTGGCTCAGTGAAGAACTGGAACTGCAGTTACGACTATTGCCTTCCCCTCTGCCTGTGCTGCAAACCACATCATTCATCCCTGTCGTTTAAGTGGGAGCAAGAGAACGCTGAGATGATATTTCACACGTTTTCAAGAAGGGAGATACAGATGTTCTCCCCTTGCAGCTGAACTTGCCAGGAGTAATGACAGAGAGGGAACACTTCGCTGTACCCTGCCTTTGGATTTCTGCTCTGATGAAAATACATCTTTCATTTTGTACATGCCATGGTCTTACACCATGTTACTTTGCACTGGAAGCATTTGTACTTTGCTAACTACCTTGAAAAGTCACTCAATGTTATTAAATGTTCATTTAAAGTAACATTTGTGGTCTGCCAAACTACTTAACAGCACACAGTAAGAAGTTTTAAGCCATTAACAAGCTCACAGTTATATAAAATAGGGAGGATGGGTTTAAATAAAAATCACTTTCAAGCAAGGGAATGATTAATCAGTGCTGTTCTCTCCTTCGTTTGTATTCTTAGCAAAAGTTGTCAACCTTTGTCCCAGCATTAATGGTGAGTTTTATGTGACTGAACGTGGTATTCTTAAACTTGATTAATTAGCAAGGCCACATTTTATTTGAAAGTGCAGAATGGAGTCACATTTTCATTCAGTTCCCTAGGGAACTAATTATAAGGTCTGCTCCGCATACATCACAACAATATCTCCTATATGGCACAAGTAATTATTTAGATACTGTAAATATCCTGCCAAATACTTACAACAGAACTGCTTCAGCTATTTTAAAGTTTCATTAGAAACTGGTGCTAGCCTCTGCTGGGAAGTTCCAAATATTCCCTGCTCAGGAAAAACAGCAGGTACTCAGCATCATGAAAATGTAAACTCTCTGATGGGAATTTATCACATTCATCTCTTAACCAGCACAAAGGAAAAAAAATGGAGAGAAAGAGAACATAGTAGTTAAGATTACACAACCCTTTAAAAAAAAATGAACATAAATGTTTAACAACCCAATGATGTTGTTTTTTCTCCCTTAGCTCCAAGGCAGCAATCAATTCTTTCTATTCTCCACCCCCAGTACACTGGAAAGTGGCAGTTTTGCTGCATTAAAAATCAGAGTAGAATACAAAAAAGGCCATCTTTTAGAAAAGGAAAAATCCTTTTCTCCCATCTTGCACAGGTCTTGGGCCAGGGGGTAGGAGGCTGAGGAGTGGCAGTGGCTTTGACTAGTCATGTTCCAGTGCCCTCAGGAATGGAATCCCACCACACCAGCTGTACAGAGACAGCAAAAGGAGTTTGGCACAGCAGCACTTACAGTCTAAAAAGATTAGGCAGTGTGTGGGAGAAAGAAACCATTAATCTGTACCTGGGAAAACGACACACAGAAGTTGCCCTCAGTAGCACAAAACTTCTCTGTAAGTCTGTGCCAGAGCTGGAAACTCATGAGCCACAAGACTGCACTTCAGCACTCAGAACACACAGGCACAAGGAGCACTAGTGCCTGCAAAGTAGCTCAGGAGCTGCACCAAACACCAGTTTCCCTCTTTTTTGGCTTCTGGAATTCTCAGCCTGCTTAGGCTGTGCTCCAATTCTCAGCATTTGCCCGCAAAGGCAAATTGTAGGGGGGAAAGAAAAGGCTATTTGATTGGCTCCAAAGCTCTTCTAAATTGGATGATACAGTGCACATCAAGCAGTAGAACAGCTTCCATAGCAACACACTCTGTGCTTAGTTATTTCTAGGGCATCTGCCAGTGCCTCTGCTCCCTGCAAACACTTGCAGCAGTGAAGGTTCCTTGCAGACTGGTAAACTGCCCACGTGAGGTTAGAAGGGTGTCTGTGTTATTGTCAGTGCCCCTTGTGAGGGCAGGCAGCAAAACTGCTCTTCCAAATTGTTTATAACACAGATTTATATTTCCCAGCATTTCCCAAACAAAGACTTCAGTGCAGTCTACAAACAGGCTACAAAACACGCTGCAAGAGCCCAGAATTATAGACAAAACTTTCTGAAGCCAGAAAGATTAATTGTAGAAGACCACGCTACCTAGAATTACACACCAGCTCTGCTGAAGCAGAAGACAAGTCTTTCTACCTAGCAAAACAGTCTTAAATATTTCTAAAATCTTCCCCAAATCCCCTTTTTCTGAAGGAATACTGTATAAGTGTGAGCCTTAATTTATCTCACCTTCATAATATAGCAAAACAAGCTAATAGTATAACTTGAAGTCCAAGATATTGTGTCAAATCACAAAAACTGGTGCCATTACAATGCTTTAGGTAAAATTATTGTATTTGGTCTTTGAAGATTCTCTTGTAGTAGTTCACAAGTTACACAGCATCAGTAGCTCTCCTTATTTTCATCACCTTGGAAACACCACTACATGCAGGAAAACAAATACCAGGAAAATAAATATGGATTTCTTTTTTGTAACACAATAAATTGTTTATCCTGAATCTTCTATTTTATACTCTTAAAGAATTTCACAATAAGTGAGCCATTTTTTGTCCAAGTAAATCTCTTCTATAGCTGAGAAATAACAATTGTGCCCATGATTTTCAAGATTATGAATATAGATAAAAGAACAAATGAGGTCTGATGAGCATGTACCATTTCCCTCCACAACAAAATCATAGTTCTGAAAAAGAAATGGATGGCCTTTGTGTGAAATGTACTTTTAATGCTAAATGCTGCTTATTTTTAAAATGTCTGAAGTGGACATACATGAGAAAACACCAGCTACTACTGTTCTAAATAAGGGCTCTCAGATGTGTCAGCAGCTACTGAAATCAGCAATAATTAGCACTGTAATTCACAGGGAAAAAACATATAACTCCTATTCTCTTGCTATTTAATATTTTGCTAAAATAGACAGGCTGAGAAGCTGCAGTATAAGTAGATCAGTCTGGTTTTTAGTAAACAACACTGGGGAGTCACGAAGTATACACATCAAACACAGTGAGCAGTTTAAATGTTTTTGTCTTTGGGGTGTTTTCTAGTCCACTGCCATTTTCACTGAACAATGAGTCAGTGGAAAAGATACCAAACGTTCTGCATCTGATATAACAAATACATTAACAAATAAGAACACAAAAAGGAATTTAAGAACGCTTAATCTGAAAAAGAAGAAAACTCAATTTTTTATTACCCACTCTGTTCAAAACAGCCAGTGTGTGTTGACCTTCAGGGCGTGCAGCAAACTTTATTATACTTTTATTGGCATTTGGAAAGAGCCAGAATTTGATGAGCCTTGCAGACAGCAAAAGTTTGTAGGACTCTTTGCAAATGTTTACTGCTGCAATGAGTTTTGGGTTTTGCCCTCACTTATGGCAGGGTTCCTTCTGGTCTTGGCAATAGTGCTCAGGGCTCAGCAACAGGGAGAACACCCACAGACTTCAAGGAAGTGGAGGAGACCCACCGTGAGGACCAGAGTGTCAGGGAGAGACACTCCAAATAGGCCAGGAAAGTCTCATTGTGGTAGATACTGTGAGCAAAGTGCACGGGCCCTGAGCTAACACCCTTTTGCTATCAACACTAACTAATGAAGTCAGCAACAAAATGCAAGTCTCACCTCATTGTGGCCAAAGGAAAGCACTGCTTGCTGCTGCTTCAGTGGCTGCAGCAGCAAAGGCTTTTTGCAATGGTTCTGTCCTCAAACACATGGTAAATGAAAATATGTACTTAACTGAATTTGAGTGGTTAAAAGGGAATGCCTTTTTAAGTGTGGGAAACTATAAGCAAAGATGTCTTAAGGGGAAAAACGATAATGAAAGCCACACCCCTGTACAACTCTGTGTCAGATCTCTTGGCCTTGTGCACCCCAGAGTAGTCCAGGACACGTGCTTGGGAAGCACAAGACCCAAATTCCAAGCGGCCTCTGAGGTGTGGGGCCACACCGTGAATAACAAGGCACTGTGTAAGCACCACCAGCCTCAGCACTGTCAAAACCCGGGTGGGACACTTCTGTGCCAGGGCCATTCCAGGTTCCACGGGGCACAAACAGCCCAGTTCCACTTGTGTGTGGGCACAGTAGCCCTTCACTCACCCCAGAACCCTGCCCAGTGCAAAGCCATGGCAGTGGCGGCATCAGCTGCTGAGAGTCCTTGAATCCTGCACCTTCTGGCTCAGGCTGAACCCTTACCTGGAATTACAAAGAATTGTTCACTGGGGTAACAAGGAACGTTTGCAATTATCTACCCTATTGGTGAATACAGTCAGACTGTATTACCCATTCAGCTCGAGGCTCACAGCAATCACCCAGAGTCACTTGGAGGAGCTCCCACAGGACCGTAGCAAGGGCAAGAGAACCAGGACAGTCCTCTTTCAACCATAATATCTAGAACAGATAACCACAGTAGGTTTGAAAGGCTAAATCCATATGTCTTAGCTATTGCAACTCACTAATTTATTCTTATTTCTCCTTTAGCAGAAACAGTTTCTGTCTGTGTGCTGCTTCCCTGCCCAGGCACACTGTGGGGGCAGCAGAGCCCCTCCAAGGAGCAGGGCAGAGCAGCACTCCAGCCGAGCTCCACCAGCACATGGATTCACAGCAGAATCCAACAGCAACTGCCTTAACTTTAAAACACTAAGGCAGCACCAGACAGCAGATCAGAAGCATTCTGTTCCTTTGGGAAGAAAACATGCAGCTCTTCCAAATGCCTACCAGTGACTTTAATACTGAAATGTTGTTTTTCTTTCAAAATGCAGCATGTAATCCTAAAGATTAGGCCAGAGAGAGAAGCAATAACAAACCAACATCAATGACTAATGGGAATGTTTAATGGAAGAACCATTTTCATTAACTGAAAGTCAGTCTGTGCTCTTTCTGGCTTAGTTATCACTGATCTGTGTCTCTAAAACAATGCACATTCTAAATTCACTCATAATTCAATATAAAGACTCCAAACCAGGAAATTCTCCAAATAGTCTCTATACATCTTTTCTTAAATCTCACTCAAGCTCTAAAATAAACCTTTGTTGTGCACAAGCTTCACAATGGCTCTTAGAACAGGACTAGGCTTAAGTCCTTGCTAAGAGTTTCACTGCTATCATGAAAGGCAGAACAGAATCCCTCCCTTTTATGCTTCCAGTTTTTGGCAAAACTAACAGGGAAAAAATTATACAATAGCTGAATCCCTAGTGGAAAATAAACTGCCATAAATAAATCTTACAATATGAAAGCTAATTTAAATTTGGTCAGATTTCTGGCAGATGAATGTTCTGTTTCTGAAACTCCAAGTGCTCTAAACTCTGCTATGAATATCCATTGAAGTTTATCTGAATGAGGAAGGTGAAACTAATTCAATTAATTCAACTTATGCTGTGTTAGCTGGCTTTCCTTCACTCAAGCAGCAGAGATAACAGCCTATACCTTCACTGGGAAACCGTGAATTGATCTTTTGCAGAATCACTAGCACAAACCAACAGCTTCCAAGATTACAGGCACACAGCAAGACCCCGATCTTCTGTAAGACACATCACACGCCAGAGGACGGGGTAAAGGACAAGGGGGGGGAAAGTATTATCTCCAATTACACAGCGTGAACCAGGTGACAAAAAGAGTGAATATTTAAATTCTCACTGAACTGACTGAAATGCCTTCAGTTCTCTCAGGATGGGCTCAGGAAGAGAACTCTGATTAAAAGGTTTGCAAAAAACAAAACAAAAAAAATTGCAATCTAGTAAAAATCAAAATCAATCAATGAACCATAAAAAAGAGCCAAAATTTATGAAGAAAAAATAGTTGAAATAACTCCCTGCTTTAAGAAAATGTTTTCAAGTTGCCAAAACTTCAGTGTTTGCAGTATCTCACTTTTAATGAACTTGCAATGTTTTATTTTCAGGAGAATCAGAAAAGAAAGCAAAGAATGCAGGCAGCACGAGGTTCAGAATTGGTACTTTTCACTTAAAACTGATTAATCTGTATCTTTTTATTCATGCTACCGAGATCCTCTATACAGTGGGGTAGTCTACATACATGAATTTAATAGGTACCTGGTAGTTAATGGTGTTTTAACTGAGTTTTGTTGTAAAAGAAATGTTAAAAAATATAAATCAGCTACTCCTACTGACACTAATTACCTGAAGTGACCTAATAGTCAGCTAATGCAATATTCTTTAACGTGTATTAAAATAGCAGAAATTCCAATTTCAGCAACCCAAGTGCATTCAGAATAGAGCAGAATAGAAGTATTCTATTCTTCAGCAAATATGTATCCTATTACAGATCTTGGGGTGCTGGACAAACCCCCAGGGACGATGGAGAAGTGAGGTGACAAATAAATTCTCTAGGAATGGTTGCGCAGTAATGAAGCCAGTTCGCATTTCAGCTTTTACTGACAGCTCACCAGGGTGCTGGACAAGGCCCTCATGAGAGCAGAAAACATCGTTTCAGCAATCAGGAGATGATGCTTTCATATTAAAAATAATATTTTTAATAAAGTCATCCTCAACACCTTTATGTGATCAGTCAGCAATCCAAAGGCAAGATAAAGTGCAAGTACAGTAACTTTTGTTACCCTCTTTGATTTGGAAACATCATGCACATGGAGCAGAGACGATCAAATGACAACATTTAGAGGACATGAAGCCAAACCAGATGAAGTTCCATGAATTCAGGATTCGGGTCAGAGGTACAAATTGGAGGCAGCAGCAAATGTCACCAATAACCTAAAAAATCATCTGGGAAACAATAAAACTGAGGAAGGACAACCTTAAACCAACTTTCAAAGATATTTCATATTACGAGGTTGCAAAGATGAAAAGGTTTTTCCTCCAGTTAAGTTGAACTGAGATAGATGAAGGGGAATGACTGGAATTAAAAACAAACAAGGCTACAGAGAGTTCAGAGACAGTCCTGAAGTTGCTGCAGACTCAGCTGGATACCAATGATGTTGGAACAAGAAACAGACATTCCAAATGATTGGAGAATTAGATTTAGAAACAAGAGCATTCATTTCTAAACAAGGGTTTCTAAAAAGAAAGAAGCAGGATAAGGAAGAAGCATAAGGAAGACCAATATTTTCATGATGCTTTCTCCAAGTACAGGTTCCTTTGTTACGCTGAGAAATGAAAACTTCAATAAAACATCAATTAGATCCTTCTAGTAAAGCTGTCCAGAAACAATCAGTGAATCTCAGTGACCAACTACTTATGTCTAAAAGGGTCCTGATATTCATAAAACCTTCAGTACTGGAGTGAGCATTTGTTGCTATACGATGTTTTGGTTGATATTCAGGCACTCCTTAGTCTCCAGGAGTGATGTTTGCTTTTCCAGACCAAAAACCCAACTGCAGAGCAATTCTACATCTGTCAACAAGGGACAAGAATAATTACAACTTTGCTATGCTTATTTGAAGAATGGGTGAACTCAATGACCTTGCTACTGAAAATAATTTGTCAGATATGTCACGTGATCTATAACATCCCCCACCTACCAAGTGAAGTCCTCCCAAACACCCCTGTAATCATGTTATAGCGGAGCCTGTAACTGATGCTCCACTTTCACTGCTCAGCTGGCACAGGGATACTCTCAGCATTGCTGCAGAAAACCTCCAGGTGATCGATCTGTCTAAAACCATTTTGCAAAGGAAGTATTTAGAGAGTAGGGATGAAAAACCTGAAAAGAACCTCGCATTGCAGGGCATGGGATGTGCATTCCCTTCATTTCTGAGTGTCCACAGAAAAAGAACTCTTGAGACCAAGTGGTACAAGATTAAAAAGTCATCTTGAAAGAAGACTTTTGACACTATTGCAAACTAAAGGAAAAAAAAAAAAAGCAGTTTTTTAACATGCTCTGTGGTTTAATATTTCACTTCTGCAATGTTCTGCTTCACTGCTACTGAGTGATGGAAAAGGAAATAACAAAAAGTCTTTTTGGCATCCATATCTTGATTTTTTTCTGTATATTGTAAGACAAAATGACAGAACTGATAATTAAAATTGCTGCAATTAAGTCCTGCAGTCACCAGATGTACAGATGAAAAGAGAAGTAGGATCAATTCTGAAAATTACATCAGAGTTAAAGAGAAATTAAAACTGGTGAATAAACAGAGGAAACTATTAGAAAAAAAAATGCAGCCTTTTCTTCTAGATTGGAGGGTGAGGAGGGAGGAAAAGAGGCTGTATTGTGTTGTTGGAATAATCTAATTTTCTGTTATGCATTTTTCTATGAACATGCTTAATGCAGGTTTAACACAGGTTGTCATATAGTGGCAAATAATCCATTTCCTACTTTTCCCCCTAATTGAAAATATATAATAGTTGGAAATGTGTGGAATCAGAATGACTGGTCCTGACTGGGACACTCACAAGTTTGACAGCAGCCACCTCATGCCAGCAACCACGGGATGTGTTTGCTGCTCAGGGCTACAGGAATCTCCCAAAGAGACAAGGAGAGGAGTGGAGACTTCAGGTGTCTCATGGTCTGGATTTGTGTTGGTTTTGCTGCTGAGCAATACATAAAATGCTTAGTACCTTCCATGAGGTGGGGTTATATAAATAACCACCCAGTGGTTTAAGTGCCTGCAAGGCAGGTACAGGTGGAGAGCACCAGCCACTCCCTTCTAAGGAAGGGTAAAGGGGAGTGAGACCTTCCCCAGCCAGCCACCTTTCTCCTTTATTCATTTCTTCGTGTATGTTGAATTTTGGTTGTTGTTCTGACACATTACAAAAATATACTTATTGTCATATATATTTTTTCTCAGATACTTATGTATTTAATAAATTATGAACAATTCCTCTTTGATAGGTGGAAACAGACAACTTCCACCAACTGAAAGGACAGGAGGATTTTAGAGTAAGACCAGATTCTGAACAGCCTATGGGGAAAAAGAAAATAAGCTGACTAACTTACAATGTGTATTCTTCACAGACAGAAGAACATGGAAAACCCACATGAAAGACACCTGGAAAGATTCTAATATAATTTTTTTCCTCCTGACAGCATAATTTCAAATGCATGTAAAGATATTAATAAGTTGAAAGAGAACTTATTTGAATATGATTAGAGAAAAGGACTTCAGCAGAAAGCCAAGAGATATAAAACACTGTTGAAGTGTGGCCCTGAGAATGCCCCAGGCCAGAGGAACTGTGAGGAGAGGCAGTGCCCTGGCAGGAGCACGGGAATTCCCACTGCCCACACTCCCCATTCCTCCTGCTCCTCTCATCACCAGCATAAATCAAGACAAATAAATTCCCACGTAGTTATACACATTTTATAATGCCAAGTCTTTAGCAGACACAGGTTTGAAGAAGGGTTTTTTGTGGGGAAACAATGGCTTTCAAACAAAACAAAGGTAAGGATACCAACCAAAATCCAAATCCTCAGTGGCTCAGGTCTGCAAATGCTTGGAATTTTGATTTTAAAGTATCAACATTAACCAAAAACCTCTAAAACATCTGAAACCTGTAAAAAAGCCTACATGGTCTGGTTGTCACTGGTCACTCTCCCATGCTCTGCTGTCATGCAGATGCCCATTCCCTTGGCAGGGTGTCTTTGGGGACATCACAGGCAGGTCCATCCCAGCTCAGGACAGGGGGCCCTGCACTGCCAGGTGGCCACAGCACAGCAGGGAGTGTTTCACACCCAGGCAGAGTCCAAAGCATCCCCCACATGAACCACTGCCTCCTGCAAGCCTTTTGGGGCTGAAAACCAGGGAGGATCTCCAAAGGGTGGGAAGGTCCCCTGTTCCGTGTTTTCAGGCTATGAAAGCATTGACTAGAGTGGCACAAAGGATCAGGTCAGAGCGGCCCAGCTGATGCACGCTGTACTTTGGAACTTTTGTTTAAATGGCAGCTGAATTGCAGAGCAGAGGGAAACACACCACACAACCATCCAAGGATGGGGAACTAAAATGTCCCCATTTTTTTGCAGCAATAAACTGCCATCAGGAAGAAGCTTTCCTGACAAAATGTAGACCTTCCAAAGTTAGTAACAGAAATTATAAGCAAAACGGGCTCAGTTTGGGTTTTAATCTAAAGAAAGGTAAGGAAAAGACAGCAGACCAGGAGTCACATTTGCTTAAACAAAAGCTCCTTTTGTGATTGATCTTATCCTGAGCCCAGTGAGAAGAGGAGAGGCTGCTGTGAACGCGAGCCAGGCAGAGCAGAGAGCAAAGGCAGCGTTGTTGGCTGCTGAGCAGACAGAGCCATCAGTGGCACTGGGGGATCCCCTCACAGCAGGTGAGGATAACTCGCAGGGAGCATGGCTTTCAAGGGCATTGCACAGGAAACTTGGCTCTTTGGGGCCTTTTTTCTGTATTTCTAAATGGATATTTCACTGTAGTTCCTTTTTGTTGCCTCTTCTGATGTTTCAATTCCTTGCCCTTTGCCTTTCCAACACTTTGCCAGTGTAGCAAACCTGGAAAAAGGGTTTATTTCTGAGCTACACGGACATGGAAAAGCCTCTAGGTTTCTGGGCAAGGGTTCAAAATTATATTAAGTATTTTAATAATAACCCCTAAAAGTTGATGCGGTTCCCTTGTTGCTGTCGGTCAAGACCCTGACTTGTCTGACCATCTGCTTATATTTGTGGTCTTACTGTCATACATCTCCCAAACCAAAAACGTGACCTTTGGAGGCCCTTCCTGCAGCTCCTGCTAATTTCAGTCTAGATTTATGAAGATTGTATGTTTTGGAAACAGATAAAAATGTGTCCTAAAATTGATAACTGAGCAAACATGAAGAGTCACAAATACAGTATTTCATAAACAAATTCTGGTAATTTTTAAAAATAACGATAAAATGAACATATAAACAGTTGCTTAGAATATGACTCACAAGGTATCTCAATGTTTTCGAGCCAAGAGAAAAATATACAAAGATGGCAAAATGTCCCAATTACAGACAGTCAGCTTCTTGAATGTTAATCAAAGTTTAACCTGATTTTAAAACCAAGAGAAGCTTCTGCAGAAGAGTATTTCATAGCACACCTTGTGTTGGGCAGTTTTTCAGCAGACTGTGTGAACAAAATTTCGAAGTCCTGCAACAATTCATCAAAGCAGCTGCTGCCCCGGCAAGCAGAATGCTTGGATTCCATTTCTGGGGCCAGGCGAGACCTCAGATAAATCATTAACCTCTTTCCTCTCATGCTCATCATCTGTTTTGCCCTCTACAATCGCAGTAATCACGTTTCTGCCATGACAACAGACCTTCCAAACTGGCCAGAGTCCATATTTTCCGGGTTGACATTAATTGCAGCAGTAAACCAGGTATCAAGTGTTGATGCAAAGGCAAAAATGTGCTGCTGCCTGGCCATCAAAAAGCAATCTGAGGGTAAGCAATATATTTAACTTACTCTGTTGCAAGATCTGGTGAGATAATCCTTTCGTACTGCCTGCACATACACAATATGTAACACAGAATAATCTTTCATCTTATGGCATTTACATGCTCCGTAATTCAAAAGTTACAAGTTATCCAAGTCCCTTTTTGCTCTGTCAGTTTTACTGTGTGAAAACATGGAAATTTTAGTCTTACATAGGAAGGATGCTGAGCGAAGGGATAAAATATGCTTTACAAAAAAATCAGACTTATATGCGTTTTGTTTATTATTTTCTAATGAATTGTCAAAGCAACAACTTAAAAAAAAAACATCTCAAGAGACACCTGGGGTCATGAAGCTGAAATGGTGAAAACAGACAAGGGCTCACTAGGTACAAGGACAGGTATTGGCAGCATCTGGTTCTCTTCTTCCCAGATGTTGAAACAAAGTGTGACATCCATCAAGAAGGGAAATACTGTCCAAATAAATAAATTCCAACGTTGGAACGTTATCACATATCTGAGAAACTGTCTCACATACAAAAATCATCACATACAGGGAATTAAAAAAAAAAACAAAATAAAACAAAACAAAACAAAACAACAAAAGGTGAACATCCCTGCAGTCCCTGATCACACCCAATGACAGGACTGAGCTCTCTGTGAAACTGTTCACAAAAGGGTACGACAATGACAGACAGAGTTAGAGAAAGTTGTAAAGAGCAGGAGCTAGCTGACCCTGCCTTCTTGAATATGCATCACTCCTACTCCAAGCTGGCAGGGGAATTTGTCTCCCAATATGGTGCACCACATGCATGTTTTTCCCTGCTGGAGTTTCCTGGAATAGCTCAGGATACAGTAAGGTATGGGGCATTGGCAAAGGAAGAGAGGAGAGGGGTCACATTCACAGGACTTCCAAACTATCTTAAGTTCTGTTTAAAATGCTTCAATCTGTATTCCTGGAGCTGGCCCTGCTAATGAGAGAAGGAAAAGGCAGCTTTCAATCCACTTCTTAATTTTTTGACATGGCACAAAGTACTGCCCTTTATCACAGCAGACAGTACAAGGATTTTGTCCCTTCAAATGGTGTTAGCAGGGAAATATAAATCTAAGGAGCTGATATAATCTCCTAATGCAAGGTTTCCCCATTACTTTACTACTTTACTACTGAACTCTAATTTCCTAATACAAGCTGCTAAGATAATGTACAACATTCAATCACACATGGTAATACATACAAGCTATAACTATCCTCTTGTCTTTCTTTTTTAATGAAACAGTGTTTATTTTTTAACAAAACCAAAAAGTATTATCCTGACTGAAAGAATAATGTAATCTGAGCAATTTAGATCTAATACACAATACTTAATAAACAATGTTATGGCTATCTGTAGTTCGGGTATTATAGCAACTCCAACTTTTGTTTTTCATGTGATCATTGTTTCTGCAAACAAAACTGCACAGGGAGAAGGTGGCTCCCTGGAGGATTTCCTCATTTCTAAAAAGATCTGGTATCTTTCCCTGAGAAGAATAATCTGAATACCACAAAAAATCCATTTGAAAGAAATTTTGAAATTAAGTTGACACCAGTGTCTGGGAAATGGATGTCTTATGCACTGTGCATAACATAGCAAGGGAGGTCCAGTAACATAAATGCCAGTCAAGCACTTCTCAAGGCCACTTTCCACCTCAAGCCTATATTCTCCTTACATCCACATACATTATGGAGGTGCAGAAGCACCCCAATATGCAGGAAATGTGTTGCAAACCAGTAGAACAGCAAAGGCAGCCAGAGCAGGTGAGTCAGGGCTGATAGGCCTTGTGAGAATTGTGCCTTTAACAAACCCCTGTGAGGAGACAGAGCTGACAGGACATGAAGAGGTGCTCCCATTATCTAGCCCAGGCTGCTTTAACCAGGACCATTTGGGCACAGTTAGGGGCTAAAACTGCAAAGTTTCCAGTGATGGAAGATAATAGAGAGTAATAATATTTTTAGCCTATAAAATCATAAAATTCAAGCATCACCTTTATGAAATTTAATCATATTTAAAGAATGGCAAGTCACAGGAAAATGTGTGAGATAAAATCAGAAATAAAATTAGAATATTATTTGTGATGAGGAGCATTGCCCATGCTTAGGTGTAACTGCAAACATTTTGAGCAATAGTATTTATAAAGTAAGACAAAAACAGAGCTCCTACAGCCAGCATTTTAAAAAAGTTCCCAGCTGCAGAAATGAAGAAACAATCAATTATTCCATTTTCTGAAATACTGGAAATTTCAAACCAATCTAGTAGCTCATGGTTTTAATTCTTCTTGTCAGAATTTAGAGCCATATAGAAAACCATTTGGTGTTTGTTGACTTAGAATAATTGAGATTTTTTTTTCTTTTGGAGTCTGTGAAGCAGGCTCTGTTCATCTGCTTTGTTCCTGATCCCCATTTTAGGGTAGCACAGTTTAAACAGAGCATCCCTCACTGACAAGTCCCTTCATGCTGCCAAGGAAGAAAGTTTCAGTTTTCCTTTTTATTTTTCAGGTCTCCTTATGCTTATTTAATGAAGCATAAATATGGATGGCACCTTTCTCCTTACAGCAGTCAAAAACATATAAAATATATTCAGCTGCCAAAGCACCTCCTTTTTAGCCAGTTTTTTAATAGTTCCCCCAGTTTCCACTATTTTTACAGAGACTTATCCTTCCTTCACACACGTGAGCCACACAGTGTCCAAAGTAAACTGCACATAAACCCATCACACTGATGTCAGAAGAGGAAAAAGTCATGTGCAACACTCAGAACAAGAAAATTCTTCCATGTAGTAAGGACACAGAAATATATATTATTACTATTATTTACTTCATTTTCTCTCCTTACTTGCTGAGTGCTCAATGCTAATGACTAAATGTCATTCTTTCCTCTTTAACTAATTAACCCTACAAAGAGTCTGTCAGGAGTGTTTTAAAGTACCTGTTAGTTAAAATATTGACCTCCATACAAGTTCTTATCAAGATATACCTGAAGGTACCAGCATGTTGTGCATTCCTGGATTGAAATAATGTTTCCTGTCAGAAATATCTTGTCAAGTGCTTCCTGTTCCATTGCCATTGTTCAAAAGATGAGGGCACACCTAAAATCCAGAAAAGAGTTTATCAACATAAGCAGCTGAAATGTCTGCAGGAGACACCCTGTGCATGTCTTTTTTTCCCTTTAGTTTTCTAGAGCTGCATCTCTTGTTTGGTAAACATATTATCTGAGTAAAGAATTTGTTATCATCCTTTTCCCTCATATTCTCCCTCCTGTTCTATATCTCGTGGCCATCATTTGTCTGTATGTGAGGAGATTTTTCAGCTGGATCTCTGAGGCCGAGCTTTTGCCTTTCTACAAAGAGGAGGATAAAATACAGAAAGGAAGGAAAGAAGATAAAGCTGCAATTCATGATGAGTGAACAGGCAAACAGGTACTGCTGAGCAGGGATCACCCCTCAAAAACAGTCACATATTCTTTTGATGACAATTAATTATACTTTTCAAAACATCTAAGCTCTAAACAACAGGCATTTCATTTCAAAGAAAGGAGAACACAGCAACATTCACTGTGTGAGAGAATAATACAGATGAGAAAGCACATCTATGAATCACAGCACAAAGCTCACTAACCCTGCAGCAGATTCTTCTGCCAACCAAATCTGTAAAGGGGGAGTTTGAAGGATTTTTGCATTTACTCAGACTAAAACATTCATGAGCCTGCAATATTAAGAGAGCACCACAGTGATTCCCAGAGACAGAGCCCTGGTCCTCAGCTGGGATATTCCATTCCAGGCTGACACATCCCATCACAGCTGCCTTGTGTCTGCACATCCTTTTGGGGCACACCAAGGGCTCAGCCACAAAGCTGCTCGAACACCTGCTGGACAGCAATACATATGGTGCACCTGGGCTTTGGGCGAGGTGACAGATTTCATGCACTACATGGGTTCTAAAGGGTTCCTACAAAGTGTGGAAGAGTAAATTCTAGAACACAGGGACAGGCTGTGGGACAGAGCCATGCTCAGCCAGCAGAAAAGGAACTCGCAGCATTCACAGCATTCACAGTGGTAAACACACAAGAAAAAATAGAGACATCCTAAGAAGTTATCCATTACACTGTAGATTGCACCATTCCTGTGGGGTCAATATCACTTAAAAATAAGTCCTGAAAAAAAAAATCCTCCCGCTGAAGGACAATAGAAAAATTACATTCTCTAGAATACAGTTAACAATTAAAAATGTGCCAATTTATTCTTTCTTAGTGTTTTATATCTCCCTCTAATATTTACCCCAGTTCAGACATTCTCATTACAACTAATGTTAAGAATAGTTATTCAATCCCAAAGCCCACTGGGCAGGATGTTGCAAACCAAGTGTATTCCTTCTCAAAGCAAACAAACAAACTTCAGGCAAGAGCTCCTTAAAAGTCCTGGAAGAAATTACTTAGAAAACCTCTGACTCTCTTTATCTACATTCAGACTAGGAGCTCCTTGCCTCTGTTTGTTTCTACAGAATTTCAGGAACAATCTGCATGTGAGCAAGTTGAATTCTACATCAGACTCCCCAAACTGACTTTCGTTCCCAAGTGAATAAGCAAGCAATGTCATTCTGGTTAGATTAGCTATTACATTCCAATACACCAGTTTAAAGCACTCGGCCTTCCTTTACTTCTACAGCCTGACAACTGTCAGGATACCTGCAAAGCACCTACAGGTGTCTTTTTCTTAGCCAGATTATCAAAGTTGGCATTTCCTACCCATGAACTTTGAGTTCACTGTATCCAAAATGCAAATTGAGCTTCAACTGAGCCCATGACAAGAACCTGTTTGGGTACCCCAGTGCAAGGCACCACAGTGTGTCTGTTTGGGTGTGTTCACTGGATCCATAAACACAAGCAGTAAGCACAGAGCAGGCACCTCTGCATTCACCTCACTGAGCCACCCCTCACACTTCATTGTCTCCTACTAAAGCCTACTGTTGGCTTGATTGAAGTGTGTAGGTTGCACTATACTTACCTGCAAATAAAGCACCTTCATTTGGTTCTTAAGTTACTTCAGAAGCATTCCCTGTTATTACATGCCTTCTTTTCAAATGATGAATTTCACACACTTCACTGCTTTTGTGTTCCATTTAAAGTCTTGTTTATTGGTGGCACAAAAGTAAAGCTTTTCTTTTCATGCTTTCCCTCATGGGATGCAATTCAACTCACATTATTGATGTGAATTCTTTCATTTCTCAAAATCTTTCAAGTAGGTCTGAACCAAGCAGGTTTCTGTTTTCTACCCTTGGAAAGAATGGAAGAATCATGTTACAGAGTTTCCATCCTTTCATCTCTATGATTTAATGACAGAATATACATAATCATCTTTCTCAATAGATATTGCTGAAGGTAAAATCCGTGCCAAACCAAAATCTGTTTTTCTACCACAGGATCACAGGATCATTTCTTATGACTTCTTCAAATATGAAGTTGCTTTTACAAACTAATGATTTTTACTTATATTGTGCCTACAATATTTCCGTTTCCTTAAAAACTCATTCTCTTGACCTGCCTTCAGAAATGTATAATTAGAGAAGAGACAACTCTTTTAAGTTGGATAAGTCTGCATCAGTTTTTATGCACAGACTACTAACTCAGTAATGATACAATCCCCCTTGTTCATGTAATGTTCAGAGGAGCAATATTTTTCTTTAGTCCTATTTTAAAAATTAGATAGGTCTGCTCACTGTAACAGAGAGCACATTAGATCTTAAGATTATGTGAAAACATAGTTACCTTCTGTTACCAGCTATTTCCTGCAGCTTTCCTCTTTTGGTAAACTGTTTGCCACAGGAAAAAAAAAGGGGGGAAAGGTGGAAAATGACAGTGGTGGAACAAGGGATGGGTTTGGTTTTGGTTTGGTTTGGGGGTTGTTTCAAAATTGGCTTGTGTTAGGCAAACAAACTGAAAGAGTGCCAGATGATCTAGTTCTTATCCTCAGGTGCTCCTGTAATGAATGTGGTTTAGATTTCAGTTTATATATATATCCATAAGCACACAAATCCCAAATGATGGGGATTCTCAACATTGTGACTTACAACATCAGCTCAGTTAAATGCAGGTTACTGAATTCTGACTACCTGTTCTGAAAATTAGAAAACTTTACTTCCCATGCCAGTTTTGCAAGGAAATAAATTACACAGATGCACTGCCAGCCTGTCAGTTCTCATCCCCTCCCTCATAACTTTTGAATGAATTGGCTAATTTTGACAAAAGGACCTGGACTCAAAACTATGAAGTTCCAACAAGTTTCCATGAGAACTGACAGTTGAGTAGGAGATAAAGACTGACATGAGTCTTCCCAGGGAGGCAAATATTGCTGTGTAAGCTCAACAATTATCTATTATGCCTGACAACCCCACCAGCCGCTCTTTGTGTGTGTATCAGCCACACAATCCACTTGTGTAATTTGGAAGCAATCACAGGTCTTCAGTTTGCCTGCCAGCCTCAAACTGGGGAAAAGAGGAGTGGTTGGCACTGTATTTTGGAATCAGTGGAGAAGTTAGGATTTAGCAACAAAAAATGAATGAAGAAGGAAGCTGCAGTTTGATGGGACATTATCTCGTTTGGAACCAAGCTTCAGCATGTCCCCTGTAATCTGATGGCCTCGTTAAAGTTTGCGGAGTGTTTGTAACCCTTAAGCCAGTGGAATCCAAACCAGTCACCCCCAGGAAGAGGTCGGGAGCAGTCCTGCTGGCTGTGAGGGAACAGTGCTGCACAAGGTTGCTATTGCACTCTGCAGGGTGCACCGCAGCAGTTCAGCACTGCAGGGAGCCCCGTGTGCTCCTGCAGGCAGCCCTGGCTGCAGGGCCCACAGGCAATGCCCCCTCCTCTGGGAGGGTCTGCACCAGCCCTGTCAGGAGCTGCTCAGCTGGCTCTGGGCTTGCTGGGGGCACGTCCCAGCTGGTACCACTCCAGGCCTTGGTCTGGATGAGCCCTGGCCCACATGAACTGAGACAATCCCAGCAACACCATCTCTTTGCTTGTGTCCAGTCCTGCTGATGTCAGCCCCTGGCTCTGAAAGTTATGGATATGCTGTGTTTCCTTCTGGCTCCTCAGCCAGCTGCACCAATGCCACGTAACGAGGGAAAACAAGCTGCCCCTGGTCCTTACTCCTGTTTAGTTTCCCTACTTATTCAGGAAAAGGATTACATTACCTTTTTATGCAAAGGCATCACACCAGGACCTCATGGTCTGTTATTTTTGTACTACTATGAATCCTTGATCTTTTCCAGTCATCGCTTCCAAAGACAGTATTCCATTCTGCTGATGAAGTACTTCACTTACATCTGCTCAGACCTCATAAACACTCCAGAACTGGAGGTCCATCAATGTTACTGAAAATACTTGTTTGAATTATCATTTAAGCAGTCATATCCCTCCCTCATTCAGATGTTGCAGAGCATAAAAAATAAGAAACCATTCCAAAGAAATCTGCATTGCAGTCATCATCAAAGTGAGTAAATAAAGAAAAGCTGACAGGACCTCACACAGTAAGCAAATCACCGTGATCTTCACAGAGAAAGGTAATGAATTTCTTTTTCTTCTTTCTTTTTAATACAGCTTTTCTTCTAGATTCAGAGGCTTTCATGTTAAATCCAATATTTTTAGCACCCACACGACCATCTAGAATTAAATTGCAGCAGTTCCTCAGCATCTGAGTAAGAAAGCAATGATAGATCACTGTGATTCTCCTGTCCTTGCAGAGAATCAAAGAATCATTTACTGACAGACTGAACTGCTTCCAGAAGCAGAAATCACACAGCTCCATCTTGTGGAAGATGAGATTCCCTGTGTAATGTCACAGCTCAGCTCACCTTCTGCCTTTGGGAATGGCTTAGCCTTAGATGTTTTTACCTACAGGCTTTCACTTACAGCAGAAATTTTCTTTCCTCTGTAATTTACACAACTTCATCAAGAGCAGGGACAATCTACCCAGTGTTTTTATTTATATTCTCCTGTTTCATTTCTTTTTCTCACAACATTCTCCCAAACAGGCCCATGCTTCAATGGTCCATATTTGTACCAAGTGGTGCAGAACCGGCTGTTTTGATTTTCTTTCTGTCCTCTTTCTTTGTCCCGTGAGAGGTTGAACACTTTACAGAAGGGTCATCAGTGAACACAACATACATTAGTACTAAAAATATTTGATTTTCAGCCCAGCAGTGCTTCTTAGCAGGAAGCATTGGCAATCCAGTTTAGAAGACACAAACCTGCCGAGCAGCAGAGTTTCTCTCACCCATGTAACACAGAACCCTAACCTGGAATGCTTCCATAATCTAATGCCACTAAAGCAAACCATGGCAGATGAACCAGGAAACCTTCCACAACAAAAAAATGGCTCCCTGCAATCTGGAGGCAACTGTGGGATTGATCCTTATTCCCTCAGTACCAAATCCTTGTGCTGCTGAGAGCTTTGGGAGGGATCTCACACCAAAATATCCACATGACCATGTGCACTCCACACAAACCATATCTATGCCATGAAAACTTTGATTTTTGTATTTTTGCCTACACATTTTCCTTCAGTAGAGAGTATTAAAACCTGTTTATCACCAGAGGTCTACAAAGTGAAATCTCCCAGGATAACAGTTCCTTGGGTGTTGGTTTGTAACTCATTAAAAAGGCTTCCCAACATATTTGGGTGTCTCCAACAATCCTCTGTGTTTGGAGAAGAAGGTGTTCCTCAGAGATTGTGCTCTAATGGAACACTGCTCTCTCAGATTACCCAGCCCGCATTCACTGAAGTTTTCTGAAAAAGCAGCAAGTAACGTGACTCAGGGGACTCCTCGCAGGTGATTCTGGGAACTTATTTCCCATTAATTTACAATTTAAATGTGTGAGGGGTCAAAAATGACCACAAACGTTCCCTCAAGTCTTCTAATTTAATAAAAAGGATATATGATCCTAAGTATTTTCATCATTTTAATTGGTTTTAAATTAATTTTCAGTGCAAGAGCCAGAAGTCCTATGAGAAAAAGTAAGGAATTGCTCATAGAAGCTTCTACCAGATCTGCATGATGAATGTCAACATGACAACCAAAACCAGCTGCTTATTAAAATACTGTTTTGGGTTGCAACAGTCAGAGACAGTCTGAAATAACACATATAGGCAAAAAAAAAAAGAAAAGGCAGCAGAGAAAAATCTCCTTAAAATAATCCAAACTCTGTGTTTTTATCTAACACGCTGAACTTATGGGGGGGAAAAACAGGATAGCATCTTGATTGTTTCCCTACAAAGGATATTCCATGCCCCTCTGGAGATGATTCATCACCACTTCACTCCCCTGAATTCATCTTCCATACTGAGAAACATTATGGCATTTCTCCCTCCTGGTAGAAGTCAAAATAGCAACTCTCTAGATATGACTGACGAGAAAAATACCTCATCTCTTCCGCTAATGCTTTTTTATTGTATGAAATTTTCAGGAACAGTATTGACTTGATTTCTTTTAAGTCTTGAAGTGATTTTTGTTTCTCTGGGAAGCATTAGTATTGCTCTGAAACACTGAAAGCCAAAATCCACAGAAAGGATGAAGGAAAAGAACCCAAGGGAAAGGCCCTTCAAGGTTCCTACCCCAGCCCACCAAGACCTGTCAGCCCCGACAAAGAGCAGCTCTCTCTGAATGTGGGTGGATGCAAAAGTTCATCCCATCAGCCCTTGGACCGTATTGCAGAACCTGCCAAGAGGGCTGGCAATTAGTGCCAGTCATGGCAGGTTTTCCTGCAATATGGGCACCTCTTCAAGAGATAGTGGGCTGATACTATCAAGCTACTTTGCATGTCTATCAAAGATCCTTTGTATGGCTTTGAAACCTTCAGCTCCTACCAAGGTTAGCCACAGAGACACTGAAAACATTCCTCCAACATAAAAAACCTACATTGTGCAGTTTGAAGCTGTGAGTTCTCTTCGGCTTTTCAAGAAGGTGCCAAGAGACTGCTAGAAACACAAAGTAATTTGTCCAATAGAGCTACAATTATTTCATTCCCAAAAGCAGGGGATTAAAATTATGTTAATTGGGATAAATATTAAGAAAGTATTAAAGCATTATTACGAGACAAACCAAGCAACAAAAGGGTTGCTGACTATTGCAACTGCTACAAATAATACTTCATAATGATATTCTGTGTTGCATATGGTGCTTAGAAGCTACATAATTACACACATTTAATCATCCTTAACCTATGTATTTTCATTACTTTGGCGCATATCATTAAAACTGAAATGTTATCAAAACATGGCATTAGAAATAATTTAGTATTTTCTGTTTCAGACTGAAAAAAAATAGCTGATTAAATGCTAACTCTGAGGAAGGTCATTCTAGTTAAAAACAGAGCAAGGTATGGTACAAACACATGAATCTGTTTCTTTCTCAGTTGTTTATTTATCTATTCCTTTTCAAATCCATGTGTGAACAAGGTATTAAAAGTGTAAACCCAATGTCCCAATGTAAATGGGAGATTTGGCTGCAGGAGAAATCAAACCTCAGCTTTAGGGAGGAGAGAAATAAAATGTAAAATGCCTCAAAGACTTTGCAGGTAAGCAGTTTTAATATAAAGGCCCTTGTTTTATTATGCATGGAGTATGATTCTTTGGATTCTAAAGTCCTTTAATCAATGCTCAAGGGGTTTTAAGAACCTCATTATATATCTCTTTTGCAGGATTATGAATATTTGCAAATGAGGTCACGTAGTAAGGCTTCAAAGGCTAAAAAGTTAGATCAAGATATATCTTCTAAAACTCTTCAAAATATTTCAAAATCAGAAGTGCTGTCCAATATACACTGCCACATTCAAAGTGTGAGCATTCTCTTTGAGTTTTAGCAACATCTTATTTTAAGTAGAGATATATTGCTGTTCTCCTTCCTGTTTTCCTTGATGATGATTACATCTGCACCATTTTATCCAAAAGTAAGTAGTAAGTTTCATATAACTAAAATTAAAATAAAGCTACAAAATTAAAGCTCCATATACTAAAGACTGAGCTGATTAATTTAATTTACTAAGCAACAGTGTGCAAGGATTAATACACTGACTATGGTTAAGCACCTCTATGGTAGTTTTGCAACTATCCCTTCTGAAGATTTTTATGTTCATTAGAGGAACCAAAAAAAAATCAAAGCTGAATCACCAGGGGCTTCATAGATTTATAAAAGTATCTTAGAGTTACAATTTCAGTTTTCTAGATTTGTGTCTAGTGGGTCACTCGATACTTTGCACAGGTAAATGTATTCAGTGTTCAGGTATATTGGATATGTATTTATATATTGCATATCTACACTTGTACAGGGTGGAGCGGAGGAGAAGTTCTGTGAAAGGTCTTCTGAGGGAAGACAGTGGTTGAAAAGAGCACAAAGAAAGATGGGAAGGCAGATTTGGTACACTAAGAGCATGTCAAAGAAGACATAGCAGAAGAAATAGTACTTATAGTGAGTTATTAATAGTACTGAAATTGTACCATTTTACCATTCATTTGTTAAAATGAATATGCTTGACTGCAGATTTTCTTGTCAGTCTGTATATTTTGATTATATGCACCACACAGCTCTGCAGTAAATTACTGCAATTAACTTTGATTCCTTAGGATCCACAGCAGAAGCATATCCACATCTCATGGCAGAGTCTGGAATTCAGCTCTAAGTTCTGGTCTAAAACACTTGTGTAAAGAAAGTGCTTACTTTGAAAACTGCTGTCAAACTTCAGCAGAAATTCTACAGAGATCTAAGACAATAAAGGGTTTTAAATTTCTTACAAGAAAAAAACTTTCTAAAAAAATCCCGAGGAAATGTAGTGTATCCGTCACAGCAAAGTTTAAAAAAAGAGGTGAACAGCTTGAGATAATTTCTTAACAAACACCTTATGCACTCAGTCACCATTTTTGTACACCAAAACCAGACACTTCAATGAGAATCTGAGCTTACAGATGAGATGTGTTTCATGCTGTTCCTCTTAGATTTGAGTAGCACATCCCCTGTGAAACTAGCACCGTTCCATCTGTGCAACTCGAGAGTCAGACACTGTGGCTCATAACAAATCTGCGGAGCTCGCTATTTTCTGGCTGTGTGAGTACAAAAGAACTTGACACAAAACAAACTGCAAATAATCAGATGCGAGTTGTAGCTCTTGAGAAGAAGGTTAGAGCCCGACTTCGGTAAGGAGAAAGCACAAATCAAGTGTCAGTGGAGGCTGGGCAAGCAGAGAGACACAGAAGATGAGAACTAAGGGAACTAAGAGAGATTCCCCAGTAGAAGATCTGCCAGGAAATTGTAAGTAATACAACATCTCATCCTCTGCATGAAATTTGACAGAGTGAGAAGAGTCAAGACAGACATTTATTTCTGATAAAGAACTCTGATAGTTTCCATGTATGACACATGCTCTTCTGTTCTTCTTTTCATAATTCCCAGTGCTGAAAGAATTTAATTTACAAAGTAAATGTGCTTTTCTGATTTGTAAAAGTTACTGTGTGGAACAATCCGTTGTTGCTCTATCACTAGAGTATAATTCAGAAAATTATACATATATAGTAGAAATAGTGGAGAATTTTGTCATATCTCACAAATCCTGTCATTCATTCAAAGGCAAAAGGCAGCTCGGAACTGGACCAAATCTACTTGTCAGGGCTGGCTTTTGATATCACGGTAGAGTTCAGAGACCACAAATAGCACTTGATCCCCTTTTGTTAGTGCTCAAACAGGAAGGATACTACAAGCTGTGACACCACCCACTCCATCTGACTCCCCTGAAGACCATCCAGCACAACGAAGTATGTCCACACGTCCCAACCACCGGCAGCCAAGACTGTGGTCTATCGGCATGAAGACAAAGCCCTGTGAACCTAAAAGGCTCTGGCACACTTGCATATTCCATTCAGCTAAAAATGTGGGGAGATAATAAGGGTGTTTTTTTAAATTACCAAGTTATTCACTATGGTTTTGACAAACGCAGTAAAGCTGTGGCTAAGACAGCTGCTCCCTTCCCCAAAAATGTCAAAAAAACCCCTTGCAGCTTCTTAATAAAGTTAACCTGCACCATTCATGTGGTAAATAAGAATCCTTGGAAAATGGAAACAATGAGAAAGCAGTGCCATGCATATTCAGATGGTTGTAATTGCTATGGAAACTGTCTCTAGTAATACAGTCTTGCTTCAGAGCATCAGAGGCAAATCATAATCAAATGACAGCAAAACAAAGTGCAATACTGCCTAAGACTTCAAAGTTCAAAACTGAACAGGGAATTAAACCACTGTGTAGGAATAGCCTCATGTTCTCCCATCTTGCCCATTCATTTTGGAGCACATTCCTGGGCAGGGGCTCTTTGTCATTGTTGTCTGCCTGGGCTTCCCAAATTGCTGCTGAAGGAGCACCAAGGGCTGGCAGAATCACTACAGTTGCTGCAGAAAGAGCAAACTGTTCCTTTAGCCTACAAATAAGACAAATTCTACTGTTAGAAATGTCGGGAAGCCTGAAAACACGTAACTCCATTCAAGCAATGCTATTTATTTTCAAGCCCCCAAAAGACTGATAATAGGGTCAAAGATGGGTATAGGATTCAGAGATCATCGATGACCACAATTAGCTTTAATGTAAATTAAGGTGGGTAAAATAAGAAGCTCCTATTTTTAGACTAAAAGGATCCAATTATTTTAGAATATTATATGCCTTGCTTTCATTTCTTTTACCTGAAATATTCTCAATTTATTTTGCTGTATTTGTACTACATGAACATATTAATGGGTAGTTCAGGGTATTTTCAATATTTCATGTCATTCCCCTACAGTAGTTTCCCCATTGATACACCAGAGCTTACCTCACTACTGTTCCTAACCAACCCCAGCACCTATTGCTTAGTCTCATCATACCAATTTTCAAATTTATTTGCTGAATAAGATTGGTAAATGCAATGTACATACATCTACTAGTCCAAATTATGTCCAGAAGTCATTACTGCTGGTGCATTGGCCTTGATCCTCTCTAGGTACAGAATTCCAAGAGAGAAAGCAGCTCAAGTATTATTTCAGAAGTGCATTGCATTTCAAACAATAAACACTCACTTTGCTTTTTTTCAGGTACATCCCATCCCATTACCACTGCATAAAGCAAAATTCCATGAACATTTGATTTATCAAACTCTAGGAAACCCCTGTTTTCCATGTTACAATCAGTCAGATGGGTGCAAATAACTGCATTTTATCAAGCAAAGCAAAGGATGCAAATTTTGTTCCAGCATTATTCTTATAACCAGAAGGCAAACAATAACTATTCTCACACAATGCCATTTGCATTAATCCACCAACATTGTTTTTCCTGAATGTGAATGGGCAGGATGGGAATTCTCCAGATAATTCTGTCATGTGATCTCAGCCTTCTTTCGATAGCTGTTGTCAGTCATAAAGCTCAGTTCATCTTGCTGCCCAACTGACCAAAATAGACAGCAAGTTACACACAAAATTAAATGCCCTTGTGTACACACCAAAATAATGTCTGGTTCTAAACATTATTTTAGAAAAAATACATTTGTTTATAAAACTGAAAAACAAATTAGCACCACATGGCAAGGATACTGATTTTGCTTCTCTGAAATCCTTCACTGTGGTATCATCAAAGTTACCAAACTAATGTGTAAAAAAAGGGTTAACCCCCTCCCCTCCCCTTCTAATGGCACCCAGAACATTCGGCTTTTCATCAGTATTTTTTGACTTCCGATCAGGAAATATAATATCTTCAACTAAAATTGCAAAACCAGATCTGCATTGCCACTCCTGTACAACAAACCTACACTGGTCACAAAAGTGCAAATGTTTACACGCCGAAATATTCCCCATTGCATCATCAGCTGCTGCTTCTTTTGGTCATAACAAAGTGGGTGATTTGTAAAATTACTTCTATTAAATAAACAGCTAAACACAGCTGAGTGAGTACAGCCATGTCCCTTAGAAATGTATGATAGACTTGAACTTCAGTACCATATTAAAACACTTCATCTATCTGTCACTTTTATATATTGCTACAATAAAGAAACCTCACTGTATTTCATGACTTTTTCATCTAGAAACTATTAAAGTGGGATATTCTACATGGTCACCCTGTATAGTATTTATATAGGATGCACAAATAGAGGGTAAAAAAGTCAAAATTATGGTTGTTAAGGGTACTGAAGTACAAACTGTTGTGTGTATCTTCAAAGCTTTAAACCCAGCTTTGTAATTGTGAAGAAAAAACCCAAGCCTGTGGAAATCATTAACAGCTGCAAAGATTAATTCTGAATTTACCTAAGACAAAGTACACTGAGCAAACACACTTGCTGTGACTTGTATGGCAATTACACCTAAGGGGGAAAGAAATAGGAAGCAGTTAGTAATTCAGGGTCTCCTGGGCATGCAGAGCCAGCGTGGGGTGAGAACTTCCCTTTCCCTTCCTAATGGTCCCTATCCATCAGAGCAGAGCCCACATCAGTTCTCTCACTGGAGTCCATTTTTAACCCAGCAAAAGCATGTCATATTTAATTTTTACAATAGCTTCATTGAAAAAGAATAATTAGGTTTTCTTTTATAGAGGTAACATTTTTTAATGTCTAAAGAATGTCCTGTGTGGTGACTGCTGGAGAAAAATCTATTTCAGCCAATTACAAATTACAGAAAGTGCCCCTTCAGAACTACATATTCTAAGAACATGAAGAGATATGGCTAAAACATGGATTATAAAAAATTTCTGTACTATGGAACACATTTTTCAATTTCTTATGCATACTTATATATTCAAACATCAGCATTTCTAAATCCAAACAACAAACAAAATCTAAGACACTAAAAATTCCAGAGCAGAAAATCCCACTACATTTTCACAGCTGAAAATATGGAACTTTACTTAAACACAAAATAAGTTTTACATAACTTATCTAAATATTGTTTTCCCTCTCCCAGGGAGTCCTCAGCTCTTTACGTGACCAGTAACAAAATTTGTTAATGTGACCTGAAGGAACTCTTACTAGCTTTCAGACAAGACTGTTCTCATTATACAAATGGGCAGATTAATGGCTTAGTCATGATTTTTGCATTTTTCTCTTTCACAGTAAGGACTAGACGAAATTAAAATGAAAAGAAAATTAGTTGTCAAAAGCATATCCTAAAGATTAATGTTAATATTGGTGATCTCAATAATGACTGAGCCAAATAATAATCCCCCCCGGGATTTGTTCTATTGCACTACCAGACAATTAACCAGATTTTCATTTAGTGTTAACATGATGAAATAAATAGGTCTGTTGATGTCTTTTTAAAGCACAGAAGAAAATGTCTTTCTCAGGAGGTTGGTAATGGGCTGCACTGACCATCTCATATTATCCATCAGTTTGAAAGTAGCCTGTAATGTGTGTGTGTTTATAATTTTATATGGAATGAAACACCTAAAGTGACTCCAAATGCTTATGCAACACAAGTTCTAATATGTTTAAAATTAAAAGCAAACCCTGATTCTTGAATACAAAAATGTATTCATGCACTCCCCTGAATATCATTCTCCTTGCCTGTTATTCCCAGCTTAAAAATTAGGTGTCCTACCTAAACTTAGACAAATTTTATTTATCCTGTTCCCAGATAAGTTATCTCTTGTGGGTTTACGAATACTTTTAAAATATTACTCCAATGTTTGCAAAGAAAAAATGCACAAAAATGAATTGCAAGATTTAGGACTAAATTCTGGTGTTCTAAAGTAACAAATGACAGCCCTCTGCTGGTTAATAGATGTGTACCCACCAGAAGTACATTTCACAACAGCTTTACATTAATACTATATTTAGCCAAAGTAAAAATATATATAGTATGAAATAAAATTTTACTATAGGAATGCCTGAAGTATTTTAGCTGGACCATTAGAAAACATATTTTTTCTAATTCATGTAGGAAACAGTAGGTCAAGGAAATGGCTGGTTTCTAAATTATAGGGACAATCCTATAGAATATTGGAATTGCTCAAAGAAGTAACCTTATTGAGCTACAGATTTCCATACAGTATTCAAAAATAGTAATAAATGGTAATCATCGTATAATGGTGTAAGGCTATGGACAAAACCGAAATGTTGTCCATATAAAAATACCGATTTTCTGCCATTTTTAAGGCCTAAAATAAGTTTTAAATGCAAACATCACAGAGTTTAGAGCCAGATAAAAATGACAACGAAAGCACAGTATTTGGTACAACAGTTGTCAATATGATCCAGTTTGCAAAGAGAAAATTGTTCAGATATCAGCATAAAATTCAGAAATATGGAACATGTATGAGGAAACTTAAGAATAGTCCCCATACTTTATTAAATTTCTGCCAGTTTTTAAAGACTTGTTTTCTACTTTGCCCTGAGGCTCTGCACTGCCTTTTATAATACAAATATCTCTATATAGAAAGTAATTTGAATTTTTCCTATATTAATTTAAAATACTCTATAGCATAATTCTGACCATGTGGGAAATTTACAAAGAATGCACTGTGAAGTGCATCTTCCCTAACAGTCAGCTCCAACAAGTGCGCTGTAAAAGGACACGTGGGTACCTGTCCACTTCATTTTCCCTTACTCAGAAAAACACCAACCCCCCAGAGAACCCCCACTGCAGCTGGCAGCAGGTGACAATGTGAAACCAAGAACCGAAACTATTGATTTGGGTTTATTTATCTGGCTGTTGACTCAATGCCCTGATAGCGGCGTCGTGCCAACAGAAGACGGTATTGAGGGAAGTAGACGGAGCCGACCCCAGTGTGAAGAGAGGTGCTTCCAGCCCATCCCCAGTGTGAAGAGAGGTGCTGCCAGCCCATCCCCAGTGTGAACAGAGGTGCTGCCAGCCCGAGCCTGCTGTGGTTGCGGCCCCTGTGGTGCTGAGCTGAACCGCACAGGGTCCCTCCGAGCGGGGCCGTCATCCCCAGCCGGGCCGAGGAGTCACCGCCAGCAGGGATGCGGTGGGGACCGAGGGCACAGGGATGGGCTGGGTGAGGAACCCGGGGCCAGGTCAGCCCAGTGTGGGTTTGTTGCTTAAGAAATGTGATTTTCTGGTAAGAACGGAGTCACGGAATATCCTGAGCTGGAAGGGACCCACAAGGGTCACCAAAGCCCAGCTCCTGGCCCTGCACAGACACCCCAAAATCCCCCCCCTGTGCCTGAGTGTTGTCCAAAGACAGCTCTAGCAGCCTCGGGGCCGTGCCCACTGCCCGGGGGGCTGTTCAGTGCCGACCACCCTCTGGGGAGAGAACCTTTTCCTACTGTCCAGCCTCCCCCTGCCCTGACACAACTCCAGGCCATTCGCTGGGGTCACGACAAGCACACACTAGACCAGGACAAGCCCGGCTCCCTCACACTGGCACTGAGCGCGCACACCCCACGCGAGGAGGGCACGGCGGGGCAGCTCCTGTGGGAGCTTCCCGAGCAGGCAGGGCCCGTCCCCGCCTCGCTTCCCAGCCCGGGGGCTCGGGATCCTTCTGTCCCTGCTATCCCTGCTATCTCTGCTGTCCCTGCTCTCCCTTCTGTTCCTGCTGCCCCCGCTGTCCCTGATGCCCCCGCTGTCCCTGCTATTCCTGTTCTCCTCGCTGTCCTCGTTGTCCCCGCTGTCCCTGCTCTCCCCTCTATCCCCGCTCTCCCCGCTGTCCCTGCTCTCCCTGCTATCCCCTCTATCCCCGCTGTCCCCGCTATCCCCTCTGTTCCCTCTATCCCTGCTCTCCCCGCTATCCCCTCTATCCCCTCTGTCCCGCTATCCCCTCTATCCCCTCTATCCCCGCTATCCCCACTATCCCTGGGCACTTCTTCCCTGGGCACTGACCGAGCATGGCACAGAGACCAGAGACGGTGTGGAGTCCCCTCACTGGAGCTATTCCAGAACCATCCGGACACAAGTGGGATTTGCTCTGGGATGACCCTGCCGGAGCAGGGAGGTGGGACCAGATGGTTCACAGTGGTCCCTGCCAGTCTGACCCCACTCTGGGACGGTGTGACAGCGCCCGGCCCG
>JAWWMP010000033.1:6668625-6688468 GCA_035047865.1 Dendrocincla tyrannina | reverse complement strand
TGCCCAGGGAAGAAGTTCTTCCTCATGCCCAGGTGGAACTCCCCGAGCATCAGCTCCTGCCCGGTGCTCTTGTCCCATTGCTGGGCCCCCCGAGCAGAGCCCGGGCCACCCCTGAGCGCTCCCTGCAGATCCCCATGGACAGTGATGGGGTCCCCTCTCGGCTCTCTCTTCTCGGGGTTTAGCAGGCCCAGCTCCCTCAGCCCATCCTCATAGGACAGCCCGCCATGGTCTTTGTCACCCTCACCTGGTCCCGCTCCAGGAGCTCCGTGTCCCTGCTGTCCCTCCTGTCCAGAACTGGACACAGAGCTACAGATGTGCCTTGCCAGGGCTGAGGAGCAGGGCAGGGTCACCTCCCTCTGCCTGCTGGCAATGCTTTTCCTAATAAACCCCAGGACAGCTTGGCCACAAGGGCACTGCTGGCTCAGGGACAGGACAGCTGGTTGGCACCCAGGCCCCCGGGGGATGCTGTCACACCAGACTCTCTTGGGGTCACATCAGTTGAATTCCTACTCCTGCAGCACAATAAAGCCCTAATAACAATAATGAGCTAAAACAAACATAGATATGTAATTGTAAGTAACCACTGAGCAGAAAGGGATGAAACTTGCTGACAGGTTTGCCCCTACTTGTACAAAAAAAAAGCTGCTTTTTTCCCTGGAACCAGGAAGATCTCCCATCATCAGGGAGGTGACATCCTGGGGACTTCTTATAGCTACCAGAGGGGAATCATAGCATAGCTGTAGTTTAGAAGGTTAAACTTTGTGTATACCACCTACCTGCTGTGGTTGTCTGGTAGCAGGTGAGGGCACTAAAAGATGAGCTCTTCCCAATTCTCTGTTGTTCTTGAGGCAGCATTAAAATTGCATATTCTCTGAAAATGAGCTATGGAAATATAAGAAAGTGTAAGCTCCTTTGAGTGTCAGTTGCTCATATTATTTCAGTATTTTCCAGCTACTACTGTCAATACATAAATTTTTAAATCACCCAGATGATTTTGAAACGGAACAAAGCATATCAAAGAAGAAAAAAATTATAATTCTGACTTCCTTTAGTATGTTATACTCCCATGTTTTGTTTTGGACTGCTCCTCAAAATTAACAGGGTATGTATAATAAAGGTGGATTTTGCATCCCTTTAATTAGTTACCCAATTATGTCTTGTGCTCTTATTGTACTTGGTTTAGGAGTATTTTATAGATCAGCTGAGGTCAGATGGAGTTGTTCATCTTCCTCGGCGTGTTACCAATGAAATTGCAAATAATACTCGATACGAATTTTACACACAAGGAGGAGTCATCTTTGCAACAAGTCGGATCCTGGTGGTGGATTTCCTCACGGACAGAATTCCTGCAAACCTCATTACTGGTAAGAGCTTAATGAAATGAAGTTAAAAGTGTTCTGTTTGAAAATACATAAGGCTTCATTCTATATGAGAAGTTCTACTAACCAGTATTGAGGTTGAAGAATTACTCCTTTTGTTTCCTGTAAAGACTGAGGTAAAAGGAACAAATATGTAGTTCTTTCATATTTTTAATAGTTTTCTTTGCTCCAAACTTATTTAATTATACCTTGTTTAATCAGACCATTTGAAAATATTCATATTATTTTTACATCCTGACATGCATTTTTGTGGCAGGAAAATAAATTGGCAGTTAAACAATGTCATTGGTGTAAGAAACATAAAATTCAGACTGGCTTTCAAAGAACCTTAATTGATTGCACTTGGTGAAACACTGGTCTGTTGGACACTGGCCTATGATTAAATGGTCTGTGATTAAACCTGATTTTAGATGTGATGTTTTATCAGCCACGCACACTACCTATTTTTTGCATTAACAAGTTACTCCTGATGACTTTCCTCATCAAAAAAATAACAATACCTTACTAATGTCTCTCTTGACCCACCTTGGACACCATCTAAATAGCAGTATTAAGAAGTAATGCTGTTACTCTGATTGTGAAGACTTCAGGAGTAGGTTGGGACCTTTTTTGTTGTTATACAGAAGTTATACATGGCAGATGTTAGAGCTACCTTTTTCCTCTCATGGTCTGTTCCCCTTCTCCCCCAACCACTGTTGTTTTTATGTTCCCATGACAGACAGGAACCACACTGTCTAAGCTGGAAACCCTGTTACAGCCTGGAGAGCTGATAAGTCTAAGAGCCGGAGATACAAAAGTACTTTACAGTTATCTAAGGTTAACATCTTAATGGTTAAACTTAGCTGGATATTGAATGTTTGGAAGAATGTAAATTTCTGCTTCAGGAGCTATATCCTCTTCCTTTTAGTTAATGTATAACAAGCTCCACTCTGTAAAACATTTTGAACAGTTCAATGCTGGAGTCAAAGGACACCAGATTTGTGAATTCTGATATTTATAGGTTGAAAAGGAGTGAACACATTTTCTGGGCAACCTATGTTAATTTCTCTTCTTCCCATTGACTCCTTCATCTCTACCTTTCTACCCTACCAGAAAAGAAAAAGAAAAGATGAAAAGATTTTAAAATAGTCCTGTCCCATACACAGAGCTGTAACAGGGTTTGCATTGCCACCAGAGGTCAGTGCCAGAGCAGGTGTGAGAGACCAGCTGCTTCATTTCCAGCTTCCCCCACAGCTGGTTCCATGTACCTTATCTGTGTTTGTGACTGTACAAAAACAAAACAAAAACCTGCAATAGTGTTTCTTGAGGAGGTAACACAGCAAAAGTATCTCTAGGTGTTATAAATGTTGGTGAAATCAGTGTAGAATCACATGTGAATTAACATCTGATGAACTCATAAATCCAGCTAAATGAAGATAAGAAGTTATCACTGCAGTAAAGAATTATTATTCCTGATGGGTTTAGCCAGGTAGAAATTATCTGCTTGACAGCACAGTAAAATTGATGCAAGTTGGTTTAATAAAAAGTGCTAATAAAAGGGCTTACAGAGCAGGTATGAACTGACTCCATAAGCAGATATTTACTGACTAAAATTAAGAGGTATTATGATAAACACACAGTCTTACTGGCCTGTTACAAATTTGGTGTCTCCTGTCATGTTCATTCAGAGTCACATTTTGACAGCCTGGAAGTTGTTCAGAAATTAGTACAATCATTATTATGTCCTGAAAAATTTGCTCCATGGGACAGATCTAACAATGTCTAGATAGAAAAAACAGCTTGTAGTGGGTTATTCCATGACTTAACCATGAATGGCTAGCAGTTATATGGATGTGCTGAGTTGAAGAAACTTGTTACAGAATTAAATGCACTGTAAGTTTGTCAGCTTATGTAGGTACAAGGTGAAACTTGTGTTGTTTGATGTCCTTTGCTTGCATTCTAGAAAGGCATTTATGATTCCACTGGAAATTGTGAACAGAGAAGAGTTACCACACAGGCCTCACTTCAGGAAGGGGAGAGGGAAAAATGCGATGTGCTATTTAACGTGATTAAGCATGAGGAAAAAATAAGCCCTGGTTTAACAGGTCTTGGCTGAGTGAACTGTCAATCCCAGAAGTATTTGCCTCAAATGCCTAATTAAATTAAATTGTTGTTTGGTTTCTCTTTACTAAAATGTGCTTGATAAATCTTTTATTCCTAATATACCCATAGCCCTGAAGAAAATCGGTGGTGTACTCATACAGTTGATAGTACTTGCTGTCCTTAAGTGTGAACATGACTTATCAGAAGGGGGAGAAAAGCAAAATAAATGTTTTCAGAAGTTCTTTGATTATGTAAACACTTGAACTGTTACCAGTGAAACAGACTTGACAAGACGAATTCCAGAATTTCTCTAACAAAAGAATGCAAATATCACACTTAAAAACATCAAACTTGCTTTGTTGTAACAGTGTGTTATGTCATGCTTTTCCTCCTTTTAAAGGGCTCAAGTTCAAGTTATGCCTCAGAAGTAAAGAATTTTCTAAGCTAATAAGTCCTGCCATTCAAGCAGGAGCTTTTTTTTTTGTTAAAGATGGATCATTAACCCAGTTCTGTTGTTTGGCAATTCCATGGTACTGAAACTGAGGAATCACTTGTTTGAACCTCAGAAAGTGTGTTCATTTTAGAAGATTTAAATTCCTATCATTAAAATTACATTAGAAGAATAAGACAGTTGTGAGGAAAAAAATCTAAACAAAGTTGTACCTTTCTGAACTTTTTTGCAACTTGACAATGTTTTATTTTGCCAGGTATTTTGGTGTACAAGGCTCACAGAATCATCGAGTCCTGCCAGGAAGCCTTTATCCTGCGACTGTATCGCCAGAAGAACAAGCAAGGCTTCATTAAGGCTTTTACAGATAATGCAGTTGCATTTAACACTGGCTTTTGCCACGTGGAAAGAGTGATGAAAAACCTCTTTGTCAGTAAGCTTTATCTGTGGCCAAGGTGAGGCACTGCTTTACTTCACTAGAGAGTTAAACTTAAAAGGAAGATGCAGGGTATTACAGTGGGTTGCTCAGAAAATGAGGTGCATGCAGTCACACTGCTAATCTCTGTTCCCTCTTATATTCCCAAACAAATTTCATTCAGTTTTTGACAGAAGTGGTATTGAAGATGCTGAATTTCTGTAAGTACTTTTGAAAATGGACTCAAATTAACTATAAGGTGCTGAACCTTGTGGTAGAGCTGTCCTTCTGGACAACAGAAATCACAGCAAAAGGTGACATTCTTAATGGCTGAAGGAAAATTTCACTTACTAAACAGAATATTTAAGCCATGAAGTAACAGGAATGCAGCCTCTCAGTTCTGCCATTCGTGCAGGTATTTGTTTCCAGCTGTGCAGAAACTCCATGGATCTCTTCCTACGTGTCAGATTTTTTTAATCTTCCCTTACGTGTATGTTGTGTATGAAGAATGTTTCTTGATGACTGATTAAAACCAAATTGCCCGGTTTGTGGCGCATGTTAAGTCTTTCAGGAGCAGAGCCACAAATGGAACTGGACCCTTTATCTGCTGACCCATTCAGTGCCCTTGCTTTGGGCAGGAGTTCTGCCCATTTGTTCCAGGCTAGAATGTGTTTCACTCCATCTTAAAGAACTGTCACTCTGTGTTGTAAACTCCTTTTTGACACTCCTTCTTCCAATATCCCAGGGAAGTAGAAGTGGGCATAACTGGGGCAGGAAAGGTTGAATAAAAGCTCTCTAAGTTTTCTTCCTTGACTTTCAAACCATGCAAAGGCGTGGGGGTGCCAAGTGCAGGAAGGGAGATGCCCATGGAGTTCCAGGGGGCAGCAGGAACTCAGCAGGCTCTCTGAGCCTCCTTCCCTTGTGAAGGGCAGTGGACATGTCCGAGCCTCTGCAGCCTGAGTGGTGCAACAAGGACCTGCTGGTCAGCAGTGCACACTGGGAATGTCACAGGATCTGCTGGTGCAGCCGTCATCTCACAGGATTTATGAACCTGTTCCAGTTTCCCCCTTAGGAGATTTTTTGGGTTTACTTTAATATTTGCTATGTGTAATGATGATGCAGAGTCTAGTGCAGTAATTTTCTGTGGATCATTCACCAGCACTATGGGCTCACATGACTGCAGTGACTACAGTCCTCAGTGTGGAACAGATGGCTTTCTGAGGCTGTTTGTAAGATTGCAGTCTTCACATCAGTAGAATCTGATTTGTTTTGGAATCAGCTCACTTGTTTACATTTAAAACAATTGTAATTGTAGTTTATACAAACTTTTGAGTAATTGTGGGTCAAGAAAACTTTCCGTCTTTTTCCTTTTAGATTTCATATAGCTGTGAACTCATTTTTAGAGAAGCATAAACCTGAAGTGGTGGAAATACATGTGGCCATGACCCCTGCTATGCTTGCTATCCAGACTGCAATCCTGGACATTTTGAATGCGTGTCTGAAAGAACTCAAACGTTACAACCCAGTTCTTGAAGTAGAAGATCTCTCTTTAGAAAATGCTATTGGAAAGCCTTTCGACAAGGTAACCCCTTTGATTGTTTTGCAGGGTCTAAGTAATAGAATGTAGATCTTCCAACTGCCATGCAAACAGAAACAATACTTGTAAAACAAATAACCTTCAGCAGCTGAGTGTTCTCCCATGACATGTTTACTACTGGTACAAGGTGATGTAATAGTGATGTGACAGTTGCCACTAGCGTTTTTGGTGTACTGGTATTATTGTTCTTCCTGCACTTCCCAAATCACTACAGTGAGAACATCCCAACTTGTGGTTTTCTGTCCTACTTGTGCTCTTTATTTTCTCTAGTAGGAGAAGCACTGTATATAATACATATTATGCACATACATGCATCTGCTGTGTCTTTAATCATTATAGATGTCAATGATTGTTGCAGCAGTGCAATGTTTGGCATACATATGCTTTCTGTAGGGTGAAATCCTAAACTTCAACCATCATGGTGAAACAGTTATTTTTTTAGTGTGATTTAACCTTCTTATAAGGCCTTCTGTACTTTAAATATTTGGAGGTTTTTTCCTTAAGCTCTGTAGGTTGCATATCTGCATAATACCAAGCTTATTCTGGAAATTAAATGACATTATAATGGTTTTACTTTACCTAAGCAAAAGATATACTAAATACAACAGGCCAGTGTCAGTAAAATAAGGGGGGATGTGTTATTTTACCAGTATTTTGTTATTAGATGGAAAGGAAAAAATGTACTGAAAGCATTAATAGATACACATCTGCTAATTGCTGAAATATTTTATATAAAGAGATCTATATCATGTTCACTTTGCTAAAAAATAATAACTTATATCAAAGCAAATACCTTACCATCAGATCTTTGGTATCTTTAATAACTTCAGGAAACCAGTGGCATCCCATGGTTAGTGTACTATATATTTGCCATCCTGAACTTTCCAATTTGTGTTTCTAGACGATACGTCACTATTTAGATCCTCTGTGGCATCAACTTGGAGCCAAGACCAAATCTTTGGTCCAGGATTTGAAGATACTCCGTACTTTGCTCCTGTATCTAACTCAGTACGACTGTGTCACTTTCCTGAATCTTCTGGAGTCACTGAAAGCCAGTGAAAAAGCTTTTGGTGAGAATTCAGGTAAACACTGGAGACCCATACAAGTTAATGCATGAAACAGTGAAATGTTGATATTTTTAATTAGCATTCCCAAACATATGAAGGTCTAATTAGATTTTACATAACCAGCCATAAGGACGTAGGTTTTTATTGACAGATAATGCTTTCATCTTCCCACTTAACTGCTGTTACTTAACAGTGTGAGATTTGCATCACATTTGTCTCTTGTTAAGCTGGTAATGACACAGCAAGCAGGTAGCACAGGTATTCCTGATGAGAGATCTGGGGCTCATGCTGCAAAGGGCTGGAACACATACACACTGCAGATGTCAAAGTGCTCCCTCTCCTTCCCTCCCCAGGCTGGCTCTTCCTTGATGCCAGTACTTCGATGTTTGTGAATGCTCGGGCTCGAGTTTATCGCATTGCAGAGGAGAGACTGAATCTGAAAGGCAGAGTCTCTGAGAAACGTGATGTAAAGAAGGAAACTGGTACTGATCATTCCTAATTTTAAGTTTGAGAGTGTCACACGATTTTTGCATATTATTACTGGTGCTGTGGTTCCCTGCATCGCATCCCAGCTCAGGATCTCAATCTGTTAGCTGGGATAAGCTGAGACATAATTGTAGTTCAAAAAGCATGTAATGAACAATGTAAAAGAGTCAAGAAGAAATAAGGGATTCTCTTAAGCTTGCTCAGCTGATCACTGGTAGAGCTTCTTTGGAATTGTTCTTGCATTACATTGGTGTTTAGCTTGATCTTTATTGTTTTATATGAACACATAGAGGCTGCGGTTGCTTTTATTAAAAAAATATACCTAGGAGTTTCAGAATTGAAGAATGAGTGAATATTTCAACCTTTTCCTTCACTAAAGCACTTATCCCCATTTTTAAATTTAACAGTGTTCTCCAACCCAGTCACATAACACGTTGCATATGTAGGCTGTTGAATATCATATTTGCCAACAGCCATCAGCTATTGACATCTAACCACTGATTTACAGTCTGAAGGATATTTTGGCTGTAAGAGCTGCTCTGTTCAATCTTACTTTGTTCCAGAACTGAAACGGGAACTGGTTCTAGAAAGTAACCCAAAATGGGAAGCTTTGAGAGAAGTACTGAAAGAGATTGAAAATGAGAATAAGAACAGTGACAACCTTGGTGGTCCAGGTGAGAGAATATAAATGATGAAAGTTTTCACAGTACAGCTGGTTAGTGCTGTTGGTTACTGTGCAATACTGTTTAGGAAAGAACCTGTCTTACTCCTAAAAAAATACTTTAACTTAGCTTTCAATATAATACTGATGCATTAATTCCAAGCCCAGTAAAACCAATGTGGGAATTTATAATAATCAAGGTACCAATCACTCATTCCTTAAATTCAAGTTAATAAAAAAAAGGGGGGGCTGTTCTGTCTTATGCCCTTTCTAACTCATGCATTCTTCTGCACCTGGAAATTTGCTTCTCCAAGAGATGCATATAAATAGGGTAGACATTAGCAGGCAGGGTAGAGAGTCTAACTGCTGTGCTGCCTTTTCTATTTTAGGGCTGTTCATCCCCTTAAATTTCAGCAAGTGTTATTTTAGGAAATAGTAAGGGTAAAAAAGTGCTTTTTTCTCCCCACCCACAGTGTTCTGACTGGATGAGAACTGGCTCTCTCACCTAGTGTTGTAGGAGTTTATCTGAGTCAGCTTGTGGAGAATTGTTATTCAAGACCACAAATGTCAATAATACTGTGTGAAATATGTATTTTTTAGACTTTCTAGCACAGCTGACAAAGGCTGAAAATTAGAATGGTCTAAATTAAGTTCTCTCTTATTCCATGTCTTAAAAACAAGTAGTTGTGAGTGTGTTTCAATACATACTATGTTTCTGATGGTCAGAAGGAAAACCTCCCAAATTCAGATGCTCTAAGAATAAGGAATGCTGAACTTCCATTAATCTTCTCTAATCTTACTTGGTACAAAACACCCGTGCAATTTAGATTCTCTCAAGGCCAGAGCAACTGTGACAACCAAATAGACAGTCTTTGGCAGGCATACTTCCAGGATCAGTGAAACCAATTTGCTCAGGAGATGCCTTGTAGCTGGATAAGAAGCACAGAATTACACACTGTAAACATGATATTGTTTCTTGACTGCAGGGCAAGTGCTTATTTGTGCCAGTGATGACCGAGCCTGTGCGCAGCTCAGGGAGTATATTATTTCTGGAGCAGAAGCTTTTTTAACCAGGCTGTATAACAAAACCTTTGGAAAGGGTGAGAAGGCTGGGGAAATGTGGATTATGGACAGAAAAGCCGTCAAGTCCAAAGGAAATGCCAAACCAGACCCAGGGCCTCAAGCCAAAAAAGCCAAACTCGCAGCTTCTTCGAAACAAAACAAACACAAGAAGCAACAAGACCGGACTATAATCCAAATGATAGGGAAAGCTGAGGAGGAAAAGAGAGAGGAGGTAGAGGTGGAAGATAACAAGGAACTAAGCAGTAGCCAAGAAGGGAGCCCTGAGGAGGCCGTCCCTGAAGATTTTGATGTGCCCTTACCCTCAGATTGTTACTACGGCATTTTCAAGGACCCGCTCACCGTTATCCACCCGCTGCAGGGCTGTGGCGATCCCTACGCACTCACTCGCGTCCTGCACGAGCTGGAGCCAAGATATGTTGTCTTATATGATGCAGAACTCACTTTTGTCCGGCAGCTGGAGATCTACAAGGCAAGCAGGCCTGGGAAGCCTTTGAGGCAAGTTCACTTGGTCATTCTAGTCTTAAAAAATGAAAAGTGCACTGTCAGCAGCCAAGGTAGAACATGCAGCTGTTCATTTTCTTGAGCTACCCTTTCATTCCTGTTTAGCCTTCTTCCTAACTTTAAACAAAAGCGAAAATATCTGGTGTAATCAAAGAATTTTTACTTTCCAGAAACCTACCTGTTAAAAATAAAACAAAGTTCGTTCCATCTTCTTCAAGACCTCTGCTTCATGATCTTAGGGGCAGGAGATGATTTTGAGGTGGTGTAGTCTCATTTGAAAGCATTTCTGTAGGTATGATTTTTACACAATCAGATGCATTTTGGATTTAATTAATTTTCACGTTTCCTGGTGTTGGTCATGCTGAAGACCAGTAATTCAGAAACTGTAACAGAAAAACAAGGGAAACACAATAAGGAAAATGAGAAGTATTTGCAGTTCTGCTTGGTTCTAGCATTAGCAGACAGAAACATCACCACACTGTGTGTAGGTATTTGATACACCTGTAAATTGCAAAACTCACTTTTATGACTCAATTTCGCGGACTAATTAAAAATATAGAAAGCTTCACACTTAGTATACTATTGACTGACTTGCCAGGCTACTAATCTTAAGTCTTGGTTGTGAGTGTTTTTAACTTAATATGAAGTTTTGTGAGGTTTTTTTTTCTCTTTTATACCTACAGAGTTTATTTCCTCATATACGGGGGCTCCACAGAAGAGCAGCGCTATCTCACAGCTCTGAGGAAAGAGAAGGAGGCCTTTGAAAAACTCATTCGGTAGCACAATTAATTCAACTACCTTTATTTATTAGTGTTTCATGTAATTTCTTTATATGCTTACATGTTAAATAGAGTGAAGTTCGTCACTGTGTGAAGGCTTTAAATAAACTTTTAAGTTCAATTGTTTTTCAGATGTTAGGAGAACTTTCCCACTGAGAATCAACAAAAACTGAAAACCTATTTTATTTATTCATTTTAGGGAGATTTAATATTAAACTTCAAAGGCTAAACAGCACCACTTGGATTTTTCCCTAATTGTCTGTGAATTTAATTTTTGTAATTGTTTTTTTGTCTGCAGGTAACATTCCTTGTAAGATAATTCCTAAGGCTTTTATAACCTAAGTCAGTTGGGGAAACAAAATAATTATTTCCTTAGACTGTATAAGAGAGTATTTTCACTGACAGTGTCTTCTCACCAGTTCCTTTGTTTATTATGCTCTGAGAAGTTCCAAAAAAACCAATCAGCTGCTAAAAAGTGCTGATAATTGAAATAGAAATACAGCATCTAGCCCAACAATCAGGAAAGCCTAATAAACTGCCTTTCTGATCAGGTCTGCAGTTAGTATATAATTAGAGTCTATATAATTTTACAGCTGGATGAAGGGTATAAAACTATTTTGATCTCCTTTTCTCATACATTTGCAGCTTTTAGTGTGTGTTTGTTTGTGGTTCCTTAGAGAGAAGGCCAGCATGGTTGTTCCTGAAGAAAGAGAAGGAAGAGATGAAACAAACTTGGCCCTCATGAGAGACGCCAGACCTGCGGGTGTTGCTGCCGACACACGCAAAGCAGGTGAGCAGGGCCTGGGCTCAGGGCTCAGCTCAGAGCCTTGGCAAGGCCCATAACTACTGCACTGTGAATGCCACCTGGGCCAGAGACATACACTGGCTCTGCAGGCTTCATGGGAGAGGGACATTATTTCCCAGGGACACTGAATTGTGGGTGTCTTTGACAATACAGACTAACGAAGGATTTTACCATTAGGACAGACACCATTTGGATTGTTTCTAGGCAGCTCGTTGGGTATGAGACTCTCTAGTGCAGCTTGTAGGGAGAGAAATTACAGCACAGAAACTGAAGTCTCCACACAGTCAAAGGCAGTGTTGTCCTTGAGCTAGTAAATGTTGGGGACTTCTTTTCATCTTAGCAAAACAGATTGCCTGGGTAAACAACTGCAGATTTGTTTTTCATCACTTTCTTTGCAATAAAACATCCTTTTTGTTTTGTTACCATTGTAACCATGTTTTTGGTCTTTTCCTCTGACACCTACATCGTGTCTTTATCTTTACAACTCTGCCCATTTTTCTTTGCTGTCATTTTTATAATCCTGCTCTCCTTTACCATATGCTCTCTAATCTTTGCTTTTATGTCTTTTGTGGCCTTGGTGCTGCAATCTCTTCATGTGTCCTTTTGCAGATCTATAGAGGCTAACTCATAACTCCTGGAATCAAATGCCGTATTTCTGTGGGAAGGGGCTGGAAATAAAGAGGATCAGCTTCGTTATCTTGTTTGGCAGGCAACTTTTTACAGATTTTCCTGATTCATTTAAATAACTTTCATCTGCAGTTTAGTGTATTTCACTGTCACATGCACAAAGCTTACAGCAGGTAGCATGGTAGTTCTATTAAACTGCAGAGCATGCTCCATAAACTACAGTGCATACTTAGGCAACTGAAAATTAAATGAAGTGTGGATTTATTATACTGCTGAATTTGAGGTGTAATTTGAGATGTGAAGTCCATCCATTACAGAAGCACTGGCAGCACGCAGGGAAACTATACAGCTTGAGCTGGAGGTCACAAGTATGGGGATAACTATGAATTTTGCTCTTTAGGTGGACAGGAACAGAAGGATGTTCAGCAAACTATAATCGTGGATATGCGGGAATTCCGGAGCGAGCTTCCATCACTGATCCATCGTCGTGGCATTGACATTGAGCCTGTCACTCTGGAAGTTGGAGATTATATTTTGACTCCTGATATTTGCGTAGAGCGGAAAAGCATCAGCGACCTGATTGGCTCCTTAAACAACGGCAGGCTGTATTCCCAGTGCATTTCCATGTGCCGGTACTATAAGCGACCGGTTCTCCTGATTGAGTTTGATCCTAACAAACCATTCTCCTTGATCCCACAAGGCTCTCTACATCAGGAGATTTCCAGTAGTGATGTTAGTTCTAAACTAACGCTTCTTACGCTGCATTTCCCAAAGCTGCGAATCCTGTGGTGCCCCTCTCCGCACGCGACTGCTGAGCTGTTCGAGGAGCTGAAGCAAAACCACCCCCAGCCCGATGCAGAGACGGCCATGGCCGTCACCGCCGACTCGGAGACCCTGCCCGAGTCCGACAGGTACAACCCTGGGCCTCAGGACTTCCTGCTGAAAATGCCCGGTGTCAATACGAAGAACTGCCGTGCCCTGATGACCCACGTGAGAAGCATCGCAGAGCTGGCCACGCTGGCCAAGGACGAGCTCGCCAAGATTCTGGGCAATGCTGCCAGTGCCTCTCAACTCTTCGACTTCATTCACCTCACCTATGGGGAGGCACTGGCCAAAGGGAAAAGCAAAAGGTGACTAAGGCCATTGTTCAACACAGAGCACAGATAAGCTCTTCTGGCACAGGACTGTGGCAAGCACATGAAATATTTTAATAAATGCCCCCTCTAAGATAGCCAGCTCTTTCTTGCTAATGCTGTTCCGTCAGTTTTAAAATGTGAGTTAATTATTACTGAAGGCAAGTTTCAAAAGGAATAAATATATTTAATAGAGAAATGTGAATGATTTTTATTCTCTCTAAAGCACTTTTAATTAATTCCATAATACCACTGAATTAACTAAATTAAGTTTTTCGCCAAGTCCATAAGAATTAAGTGCTAAGGCTAATTGATAAAGGTGTTCTCTCATGAAAGTTATGAAGTCTTGTTAAAGCTAAAAATATACCATATTTTGATGGATGATATATCACCTTGCTTTTTCCATTTTCAATATCTCACTCTCTGGAAACCACTAGTTTTTGATTGACAGTGATGGAGCTATTTGAAACACATTGTGGTCTTTGCTCAGGAGTTTTTCTAGGAGAATAGACTTGGACTGAATCCTGAATTTTAGAATTATCATCATAAGCCTTTGTCACAGTAAGATACAGTTGTCTGCTATGCTCTACATTCTCCTTACTTACTTTACTGCAAGTTATATTTTTTGACATCCCAAAGTCAGCACAAGTTTGTCTTGCTAGATTTTGCAAAGTGCATTCCTTTGTTCTGGACTGGATAGAGATTCTGAATCCTCAGTGTGCCTTACTTAAACTGCTTGGGTTTTTTAATCAGTTTTGATAGCTTTTTCACATCACTGGCAAGTGAAAAATCTGGGGATACCATTGGCACTGTTCTTTTATACCAGAGCATATTTCCTCTTGTAAAATGCTATAGTTTTCTAAGCAAGGTTTTCCAAAACTGTTGACAGTTCTTTCAATATTGGCTTCTTTCTATGTCCACTTGCACTTGCATTTTAATGTCTCAAATTGTCCATTGTCACCTAGAAGATAAAACTTGTAGCATTCTGTGTAGCATAAAAGAGGGAAAAGTTATTCTTCTTTTGATAGTTTGTGAATGTGTTATTAAATTATATATTCTGCACTGAACTTTGATACAACTGTGTAACAAACTGCCATTGCCAAAAGGGTTGGTGCAGCGTCATTCCTGCTAATGGATTTACATTTGCTGTTTACAAACCTTTATCTATGACTTCCACGTGAATTTATACCATTCTAATGGGAACAACAGATCAAAAGTATCTCCTTCATGGAAGTAGAAAATATTTTTTGTGTTCAGGTCCAGTGAAAACTGCTGTGCACTTTCGGGTTTAATGTTTACTGTGCCTTTTATGTGTGAACTATGAATTATTAACTTATATTCTAGGGCTGAGCTGTGACAAATTTTCCAAGGGAATTCTGCAGATGCAAATGTCAGTATTAAATACATCCACAATAAGATTAAAATTTGTTAATTATCTTGTTTCTCATTTGGCTGTATTGAGATCAGAACACTTATTTTAATGTGTGATTTATAACCCAGGGTTTCTGTTGCCCTATATTCTAATGTATTTAACACAAAAAGAAGTCTTTCCATGAGATCTTTGCTTATTCAAACAAGTATTGTCAGAAGTGATTAGGGTTGGGAATACCTGTAGAGTGGTGCCAAGAGAACAGAAAACCAGGGTGAGTTCAGCACTGTCCTGAGTGCATGGCCTGTAGAGCTGGTTCAGAAGGGGGAGCTGAGCAACCTTTTGGGACAGACATTGGATGCTCCAGGAACCGTGGGTTTGGGTTTCTTCACCGGTACTGCCTTGGCTCTGTCAGTGAGGTTTGAGGCTTTTTGTGTAGACTGGTATGGGGTGAGAATGAAGGGTGTATGAGGAGGTGATAAAGTTGTAGCTTTGTGTTGTGTGCTGGATAAAGTTACATAATGCAATTAAATAACTATTTGCTAAATATTTTGATGAAATTGCCTTTTGCTCTTATATGTGGAATTTTTGTAAAGCTTTTTTATTTCTCTACGCAGGATTTGTCTTTTTCTTAAATAAAAACACAAGTAACATTGTTGAATGTTGTTATTGCTCCTCTGTGCTTTGGCAATTCACTGTATTAGGTTTGAAATAACCAAGCCAAGGTTCTGTCTGAATGGAGTCACAATATGTTGGGTGAATGATGAAAATCCTGACCTTGGGGTGTTCTTGAGCTCATTTTCAACAGTCATGGAATATTGCATGTCTTTTCACTGCTGGATGTTTTAAGTTTGTGCTTTTTTATTAAAAAAGGCAAACCAAACCCTGCTGTCTTCAGTTTGTGAGTGTCTGAGATTCTTTCTTATCCCCAAAACAAGACTCAGTGGTGAAACCGGTGGGGTTCACATGCTATGGGGAATTAAGTTTCTGCGTGCAACTGCCAAGGAGCCCTTTTGCTGGCCAGTCCCAAACCCAAACTCACTCTTACCTTCAAAATTACTTCTGCATGAACATGTAAAGTAGGGCTTTTCTAGTACCAGGTGGATTGGTTGCTTTCAAAGCTTAAATGTAAACCAGTTGACCAGAAATCCACACTGCTTATGAAATATGCAGCTATACAGTAAAAAAACCTGACTCTTTTAGAAAGTAGAGAAGTTTAAGTGTGAGGATTCTTGTGATTGTGAGGCTTTCTCATTTGCAGAGTGATAGTATAACCATAAATAATTTTTAAAAATAAAAACACTTGTCTCTAAAGCGTTCCTTAGTCATCCAGAATTCCAACTCTGTTGCTGTGGAATAGAATCCAAAAGCAAACATCTGCCAAAAAAGCAGTTATTAAATGGATCCAAACAGCATAAAAAATGTAACTAAGGGCTGTTAAAGAAACTTGTCCTGTGTGGGCTTAGCATTGACACTCTGTAGTCCAGGCTCCATGAGCTGGGTGCTAGCGAGGTCTGCAACCTTTTATAAAGGACCATTTTAGGATAAAGTTCTCCTTAACCCTTACTCCAAGATAACCTGAACTGAGTTAAGTTAATATTCAGTTGATCTGTTTTCTAAAATACACAATTTTAAGAAATGCAAATAGAGTCATAAATCAAAAAGTTCAGAAATCATTGCTCCAGTATTTTTTAACACTTTATAAATTGTTTCACATGGCATCAGAATAAACATGGACTAATTTTGGTGTGATTCTTTCTTTTAAAGCATGGCAAAATTACTTTGATCCACAACTTCTATACAGCAGTCTTCCTACATTTGTTTGCCTTCAAGAATGCTGCCTTAATATTGTGGCAATTTGTGATGTCTGTTGAGCACATCTAACACTGAGTTCTTTGCAAGACTGGCTGCACTGCAGCCTTGTCCAGTACTAAATATCCAGGGGTTTATATAGAAAATGGATTGTACTTCATTTTGGTCCCAGACTTGAGGCATGTCACACTTGGAAAGCTGACACACAGGGAAAAGAGAGCAGCAGGTTGGCAGTTCTTGCAATGTGTAATTCTCAGTTTTGTCTTGGATTTCTTTTTACACAGATTAAAACCAGTCCAAATACAGACACAATAAAATCATAATCAGTTGATTTTATAAATGGTTCCCACCCTGGAAAGCTTTCAAAGCATTTTTTATGTGTCACAAAATTCTTGGAATCTTACACATGGGTAGCAGAAGTTGCAAACTTTTTTGTGGCCTTTATATCTCACAACCCTTTTTACATATTGCAGTAATATGATGGGCAAGTTCTCAGATCCTGCAAAACCTTTATTCTGCACTTAATCATTTATATCAGGACTTTGTTCCTGCTTCATCTTAAAACTGTGATTGTGAAGTGTTGGGAAGAACTATGGCCTTTAAAATCAGTGTATATTTGTGTTAAACTATTACATGATTCTAACTGCTGAAGTCCCTGTAATCCTCTTGTTCCGTTGGTTACAGATGCATTTGGAAGTGTATTAATGCACTCTCTCTACAGCTCACACAATGTCCTTAACAACACTTGCAGTCTGACAGCAATAAATCTTCCGTACTGCAGTTTATATAACTATTATAATAAATTGGGGGTTTCAGTGTTGCCATTATACTGCACAGCACTAGCTGACCCAAGTCATAACCAAGTTTTTCACAAGTGATCTGAGTTTTTTTCCACTGTGTGCTATTGATACTAAAATGTAGTGGTTTGGGTTTTTTGTCAGCCCCATCAGTTCCTTAGGCATCCCTGACATATTTCTAGTGGCTTGGATAGCTCATGCATTATTACCCAAAGAGGAATTTCAGCTCACATCTACCAGGGATCTCTGACCTTCCTTTCATTAACAGCTTTTCCGTGTAATGTCACCCATGGGCACTGGCACATCCCCACAGAGTCACACAGAACCTGCTGAGTTGGGTAACATGAGCCTGCACATCCTCAGTGTCCAAGTCTCTGGAAATGACCCTGGAAAAGTAAGCTAAGCCCATCCCTGTTTCTATATATAAAACTGTTTGTTTAATTGGTGGAGTGCACCAAGAATAAATAATGAGCTAATTCTGAAGATCATTCCCAGAACAGCCAGCTAGGATTGTTTCTGCAAGTCAGAACTTTCTCCTCTGCTTTGTTTGAGTTTTTTAATCATATCATTGTCTGAAGGTGAACAGCTTTTGTAAATGCAGTTTTAGGAACAGCACAATATTTCAAGAATGAAGGATTCTGCACATAAGTGAGGTTTTGGAGTGTTTGTTTACTGAATATAAAAATAGTTAAAAGTTTAAATTCTAAAACTGGATCAAGGATTCTAACCAGATTGGAGATAAAGTTTCAAATAGATGAGGTACAAAGTAACACACAGAGTTCAGAGGGAACTAAAGGACTGTTCAGCAGCAGAGCTTGCTCATGGACTTCTGGTGATTCTGATTTTTACATTACTACAGTAATTGACCTTTTTAATGACTATGGACATAAGTGGAACTCATCTAACTTGACCCACTATGGTTGAGAGAATACAGCCTCCAGTCAAATACCAACCAGACTCTATGAGAAGAGTACTGTGCCTCTTTGCTAGGTTATAAAATTAAGAGCTTCATTTTCTTATGCACTTGGTGATGTATTTATTTTATCTCACAAATAGGGAGCCAGAAAAACCGAAGGCAAAGGGATATGCCCAAGCTGAGAAAGCAAGTGATAAAGTGTGAAACTGCAACTCACCACAGACTCACAGATCAGTTTACACCTTGAAAGTCTTACCTTTCATATCCTACCATATGCCTTTTCAGTTCTGATATGCTGTTACTTATTACCAGATTAAGGCAGAAGTCTTCATTTCAGTAAGTGTCTATTGATACTCTGAGTAACATACACTGAAGTTTCTCTTGATTCCTGGGACTGATGCAAGGATCCAGCCCAGGTCACACACAGACATGCTGTGCCACCTCCAAGATAGCTTTGGGACCCAATATGACACCTGTCCTATGCCACAAACTCACCAATAAAACCTGTCTAGAAGCCAGTTTACCCTTACCTTGTGGTCATCTCTAACTACCCTGTGAGGGAGGGGAGGTGGGGATTCAGTGGTAGCATGGAGTCAAGAACCAAGAAGTTCTGCTGCTAGACTTTCTCAGTTCCAGTCCTTGTTCAGAGAGTGAGTTTTAAACACTACAGAGAAATTCAGGCTGGCAGGCAGGACCCTGGTCAGACCTAGAAAATCTGGATTTCTGAGCAGCTGTAATTAGCTTGATCCTTATTTTTAGGGTCACACTGCCTAAGCCAGCAGATTGCAAAATGGGCTCCAGGTCAAATCAGTTATGATCTGGTTTTATTTATCTAAAAGGCTCATGTGGACCTAATTTGCTATTGTGTGTTAAGAAATAATGAGTAAGTAGAAAGGATTATGAACATGTTTGGCCTGGAGAGGAAGAGAAAATGCAGCCATAACTTCAATTTTGAAATGTCTTACTTCATCATAAGCTTAAATTTCAAAGCTGACATGGGGATTTTGGTACATAATGCCTCATTTTCAACTAATTGCATCTTAACTGAACATCGAAACCTTCAATTTGGAAGCTCAAATTAGCAGCTATATGATGGTGCTTTTTTCCCAGCTGAGTGTAATGCCAACTGGAGGATGTAGGCATCTTACAAGTACTGCATAAAATAGATTGAAATAGAAATTAGAACTCTTTAATCGACCTCAGCCAAGAAAGTGGGGACACTGTGCGGGAGCAATGGCTAAGCAACCTGGGAAAGGGTGGAAGAGAGGAGCAAGTCTTTCCTGCAGAGGAAACCTGTGTCCTACCTCCTACTCTCACAGCAACATTTTTGCTTTGCCTCTCTGCCTTTGAGAATATGTAAAAACCTATGAATTCTATACCAGCTATCTCTTATTTAATTATTTACTAGTTTTATAATGTACCTTTTGGGAGTCTCTTCAATGCAGGCAAATAATCCATACACCAGTCTATTTCACTCTAACTGTAAAAAAAAAAAAACCAAAAAGAAAAAAGCAAGAAACTCAATTCAAATGCCAGTAAACAAAATTGTAAGCAAACAAGATAAACACTAAATTAGATATTCAATTACGTGCAAATCAGCAGCTTAGATTTGGGCTCTGTTTCATTTTATGAGAGCACATTGTAAGAATAATTGACCTAAGAAAAATTAGTATTTCCCAGGCCTTTCTCATTGCTTGTAACAGAATCACAGACTGTGTGAGGTTGGAAGGGACTACAGGGGCTCATCTGGTCCCACCTCCCTGCTCCGGCAGGGTCATCCCAGAGCAAATCCCACTTGTGTCTGGATGATTCTGGAATAGCTCCAGTGAGGGGACTCCACACCGTCTCTGGTCTCTGTGCCATGCTCGGTCAGTGCCCAGGGAAGA
>JAWWMP010000033.1:6640836-6658139 GCA_035047865.1 Dendrocincla tyrannina | reverse complement strand
GGGGAGGCGGCGGAATCACCACCCGGCGGGGCCCGGGCCTGGCGCTGGGTGAGCTGGGCCGGGGGCTCGGGGGCTGGTGGTGACACTGGGAGAGCTCGGAGGGCTGTCCCAGCACTGACGGTTCTGTGATTCGGTGATAGGTTTGTTAACACGTGTCTCCGCAGCACCTCCACGCACAGATCCCCTCCCAGGAGCACATCACTCGGCTGGCAGTGACATTTTCGGGATGCAGGCAGCGAGGTGCAGAGCTGTGCTGCAGTGCCGTCCTCTCTGCCACCAAATGCCTTTGCATGTGTTACATTTATGTAGGTTTTGAATTGGTGTCCAAGCGTGCAGTGCACAAAACTGCTGTTAGTCTGTCTTAGTGCAGTGGAGAGATAATACCGAGATTTCAGGCTGCAGCAGGCAATTAGCTGAAACAAAAACCCCAAGATTTAAAGTGAATAATCGGTTTAGTCACAAAGTAAATATCAGGAAATTATCTTTTCATGCCTGTTTCACAAACAGCACCATGAAATATCAAATGTCAATACAAATAAAATACTTAAGACTTAAACATCCCTCACTTTTAAAGAAAAAAATCTGAGCTTGCACTGTCCTGTGTGTGGCATGTCCCAGAGTTCTTGTTTGTGGGAAGGTGATCACACTTCTTCCTGACACTCCATCTTTTCCTTCATAATGGAGAAATGCCCAGGTCTTGAGTTAATTGAGGTTTTAAAACTCTCAACAAAGGCTTGAGGTTTTAAAACTCTCAACAAAGGCACAGTTGGCATTTCATAAAATTATTCTCTTAATCTTTAACGTTTTATCTTGTTCCTTCCTGAAGTTTTCTTTCCTGTGTAATTAGAGCAGATTGTGATTTTTGTGGTATAACTTGCATTTAAAACTTGACAGAGTGCTGTCTGGTAATGACACTGATTACTAAGAAAATAAACACATCTGGAAGCTAAAGATCCCTGGTATGTTACTGGAAGTGCAGAACAGCTTTCAGGATTTGGCAATATTTGGAGAAGTGTAGAAAACTGAACTTAAGATGCAGAGGAATTTTTAGAAGCAGTCATCCAATAACATGAAACCCACCTTAATATTTACCTTTTTTATTTGTGGGATTCTGTTGAATGAGTCATGCAAAAGCTGTAAAAGTGGGGGCTAAAACACAGATATTCAGACAAATTTAGTGCCTATATGCATAAAATGTTTAATGAATTGGAGCCTTTCCTTGTTAGCCAAGCAATCAAATTAGATAATTGGTGAAATGATGGATTAATATAATATTGGATAGGGAATATGCTTAGTTGTGGTTTAGGGTTATTTAAACAGTGTTACGATTACTGATGAAATAAATATTGGAAGGAAGAGGGAATATATTTTTTCACAGGCCATTTCTTTTTTTTAGGCCTTTTTGACATTTCTGTTCTGTAGCCTCTTCCTCTTGTGTGTTTTGGTTTGGTTTCTTACATGTTTAACTTTTAGCTTCTGTCACTGATATGTAGGGAAACCACACCATCAGCTTTGGCCTTTGGGCATGAAAGCCTTTAAATGAAGGAAAACCCAATCTGCAGGATTCTTCCCTGGGAACAAAGGGAAAATGGTGTGGCTGGGCAATGTATGGGATGCTTTAAGGCTTGTACCTGTGGGTTCAAAGCCAGAACTGGAAAACCTCATTTAATAAAAAACAACCTTAAAAATAACTGGTTTTTTTAAGTTTTCTAAAATTAGTATGCAATAGGTTTCTATTGACATAATCCTATGTGTCTGTGTATGAATATTTGTATACACTTACTCTAAAATACACTAATAAAAGAAATGTTGATGACGGAACAAACATGTTTGAGTTGACATAGCAAAAATGCAAAATGTCATTGTGAGCAGTTTCCTTTTTCTTTATAAAGGTTCCATTGTATTGGAATCGATAGAAAAATAAAATATATTTCTGTTACTAAATGACGTTATAGTGCATAAATATAACTGGTACTTAAATGTCCAAGTGTGAAGATATTTGAGCTCTAAGAAATTATGCAAGATGGACTTGAAGGAGCTGGAGCTGGTCTTGTATATTGTAGTTGAGTTAAAAGGAGAGGGTGGTGCACCTCTAGCACTGCTGTCCTTGTCAGAGGTAACTGAAAAGACAAATAATGTCTTAGAATTTGAGTAGTAACACAAAAAGTGCTAAGAGATGTGCTTAGAGCATATTGGAATCACTTTACTCTTCCAGTTTAACCTAATAGCATACTTTGACATCACAAAACTGCAAAAACTGGGAAAGATGAACTAGTATTCTTAGGGCTTTAATTTCTTAGATGGACTAGAATATGTAACTTATAAAGAATCCTTGTGACAATTTTGTGACTTCTGTTTTCCTTCTTTGCTTTCCAACTGCCCAGAAATGTGCTGAAACAGACACTATAGAGGGGGATAGAGATACAAGGTAAGTGCTGTATCTTAAAATAATTAAAACTTTCTAAATAACCAACTTTATTTTAAACATTTATTTAGTGAGCAATGTATCCCTTTAAATTCTCCTGGTTTTATAATCCTGTTGAAATGGATTTTCCAAGAGATATGTTCCTATACAAACAGAAACGTGGGGATATATAGTACCTGTATTACATAAACTAAGGGCAAGTTACTGTGATTTTATGCTTTGGCATTTGATCTGAGTGGTTTTTATTGTTACACTTTTTCCAAATGTGAATAGTTTTGATATTGGTAGGGAAAGCTTTGGCCTGTATAACATTTTGGGGTTTTTAACAGTTTTTATGCAGCAACTCAGGCTAGCACCATCAGAGCACTTCCAGAGGGCCACCAGACTCAGTGTGGTTTGGTTAAATCAATCCTGTTAGAGATGACGAAACTTCTGTCTCAAAGGGAGTGACCAAGGGTGTTCAATGGCTGCTGATAGTGTTGTTCCAGGAGGTGTTAGGAAGGGAACTCAAGCAGCTTAGTGAAACAAGGCATTTAGGTTATTTCAACTAAAACATTCCCAGTTTTGGAACTGTGTGCCTCTGGTGTTCAGCTGGTCCCAAAATGGTGCCATTCTGATCCAGCTCCTCCCTCCCCATCTGTTGTATGGGGAAAAGGGCTTTGTTGGGGGGCGAGAGGGGTTGCCTGATTTTCAGAGTATGAGACAGAGCACTGAGCTTAAAGTCTCCTTGGTAACTTCTACTGAGGCCCCCTTAGCTGAAGAGAGCATTGGTTCCACCTCTACAGAAAAAGCCAGACACATGACTTGCATGGCTAAGAACTGTTTCAGAGACTGGAAGAACAGCAAGACATACAAAACTGGATATACACAGAAGGTGGTTTGTGTCTGGAGCATTGATGTATTCCAGCAAACCCCAGAACTGTAGTTCAGGCGAAAACAGAGCAGCTGGAAACGCTTACAGAGAGGGGAGCTCCCCTTAACCTGAAGGCAAGGTGTGTTTAGGGTTGTGTTCAGGCTACATGAAGAGCAGGTTTGATTAGACTTGGCAAACCAGTTCACTTTGTGTCCTGGTTTAGTAAATCTACAACCTTTGTTCCTTACTGTGAATCTATTTGCTACTCCTTCAGCAGCATGCCCAAAAAAAGATCAACAACTGAAATTAAGCCTATTTGCACTTGACAACCATGAATGTTTCATGTTTGCTTCTTTAGCTGAAATGATTCCATGCTGCACTGCGGGCAGGGAACCAGTATTCCTGGCATCGTTTAAGCCTTTTTAGCACCTGAAGCTCAAGAGCCAAAATCACATAGTATTAGTTATGGAATACAACATTTTCAAACTTTCCTTCTGTGGTAAAGATTGATGTCTGCTGTAAAACTACTCTTCGTGGTTGTTGAGGCTCTGTGGAAGCCACAGCCACAAAAATCTTCCATATCCTGAAACTCCAAAGCAAATGCACATTACAGAATTTATTAAAGTGTTCAGATTACTGTTATTAAATCCAGATGTTAATGTAACAGTTTTGCACTTGTGCAATAAACTGCAGCTCTATGATTGTTGACTCAGTAGACAGTATTTTAAGATTTCATATTTGGGTACTTGGCTAAAGCCATTAATTAAATGTTTGAAAATGGGCTTAAACCAGGGCATGATGCCAAAAGCAACATAGTGAGAGAAGTCATAGTTTAGCTAATTTTTGATCTTCACACCAACCCGTGAAATACAAATGAACAAAACACTAAAGACTAAAAGAAAACCCACTGATTTTCTGCCCTTTTAAGACTGAATTTGTGAAATAATTAGTCCTAGTTTATATACCTGTGAAGCTTTTTATTACCACATTTTATTTTTAAAGCTAGAAGCCTGCTGAAAGGCTGGGGAACCGTTGCTAAATACTTGAATAAAAATTCTAGAGGCATTAAAATTAGTGTGCCAGTAATTCTTTTCTCTGAATTTAGAAGAGGTAGTTCATAAAAATTCATCAGAGAAACTCACTAAAATGAGTTCAAATTGTTAGTGTATTGCAGTAAAGTCCAGTTAATACCCATAAATGCTTGTATCTCATGAAGTGGCAGCTTTCTCAGTATTTCCTGTATTAAAAAAAAAACAACAAAAGAGATATAGAATTTCAGCTACTGCCATTCTGTCTAACTGGATTGCTGCCCCAGTCCTTAATTTTGTTCCCCATATTTGTAAAAATGAAGAGGTATTGCTTGGTAAGGTTGCAGTCCAGCAAAGCTTTAGGCATGTGTTTATGAGACTAAATGGGCTGCACAAAGTTGAACACGTGCTTAAAGCTTTTCAGGATTTAGAGCACATGCCAGTAAAGCTTTAGGAAAGTAGCAGTTGTGATGTCACATAGGCAGAGTGATGTATGTGTGAATGTCTGGGAAACATCCTTTTGTGTTTTAAAATGCTGCATAAATTGTATGTGTTAGAAGCCACACATGAATTAGCCATCCTGACATGTTCCCTTCTTGTACAGTGACTGGAAGTGTGGAAACAAAGGAGTGTGTTTGTGTTTTTCTGTCTTCCCCTTGCGCTCAGGCAGATGAGGGTCTCAGAATTTGTGTGTTTTAAAAACAGAGCTGAATATACTGAGGTTGCTGTATTATTGGGGTCTGTATGTTCATGATGGTTGGTCTGAATTGTACCATTTGTGTGTTATTTTAGGAGTTTTTGAATGGATTAATAAATCTCCCTGGACTATTTTCGAGTGTATTTTCATTACGATAAATTACTTGGGACATTATTTTTTACGATTTTCTCTTTAAAAATATAATTTTAAATGCATTTTTCTGTGGAAAGTGCAACTCAATATAGATATCCAAGAAGAAATACCTTAATATTTTGCTAATGATTGCCAGTATGTAACTTGTACTGTTTGTACAGATATACTCTTTATAAATATACTTACAATAATATATAATGGTATAATAATACACTAAGTATACTTAGTATATTTATAAAGGTTTTTTTAAAAGACTTGTAACCTGTGTGAATTAGGAAATAGTTTTTAAAATCTTTTTTTTTTTATTTAGCTCTTGACACCATTTAGTATCTCTGAATACTGAAGAATTGCTCCAAGAGCAAAGGTGATCAGTTAACAGGTCATTCATGTGTTATTTCTTTTAAAATGTCCAATGTTTCTGTAGTTTGGCTCACGTGCCAATACTGAGAGTAATCACAACAACATCACACAACTGTGTGTGAAGTTCCAGAAATGACAAAACCTCACCATTTTCTACTTAATGAATTCAAAACTGATTTCATTTGCAGTGTCTGTTGAGCATAAGGATTTCAATTCCTGGTTTATCAGGGTAGAGCTCACTTACTCTTTCTAGTAAATACTTGATTCAAGAGAAGTTACTGCTTTATTTTGCGGTCTTTATTATTTCTGATTTTGTATCGGTTATTTACAGTAATGCTTCTTTATGTTAAAGTCAAATAATACAGCAACACTCGATCATAAAGTACTGAGCAAATGCTGTCAGCTTTTGCAAACTATAAACCATCTTTATGCGCATTATAAATCTTCCAGTGTGAATCAAGCTTTAAATAATTCACTCTACAGCTGTAGATGGTTTCAACCAAATTTCTTTGCTTCTGTGAATAACAGTGTAATTTGTGATTTCTGGAATCGGATCCTCCTTCCTCTGCCAGATGTTCCACCCTTCTTCTGCTCTGCCAGCTGAACCATTTGATGGCTCTTTCACCAGGTCCTGTATAATGTGCCTGATTTTAAAAGCTGGTCACGCAGAACTGGGAAAACAGAAAGGTGGAGTCTCTGGGAAAGGGTGAAATGCAGATGGTTTCAACCTACTCCAACCCACAGTTCATCTTTCTCTGCCTTGAGAATGCTCTGAGCAGCAGCTCAGGTGGGGAGCACGGAGGTACTTCCCTGTAATGCACACTAAACCACTCTGGTGGTTGACAGGTGGGTTCTTGGCATCTGCAGCAGAGTTCTGCAAGCAGCCAGGCCTGATCCTCTCTGGCTGAGGAACGTGGTCAAGAGAATTGAAAAGGTTATCAAGGAAGGATGGCATACAGAGCGTTTCTGATGAGTGAAGGGGAAGTGGAGTTAAGAGGTCATTTACTGACACATGGAGGACAGAGACAAACAGAATTCAGAAAGGGGAAACAGGAAGGCAGGTACTGAAGTGATCTGGGGCAGAAGTGAACTAGGATCTGATGCTAGAAAAGAAACAATGAAAATAAGGCAAGACAAGAAGAAACCTGGGCTGTGGTATTTATATCTGACCAGATTATATTTAAGGAATATCTTGTTTTCATGAGAAATCGGTATTATCCAACAGTTTCTAATCAAGCTTTATTTTTTTTTAATATTTTGGGTGCTGCTCAAGAAATGTATCTTTGAGGAAAGAGTGGGATTGCTTAGGTTTTCTAGCCTGTTTTTACTGATTTATTCATGATTAAATACACTGTGTGTTTTAGTGTTAGTAAATAGATAAACCTAAGTGTTTTGAAACATACCCTAATAAATGACATTTGGTAACTGTTAAATGATGGAAGTGTTACACTTCAGAAGACATACTAAAGCAAGTGTATTATGCTGCTGAAGATCAGAAATGTCTAGTATGCAAATAAAATTATGTAGGAGAGAAATCGTGGCTTCAGGTGTATTTAGGCTTATGAGTTTAAATTGACTGTTACTCTAGTTTTGATGTGTTCATGAGGAGAAATGTTCAGTAAGAGCTTTTTCATTCGTGTAATGCAGAAAGATATAAGGAGAATATATTAAAAATATTTCAGCTTGTGTTTTAAGGATTTTTTTTTATGTGTACTGAAGCTCCTGAAGTTTACTCCATGATTGAAGAACATTTTCAGCTGAGGGGAGAGAATTACTCAGCCACTTGAAACATGATTAAGATGGTACACCTTGTATTTTGCTGGAGCCTCTCATTCCACCCCTGCTAGAGATTTTTGCCAGCCCAGGTTTGCTCCTAAACCAGTTTAGATGAGCCAGGTTAGTGAAGGTGACCCTGTTCAGCTCCCTGTGGGTAAGGAGCACCCAAGCCAACTGCAAACTGAGCAGTGTGGAGAGCGTGCCCATAGCCAGGAACTGGGGGGTGAAAATCCCCTAAAAAACCACTGATTTTGTCGTCCAGCACAACACAAGTGGGCTTGGTGGTTCTGACAGGACCTTGTGTTTAATCACTGTGCTGTTGGACCTGGTTAGCCAATAACTGTAGTTGAGTTTTTGTAAACCTTTGAAGTAGATGCTCTGTTGGTGTTATTGCTTTCGTTTCAATTTATGAATATTACTTTCCTTAGGAATGATATTTGGAAATAAATGGTAGAGTGAAGGAAATTACTGCAATCAGGTTTTCTTATTTTTAAGTCTACACATGAAATGTGTATCTTTGAATACAAGAGGCCTTTTCTATGTTTATTAAATTTCTGTTGCGTGGTTCTTGAGATTACAAGTATTTCTCAAGGCCTTTATGTTTCTTCCTCGATCAATTTATTCTTGGTTACTGTCATTTCTGCATAAACAGAGGACTTTTTTTCTCTCCTCTATAACTGAGGAAGATGAGAATGATGATTGTTTTTACGGGGAAGATTTAATGCCTTTTTTACTTCAAGTTGTATTACAAGAAAAATTCCAAGAAATACAGAAATTAGATGTGTTACAGCTGCTAAGTGTAGCAATTTGTGCACAAATCCACTGTAAACTATGTCATAGTTACCATCTATTTCTTATTTATTTATTTTTAAACAAGCAGCTTTGTAAGGAATGAAATATTGGAACACAATAGTTTAGCAGATAAGACTTCTTTGAAAGTGGCCTTAGGCAACATAAACTCTCCTGACCCAGAGTTTCTGCCCTGTTAGTCTTTAGCTAATTTCAGTATGGAAAGTGGAATTCAAGTTCACTTTGGCTTTGGAGATCGTGAGAAATTGGTTCTTAAAGCACTGAGGGCACGGACTGTGGATTATAGCATTAAACTGTTTAGAACAGCAGAGTTTTCAGGCACCGTACTAAGAGTTGTTCTGGTTATTTTAGAAGATGGGTGTTGATCTGGAGATTAAACTACATCAGTTACAATCTTGGATCTGTATTTATAAAGACATAATTAAGTGATGTTTCTTCTTTGCTCTTACCCTGTTCATAGGAGTGTTATTGTCCTTGTTAGAGAAAATGTGCTTGATTTGAGAAGTAAAAGTTTGGGTTTTGTTTAGTAAGGGGTAATTTTGTCTTTAACCAATTTATTTGTTTTTGTGTTACAGTCATACCACCATGTGTGTGGTGTATCTCCATGCTTAATTTCCAATATTTAGGAATCTCAGGGTTGAGATTTTGTGGTTTGTTGGGAGATTTTTCTTCCAAAAAGTCTGTGCTTCAGTGCCTGGAATTTAGCATTCTTTCAGGATGCAGCTTTGTTGTTTCTATATAAAAAAGAAAAAAACAACAAAAACCCCCAAACACTTTAATTCTTGGGAAGATACTGCGAGGTGTAAATCTCTTACAAAGGATGTAATTGCGTTTGCATTGTAACCTTTTGTCACTGCTGTATAAAAAACCAGATCACTCAGTCCAAAGTGGGGATAAGCAGGTGAGCAGTGCAGTGTGACACTGCTCTGCCTCCAGGAATGGTGCAAGAACTTTTCTTTATCCCTGCTTTATCAGGAGGTGTGACTGGGAGGAAGGGGTTTGTCCTCCTGAAGCCATGACTCTGAATTGGAGCTGATATATGTGATGAAATAACTGGGCTCTTTCCTTTCTAACTGCTTTTTAAAGTCTGTAATAGAAAGTAATGCTTTTAAGCCAAGCAAATAAACATATTTCCCCAGTTGCAGAGGCAGCTGCGGCTGGAAGGGTGGACCTCGTTCTGACCGTAGAGTAATGACAGACAGTGGAGAATAATTGACATGTACTGGGTAGAAGAGCTGGCAGTAGCACAAAGTGGTACTATGGGATTGCCAAAATGTTGTGGCACTGCCTGTGTTTAGTTAAGGCAGATGAGCAGTTGTACCCGTGTGAGGAATACATGTATTTAATGTGTAGCTGTGAGGCCCCTTTGGGAATGCCAGGAGAGCCTTCAGGACCTGTGGTTGTAGCTTACCCAGTGGTTTTGTCCAAGCAGGACAGCAGCACTAAAAAACCATCTCAATACTTCCACCACCACCTTTAACTGGCCCTTAATTGTACCTTTGTTGCTATTCAAAATGTGTCACATCATTCAGTGTCAACTGAATTGTTGAAAAGACGGTCTCATAAGCTTCTAAACCAGGAATGTTAATTGTTCCGTGCCAGGCCTCTGTTTTCTTTCTAGTTAAAGGAAATAGAATAGAGGAGAAGATTAAATACTTCTAATAACTTTCAAGTAAAACCAGTCATTTGAGACAGTTAAATATGTCATAACGCTCTGCCATGACTTTATGCCATGGTTATGTGATAAGCTATGATGAAGCAAAAGAATATTGTAGAACTCTAGGCATTTACATTGTACATCAGGTAAAGAATGCATGGTAAATAGCTCCTGCTTAAGATGTACGGCAAGTTGATTTTTATTTTTTTTTAATTGAAACATTAATCTGTCACCTTCTAAGTTTTTGCCCATTAGTGGGTTAAATTTTAAGTTTTCATTTGAGAAGTTAAGAGCAACAAGTTGACTGGTTTCCATGGGAGCTAATTCAAGTTATTGTTTGCATTGTTAATATCTGAAAGTAGCTGTGTTGGTATAAGTCAATATGCAGTGAAAGGTTTGTGGAAGAGAGATTTTCTAAATTGTCCTAAGGTTCTGGGTAGGGTCTGCTTAACTGAGAAGCGTGGCACATGTGCACTGAATTTCAGGTCACATAAAACCATTCTGATTTTTGCAAGATCCCCTAAACTGAAGTTGTTAGTAATCTCTAATGATGCTTCACATTATTTGGAATTCATGTCTAATTAGCATATATTTTGCCAGGCATTTCAGTTATTGGAGTGATTGTGCAGGGTTCAGTTTTGTTTGATGGGAGGCAGAAAGCAGCCCATCCAAGGGGAAGCAGTGCTGCAGTTCCTTCCTCTCTGACTTGAACCCTTGTGCTTTCCTTGCTTTGTTCATTCAAGGGCTTGGTTTACAGGCAGTAAAATAAACAGAATAGCACCTGCAGCTTAGTCATAAATGGGAACATCTCGCAGTAGCCAAGCAAACAAATGAAATCATGGAGTCATCCAAGCTTTCCTGAAATGCCTTAAAAGCTTTACCAACGTTCAGTTTTAAAATAGATCAGTATTTTGGCTATCAAAGGACTCTGAACACACACAAGATGTGTGAAAGACTATGATCCAATTTATTGATAGAAGTTATTAATTATTGTCTGAATTGTCAGAACACCTCTTGCAAAGAGCTCTGTACATATTCTCTTTTTTTTTTTTTTTCATAAATGCCCACTTCTAGGACATGACACTGAATTGTTTAGCAATCATATGATGTGTTCCTATAAATATTTGACCCTTACTCCAGACTTGAGCTATCAAGTGCTTTTATAATACCAAAATGAACACTTGGGTTTTGATTTTTTCATATGTTGTCAACTTCAATTACATACATAGATTCTTCTGGCTACACTTTTATGTTTGCTGGCCACAGAAAATCGTGGAGCACATGAGATCTTACTAATTCCTTCCACAGAGTTCTGTCACAGACCAAGAGAACTCAACGTTCTTTTTGGCAGGTTAATCTGAGTTGATCTTGCAATTATTTGAACGCTGCTGCTAAGTGCTTCATATTAAAGCTGATATTGAGAACTTTGAAATTTTTGTTAATTGAAGTTGCTCCTGAAATCGTCTCACTATGTTTTTTTTGTTTATTGTAAAAAGAAAAATCTAATTTACATGTGTAAAGATTAGAAGCATCATTTGTTTGTACCTCAGTAATGCACATGGTTTCTTTTTTGTTTCTTTGGTTTCTTTGTCTTGCTAAATTCAGGTATTATACAACTGACCTTGTGTTGCTTTCAAAGCTGAGTCTAAATGTATTTGCTGCCAGTGTTAATATAGGCATTTTAAATTAGAGTATTATAGCAAATGTAAAATATTGATAATCAGTATCACCTTCATAGACTGAAAAATATTTACAACTGCTTACAACATTTTCATGAGATGTTAAGGTATTAAAACACAAGTTTCACAGCATTGCTAAGAGTTATATCCTTTCCAGTGAAGGGTTATGTGAAGCCCAGAAGATTTCACCAGGTTAGTTTGAGAAGGCAGTAATGTGAGGAAAGCACAGATAAATCATCTCTATGGCCCTCACAGTGACAGGGAAGGCTTTAGTTTCCCCACGCTTAGGGGAGCTGTGGGAGGCTGCCTGTTTTCATCACAGACCCACTCTCTGCCTGCTAATTAATTTGCACTTGACGGGGCTGGCTCCCATTACCAATGAGGTGGTTTGGTTGTTGATTGGTTTTTTTGCTTGGAGGCAGCACTGGAGGGAATGTGTCATCAAGGATTCTCCTGACTCATCCTCTACCTCTGTCCGGATAGAAGTAATTTTCTGTACATTACCTACTTTATGATGTGCATTTGCCAGTGTAGCTCATTTTTCAGATTTAATCAGGCCAAAGACTTAAGATTTATAGATCTCTTTCAAAGAATTAGCAGAGAGACTCTCAGTGTAGCATTGCCATCAAAATAAGCAGAAGTGTTAAATGAGTTTCTGGAGGTCTTCTGGTGTCTGCTCAGCAGTATTAATTTAGCCAGAGCACAGATTACAAAAATTTAATCTCAGTAAGTTATTTAGTACAAGGGGAAGGTTTTCTGCACTGCTGATCAGCCCAGTGTGCACTCTGTTCCTGGAAGGAGGGTGGCATTCCAGGGGCTGCTGTGGTGAGGAGCGTGACAGGACCTCGGTGCTGTCAGGTCCTTCTGCACACTGTTTTTAAGAGAAATGAAGAGTAACAGTGAGTTTTCCATAATGCATAATCCAAGATGATTGCTCATGGTTAGTCAGCACTGATATTTCTCATCTTTTTCTGCTTTTGTATAATTACCTTTGCAAAAATAGCTGGATGATTTAAATCCTTGTTGCTCTGTAATTTACCACAAAACTTATCTGAATTAACTGTATTTTAAATGTGGGATTGCAATTTCTCTTTCAATATAATAATTTAATGTCAGCTTTCATGTCAAAGTTCCCATACTGTATCCAAAGTACTTCTAATGAGAGGCTGGATGAGAAGCCAACTGCAGAAGTTGGAAGTGACACCAAGCTGTGAGTACTGACACTCCACTCTGGGAAAAGGAACAGCCTGGTACTGTGGCAAGGGGAATCTAAAATGGTTGAATATTCTCAAGATTCTTTTCATTAACATTGTCTTTTGGTCTTTTAATCTACTGTGAAATACATGAAATTAGAGCAGAGGGAAACATAATTTGAGACATTTTCTCCAACCAGTGAAATTATAAATGACAAAAATTAATTAGAATAGCATATTCAGTTAATTTACTGGTAATCTGGATGATTATTAATTGCAAGTACTTTCCATGTCTGTTATTTTTTTGTACTCAGTCATATGTTCATCTTCACTGGTTCTCAGTTCTCTTTCAGAAAGTGGATTTGAAACCTACTGAGAAAATGAAAAAAAGCCCAAACAACTAAAAACTATTCTGTAGTAGTTTATACAAAGCACAGTGCTAAATGCAAAAGGCTACTTTTTAGGTTTTGTATCTTTACTATTTTAAAAGCACCAATACATGAGACAGTGCAAAAGATTAATGATTTGGAGGAATACATATAAGTGACTTCTAGATAAGTATTGCCAAGGCTTTTTATTATTATTATTATTATTAATCTTTCAGTTTTGTAGTCAAATAAAATGGGTCCTTAAAGTTTGGGGGAAAAAATCTGTGTGGACATGAAGAAAAAGGTACTCGGGACCCTTTTCCTGTAGGAATTGAGTAAGATCTCAGCTGTGCCATAGAATGTCAGCCCAGCAGAAATGAAACTGTGCATATACACTGTGCCCACCAACAGGCCATGGTGCATCCAGAGGTCACAGAAAACCCTGTCCTGGACTGAGAGCATTCCTGCCCTTGTAGAGGCACCTGTATGTGGTGTGGCTCCGGGAACTGACTGCAGATGGATTTCCTGCAGCCAGTGCCAGGCTCTGGTGCTTTATTTTCCTTATATCCCTTGCTGATGGGCAGCGTGCCAGGAGGAGTCATCCCTTAAAAACTCTGTGTCTTTTCCTCTCCTTGAAGAGAGTGTTTCATTTCCAGGGATGAAATCCCCAGCCACTTCTCTGGGAAGTGACTCCCCAAGCTCCCAGTTCCCGCATTGTACTGTGAGCTGAATGTTCCGTGTGCTGGGAGTGTTTATGTCCCAGCCCGACTCACGTTGATCCTGGGCAGAAGGGGGAGCTGAGCGTGCCAAGGGGCTGACCAGGGGGACTGCGCTGCTTTGGAGATAGAAAGGAAGTTTGCTGTGGGCATGGTAGGGCCAAGCTGTGCTCGGAAAGCGGAGTCCTGGCCCTTCTTTTGGGAAAGAGGAATGGCCAAGTCAGGCTCAGGTTGTGATTTAGCACATTATCTTGGGTACAAATCATTAATGCTCAAATGGAGGAAAGCTGGAAACTGGAACAGTCCCCTAAGTGCTTATGGCTAATATCTGGGCTGGTGGCTATTAATTCAGTTCCAGAGTGCCCTGTGTTCAGTGCCCCTGGTTCCTTGCAGGTGTCAGTGAGGGAGCAGTGTTAAGGTCATTTGGCTTGGACAGAATTGGAATACACTGTGATTCTTGAGCTGTTTTTTTCCAGTAGATTTCTAAAGTAAAAGCTGATTTACTACCACACTGTCATCCAGATTTTACAGTTTGTGCTGAATAAATACCAGTTCTGTGTCTCCAGTAGCCGAGAAGTATGTATTTACCCCCTTATAAGATTTTTTTCTAAGGAAATATACTTTGTCTTTTGGAGAAAAAATGTTTAAAAATAAAGGAAGCGTTTGTCTTCAGCAGTTAGGAAGATAGCAACCACCTACAATCTGTGAGAACACTTACATAAGGCTCATACATTGTACAGGAGCTCTCGTTTGCCAGTGCTGGAACGCGGTTTCTGTGCGCTTGTCAGAGAAATGTGAACCACAGCCTTCCTTGCAGTGCTGCTGCAGATTCTATTTTGATAATCCATTCTAAAGGTTAAGTAGGAAAATAATTTTTTTCTAGTTTTCACGTTACTACTCTCATACATTTTGCTGAATTTTGTGTTTAAAACCAAAACAAAGAACCTGAAATCCTTTGGGACACTGAAACAGTGGAGTGGTTTCATTTCAGTTGGTATTGTGCTTTCCAACAGTTCTTCGTACCAAATTGTGTAATGGTTCATACAGCTTAACTTGAGGTGTCTTAGTTTCACGGAAGGGAGTGAAAACTCCTGAAGGGACAACTGATTTCTGTCAGATCAGCCCTGTATAAAAGGTGCTTTCTTTGATTATGCACAGTACTGAAACTTTAATAGTATGAATTTTTTTTAATTGTATTTTTCCTGGTTTTGCTGGTTTTTTTTCATGTTACTACTGTTGAGTTTTAGCTGTGCTATAAATACACTTTATGTACAGGTCTACTCAAAGTCAGGGCTTCCATGGATAATTGTTACCCTCTAACACGTTCCCAGTGAGGTTCCCAGAGCTGGTGAAATCACCTGCTCTGGACCAGAAGCTGAGCAGCTGGTAACCCCGTGGCACTGGGGGATGGACTGGATGACCTCCCGAAGGTCCCTCTGAACCTGATTCATTCATGTTCAGACCACAGATAGGCACATTTTGTGTGGGAAGTCAAGCTTGTTTTGAGTTGTGCTGCAATCAGTATCATTTCATTGCATGCCCTGTTCATAGTTGAATCTGGACAATAAACCCACATTTACAGACGTTCCTGAAACAAGCGTTAAGGAATGGATGTGTAACTACTCCAGCAGTGTGTGGTAGAAGTGATCAGAGTTAAGCTGGTCTGATTTAAAGCATGATATTTAGTTATGTCATGGGGAAAATAATTAGTCAAAGCTAACATGCATCGTAAGAAATGTTAAACCTTTAGTGCAAGAAAGTGTTTCTATTAATGTAACGTGGATTTGAAAACAGGAATACAGTTCATGTGGTTTAATCTCTGAGAAGTGACTCCAAAGCAACTTATAGCTAATAAATTGTGGATAAAATGCTGTGAATATGAGCAGATAAGCAGCTAAATTTTTTCTGAAATTCTGCTCTAAAGAAACTTGCTTGGTTAATAATGTACTTAATTTGTATGGGTGAGTGGGAGTTTGAGGAGAGTGTAATGTCAGGAAATCAAGTGAGAGCTGGGGAAATTGTGCTTCTAAAAGCTAAGAACAAAGTAAAAAAATCTTGCATAACAGTAAGTTAATGTGTCTTCATTTAATGTGAAAGCACCGATTGGTAACTTGGGAAAATAATGAAAAATATGCACCTAACCATCATAGTTGTTCTGCTGAGGTATACATCAAGCAGCACTTGTTTATATTTCTTATTTTTCAATTGGCACTTTCAGAGCGATTCTCTACCCCTTGTAGTAGTGTAGGCCATTTTTTGGTGGTCATGATTTTTGATTTCTTTAAAATTTTATTTTTTTTTAAATGTGTAACACTTGAAATATTTTGAGTCTGGATATTGAAACACGTTGAAATGCATTTTAAAAACCTTTGAATACACCCTTTGAATATGTAGTATTTCAGCATATTTGAAATTTAAGGTTGAATGTGGGCAAGCAGTAACATTTTCTTAGGAAAAATATTTCAAAGTGAACAAACAGCCTAACAGTAATAAGACATTTCTTCATTTTTATGTATCTTCTTGAATTGTTAATATTTCTTATTCTTCTAGTTTCCAAGAATCTAGGGATGGACTTCATTGAAGTCCATACTGATTTATTGTAATTTTAATGACTCTAAGTTCTGTGAGCTATAAAAAGTCTGTACCAGTAATTCATAGTTCTGTCTCTCCTCACTGTAGATTAAGTACCACATTAATGATAGGAAGGAAAGAAAGAATAAATTGGGGCTATTATTCCACTCTGTAAAGTATTTTACAATAAGTTAACACCAGAAAGTCTTCCTTCCTGGAGAGATAGAGGATTAACTAGTTCTAACACAGTCCTGGAGTGGTATGAAGTCCTGAGTTAATCCTAAAGTTGATTCTGGCTATGAAGCAAAGTTGTGCAGTGCTTCAAAATCCTAAAAACTGTTTGTACATTATCACATATTAATTCAGCATTCTCTAATATAAGCTAATTAAGAAAGGGGCATTGTGCTGATGCCTGGGCTGTGTCCCGGGCTGGGCAGGGAGCTCCTGAGCATCCCCAGGGAGAGGTAACACTGGGGAATCATTCTGTCCAGTGAGGAGAGAAACTGCCCTGCTCCTCAGAGCCAGCCCACTGTTCCACTGCCTCTAAATGCATTCCTTAACTATAATTTTGCATACCTGTAATATCTGTGCAAAATCAGTAGATAATTCTAAAGGTGAATTTTGCTTTCGAAGAAACGGACCAAACCCCAAATCTGAACCCCAAAAAAGTATAATGTGATGATTGTTTGTTTCAATTAATGAGCTGCGCTGTGACTAAGCTCCCCTGTTGCTTTGCAGCGTGCAGAGGAGCGCCCAGCATGGATGCCCTGGGGCCCGCGGACGCCGAGGAGGACTCGGGGCGCGCCCGGCTGGCCCCCAGCCCGCACAGCGAGGCCGTGGCACACGAGCTGCGGGAGCTGTCGCTGCAGCCCAGCCAGTGCCTGCCGCCCCTCACCGAGCGCAGGAATGGTGAGTGCACAGCGCCGGCCCCCGCACAGCTGCCCTCCTGCCCCACACCGAGGGCACCCCACACAGGCACAGCCGCCCTCCTGCCCCACACCGAGGGCACCCCACACA
>JAWWMP010000033.1:6584470-6640736 GCA_035047865.1 Dendrocincla tyrannina | reverse complement strand
GCACCCCACACAGGCACAGCCGCCCTCCTGCCCCACACCGAGGGCACCCCACACAGGCACAGCCGCCCTCCTGCCCCTCACCGAGAGCACCCCACACAGGCACAGCCGCCCTCCTGCCCCTCACCGAGGGCACCTCACACAGGCACAGCCGCCCTCCTGCCCCACACCGAGGGCACCTCACACAGGCACAGCTGCCCTACTGCCCCACACCGAGGGCTCATTGACAACAACTCGGGGGGATTGGGGAGTCCTGCAAAAATCATACAGAATTGATGCCTCACGTTGTATCCCAGAAGGTGTAACGCAGTGTTATGTATTGAATCCAGCTGTATATATATATATGAATTATATATACCTCTGGAAAACTCGTTTTCTCTCAATTGCCTGTAAAACCACAACAGATGACACGGGTATCTGTGTCATATATCATGTGTTGAGTCTAAATAAGTCAAACCTCCAGAGCAGCCAAACTATTGCTCAGCTGTAAATTCAGACCTGTTAATTTTCGCTGATTTGGTTAAAAATAATTTTTTTAGTAGAAGCAAGGAAAGTCAGCAGAAAGTTTTTTAAGAATGGAATCTGAACTTGACGTATTCATATTAAAGGCAGCTTTAATAATTACTGTCTTTACTTTTTAGCAAAAACTGGATTTCTCCAGGAGTGTTTTAGCTTGTCACTGTTCTATAAAGTCTGTGAGCAGAAGAGATTTCAGTACACAGAAATACAGTGACACTTAATCAAAAAATTCTGAAATGTTTCAGGTGGTTTTTTGGTTGAATATTTTTGTGCAGGAAGCATTATGCTTACTGTGAGCTTTAGTAGTGATCCTTTAAACCTTTTGTTTACTTGAGAGAGTCTTTTGGCAGTAGTCCAGTTGAAGGCTGAACTATTCTAGTGCTGTTCTGCACAGTGTTGCTAAGCTGACTTGCACAAGTTAGTACAGAAACTGTGTTTCCAGCTTTCCCAGTGACACTAGAAGAGTGGGAGGCTTCAGCTTCGGTTTTTTTAGTGTGGAGGTAATCAGAGGAGAGTACTAGAAATGTTCAGTGAGGTGGCAGGTGTGTGCCTGGTGAGCCAGGAGTCACTGGAGATGTTATTCCCTTTTCCTTTTGTACATTTCACTGCTGTTCCCCTGCCCTGTGCCCCCAGAGATCCCAGTCACAGAGCAAAGCAGGCCTAAGAGTCCAGGTGAGCAGAGCTCGGTGGTTTTGGTGCACATTCTCATGGTTGAGCTTAAGCTCCAGTGGATCGATTGTCCCTTGAGTTCACAAGGGATCATTTATACACTGTGCCAACTCTGCTGAAGCGAGGATCAATACTAAAACAGTTGGAGTGCAGTAGGATCTTAAGCTTTTTTAGTCATTTATTACATGCAGGTGTTTATTCCCTGAATAAAGTCAAATGGATAATTTTGCTGATGGATGTTATATGTTGGTCTTCTGAACTGTCACAATTTTAAGATTCTCCTTTTATATTTGAGCTGGTTTTGAGTTAACACCTGTGGGCAATACTGGGTTACTAATGAAACTAATTTCAGTTTCTCATTAGTCTGCATCTTCCTGGATAATTAGGCAATACAGTGCCTTGATCATGTAAACCTGTGCCCCGTGTATTGCAGCATTTTATCATGCCTGTTCTCTGAAGGCCAACTCTTGTTCCATTTGCTGAAAAGCAGCAAAGATTCCCATTTCATTGGTTCTGTTTTTCACACTTGTCACCTCCTGAGTGGACACAAAGATGTGTCTGTGATTATGACAGTCTCATGAGAACCACGGGTGTACAGTGCATGCCTGAAGGATGCTGGGCTGTGTACCCTGTGTGTGCTTTCTTAGCTTGGGAGAGGAGAAGGTGTCACAGATGAGGTCTCTGGGAGCAGGAGGGAGAAAACATGACTAGGTGTTGCTGAGTTGGGCTGCAGTGGAGGGAGAATGCCAGGAGTGGCAGGCAGTGTGGCACAGCTGAAGTACCAGTCAGAACAATGTGCTGCCCACACACTGTGCCACAGCTTCACGAGCTGCTGTGTGAGCGCCAGGAGGTGGCAAGGGAGGGAAGGATATGCTGTCTGCTGCTGACAGCAGGAGGGTGGATGGGAATGGTGCTGCCTGCGGCTTTCCAACCTGCTGTTTCAGAGCCAAACGACGGGAAGTGATTGCACATGGAGATACCATCAAAAAAAGGAAGAGTGCATGAGCAAAGCTTTTTGCATGTTGAATTAGTACCTTTCCAGAACTGGTGAGCATGCCACTTTGGCTGGCAGAGGGAGGCGTGAAGGTCTGGGTGTGAGAAGCCACACAATTGTTATTTCAAGGTACATGTAAAATGGAAAGCAATCTTTCTTGGCTCTGCAGTGGCATCCTTTACTATCTCATTGTGCCAGAAGCTTCTTGTGACAGTGGCTACGAGTTTGTGACCTGCTGTTGTGCAGTTGCCATCCCCAGGTGGAAGCCTGGCTGTGTTCTTGTGGGATGGGCAGGTAACTGGCTGGGTCCTCTATGGGCCGCAGCTGACTTTCAACACTGGGGGCGGCTTCAGCTCTGCATCTTGGCTACAAATGTTGTCAGATGGTGACTGTGCGCCTTCTCTGTCCTCTGCGTGGTGTGGAGAGATACTTTGTTCTAGGCAAGCTTCTCTAAACTGAGACCCAGAATAGATCCAGGATTGCCTTCTGGTTCTGTTTGGGGTTGTGTGTCTTTGTACTGGAGGAGGGTGGAGAAGGGGGTGCTGTGCCTCCCATGGCTCACTCTGATGGCTGGCAGCTGCTATTCTGCAGCACAACTGAGCTAATCCAGAAAAGAGCCAAGAACTTCTTGGATGTTTTGTCAGGAAAAAAGCCTTGGGACAGTGAACATCTTAAAATAAAACCAAGACTGGTAAAATCTCGGTTAGAAGAAACAACCCCAAAGAAAGCAGTGCCTCCGGCTGTGTAAGAGCAGGGACACCCAGGAGCAGAGACCCCGAGGCACTGAAGGTCAGAGCAGAATGGCAGCTTCCTGTGGGGCCCACAAGCTTGTGAGGAAGTGGAGGGAATTCAGGGGAAGAGGGAACACATACACCAAAAAAAACCCAACACACACCAAAACAAAAACAAACACTCCAAATGGTGTATACTGAGTCCTCCTGGGGGACCAGCCGAGTCAGCTGGGAGACAAGACTGTTCTTAAAATAACTGAATGAAGTCCACATCACACTTAACCTAACGATAGTACTTAAATAAATTTGATGATCCAAGGGAATTCTTTTGGCATCTAAAAGAGCCGTGGTATATTAGTTTGTCTGTTATCTCTTATCTTCCACTCCCTCAGTATGTAGCACGGGTAACATGCATTCTTGGCATAGTTTTATGGCTTCTGAACAAATTCATAATCTTTGGTGCAGTTAATGGATTTGAACTGCAAATTTGATATTAGGGGGAATCAGGTGAGATTTGGGACATTCTCCTTGCATCTGCATAGGGCAGGTTTTTCCCCACTTCTTTGAGATCAGCAATTAGGTGTGTTTTTGCCTCCTGTAATGTAGGTTACTGTGCTTGGAATTTATTTTCTTGAGAGAGTTGGGAGAGATACAGTGTAGAAAAGATGGCTGGTGGGAAGACGAGAGAACAACAAATGAAAAACTTAGTTCTGATTAAAGTAATAGATTGGCACAGAAAATAATTGGAAATGTCATCTTAAATTCAGCAGTTTCATAGTCACTCAGCTGAAAGCAGTGAGATCTGGAAAACAGCATGCAGATACTCTGATTAACTGCACCATCCCCCAACAGCAGCAAACCAAACCAAAAAAACCCCAAGAAAACCAAACCTCAGTGTAAGTATATTCTGAAATACCTGTCTAGATAAGGAAGTATACAGTATATATAAGTTTACAATAAAAGCGTGTGTGCCTATGTATAGTGTAGTGTCTAAATAATGTGTTTGTGTGTAGAATTGTTGCCCAGAGAGGCTGTGGAATCTCCACCCATGGCAATATTAGAAGTCTGCCTGGGCACTGTCCTGGGCAGCCTGTCCCAGCTGACCCTGCTCCAGCAGGGGTTGGGCCAGGTGATGTCAAGAGGTTGCTTCCAGCCTCTGGGATTTGGTTTTCCCTTAAGGTTTTAATAGTCCATGAAATGTCCAATGCAAATATTTTACTAAGTAATCCTTTGTAAGAACACGCAGCATATTGTAATTTATATATATTTGTTTCTCTGTTTTGGGGCTTTTTGAGGGTGCTGTGGTTTTTGGGAGAGTTTGTTTTTGGGTTCAGTAGAACAAATAAATGTCTTTTAATGTATGGATTCTTTTGGTGTCACTGTAAATGTGGCTGTTGTGCTGTCTGTCAGGAGACGAGAGCACAAACGGAGTAGGTACTGATTTCCCAGTAATTCTGTCTTTGTCATTGGTACTGCCAGTTCCCACAATCCTAGCATTCCCAGGGCATCAGTCAGTGTCTACAAGGAACAATTTTCAAATATTAAAGCATGTGAAAAGACATACAGGCCAAAACTCAGAGATCTCTAGGGACTGTGACCTCTTAAATGGAATATATTCTGACATTTTCACAGGCTACATGAAAGAATTCCAGCAGGGTCATTCCATTTAGTAAACTTCTAAACAAACATTCCATCATTTTAGTTTGATTTATAGATATTATTTTTTTAATTATCTGCTTATTGTGAAGAGATTAACATGGGAGACATGACCTGTGACTGACTCAATTTAAGGCATCTGGTATATATGAAAAGATCCTGTTTGAGGGCTTGGCATTTGAGTGATTACAGGAGATACAGAAAGTATGTTTTCCTTTAAAGAGATCACTTGATCAAACTGCCTTATTCTGACCTTTTTTCTGAAATTCTTTGTGCATAGCTAAATGCATAGCTGGAAAAGAATGTGGAGTTCCACTGTGTAATTGTTGCAGATTGTTAGAACTGAATCCCCACTTGCAGATGTTATTGTTGAAGAGGCCGGTTGTGATGGAGCCACTGCGAGAAGGTAGCACAGTGCAGACAGAACTGGGAAATGGTGTGCAGGACTTCTGTGATTTGCACCTTTTGCAGATCATGGTGGATGACTAAATACTGTCCTTTAGAGAATTTCTGTGTATGCAGTTAAATGTAGATATGGCTAGTAAAACATATATAAAATAGATATTTAAAAATATTAATTTAGATGTGTATATGAGCAAGACCAAATGGAAGGTAACTTTCATTTAGGCAGTGAACTCTGCCAACATATGTCCTCCCTTAAAAGGAATTTGTGTGGGTTTTAGTGGGAGAAGTAGAACATGCAGACTTACAAATTTGACATCACTGTAAGTGAAATTTTTCTGGGAAAAGTGACTGAGGTAGATGGTGACCATAATTCAGGTTGTTTGGGTCTTTGTTACCATAATGGGGGAGAATATAGGCAGAACAAACCCCCCCAAAACAAAACCCCTTACATTAATTTGAGGTAGCAGTCTCACTGTTTGAAGAAGTACTAGAATAAATTATAATAATTAATAATTTGTGATATAATTAATATTTTAGTTTGCGTAGTCATGCACTATTTTCCTATGTGAAGAAATTATTACACCGTGATCAAGAACTAAATTATCCTAACATGCTATAAAGGACCAAGAAATTCATCAAGGTGTACGTAAACCCAAGGTGAAGTAGGTATTTGAGTAATTAAGTTTTTATTCCCACTTTCAAATGTTACTGTGGCAGTGAAAGCATTTAAATACCTCAGGGGGTTTTAACTGGTTTGGATTTTCTTTTCAACGGGCTTGCAAAGGAAGGAGCTGCATATGATGAGAAGAGCTGGACGGTGCAGTTGGTAACCAATTGTTGTGTGGTTCCCCCGTGTTTCCTGAGGCTGCGAAGGGGCCTGGGGGTGATGTCGCTCACTCAGCACCCGCTGGTACACCGGCACATCAGGGCACTGTTCCACGGCCCGTGTTTCCTCCAGCCTGGGGGGTTTGGGTGAATATCTGTTAGACCTCACTTTTTAAATAACACCTTTCCCATGAGCTGAAGGTGGCAGAACACTTGAAAGTCTGTGTTGCAGAAGAATGGAAGGAACAACCATTGATGACCTTAGATGAAAAGCAAAGGTTTGTGAAAAATTGGTGCAATACAATGGTATTAAATGAGATGTTACTGGATTCTGGTTTATGGAACTGACAGGCATGTTCCATTTTGAAGCCCTTTTTCTGCCTTTCACCCACTTGTATACAATATATATAACTTAAATAAGCCAAAATTCAAATGAGAGGTACTTGCACTGGAATGATGCAAACTCTAACAGATTTAATTTTCATTGAAATAAAAGGCTTGTTGTATATCTTTACTTCAGCATCTCATTTTGATACAGTGATGCCGTAGCTGTAATCTGTAGCTGAAAAATACAACGTGCATGACTTAAGATTTTCTTTCAGCTGAGAGAAATGTTTTGTTGTTTGGTAGAAACTGGACTCTTGGCCACAGTTTTGTTTCTGGCTCACTGTAGGTTTCTGTATGATCCTCAGAATCATTTTGCTATTTCTACTGGTAAAAATAGCTCTTTTGAAACAGGTACATGTTCAAATCAGAGAGGGTTTCTGTCCAGTGTTTACTTTGGAAGTGAGTAGTTCTCTTTACTACAAAGCCTTCTCTATTTAAATACAGGCAGGAACAGAAAGAAAAGATTAAAATTTTGCAATTGAAAAGTTTTTTGCCTGTTTTTTAACAATACCATCAATTTCAAGTGACAATCCAAATTCCAGCTGCCTTTTAGAAACTGAACACAAAAGCATTTCAAACTGTGAGTGGAGCTGAAAGATCTGCAAGCTTTTTTGTACCTATTTCATATTTCCGATATTACTGCTAAAATGAAGACTGGTCAAAGAACAAACAAGTTGCTATTGTTTAACTAACACTTATTCTAGAGGATATTTTGTTGTGGGCCAAAATGAGTAATTTGAATAGAAAAGTATTAAGTTTCCACCTGTGAAGTCTTTCACCATTTCTTTTAAGATAAATGTGGAATTGGCCGTCTTTAAATGCAGTACAAAGCAGCTTTATCTGTGACAACAGTGCCCTTCAAGGCAGATCCCACTCCAGCATAGGCAGGTGGTGGTGGTGGCTGATGACAGGGCTCCTGCTCCTCTGTAAGAGCTTAAAAAATGACTCTCAGATTTGAAAGCGCATAAGTAAACCCGAGCAGAAGGTGTGGTGCTTTAGCAGTCCCAGGGAAGGATATGTGAACCATTCTAGCAGAGTTACCGATTCGTTTCATCTGGGGGATCTCCCTTCATTCACACAGGAGCTGCTCGTGACATCTCTGAGCATCTGGGTGTTGGTTGTTAGCACCTGAGTTCAGGTCCTGACCATGTTAACAGTGTTGCTGATGCTTCAAGTCCAGCTCTCAGGAGAGCTGAGGTAGTCCATCCCAAGACCGTGGCCTTTCCCGTGTTGCAGTTTGCAGGCACAGCTGTGGAGCAGCAGCTGGGAGATGCCCCTGGTGCCTGTGAAACTGTCTCACAATTTGAGACTGTTCTGACAGAATGTTGAGACCTGGTGATCAGTTTCCCTTTGAAGCCTTATCTCTAAAATAGTGCAACTACACTGTTGATCACTCAGGTAACCAGTATATCCAAGTTATCAGTTGAGCTTGGATTAATGTGTATTCAAGACTGCTGGAAAAACAAGAGGTTTTTGGAATAGGAGTGGGTTTTTTATGATGTGTGGGATAAATGTTAGTCTTCATGCAGGGATTTAAGAGAAACTTCTCCCTGAGCAGAATATCCAGACATTCTCAATATTCACAGTATAACTGAGTCTGAACCAAAACTATTGCCTTCTTCCAAGGTATCTTTTCTTCCTCTTAATTTGTTCTGTCTGCCCCCCCCCCAACTATTCAATATTCTATAGCATTTATTGGCAAATGCAATATTTGGTTACATGAAAAATACACAGCACCGTTTGGACCATCTCTGCTAGTCTGTACAAGAACTTCCTCATTCTCATTTTCCATGAAGTTTTTTGCATATTACTTTTGAGATTTTGACTGCACTTCTTAAAGGTTTATTAAAATATTAATCTGTATGTTAAGGTTGTATTGAACTAAGAGGTGAACGAGAAGCAAAGTATTAGGCATAACTCCGAGTGGCTGAGGCATAAGCACATCGGTGTGCTGTAGGAGGGGTTCCCTGGAGAAGGGGAGGAGTTGGATAGCAGGAACTCCCTGCTCCTGAGGCTTGTCCTTCGGAGCCAGAGCAGCATTCCTGAAGGCTTGGACTGCTCCTGCCCAGGTGCTGTTCCTGTGATCACACTCACCTGAGCACGGGGCACTCTCCAGTTATATACAGCACTATAAACAGATAGGAAAGGATAGAACTATCTTTGGAAATACGATATTTGACTCCTTGGGTTCTTTAATTACACATTTCCTCATTAGCACGTTGAATTTTTTTAATTTCAAAATGCTCTGTGTTCCAAATCGTTGTGAAATCACTTCATTCCAAAGTACCAATTTTTCAGTAAGTGTGTGAAGTGCACTGTGCCCTTCCCATAAGACAATTTCTGCTGTTACATATTGTTACACTGCCAGAACATAATTCATCCATCCAAACTGGTAACCTCTCTCTTGGAACAAGGAAAATGTGGAGTAAACTGGTACATCCAGAACTGTGTAAGATTCTGTTTATGGACTCTGTCAGATTTTAATGTGGGTTTCCTAAGCAGTATGTGTTTGTATTCTGTTTGTCTGAGCTTTTATTTTCTGAATGTGTAGATTTTCTCAACAGTAATTTTGTTTCTTAAGCACAGTAGGTGTTCAGCTGCAGGCAGTGAGGAAGTTCATTTGATTTATGAAGGAGTTCTGCCACAGTGGTTTTTTCCTTCTGTTCAGTAAAAATCACTGCAAAAGCAAATGTATTGGCACAGCCTGTAGCTGGTATTTAAGCAAAACCTAATTTAAGCTGATAATTTTTATATAAATGATGTGGAAACAACAGCTCTTTAGGCTGTGAGATTGGCCTCAAATCATTCATGCTGCAAGGAGTTTTTCTTTTGCCTGTATTGTCAGCTCCTTACATGTCAAGAAGTTGCTAAAGCCTGGTGAGCTGCCTCCTCCTTTGGATGCGCAGTTCCGAGCAGATCTGGGTCTCCCTTCTCCCGAGCAGGGAACAGGGAGAGGCTCCCAGACACTGCTGGCTGGGGCAGGCACCTTCACACCCCGTGCTGTCACTTACTTGCCCTGCAGTGCAGTGTCAGGGTGAAAAGTCAGTGCTGAATGATTGTTGTGTAGAAAGATCCAAAGGAGGCAAAAGATGTTTTAGTTTTTTTCCTCTAGTTTCCACTTCTGAAAATTCTGTATCAGGAGATTGTGATGGTATATAGATCTTTTCAAATCTGATTCTATGGAAGTGAAACAGTTTTTCTCTTTGGAGATGTCCTTTATCATTTCAGCCTGAAAGATTTAAAATACAGAGTAGGGGGTGTGAAAAATATGTGCAGTGATGGCATTTTTAGGCTGAAGGGAAAATACACCTGCTGGAGTTACTTGTTGACATGTATAGTGACTACTTAACATTATATACAGCTTATTTTCTCTAAGTACATGAAATTAAATGCAAACTCGTTTGCTGTTCCCTCATGACCAGTGCCAGATAATTAAAGGGGATCCGTTTCCCCAAAATCTTCCAGGTTGACACCGAAGTTGATGACTCATGTAAGATAAATGGGATATGCTGAAGAGAAGGGCAGATCAGAAGCTGTGGGAGGAAATAATACTGAAACTACCGGGAATAATGAGATGTGTAACTAATGCAAAAAGGAAAATAATAAAATGCTTGGGGGTTAGGTATTTACAATAAGGAACAGACTCTCTCGTGCTGCAAGGAAAGGCATGGAAATAATCCCTGGGTTTCCCAGCTACCTTTGCTAGATAAATGCCTCTTAAACAAGACCTGGGCTGGGGTGGGTGGGAAGGTTCCTTAGCATAACTTTCTCAGATGCTGGTGTGCAGCTTTGGGTGCTGGTGACACTTAATGAGTAATGAATGTGCCGTGGAGGCAAAGCCGAAGTATTTCCGCTGCCTGCGGCGGTGTTCGAGGAGGGGGAAGGGGAAGGGGAGAGTCCTCGGCACTAGTTTGTCTTTGGTAGCAGCGAATGCTGCTCCTTCAGCAACTGCTGGATTTATTTTTAACCGCTTGACTCATTCTTTGTCAGATGATTGACCACCGCGCTGCACGGCGAATCGCGAATGGGCAGGGGAGGCGACCGTAACCGGAGGAAAGGGGGGAGTGGTTGTCGGGGAAGAGAGGTGGGATTTGGGAGTTGTGCTTCCATGCTCCGTGCCCGCCGTGTGAGTGAGTGCCGGGCTGCGGGGCCGGCAGCGAGCGGAGGGAAGGAGGGCAGGAAGGAGGGAAGGGGCGATGGTGCCTGCGCGGGGCTGCAGAGCGGCGGCACAGCCCCGGCCCTAGGCAGGACAGCACCGCTCCGCCCGCACGCACTGCCCTTCTGATTCCTGCCCTGGATGGTGCCCTTCTAAAGGACTCTCATCATGATCGACAGCTCCAAGAAACAGCAGCAGGGCTTTTCCGAGATTTTATCTGCAGGGGACCTTAAGCCGCTGAAGGAGAAGGAATGCCTTGAGGTGAACAGCCAGAAAACCCTCAAGGAAGGTCAGTCACTTGCTGGTTGGGGACAGAGAATGCAGAAGTCCTGGGCAGATTCAGTTCACCAGCATGGGTGGTGTGACGCTGTAGTCAGGAAGAATTTTTGTGTGTGAAATGAGGTATTATTTTCCCTCTTAAAAAAAAAAAGAAAAAACCTCTAAATTTTACCTGTACTGTTAAATAATGATGATGATACTTGATAGAAATTGTAGTATGAAGAAAAATGAGGGAGTCTTTTCAGAGTGTAATTTAGTGCTGAATTAACAAAGTACTTTGATATTGTCCCTTAAAAATGCTTCAAAATGCCTACTGAAATACATATAATGAAAGAAACGCCATTAAATATGATGTGTCAAAATAAAAACCTCACAAGCCTTTAGTATTAGGCATATTAGTACCTCATTTTCAACAGTGCTTTTCTCAGCTCCTCTCTTTCTCTGGGATTCCCTTCTCCCCTCACACTTTAAATTAGATTTGACTCTGCTTCTGAAATGAGTGCTTTTTAAATCACGTTGTGTTGTCTTAAATGCCTGGATTTAGACTGGGCATTACATTGATGTAACACACAGGCATTAGTTTGTAAAACAGCAATAGTCTGAAAATATTTGGAGCATTATTTAAAGCTGACAAATAATAATATATGAGATTGCTTGGATGTAATATTTGCTAGGCAGAGGCAGTAAAGCTGCTGAGGCAGGGAAACTGGGGATTCTTCCAGCTGGCCTGGCTGAGGGGGGAGAAGGGAGAGACCTGCGGGGGTCCCTGCCAGCAGGCTGAGCGAGAACTGGTGTGAGTTACACACCGGGCTCCTGCAGCTCTGCGCTCAAACTCCGGCTTCGCACTCAGACACAAACTGTTTGTAGTAGACAGAGTCCCTGCTTTCCTCTTACACTACTCTGCCTTGGCTTTTCCTCCCGATATATCTGGATTGTTTGGTGATTCAAAGATTTCTCTCCTTGGTGTTGCGGCAAGACTTCGGCATGAGATGATGCCTCTCTCAGAATTTAAATTCTGGGTTTGTTTGTGGGGGTTGTTCATTTATTTTTAAGTTGGTACTTTAATGAATGTTTAAAATAGCAAAAAGATAGCCCATATTCATTATTGGATTCAGTACCTGACAGTTCAACCTGAGTTGAGCTAGAGAAGATGCTGATTTTTATGTAATGTACTGATACCCAAGGTGTGTTACTGATCAGAAAGATGCTGAGAAGTTGAGTGTTGCTGCAGGAGGTGGTGGCTGAGAGCTGAACAGCTCTGCTCCCTTTGCAGCAGGGAAATACTGACTGGAAGGCAGGGATTGAAAGCAAGGGTCAGCAGGGGCTCCTTTTTGGTGGTGTTTTTGCCTTGCAGCTCCAGCCAGGCCCTGTTAAACCTGCTGCTGCTGCTGCCTCTGAGGCTCTGGGGGCAACAGCCAGAAGGAACAAGCGAGGGAGCTGAGAGGGACAGAGGAGTGAGGGGACTGATATGGGCAAAACAAAACCCATCCAAGCTAAGCTACGCAGAAAGAAAGGGAGAAAAACATGGAACAAACTAACATGGTGGGTAGTGTAGGTGGGCTAATAAGTAACCACGGTAATAATTATCCTCAGTCATCTTTGAGCATGTCAGTTATGTAGAAAGTGGATGAAAGAATGTACATTACAATAATGATGGTCTGTCAGAGTAGGAAAAAACCTTCAATTATGGGACACTCTTCCAGTCTAAATTAATGAATATTTTAGAGCTTAAATTATTCAGTACATAAAAGAAGATATAATTGTTTTCCACAATCACTCTCTTTGCTTCCTTTTCTCTGTTTTAATACCTGCTCTCCATTTTCACTTTCCCCCGGTGAATATTGCTTATCCTTTCATCTCTCTGAAGTTTGGCAATGCAGTGATTAAAATAATGAACCTCTGTTTGAGAGTTTGATTGACTACAGGATCTCCTCTTCCAGCCTTTCCTCTTTCTAAAGCTTAGAAAAACAAGCATTTTCTTTTTTGTAGTATATAAAGTGAATTATAGAAAACATTTCAAATCTGTTTGATTTGCTTCTAGAGACTAAAACAAAGCTGCACCTTTTCAGTTTATAACATTAGGAAATACGTAGTTCAGGTATTTTATATATTTTTTTAAAATTCTATTGCAGTTATTAATTTAATCCTACTTAAATAATACTACAGATAACATTTGACTTTTTTTAAAAAAATAAATTACTGGTATTTTACAGAAGAGTATATTCTGAATTAACTTGTGCCGTTCTCTCTTTTTTTCTCTCCTCTTTCTGCCTGCCTGTCTTTTTCCTTTAGTTCAAATGATGTGGCTGGTTTTGCCACCTGAATCATCCAATGTTTTTCAGTTGGACACAAAAATACTTTAAAGTACTACATGCAGATGGTTAAACCTGCAGAAATTAAAAATGTAATTGTATTGGCAAACCCAGATGAAGTATGTGGAGATCCAGTAATTCAGAAGGTGCCTTTGTTTCCTAATCTGTTTGGCACAGGTTTGTGCCCTGAGATAGTACAGTGGTTATTTTAGCAATGAGTACCTTAAGTGAATTCTTAGGTGCAGATCTCTTTTTACTTACTATTTCTTTATGAGGAAAAAGACTTTTGATGGAAACAAAATCCCCAACATTGTTTTCAGCAAATTATTACTAACGGCATTGGCTGGTTAGAGTACAAGGATGAATTTTTTTCCTTTGCTTAGGCTAATGAGGCACATTATAGCACCCTGTAGCATGGGGGCAAATCCTCTTAATTACACTGCTTTCTTGTAAATAGCTCAGATGTTTTTTGCATATTGTCTGTTTTGTGAAAACAGTTCTCACTTGCATCTGTTCTATCAAAATTACCCTTTGTGTGAGCAAGGGACAGAAATACTTTTTGATCCTGAGGCCAGAAGTCCCAAAACGGTGACTGTAGATCCTGCAGCATCTTGTAGGAGTGTCAAGTAAGCAACCAAAACATGTAGCAAATTCAAGTGAGAGGACGTAAATGAAGTCAGGCTATCACTGTGCACACACTCAGTAAGGAAGAGCCAGTGTAGGAGGAGCTAGGAGGATATGGAGGCTGCACAGTGAAAGGTTTCTGACTGAGCACTGCAGAAAGTTGATGAAGTCTTGCCTTGCACCCTAACTTGCTTTAGTGTAAAGATGGATGGGCTCCTGCAGAACTTTCGAACACAGAGTATTAAATTGGTGCGTCAAATCAGTGTGGTGCTGTCTTAGGTGGGATTTAAAAGGAGACTGGATCCCAGTTTGTTGGCACCATATTTTCCACATAAATAATCTGGGTTTCAAAGTTACTAATTGCCTGTAAACTGCTTTAAAGAAAGAAAGGAGACTAACCAGGAAGGAAATTTTCTTTCCACCTTGAAACATAATTTCTTTCCTGGATTTGTTTTGTGTTTTAAATTTACTGTTTTGTGAGGAACTGGAGACTGGCAAGTGCCTGAAACAGGATACAGGGTGGAATGAGTGAATTTCTCAGGTGTGCACTGGAATTGTCTTCATGCTGTCTGGTTAACAGATTACCAGGTGTAGGCAGGAAGGGTTTCTTCCCTTCATCCCTTGCAATCAAATCCATATTGCATGGGAATTGTTTATTCAACAGACTTCCTGCTATTGCTGGCATGTTGAGTATTGATAATACTCTTGACCTCTCCTGTGGTGGCATTTCAGACGTACAGATTCTGCTGTTGGTTTGTTGGTGTTGGCTGGTTTGAATTTTTTATAAAGGAAAAGCTCTTCAGTTGTATTATCTGGTGTTTAGAGGTGTTTTTATGACCCCTTAACATCGGCAGTCTGTCAGGTATGTTTCTTGAGACACAGATAATGAGAAAAATACTGGAGGAAAAAAATATTATCCCTTTCATCTTAGTTAATGAAGGAAGCACTATAAATTCAGTGTACTGATCCTGTGAGGCTGTGTTAAAATCTACCATAAACAAGGTCTTTAATGTCAGTGGGATAATTGTATGTCCTAAAACTTATTCCACAAAATTTTCTTCTTCATTGTAGCACTTAATTAAATAATATGTTGTAATACCATTATAATAAAGACATGCTTAAATACATTGATAAAACAAGGCCGTGATGTATTAATTTGATTTTTTTTATGTAATCTATATACAGTTAGAAATATGGTGGTAGCCAAGAGTTTTAAGAGAACTTGCTATGGCAGTGACAAGATTTCTTGAAGGTTTTGTAAAAGGCCAGGATTAAGTCTGCTACTGCCAAAAGCAGGTGTAGTGTCATGCAGCCCTGCCCTGCTTGCTGGCAGTGGTGGTTGTGGCACGCTGGAGTGCGGGGGGTCAGTGCCCAGGTATTACTGAAGAGCTCTTGTCCCACAGTGCTGGTTCTCATCCTGCCCAGAGCACTGGCCTGACAGTGCCGGAGCAGCGGGGCTTGGAGGGAGGGAGTGACCAGTGGCTTTCCATCAGTACTCCCGTCTTAGATCATACCAGGTTGTGGAACCACTGTCTGCTTGGCTGCTGTGCTGGGGGTTTCTCCTTCCCTTTGCCACCCAGCACAGTGTGTGTGTACCTCAGCCTCAGTTAATGCAGCAGCTCTGCCATCCCTGGAGGCCACTGGCTTCATCCCCCGAGCATCTGCTGGTGCCTCTGGAGCAGAGCTGACACGAGGCCCCTGCTCACATCCCAGCCTGCAGTCAGGCATCTCAGGGTAAATCCACCTTCCTCAGAGCTTTGAGTTAGTGGGTAATTGCCTGAGTTGGAGAATCTGTTTGGGTGTGCATTTTGTTTGCTGGCTTTACTGTGCCCAGGAGTAGCACGGAAAATGGAGGGGGCTTGGCTGGAAATCATCTGTCATCATCAATGTTATGTGCTCCAGATTATCACAAGGCAAGTCATAGTAGATGGAGAATGTAAACTCAAGTTTCCTGAGTCCCTTGACGGAACAGTTCTCGGGTGATAGTAGTGTTTGAGGAAGTGCAAATTATTTTTAAAAAATAGTTTTTTGCATTAAAAATCAGAAGATTGTGCTTAGCAGAGGGATACTTGAAGATTTAGAAAATGTTATTGTTAATATACTCAAAGTATTGCAGTCTTACAGATATTGGAACTACAAGCCTTAGTTTATTCAGGCTTTTCATGCAAGATGGTAGCGATTTTTCTCATTTTAAAGATGTAAACAGAATTGTGAAAAGTATAGATTTTGCTTTTTGACATATACATGCATATATAAATATATATGTATATATTCATCCCAGCAGACATCCTGGTAATTTGTTTGGAGACTTGTGTATGTTCTGGCTTGTTTCTAAGCAACATGTTCCATAGCAATAGGATACAATACAGATTGTCCTATATCCTAGTCATTTAAGCCTCTCAGCTAATGATATTGTTATGCTTTATGTGTTTGTTTTAAATGTTAAGTTTACATTTAGCTATCTTCCCCATCTAGGTTTCAGTAGGGTGGTGTTACTGCTGGAAATGGTTACATGGCACCATTACCGGCTTAAAGACAAAAGCTCTAAATCACAGTGGTATAATTTAAAAGATCTGAAAGTCCTGTAGGCTTTCCCTCCAGAATTCTGAAGAGATTATGTGAAATGGCCCTCAGTAGTCTCATCTCACATACTTTACATTCATCCAGAACATCTTTAAGCTGCAATGAAAGTATGACTGAATAATTGCTTCAAATGAGTCTGCAACAGAGCTATTTCACATTCCTTAATTATTTTGGGTATCGTCTTAGCAGAAAAATCACATATACAGTAGTGGAAAGAAGCACATTAAAATTATATACAAATAAGTAAGATTGGGTTTTTTAAATAAGAACAAGTAAAAATAAATAAAATATTTCCTTTTCTGAATGATGCCCTGGCATATGTGGAAGTTTTGAAGACTAAACCCAGTATAATATACTCACTCATGATTAGATGGTGTCTGGGTTTTTTTACAAGATGTTTTTTTTTTTTTAAATTAAGAGTGTTTAACATACCGCGTCAGCATCTTCAGGCTGATGGGAAGTGAGTGTCACGATTTCAAATGCATTTTGTCTTTAAAATGCTGTACAACTTACTTGGAATCGCTTCCTATAAATTACAGGTAGCTAAACATTGTCATGGTTTTCCCTCTCCTTCCTTCGTTCCTTCACCGTGCCACGTGAATGAACTGAACGCTGTATATCTTTTACTCACTGTACAAAACATTCCATTTACCGTTTCTTTGTTTCATTCACAGAACAAATATCTCTGGAAAATTAGGAGCGCATAGTTATGCTGTTTAGCAAATGCAGACTTTGCAGTGGAAGCAGGCGGGTTTGGGGGGCAGGGGCCGTGCCTGCAGGACGCGCTGCAGTCCTGCAGCTGCTGCCCCGCGAGGCTGCCGGCAGTTCTGATAGAGCGCTGGAGCTCGGGTCTCTCCCAGAGCCGCCCTCCGTGCGCTGAAGTGCTCTGTCCCGCGGAGTGCCCCGCTGCCGTGGCACCCGTGTGTCAGTGCTGCAGCCCGGGTGCCGAAGCCTCGGAGGAGGGTGCCGGGGCAGAGCCCACCCTGTGCCCGGCAGTGCCCGCGCCGCTGCCCGGCTGCTCCCAGGAGCAGCCCTTCCCTGCCCTCCAGCCGCAGCGGGGCTCAGGCTCTGGCTGCGGGAAGGCTGGCTTAGGCTGGCAGAAAGAAATGGAGGCTTTCGGTGTAACAGCTCTTCATTTAAAGGAAAGGGCCCTGTTCCCAGCACTGGCAGTTTCCATGGCAGCCAGCCTAGAGACTGCACGGGAGTTTCTACTGCTTGGAAATTTCCAAGGGGCTATGCAGGAATGTTGGACATTACATGTTCCCATTTTGACTTGCAGTTTTAAGGGTTTAAATAGCTAATATCCTTTGGATTTTAACTTCAGAAAAAATAATGAGCTAATTACATACAGAACATTAAAAAAAAATCTTGATGCACTGTCTGTCTTCTTGCTGCTATTTGAACAAACTGTGTGATGGAGCCCTTCTCCTTCAGCTGTGTAATTGTGAAATGGCAACAGCTATTTGCTGTGTTATAGAACTTTTATAAAAAGATGAAATTAAAATTTGATTTTAAAATAATAGGATACATAATGAACTGTGTTAGACATGGAATTATTAGTGCTGGAACTGTGCACAGCATGTGCTCTGGTTTTTTTCAAGACAAGAAGCAGTGGTGAAAGCTTGTCAATCAGCATAGATAGCATTGTTCCTGCAGGACAACTATCAATTTATTTTTGGCCTCTTTACATTCCAGTGCTTGTGATTATATAGTACTACTTTGAGACTGCTCTTCCATAGGATACACATTATAGATTTGTAACAGAAATCACTTGCTCAGCTTTGATAAAAGCTGTTAGTTCGAGGTGATATAATAATAAGCTTTATTTTCCCTCATTCTGCTGTTCACACTGAGTAAGATGTGACTGGCCCGCTCTGTTTCCTGCCTTTCCAAGGGCCGTGTACAGACCGTGTTGTGCCTCCTGAAGTGGCTGTTTGAGGCAGCTTTCGCCTTCAGCAGGGTATTGAGGAGCTGCTAGTCCTGGCTGTCCTTAGTCCCTGTGCCCCCATAGGGCAGTGTGTGTGAACCTGAGCAGGGCTCCCTGTTTGTCTGAGAGCAGGGTCTGTTGGCTTGCTGAGAGTTGCTGCTTTACAGAAACACAGTTCTGTGTGCCAAAGTGCACCAGTTAGCAGCTGACCTCTCCCTCCTGTACCACGGTCTGGGCTCCCTGGCTCAGGGAGCTGTTGATTCCCTGATGTGCTCCCACTGGAGGAAGCTGTAGGAGTGGGAGCACCAGCCTCTGGCGCTCAGTTTTTTCAGCTGGCGAAAAATCTGCACCTCCAGTGCAGTCACAAGACTTGTGCTGCCTTTGAGAGTCAGATAACCAGATGTTCTTACTGTGAGGAGGGATTATGCTTTTCTGTTTTGTCAGTAAGTATTAAATAAGCTAGGCAAGCTCTAATGATCATTTTATTGACTGAAGAAAACACATGGAAATTTTGGAATCTCTTGGTGTTCAAGTGTTAAAATCATACACTGACTTGAAAATAAAAAAGAATGCCTGCCCTTCTCCCTCAGTCAAAACAGGAATTTGACTGACCTCTCTGCGCATGGCTTTTATTCAGAAGCAGTTCACAGACAATTTTGAGAGTTGCAGTGGTGTGAAGGAGGATTCCTGCCAGATAATGTGAAGTGCAAAATATTTGTACCATCTTTTAGCAACTAGATTTGCTCAGTGGTGTTAACATAGTCCTTTTGCACATGCACTTTAAATAGGAGGAAGAGTGTTGCTAACATGAACAGTGTATTAACATACCTAAATATTTGTTAATTTGGGGGCTTTATTTCAGAGATCACCTTCTATCATGTTAGATGTTATGTAAGTAACTACCTGATTTTAAAGGTGAATAGTGAGAGGTAAATTATCTGGCAACAAGCTGTATGTATTTACCGTGATAGGAACAATCTGTTAAACATAGTGTTGGAGTAAGTACCATTCCAGGGGGAACTTTGCTTTGTAGTACCTGCACCTCACGTTGTTTGAATTCTCCCTTCCCCTGGCTCTGTCCTGGCTTGTCTGTAAATGGTTCTTTGAAATAAAGGGCAGGAGAGGGGCAGAAAAAAACCAAACCCCAACCCACACTAGGACAAGTAGCAAAAATCATTATATTACCTTTGGATAATGCCTCAGTGATTTTTAGATTTTTTTCTTTTTTTGAGGTGCTGCCCTCCTATCTCATCCATCCTTATTAGATTTACTGCTTTGTGTGTTACTGTTACAGAAATCTCTTGCCATACGGATTTCTATATACGTGATGAGCAAAGTCTGTATTAGCTTTAATTACACTAGATTTAAACCAATCTGTATTCTCTTCCAGATAGTTTCTCACTGAAAAAATGCCCAAGTCTGACAAAAGTGCAGTTCTCACATTGTTCATCCTTGTCTTTGAAGATAATTTCATCCTATTTTCCTTATTGGAAACTTGTGATTTAGTTTCCATGACTCCCATCTTCCTGTCTGGCTGGCTGCTCTTTGAGCTGCTTTTTGTGAGTCCCCCTTTTCTCCTGAGCTTTTCATAAACCTCATTCCTATTCCCTTTACACCTGCTGCAGGTTCACCTCCAGTGTAAGCAGTGTGTCCCCCACACTCAGAGGCAATAGAAGGGCCATCAGTGCCTGCAGTGTGACCATCTGCAGGCCTGTACCCCAGAGATGCTCTGCCCAGATGAAGTTATGCAACTCAATTATAGGTGTCATCATTTCTTCCTTATAAACATCTCTGCTTTGTACTTTGTGTTACTGCAGGGGCTAAAACTCTTTCAGGTCCTTACCTCTTTTATTGATATATAAATAATGGTTTTTCCCTAATATGTTTGCTTTGGAAAAGCAAAACTTTTGTAGCTTTACAGCTTTTAAAAATAATGTATGTATAGTTTTTAATTTACATTTGCTTTTTACTTAGAAATTTTCTTTAATAGTGCATTCAACTGTTCAATTTATTTTTTTTTTTAAATTTAGATACCCAACCTTTTTTTAACCTTCTTAATTTTGGAGGTGATTGCAAAAGCAAACATCTGGGTTTCATCCAACTTTGTTTCTGTTTAACCTCCCTGCTCTGGTTAAGTCAAAATCTTCAATTATTACCTTATTCCATCTTTCTAACTATGAGTCATCTCTTCTTTAGTATTCCCCCTGCAGTGCTTCCCTATTAGTCATGCTACAGGCTGTCCTTTCTTTATTATGTAATCTATAAGTTCATGATATTTGTTTAGTAAGTGAATAACTACACATTCTGTATCTTCTCGATCTCTCGGTTTTTTCAGTTTTCCCACAGTTTTTATGACTTGTTCAGGTACAGATGGGACAACTTCAAAATCCTCCCTTATTTGCTCTGTGATGCCCAGTGTGGGTTCAGAGATGAAGTGTAGACAAGGAGTTTTATGAGAGGCAAGAATGATTGGTTATATATCTTTGCTAAAAAATGCTAAAGCTTCACACATGAGCACATGTGGTTTATGTGCAGGTACATTCTTACTGTTCCTCTCATCCTTTTGCTGAGTTCCACTGCATGTTCTCTTGTTAGACTGGACATTGTTTAGGATATGGATGGGTTTTTAATCTCTCTGCAGAGCTTAAGCCAAATGTCTGATTGTAACTGAAGCCACAATTCATAGATACAACACATCCATAAATTACAGAGCAGGGCTTCCCATCATCCACGTTTGCACATACTGTTCATTTATAGTATGTTCAATAATGATGTTCTTTCCCACGTCTGTTTACTAACATTGAAAGCACTGTCCTAGTGAAGCTTAGGTAGCTACAGCTGAATCAGCTACTCCTACAAAATGGGGTTTATGAGAACGCTTAGGAAAAGAGAAAGTCTGAGTCAAAAGCCTACTAGAAATCTGAAATATCACCACAAATGCATTATTTCTTGATCAATTACTTGCCTGTTATGTTGGTATACGAATCTCAGCAGTAATGACATTCCTGCACCTGCTGTAATACTGCCAACATTCACTGTGTTCCAGCTGAAAAAAATACCAATTCTGCTTTACTGACTGTGTCTGACACACATCAGCTGCTCTGTGGACATCCCTGATGCTGGAGCAGGTCGTTTTGCTTGAAGACCTTGGGCCTGAAATAAAGAGGTATATGTTACAAACTGACCTGTAACCAGGTGAAAGATTCGGCAGACGCATTCCTAGTGTGCTGAGTGTTCCAAGAAAGCCAGATGTAAGTATGGTGGAAATTAGGACCAAATACAGCTGCACAGGGTGGATGAGATTCCTGCCCAGAGCATGGCAGGGGTTTCAGCCCTTGCCACAGCTTCCTAGTTGTGTAAAAGAAAGTGCAGTTTAAGCAAAGAAGAGAAGAAAGACAAGTTTTAATCTACTCTGGACCATAAATACTGGGTCTGAAATACAGTAGTCTTGCCATGCTCCTTATACATTTTCTTTCACATTACCTGGATGGGTAAGATTTTTTTAAAGGGATTGCACATACAGTTTTAAGCCTAAGTCTGAGCTGTCTTGATCTTACTAGTTGTAAGCAAGGAAATCCAAAATAAGAACGTACCAGAGCTTTTTTACTTTCCTGTAAACACCACACCAGTGAGTGAATTTCTCAGTGCTTTGTGCTAGTGATGTAGGAGATCCTGAGAAGTATCCCCAGAGTTAGAAGCTTAACACCATAACGTTACATTATGTGCTTAAAATGCATTTCCATTGAAATTATTTTTAAATGCATCTTTGTATAATAACGCTTGTGGATTTATAGAGTTGGACATATGTCCATAAATGCATCTTTGCACATTCTTACTGCATTTTTTGAGGTAGATTAGACCAGTTGGACTTAGACACCCCTGTGGGTTTGTGCAGGAAGCTTTGAGCTTGCTCTGCCCATGCTGTGAGTTTCCTGGAGCAGGTAACTGTGCTCCAGCCCAGCCCCAGCTGGTGTGGGACTCCAGGCAGTGCAAGTTTGCATCTGCTAGTAAGAGATACTGCAGGGAGAGGTCACGGCTTACTTGGAGATACATGACATTAAGGAATACAAAAATAAACTATTATAAAATAATTCTTCAGTTTTTACAGTCATGTAATATTACTTGGAAAATACAATACCCTACTTAAAGCAGGTATTTTCAAGTGTCCAGAGGAACTCAATACCTTGTGAATGACTTTTCATCAATTTACATTTTAGTGTTCCTATTTTTGCATTCTCTCATCTCTGTAATTCTTGTGTAACAATGTTGTAAAGTCTGAACAGATCTGCTGTGCCACAGCTCTGAAATGTTTGTATTTAAACTCTCAATATTTGTGACACAAGAAAATAATGGCCTTGTTTTCAGGACTTGCTATTCCCGGTCTTAATGCTTTAGCCAGAGGAGTATCCTTCCTGTACTGCAGAACAGGAAATAAGCTGGTTCCTTTTAAATTCTGGAAACAATTAACTTTGTCCTTAGCTTAATTTTTTAGAAATTACATTCATTTTGATGTTTTGCACAATGCATTAACTTGTTTTGCTTCCTTGTGAAATACAATGGGAACAGCATACCATAATCATACATCCATAATAAGCTATCGAGTCTGAATTTAAGAATGTAAATATTGCATCTTTAGTGTATGTTTTCTCTTGACCATGCCTTGTTCAGATGAAATTTCACGTCGGGGTAAGAGCTGTACGTGTCAAAGAGATAATGAAGCACTGGGATAAACTGATACAGAAAACAAGGGGAAGGGAACAGTAGAAGAAAAACTATTTTTTTTCCTTATTATTTTTTTTCCCCGGGAACATTTACAAAAAAGCCATAATCTTTGAAAGTGTAAGGCCTTTATGTGTATATCCTCCCCCAGGTTCTGTGGTTCCCGGTGTAGTGGTGTCACACTGGTTACTCACACAGTAACAATGACAAACTGTATTTTATTACATGTAATGAAACATAAGTTACCTCCGAAACTTTATAAACAGTTTTTCCACATTTGACAGTATTGGATTTGTTTTGTCCTTGAAATAATCATAGTAACACATAGTCAGGAAAATAGCATTTTCTGATGTTCAGAGAGAGGATAAGGTCTGTTCCGGATTGTATCACTTTTTTGGTGTTTTGAAACAAGCCAGGTAAAATCTGGCTTCTCTTCAGTTCCTTCTGTTTCAGCAAGGTTTATTTAAATGTACAATCAGCCTTTATATTTAAAAAAATTGTAAGGACAAAAAATTAACCAAACACATCCACCTTTTCTTCTAAAATGCTCTGGAAACATAATTTCTGTTTCAGCAGTGAAGTCATGCCAGATTGGTTTAGGACATGTATTAAGGCTCTATAATCATCGTGTGTTGCAATTTATGGTACAAACTTTTTAGCTCACTATTTTCTTGATGTATCCTTAATACCTCTTATGAGGCCCAGCTGACAGGGAGGTGGATGTGTGTATGAAATACAGTCCCTTTACCACAGAGCAGCAAACTCCACTGTCAGTGTGGGTTGGAAGTAATTGCTCTGAACTGCGTTAATCGCAGCTGTTCCTTAATGACAGGCTTGGGTCTGAATACACAGAGAAAAGATAGTCCTGAAGTTGAAATACTTGGTTTTGGCACTTCCAAGGGGCGGTGTGCTCACCTAGGAATCCATGTTTGCTTTTGGCAGTACTTCAGCTGAGGCTGCAACAGAGACGGACACGAGAACAGCTGGTGGACCAGGGCATCATGCCACGTAAGACTTCTGTCATTCCTAGTACTTTGTGTGTCTGTAATGTGTGATTTGTGATCTGAATATATCAAACAATGGAGATAAGCACTCCTGTGAGATTCATTAAAAATAACAGTAGCATTTGAAAAGATTTGTGGAATCCTTTTGGTAACCTCAATGAGCATGTAGTAAATTCATCATGTTACCTCATGTTAAAATAGCCATTGCCATGAAAACACAAGGATTTGGAGACATAGTCTGATTCTCCTTTTATTTTCTCTATTTAAATAATTGTGGTTAATTCATTAAATAAATGGAATTGCATAAATGAGTGGACATTAGTAACAAAGCCAGTTTTAAAGAGCAGGATGGCAAGGGTTGCCAAACAAATGAGGGGTGCACAGAAAACACTGAGAGTCCCTAAGTGGACAGCGTGGAGTGACACTGGGCACAAGATAATAGGTGCAAGTTGTCAAGAGATTCAGCTGTGACAAGTGATTTTGTATCAAAAGCAAACAAAACCCCCAGCCACTGAAATATATCAAAATTATGTCACGTGATTATAAATAGCCCAGTGTGCACCAGTGAATTGTAGCTGGAAAGCACAGTATCTTAAAGCTTATCTGTTCTGCAAGGTTTCTGAATGAGCAGGAGACTTGAGATTGCTTTCCAAAGCATCTTCATCCCCAGGTCTGTAGTGCTGATTATCTTCAGGAACAGAACAGTGTGTTTGTTTCTGAGTGAAACCTGGGGGAAAACTTCTAAACTGGCAGAGAGTGTTTTGTTCTGTGGTATCTCATCTCTGCCAAAAGGGTGGCAATTCAGATGGATTGTGCCTGCTGCCATGTCACCCTTTCAGCAATTCAACTGAGAGGAAGCACTCTACAGTTTATTCTAGCTGAATAGTTTTTACTCTTTTTGGCTATTTAGCAGATAACCATCATTCTGTTTTCTAATCTGAACATTTAAGGCCTCTCTATATGTTTTTCTAAAAGTGAGCACAAGTCGTTCCAAAGGGACAGTCCAGTTCTCTGTAATAACAGCAAGTTTGAGGTATGGACAGACAGTAAATACAGTGGAATAAATGAAATGGTATTTGGGCATTCTGAACCTTTCCTTATAAAATTTCTACTGTGGAACAGTTTGGTAAATAAACACTGCTGTACATAGTGAAAACGTTAACTGTTACATGGTAATATCTATTAAATAGGAGTATTGCTCATCTCTGCTAAAAATGCAGGTGAATACAACTAGCATGAGTCCAGTGTAAGCCTGGTCAGATGCAAACACAATTCTGAGGTGGTGTTAAACACCCATACACACATACTGATTAGGATATTTCTTTTAGAAATCATTTCTGCCGATTTTAACTCTTCCTCTCCCTTCACAGCTTTGAAAAGCCCAGCTGCATTCCATGAGCAGATAAAGAGCCTGGAGCGAGCCAGGGTAAACCACTTTGTGTAAACTTGTGATTAACATCTGAAAACGGATAGTCAGTTGTGTGTGATACTAAATTCTCTAAGTACACGGAGCATTAGAGTTGCAGTAATAACATGTGCTTTTATCTTGGAAGAATTCATTAAAATGTAATATGGATGCCAAATCTGAGAGGAATTTTCCTAAGCCTTCATGGATTAAGGTGGGGGGGAGTAAACTTATGGTCATAATGTAATGCATAGCTACCCCCACTTAAGGACGGGATACTCGGTAAATTATGTTTGTGCAGTATTTCTGTAGCCAGTCTGTACCATTGCAATGATGTGGTGGTGTGGGATCAAATCTAGAATGTTCCTAACTTGTTTGGGCAAGATAGAAAGTCACTAGCACTGCTTAACTGATAGGAAAACTAAACAAAACTAAATGAACCCCTCTGCTCTCCATGTACTGACAGCAATGCCCACCCATCTGAATGAAAGTGCACATAACTCATTGCTGGGAGATGGGGCATTTATCAAACTGCTTTCATTTTCCTGGTAAACAGTAGTTAATGCCATTTCCTCCTTTCTCTTCAGACGGAAAATTTTCTGAAGCACAAGATTCGCAGCAGGCCGGACCGCTCGGAGCTGGTCAGGATGCACATCCTGGAAGGTACGTCCAGCTCGGAGCCCCTGGGCTGCTGGCAGGAGGGACTCCTGCTGGGCACTCTTGTCTGACTGAATTACACCTCAGTGGGAATTACTTCTGAAGGTTTCTATGCTCTGTTTCTCTACCTCTGCAGTGTATTTGCTGTTGCATATTGCTCTTGTTCTGTAGTGGTGATCACACTGTGGTGTATGTACATGGAGTGTTCATACTGCCCCAGTTCGTGCCCCAGAATGACCCGACAGCCTCGAGCTGCCCCTCCCCCAGGACCCTTGAACAGGTGTGACTGTGACCCTGCTGTGTTATTTGTCTTGCTGCTCAGGTCATTGGGAGAAAGTCTCTTTATGAAGGGGGCTCACTACTGTCTTGCACCATAAACTTACCAAACACAGAAATTACCAAATAACCATAATCCAAGTGAGTTTAAAAGCCACTATATTTCAAGACGTGCCATTTGAAAAATCCTGGTAGGAGCTTCCACATTGATAGATCACATTCATAGTGACAGTCTCATAATTTCATTGAAAAGTAGTTTTTAACACTCAAATTAGTGCTAGAAGCTACTTTTAAAGGTAAACTTTTAAAGATATTTGTGAGGCGAGAATCCAAAAATTAATGGATTAATTATCTTTAGCACAGCTCCCGCTGGTAAATCATTAGAGCAGCAAATGCTCTCGCTTATAACTGGCACTTGTTCTTTTATATTCTCTGCTTTGTTGTCGGACATTATACAGATGTTGACCAAAGGTATTACTGCTGTTAAAAAGGAGATTATATTTCTAGAAAAACACGATCATGGGGATAAACAACATCTACTCATATGATCTTATTTTTTCTTACTAAGTTGAGCATTTTCAGAATACTACTGGGCCACTTTGATAAAAGTGGAATGGTTACTGCAAAGACAAGCCAATGTTGTTTGTCATGAAACTGGGGGAAGGTTGAACAGGATACTGAATTCAGTACATCCTTTTAGAGACCGTTGCAGAGCCTTCACTCCAAGCCACTCAGATGAAGCTGAAGAGAGCTCGGCTGGCAGATGATCTGAATGAGAAGATTGCTCAGAGACCTGGCCCGATGGAACTGGTAGAAAAAAACATTCTTCCTGTAGACTCCAGTGTTAAAGAAGCTATTATAGGCAAGTAGAAATCCCACAACTTCTGTTCCTTATCCACATGGCATAGTGGAAAACAAACTCTTGAGGGTGAAGTTCACATTGCAGGGTGAAGAAAACATATGCTGAGTTTATCACTACTTATTCTTTCAGCTTCTGAGTCCTAAACTCTGTCATCATTTAATTAAAATCATCCTATTTTTATTGGAAACTTTAAGTGAGAAATATGTGTATCTTTTTAGTATAGTACTGTCCTGGAAAAGGACAGTAAAATAAAAATTACTACAAAATAATCAAAGATCTGTGGCTGTTACTCTCTCTGTTGTAGGTGTGTGTGTGTACACTCCACATATGTGAACATACCTTTTAATATCTTACTAAAACCATTTCTGCTACACACTTGGTTCTATTGATTCCTTGCATCTGATTTAATATGGCTGTCGTATTAAAAACACAATAAATACTTAGGTACCATATGTTTAGACTACTGAAAACTGACCATTTTCCAGCAATTAGCTAACTCTGCTCTGAATGTCTAAATTTAATTTGTGAAACTAAAAGAAAGTGTGTTTTGTTTGTTTCTTTGTCAACATTCTAGCAGTTGGACAAGAGAATTATCCTCAAGCTTTAGATGATTTTTCATTTGATGAAGACAGCAGTGATGCTTTATCACCAGATCAGCCAGCCAGCCAAGAATCCCAGGGTTCAGCAGCTTCCCCTGGTGAGCCAAAAACAAGTGACTCATCATCACCTATAACCCCAAATGCTGCTACATCAACACAGGTACAGTTTCTAAGCGTTTAAATCTTCCCCATATGTTTCTGATCTGGCACTATAGAAATGGGGCATGGTTTCACATGGAATGAATCCATCTGCTGCTGCCAAGGCGGGCTCTGGGACTCCATTTGCTGTTTGGGAGTGTTTAGACTCAAGCCCTGGCTTAGCTGTTGGCAGTGATGAAATTCCCATAGACTGTAGTGAAGCCATAAATTCCCTGAAATTCATTATGACCCATAGAAGATCTGCAGCTTTCCCAGAAGTTGTTTAAAAGGTCATGGCCATGGTTTACTCCAGCTGTTATTGATTACTTAACGTCTGTCTTCATTCTGAGCAAGGTCTTGAACTCATTACAATTAAACTTAGCTGAAACAACAGTTGACGTCAGTTCCATTATGTTCAGAAAAGTCCATAAAAAAGGTTTCCCACATAACTTAAATATTCTTTCCTATAGTTTTAAAATACTGCCTAAGGAATTTACTATTTAAGAAAGGAAAATAACACTTATGTTGATTTTTCTATGAGGCTTTTAGTATTTTCTCAAGTTACAAAGAAAGGGAAGTAACTGTCATGTCATGTTGTCCTTACGGTAGAGCATTTAAATGCTTGAAGACTTGAAGAGCAATGGATTTGAATGGAAATTACTATTTTCACAAAAAAATAAGTTTTGAGAGAAAACTCTTTGTAGAGCAGCTTAATTTTGTGATTTTAAATGGACAGGAATGTTGCTTACCTGGTCTTTAAACACATATAGAAGTGCTGATCCAAAATCGTTTGTAAAAACAGTAATGAAGGAAACAGCATGTGCTACAAATGAATTTGTTTTCTATTAGCTACTGAAAGCACACTTTATATGCACAATCTTAGTTACCTGGATGCTTTCTAGAATATCTGGTGCAGTGCTTGTTTCACAGGTGTTTGTCTTCACCTCGATGTTAATCAGTAACTTCATTCATCAATGAGAGATCCCTATTTATTTAAAGGTTACTATGTTTAACTTAAATAGATTGTTTATGATGTTTTTTGTCATACCTCAGCCAGTAATTTTAAACTCACTAAAACCAGTTAAGAGGAGAAGGCTTTGCTTTTAACTCGATTTCTGCAACTTTTGTGGAACTTTTTCTCTGGATAAGGAGGGTCCAGTAGGGGAGAGGCAAGAAGATTGACACGTGTTGTTTGGTGGGCAGAGGCCGGAGTGGTCAGCAAACTCCAGTCCCGCCAGGCCCAGCAGTGCTCACCCCCACTCATTAACAGCTTGGTCATCTGAGAGGGACAGAGCTCAGGAAGTGACAAACCCTGCCTATCTTCACAGTTATACCTTGAGTTGGTGTTTATGGAAATAAAGAGTAGCAACTTCTGCCTTGTATCAGTGCTGAGTTACTTGTTGAAGGAAGTTCACCCCGGGTGCTGAGCAGTCCTGTCGCTGGGCAGGTCCTGACCCTGAGCTCCCGTTTCTCTCAGTAAGCCCATTTTCCTGACTTACATAAACAAAAGCAGCTGTATTATGACGGAAAAATAATTAATGTTTCAGATTGATGCATTGTACCATACTATTCAAGTTTATACTTCAGTAAATTATTTAGCAGAAAAATGTTTTTCATCATAGTATTTTATATATGAAGTGACTTACAAACTGTGTCAGTACAGTAATACTGCACTCAGCTCTGTGTCCTTGGTACACAGAGTAAAAAACAGATAGGTGTTGTTTATGCTCTAAAGACCATATTGTCTTGATGACCATGGACACTTGGCAGCTGAGCAGTTCAGGGTCTGGAATTGCTCTCCTTGGTTTTCTAATTACCACATTAGATAGAAAAAGTATTGAAAGTTCATGTTCAAAACCAGTGCTGGACACAAAGTATGGCACATCCATTTTATTTCATTGTTCCCTAACATACAGATTAAGATGTGAATTGGGTTTCCTGCTGAGAGAATACAATTTATGTTGAATAAACTGAAAACAAACTACATGAAATTAAATTCCTCAGTAACAAGTTAGATTCCTAATGGAGAGTTAAATAAAAATACTCAAAGTAATGCACGCCAAAAGCTTTTCAAGTAGGAAGCATAAGAGGGATAGGTGATTACAGAAACAAAGTAACACAGCACTTGAACGTGATTAAAAAACCTCTTCAGCTAGAACTTCAATCTTTTGCCTATGGATTCCATAAAGTATTACAGCCACTCTGTGCACAGATCTAAAATGAGAAGTTGCTCTTCTGCAGAATAAAACAGATGCCTACCTTGCTGTTCCTTTTGACATAGAGAATAACAGCACAGCAGGTTTCTACAGGAGATGTGCCTGGGAATTGCTCCTTTTTTCTTTCAATTTCTGATAAATTTTAAATTTTATTACCATTAAAAAATACAAATATTATTTTGAAAGCAGTGGAGTGTAGCCAGAGTTCTTTTCAAGGTTTCCTCCTCTGCACATTTGCAGAGCTCAGAGGATGTACCATAACTTTGACAACCTTCAGCTCTTGTTGACTGATGACCTAAAACTTGCTTTAACCCTGTGTATTTGCATCTGGTAAGGATTAGGCCTTTTAACCACACTCTAAACAGATCAGATGTGGTGTTCACAATACAGGAGACGTTAAACAGTTCTCTTCAAAACAGCTGAAGTGTTTTGCTCGATGGCACAGAATATAATGACTGTTTTCTTAATACAGCCACTGTAGCTTGTTGACCTGCTAGATGCTTGTTTGCATCCAGCAGACAAGTACTATCTGAAAATAGGGATCTATTCAAATGAAATAATTATTAGTTTATTAAGAAGCCAAGACCTGTTATACTTAGGGTTTTTAATTTAAAAACTTATAAAGTAAATTATATGCATGGTTCATTCCCTCCTCTGGCACTTACAGGTAAAATTGGAAAGTCTGTAAAAAGCTTTCCATTTCAGGTAGCCATTAATCCTCTGTAGGTTAGGATAACAACTAATGTAAGGAAAAATAAGGTACTCTATGGCAAGAGGAGAATGTTTAATATCGTGATTTTCACACAAAGTGAATAAAAGAGGTGATGGTGGGGTTTTTTTCTTTGTTGTTTTGTTTGGTTGGGTTTTTTTAATTTGCTAACTTTCCCATTTTTAAGAGTTTTGTCATGCTGTCATCATGGATTTCTTTTCATAGCCGATAAAGAGTAGCTAAATAGAAGTCAAGTTATTTGTTTGGGTTCAAGAAGGACCAGAATGATGAGCAGTAAAAGATTATGTAATGAGTAAGCTGGAGTACCAAACATTTGAAATGCTTTTTAATTGGGACTTGATGAAAAGAAAATTTAAGAAATAGAAAATCATGAGGTCATTAGAGTTCTTCTGTGCTTTATGGTAATATGGTACATGACACTTTGATTCAAAGAGAAGTTAAGTGCTTCTTGAAATTTTATTGCTCTAACTAGAGTATGCCTTTTAAATTTGATAGCAGCAGTATGTTGGAATGCAGCATCCAGAACCCTTTCTCAAAGGTTAAGGCCCTCTGACATTCCCTGCCAATTCTTATGCAAGTCCAGCAAATAACAGACACTGTGTAGATACCAGATGCTTTCCAGAGCAAATATTTCGAAACTTGGATATAAAAATAGAGACATTTGTATGTTTAGCCTGCCACCACACACTGACACAACCCCAAGACAGGCATGTCTTAGTGTGTCAGTGACAGGGCATAGTAAATCTTGCCATTTAGTAAAGCAATAATCAGGAGCTTAAAGGTGCCACATGTGTACCAAGTGCTTTTAGCACACTGATTGAAGTCCGTTGTGGTACAGTCTTATGGAAGGATAGTAGAGTATCAGAAGAAGTGAATTAGAGAGAAGTACCTATTGGACTTAACTAGAATGCAAGTTTTAGAATTAGTTTGGAAGAAAAAGGATATTTACTGATAGGAATATATGGAAAGAAGAAGGGGCTTTTACAAGAGGAACATTGTACTAGGTGATCTAATTACTTAAACAATGGAAATGCAACTGATCTCATCTGTCTGGATTTCATACTGTATGACATTAAACACTAGGAAAACTGAAGATAGAGATTACCAGAAATGAGACAAAGAGGCAAGTATTGGGTTGAAAGGAAACTGGTAACAGTGCTCTGTAGGAGTTGATCTGGGGACATTCTGGTTTCATGTTACTATTAACAACCTTGACGTAAGAATGGGTCGCCTAACAAAAGTAGGAAGCATAGTCAGCGCACAGAAGGAACTGTTATTATGCAGAAAGAACTGGTTGATTTGGCTTTTAGGAGAAAAATGGAATTGCAGTAGAACGGAATAGATCTTAAAAAGAAAAATATGCAAAAACTCTCCTTCCAATGACAAAGAAATGTGGGAACCTGGAGACTCCAGAGAAAACTGGGGCAGAAGACAGCTGGGGTGCAGTGACTGTGAGTGCCGTGGGCTCCTCTGGAGAACTGCAAGTGTGTCAGATGATTCCAGTAGGAGTGAGGATCCAGTGACACCCTACATGGAATATCCTGTACATTTCCAGTTACTTATATCCAAGAATGATTAATGACAACTGTAACTGTTACATGTAGCAGGTAAGGATGATCAGAGAATGCAAAACCTCTTTGAGAGAAAAGAATAAAAATTTGTTTGTACATCTGGAATCACAAGGGCTGAGATCTGTTTATGTACAGAGTCTGTATCCCATCAGAGGGATATTCACCAAGGAAGGAAATTTTAGGTTTTCTTTAAGGTTTTAAATCAGAAAACAATATCAGCACAACAAAAATTGATATGACAAATTTAAGCTGAGCAGAGTTTGATTTTTATGTAGGAAAACTTCATGGAGTTTTCTGGTAGGTGTAGTGGTGCTGGGGAAAAAATAATAAAGCCCTAAGCCTATATGGAATTTAGTAAGTTTATAGAAGAAATTACACACACGATGTTTGTAACATCAGGGGAACAAACTCGGTAACGTTTAGGCTGCTGGATTTTACCTGCACAGTGTCCTACAATTGTGCTGGCAGTCAGGCACAGAAGAAATGCACCCCCAGTGCTGGCAGTCACAGGTGGGGTTCTGTGAAAATACTACAGGAATCAGTGTCTTCACAATATCCCTGCTGGACTGCTGCAGGATCACTGGGAAACAAGAAGTTTGTTTGGCTGGGTTGATGTTTGACCGTCATGAAAGTCATGCTTTTCTGTCAGTACTTTTTTGGGTAAGATTCAGTTTGTGTACACGAGATTCTGACTTCATAGACAAAAAGTACTGAAGGCCTCAATTTCATAGCAATAAAGCAGGGTTTTCTTAGCAAACTGAGAAGTCAAGGTGAGGAACTGGTTTATTTTCATCCGCTATGTTTGAAGTGTGCCAGAATGTACCTTTATAGAATACTTGTAGGCATGTACATGAAAGAGTTCCATTTTCACCATTCCTTCTAAAACTATTTTGTGTATTTGACCTGATAGTAAATTGTCTTAACCTTTTCACCTTTTTTTCAGTTATGCAGATGGTGGATGTTTTTAATGTTTCTCTTTTTCCTTATATTTTTTTAATACTAGTATCCACCTTTAACCTCTCCAGTTCCTGAATTCCTCAAAACTCCCTCAACACTCGACCAGCATGTGACACGTTCCACGGCTGCCACCACCCTGAGCACCAACACTGTATCTGCAGCAAAGCCTGGGCCAACGTTAGTGAAGGTGGGTACCTGCACCTTGGCACTCTTGGTCTGTGTCCTTTTCCAGTGCTGTGCTCAGTGAAAAAGCACACGAGTAATGTTTGAGTGCCTGTAGCTAACAATTAACTTGTACTAGTGATCAGGGGACACACTGGCTGTTGTGTGCTAAGGTCAACCAGTAACACTTGTAGGCACCAGCTCATTATTCCAAGAGGTCCTGACAGTACAGTTGACAAAAGTTTTCATGCACAATTATTATTAGCTTAGGGAAGCTATCTTGGAGAAATAAGGACAATACTGAGTTTCTGCTTTCTATTGGTGAAATTAATCTCTTCTAATCTAGTTTTGTATAGAGAATAATTTAATAGGAACAGAGTCAACTACATTCGTAGCCTGCCTATAACCAAACTGGTGAACAGCATTGCTCCTTTTCCAAAACTGTTTTCTGAGTTGATTTAATGTATAAGCAGAAGGCATGAGAGAGGTTACTGTATCCTTGTATTTTAATATCTCAAGAACATCCTCGATTCTCCTTCTCCCTGACCTGGCCAGCAGCATGGAAAACCACTTCAAATACAGTTAGAGTGGGGTTTGTGTTAGAAGATAACTATGTTTCATTTCAGTAACTCTGCTGTCTTCATCTGTGTAATGAATATATTGTGTATAGACTTCTACTAACTACCTGAAATGAACTCAGTTCAGTTTACCAGGATGACCTCTAGTAGTGCATTTCTAGTATAAACGTGGCTATATCCTTTGAAATCACTGCACTTGCACCAGCTTACTTAATGCAGGACCTTAATGACAAATTCAGATATCCCCCAGAACAGGCTATCTGTGTAATAAATGTGCATGGATCAACACAGCATTTCTGCTTTGATACCTTCTATATGACTAGGTAACTGCCTTCAATTTTTCACTCTAAATAATGTCGAAGAGCTTTTGTAAAGGAAGAGAATTTTACCACTTGAGCTGGTATTGCTAATAAGGATATTACTGGAAGCTTCATAAGAAGAGTTCTGTAATTTATAGGTCTGTCTGTCCATGCTTTTAATCTAGACCTCTAAGTACCTCATGTGTTTATAGATGGGCTTTAGGATACTGGCTTTTACTTGTACAAAGTGGCTTTGAATTACCTGTTTAAGAATAATGCCTCCTTGCAGTGACAAAATCTTTTGCCTTTGTTTGTGCCTTCTATTAAAAAACATTCACAAACTGGGTCTGGATGACCCTTTCTTGTGCAGGGCATAAGCCAGCGGGAGCACCTGATCCTTTCAGGGATGGTAGATGGCTCTTTTGGGGAGGTTTGCAGGGGTAGTTGCATTCAGCAGCTCTTTGCAGTGAATTGCTCCAGTGTGCTTTATCTCTGCACCATGTGTAACTGCTTTAAATGACATCTGTTGTAGCTGTTTCAATCTTTTCCATCCATAAACAGCAAAGCCACCCAAAGAACCCAAATGATAAACATCGGAGCAAGAAATGTAAAGAACCTAAGCCAAGGGTGAAAAAGTTGAAGTATCATCAATATATTCCACCTGATCAGAAAGGTGAGAAAAATGAGCCACAGATGGACTCCAACTATGCTCGTCTGCTACAACAGCAGCAACTGTTCTTGCAGCTGCAGATCCTGAGCCAACAGCAACAACACTACAACTACCAGACAATTCTACCTGCACCACTGAAGTATGTGAAGCATTGTTTGTGTCCTTTAATGAAAAGACATTTACAGCACCTTACAGGCTTAGTGCTTTAGAAGTAAATGTGGTTTGCAAGGTTGGAACCCAAGAAAATGTAAATGGCATTTGCATCACTGCCTCATTTAACAGGGTGATGAGGTAGTTCTCTTGTTAAAATACTCCTGAAGTCTGATAAGCCTTGAAGTGGTCGTAGTTATTTTTGTGTGTCATGGAAACAGAACCTCTTACCTGTCAAGTGCTTTTTTTTTTTGACTAGATGCATTTTTGAAACTCACAAGTTTTGACACCATTTTCATTCAAATATGTGATAGGTAGGCAGAGCAGAAGAGAAGCTTACAGACATGTCTTTTACAATTACACTATGATTGTGGCTTTATTACCTTTTACATCAGTTTCACCAAACGCATTTTTGCAGTTTACAAATAAAACATAACCGTCATTTTCAATTAGGTAAGAGCTGTATATTGTTTATCGCCTCATCTCTAATGCTTAGATGAGTCCCTCATCAGTGTTGATCTTTAGCACTTAACAGTAAGAAATATACTTGCTGATTTATGGGTAGGAGTAGTCAGAAAAATAAATGTTGAAAGAGTTTCCAGCCCCCCATAGCAGAATGAGAAGCTGACTATCTGCAGTTTCATTCTTATCATCTAAGAGCAATCATTTCCTAGAAGTGCTTAAAGTGTAACATGCCACAGTCACACAACCCTAAATTCAAATGACTTTCAACTGTTTTTTAAAATGAGTTTTCACTCATGAGTTATTTTTCCTCAGCAAGTGAGGCTAGGAAAGTTAAAGCTGCCATCTGTGGTTGTATTTATAATTACCATGTATCCTAACATTTGGACTAGCGGTGTTTCTGCCTGCTTACCCACGCTTCTTATGTTCCATTTACTGACATTTCAGAAACATTTCTTCATAACTCAGCTGAACGAAATAAAAGAGCCGACTTATGGTACCCAGTGTAAATTATGGCATTTTTAAGTTTTTACCGTGGCTTTGAGAACCTTGTATGAGATTCTTCTTTTGTGTACAGCCGATAAAAATGCATTATCTTCAAAGTAAAGTGCCTTCACCTCAGTCCTTGCGGTGTATGAGCATTGGACATGTATGTAGGGTTGATCCCCAGAGTTCAATGTCAAGGGGTTTTTATCGATGCCAAACAGAAAACTAAGTAATTAGCTCATGATTAATCTGTATAAATTGAGTTTGCAGTCCATAGTACCCTTCAGGGATGCCATGACAACAAATAAAACCACGAAGGATAAATTGGTGTGCTTAACTGCACAGAAAATAAAGTAGCAACAGACTGCTCTCTGTTTTCTTGTCTGTCTTACATTTAATGATAATGTCTTATGTTCAATATGTACTTGTAAAAAAAGTTAATTTGTTCATTAACTAGATAGACATTGGATTGAGAATGTTGACTGAAACCGTAACATAATTAGCACTGACATTATCGTCGCTGTGCTTCTTGCTCCTTGAAGGCCAGTGAATGACAAACAGAGCCCCAACGGGAACACGCCCCTGAGCACCCTGAGCAGCAGCACCCCGAGCTCGGCTGCCAGCTCGCCCAGGCAGAGCAGCAGCGTTCCCCCCCGCAAGCCTGGCCCTCTGCCCTCCAGCCTGGACGACTTGAAGGTAAACATCAAAACATCAGGGGCATGTGCCCATTCCTCTGCATTGCTCTAGGTCAGAGCTTGCGAACTGTGACTGTCGAGAAGATGCCCAGTTATTGTTATCAATGAACACTGTACTTTCCTGCTAACTTTAGAATAAGGTGGTCACATTTTTCATACACAACTCTCCTGAACTTAAATACTTGTTTTGATTTAGCTTATGTTCCAGAAATCACACTTCTTTCCCAAAGAATTAAAAGAAAAATTTCAGACACATTGTATAGGTACCTCATTTTGATCTCTTGGATAAACTATGGGGTTCACTTCAAGTGATTTAAACACTGTAGCAGTAATTTCCTCATGGCAATTTCAGTGTATCAGATTTAGTTAAGCAATATAAATTAAACTATGCCCTAATAAAAATGTGTTCAGAGAGGTCACTGTTATAAAGCCAACACAGAAATAACAGTAGTAAAAGAGAATAGAAAAGAGCTCTTATTTTGTAGAAGTTTCTCAAAGTTAGAAATAACTGTGTAAACTGTTTAAACTGCACTGTGAGATGCAGTTTAACTGGGTATTTCTTCAGAAGTACATTAACAGGGACTCAGACTGTGAGGGGCATAATGAAAACCAATCTGAAGCGGCCCGGGGGGTTCAGGATTCAGATCTCCCAACAGCACGAATGTGCCAAAGCTGAGTGGCACGGTAGGGACATCTAGTGGGCAGCTCATTCCTTCCTCCCTGCCTTTACCAAGGGCTGGGGTTGTGAGGGACAGGAGTGAGGAGTTTTTAGATTTGAAGGATGAAAAAATGAAGTTTTGGAAGATCAGATTCACAACAGTAATGTATTGTCTTCGGTTAAAGCCAATCTTAATGAGAAGTCTATAATGCAATTCAAACAGTGTTTGAAATAAGTTTTCCAACCTTCAAGTTACTAACTAAAAACTTCCAAAGATATTTTACATTAATATCTGAAATTGTGCTTTTTAGTGATTAAAGCTGTTCATTTACCTATTTCTGCATAATTTAGTGGTATTCCTGCTAATGTGGTAGTACTAACATAAGCCATACTTGCAGACCTGCTGGTGGTAGTTTTACTACTGAATCAGCTAAATCAGTTCTGATAAAGAGTTCAGAAATAAATTGTTGGAAAAAGAATGCACTCTTAGGTGCAGAGGATACCAGTCTGGGGGAAACAGCTGGTGGTCACTGAGAGTTACTTAACATAAAATTGGGTGGGTTTTACAGATGTAAAATGTATTGCTGTGACTTTTCATCACTCCCAAATCATGAAGATCTCCAGCTTAAATTCTAGACTGGCCAAGTACTGAAACATTACTGAAGTCACGACCTTTTATTCTGTTAGAGGGAGCTTTAACATAAACACAGCCCAAACTGCTGCTAGCTGTGATGTATGTTCATTGTAAAAAGAAGCCATTCATTGTGACTGTTCTTTTATAATTGATATTTTGAAGCACATCATTAATTTACACTCAACACTTTGCCCTTTACTTTTTCTGTAAGCTTATTGGAAAACTGAGAACATTTTTCTATCAGAAATTAATTTTGACTCCTTATACTGTCTCTGTTTGTCAAAGAAACCCAGATGGCACATAGCTGTAACTGTTTAGTTGCTAATTAGCAAGAGAGCCTTTTGTGTTTGATCTGTCTGTTGAATCATCCAACTGACCTGATAAAGTTTCTCAGAAACAGATCTGTGTGTCTCGATGGTGTAACAAAGGGGTTCAGTACTTTTAGCAGCAGCGCAGCTTCCAGCATCTACAGGTTTGCTTCTAGAGTTTTTTGCTCAGAGCTGGAGCTTTTTGTTCATTTTTCCAGTTTAAATATTTATGAAAAGTCATCATAAGTTTGGTACTGCTCATTGTATAACTGAACGCTGCTAAGGTTTTGGCCACTTAAACACTGAAGTAAATAATGGCAGGTCATGGAAATGTGGTCACGGATCATGCAGTGCTGTCAGAACCCAGAGGTGTAATAACTAGCAAATATGCTGATGAAGTTATTTTTCTTATTAAATGTAATAAAGCAGAATGTATATCAGTAAGTTCTAATCTTTCATTTTTTTATTATCATGCTTTATTTTGTTTCAGGTAGCAGAGCTTAAAATGGAGTTGAAATTGAGGGGATTACCAGTGTCTGGAACAAAAACAGATCTCATTGAGCGTCTGAAAACCTATCAAGATCTTAACAACAATGGGGTTGCTACTAGTACCTCTGTGACAGTAACCACTTCTCCTGGGGCCACAGGGAACACTGGGGAGGTGACTGTGGCATTTCCTGTTGCAACACTAAATAAGCCAGTGGCTAATACAGTATCCAGCTTCCCTCCTGAGAAACCATCTACTGGACCTGGCAGCAAAGCAGTAAATACTGAAAACATCAGCTCTCCCTTGCCTATATCCCCCTCTCCTTCAGAACAGTCCAGTCTAAGCACGGATGATACGAGCATGGCAGATACTTTCACAGAGATGATGACCATGATGTCGCCATCCCAGTTCTTAAGTACTTCCCCACTGAGAGTAAATGTAAACGATGATAATCAGACTCGCAGCAGTGGAAGCATCTCAGCCATAGAGTTTGATGTAGCAGAAAAGGACCGCAAGCTTCAAGAAAAAGAAAAGCAGATTGAAGAGCTCAAAAGGAAACTGGAACAAGAGCAAAAACTTGTGGAAGTATTGAAAATGCAACTCGAGGTTGAAAAACGGGGACAACAGCAACAGTCTCAGGCTTCTGGTAACTCAGCTGCTTTGGAACAGAAGCAGTTCAGTGCTGCTGTCAAAGATGAAACTGCCCCTGCTGACTGCTCGAGTACAAGTCAGTCCCTACCTGTAGCCAGCCATTCCTTAGGGCAGTCGGGGTACACTAGTGGCCAGAATCCAGTTGCCAGAAAGGCAGTTGTTATCAAGCAGGAGATACCTGTGGCCAAAGCTGAACCTCAGAATGCCATTTCTCAATTTTATGTTAATCCACAGAGGCAGCCACAAACTGCAGTTGTTGCCCAACCTCAAGCTTTATTAACTACCCAAGGAACTGCACAGCTGCTCCTTCCACTCTCTATCCAAGGACCGAATTCTGCCACTGCTGTGCAACTACCAGTTGGAAATATCAAGTTGCAGGTAAGAGTAACTGCATGGCACTGTTTTGTAATTTAGTATAAGTAGGTAAATGTGCTGCTTGTAAGATTAACTTAAAAAACAGGCTTAGCCTTTTCTGCTTGAGGGAAAAAGTAGAAAAACTTAAGCACCACTCTCCTTATATCTCCTTTTAGTACTTGCTTTCTTTGCAACTTTTATTCCCAGATACTCTTTCCTGAGAAGCAATTGTTTTACCATGTATTGCTTCCATGCAAAATTTGATTTATAGCAGCATATACCACCATTTTGTTAACTCCAAATTCTAATAGAGAGTTACAATCTCAGTACTTTATTTTGAGGTATACTTTTTGCAAAATGTGTGAACTTCCATGTGTGGTGACGGCTCAGTATATTTACCATGGGAATGCCAGGTTGTAGAACTCCCATGGACTTACAAAAAAGAAACCATGGTTACACAAATATTATTTCTAGGCTGATTATAGGTAGTTTCACAGTGAATAAATACAGCGTAAACCAAGATAGGTTATAAATGCAGAGGTATAAGGGTAATCTGACCAAGCTGAAACAGTGTAAGCTGTTGGTCTAAGGTAGAATTAAGCATATACTTCCCTGTTAAACATAGCTAGATAAAATCCCCTGTCACCCACCTGGCTATCTTTCCAGCAAAGTACTCTTTCAGCTCCAGCATGTCCCTGGCTGTTGTGCCTGCTGTGGGCCAAGGCCTGGTGCAGCATGTACACCATCATATTTAGCAATCCCTATGAGGGATGTAAAATTCTGCTGGGGGCGGGCCCCAGAGTCCAAGAGCTTGTCCTTGGAGCTGCACACCCAGATCTCCACCTGAACTGTTCTAAAAGCCTGCTAGAATTCTGTAAGAACGTTGAGCAGCTTGTTCGGGTATTTTACTTCACTGATATTCCAGAAAGTTTTCCACTGCCAGCTAAATTTGTCTTTTCTGAGGCTAGACACACTTCTTGCCTTTCATTGACCGTTAAAAATTACTATGATCTTCTTAAAAAACACCTTTTCCTTGCATCATCAGTTTTATCTTCTGGTTACTCAAACCCAGGTCTTATAGCCCTTTCTTACTGATCTATACTCTCTCTGTCCCTTATTATTTTTACTGCTATCCACTGGACTCTCCAGTTTGTCTTTATCTTTCTTATACTCTGTTGGCAAAATTAACGTCACCTTTTAGCTGGGAACTCACTGGTACCAATAACAATTCTGTCTGCTATATACAGTGCAGTAGATTTTTACATGGTGTAACTTATTGTGAGATACAAATAATTGCAAATATTTTATCTTCATCCTTTAGGCTCAATCACAAGCTGGAATACAGACCCCATCACAAATACCTGCTCCTATTTCTTCCTCTGGCCTGGTCCAGACCGCACCTCAGATGCACACTCCACAGTCAAAGCAAAACACCATCACGCAGCACGCACTCGGTCAGAGCCAACAAATCAGAAAGGTTTGTGGATAGCGATAAGCTTTAAGATAAATAGTTGTGTAATCTAATTATAGGCAGTGCTTTTAGAATCTTTTATGTGTCATCTGTGTTATATACAAATGATCAGCTCACCTGACATCTGTATCTTGTTTTTCTGTGGGATAGAGTGGGCTTGTAACTCCTCTTTCCAAAATTTTAGTCCATGCAGGACTTTATTTTTTCAATTGCAAATAAAAACATAAGCCTAAAGACTTTTAATAGCATTCTTAGGGCATGACTCTTACGATGCCCTTCCTCATGCTTGGCACAAGTGGTGCACCAGGTATGCCAGTCAGTTCCTCTTATTTGCCATTGGCTCAAAATGGAAGATTCTTATAGGCAGTTCTTAAGAGAAAGCTTTTGCCTGTGGCTTCAGAGATTTATTCTTTTATAGAAGTTCCTTTCAGTTTCCTTACTTTCCCTGTTGATTTCATCCTTACTTCTGAAAGAAGCTATGGACTCAGACACTGAGGATGGCCCTTGCAGTGAGTCAAAACCCCACCAATACCTCTTCCTGAAGAATGCAGGGTATGATTCCCAGGGAGATCCTTCTCTTCCTCTCTACCCAAAACAATCAGCTTTCTAATGTCCGATTCCAGCAGATGTTCATCAGCACTGGATGTACAGTTACATCAATCTAGTCATGTTCATGTGGTGACTGATGCCAGCCCATCAGCATGTCATCACAAAAGAAAAGGTTTTCTCCTCCTCTGAGCCTCTTCCAGACTGACCTCTACTAGAAACTTGGAGATCAGCTTTGGACCTTTATTGTTTCCTTATCAGTGCTACTGACTTTAGGGCTCGTATCACTTAGGACAATGAGATTTTCCAGCCTGCCTCAAGGAACAGGTAATTCAGAAACAACTGTAATTTCAGGATGAAGAGGGTAATTGCTACACTATGTTGTGCAACTGTTACAAATATCACAGCCTTCAAAGTTTATATTTCAATTTGCAAAAGTGCATCATGAGCCCCATGTTCTGCTGTGATTTGGGGATTGTACCTGTGCAGTGTCATCTAATCTGCTTCTGCTCAGGCTCTTGTTCCAGACAGGAACTTATCTTAAAAGATGTATGATTGTGCCTTGCCATTCTCTAGAGAGCGGGCTAATAAAGAGGAGCACGACTAAATGAGCATCAGTGCTCTTCAGACAGCTTGTTCATTCTGTTTAATTTCATGGACATGAAGTTATCCTACAGAAATCAAAACTAACATATGTCTAAAAAGCAGATTTCATGCAAGTTCTCTGGGATTTGGTGAGGGGCTAGTCTTATCTTGTAAATACAACAGGTCCCATAGAAAAATTTTTCAGTCATCCTGAGACATGTGCCAGAGACTAGCAACTTGCTTCCTTTGCTGCCTACAAGTTCCTTGAAATGTCTGCAGGACATAACCAAGAACTGTACCCTCCAGTCTTCCCCCCTATTCAGATCAGTTGTCATGAAGACCACATAGTCCCCAGCAGAGTTTCCTCTGCACTGGGCCATGCTGGAGCTGAACATCCTGCCTGTCCTGGCTGGTTTTCCCCCCCATCTCCTGCCCTCTTTTACATAGGAAACTGGCAGCACAATTGCATGGGTTTTCACATCACAATGTAAAGTGCTGATGTGATACAACAGATCAGGACACCTTCATGCATTCAGCGTTAGACCTGCCTCTCTCCATCCATGGTCTAAGGTTTGTCACCTTTGTTGTAACTATCTGGGAGCCTGAATTTAAAAGAACAGCCTTCATAGCTGTGCATTCATAGCTTCTCTTCATCTCCCGTCAGCTCAAAAGTATGAGAAGTAGGATACTGCTTGGAATCATTTGCAATGAGTGTATGGACTATCAACTGAAGAAATAAAAAGTTGATTATACCAGTAACCAAATTTATAGTTGATACCCATAGTAATCATGTATATTTTTTGCCCCTCCCTCAGTCCTTATAGATGCCTATAGTTAAAAGAAATTAGAATTGTGTGGCACAAACCAGTTGTTCTGTCTTAAAAGCGGCAGCATATGACAAGTGTGGATACATGTGCCAGTTTGTATCAGGCCAGAAATAAGTTCATGTTACTGGCTGTCCACTAGGTGGGGAAATCAGGGATACAGTATTAAACTGTTCCATAGTCTTTGGAACCTATTTTGGAAAAATGATTATTACACTTTCCTCATGCTTCCTGGAAAATCGCAGGAAAATATTTTTAGTTATCAATGGATGAAAGGATGTCAGAGCACAAAGTTTCTTTCAACAACTAATTATTCTGCATTTACAAATGATTTCCCTGGAGGGGAAAACCAGTATAAATACCATTCACTTAATAGGGAATTTAAGCAAGCAAGTGCCTAAGAAGAAAAAGGTCTTGTTAATGTAATTTTCCCAATGTTACTAATTTTTTTTTTAAAAACTCTAACAATCTAAGACTGATCTGTTAATCTTTTACAGGTTTTTCCACCTACCACATCAAATGCAGTATTTTCCTATCAGACTGCACCAGTTACAACACCTTCACAATCTTTTATTAATAAAACATCAAACTCTAACATTCACACTGGTGGTAATCAGGTCCCCTCTGTGCAGAATGGACCTGCTCCTCCCAATAAGGTAAGGTTAGCCCAACAATGTTCCATAAAGTTCAGTTTTATAGTATTATTCTTATATAACACGTGACTGTGTACATACTGCAGTTCTATAAAACTGAAAGGTTTAATAGATTTTAATAATGCTTAGATGTGTATATGTGTGAGAAACTATTATTTCATCCCTCCAACTACCTGTGCTAATAGGTAGATTGGTGTGACAAAGTAGAGTAATCTGTAGAACTTGACACACCTTGAACTCAGTAAAGCATATTATTTAGTCATTATTTTGTTATTTCACACAGCCTGGCTCTCCATCTCAAGCCCAGCCTTACATAGTTCAGCAACCCCTCTTCAACAACACAGTATCCAAGACAAAAGATCCTCCTCGTTACGAAGAGGCCATAAAACAGACGCGCAGTATTCAGACACCGCATCGGGAGGTAGTTATTTTCTCCTACTTAGTGTGTCAAAAACACAGTTTTTCTCTAGGGGATAATTCTGCTACTGCTACTTAACAGTAGCCAGCCTTCAGCTGACCTGTTCTGAGGATGTATGATAGCCAAACCTCGCACTTAAGAGGAGAATGTGTGTGAATGTGTTTATACACACAGGCAAACAGGAGCATGGGTGCTTGCTTTGAAGAGTCTGTGTTTAGTGAGTTTGGTGAATTGTCATCAGTTTACCTTGATAAGGGTAAATGCTCCTTCGTATTGGAGGGAATCTGCAGACAAAACTAAAGCGTGTCCCTAACCTCATACATTTCAGAACTATCCCAAAAAACAAAAGCTTGTAGTGAGTTAGTGTTGGTGCTGGTTTGTAGTGCAGACAGTCGGGCAGGCTCACGGTTGTCTCGTGCCACCCCAGCTGTTCTTGCCATGTGTGGGACAGCCTCACAGGGCAGGCACACCGGTCATCTGACAGGACGCGCTACCAGTTAATGAAGTGCCTCCCCACTAGATCTCCTCATGCTAAATTACTTCCCATCCTTGCCGCATAACAGATGTTGTAGAACACTTTTAGCTTTGAGACCTTCTTAAAAGTTTTCACTTTTTCTAGACTTTTTTCTGAAAGAATGGGTTTGTGGGTGTTCTTGTTACCTTTTGCTTAGGTTCAGCTATTCAGGAGACGCCTGTTTAAAACAGAGATAAACACTTCCTAAAAGCTTACCCCCTCTTTAAAAACTAAAAGAACATAAATCTACAAAATTGGGGAAAAAAGCCCAAACATACCTAATAAAATGCATCCTACATGATGGCTAGTCACAAGTATCTCTGAGGGAAAGCAGTTCACGGTGCACCCCTCAAAGTCCTGCAGTTATTACTACGCTGGTACAAAGCAGGATTAGTAATTCTCCTCTGATCCCTAGTTTTCTGCATCTCTAGGTTGCCTTCATGAAATCTTTGTCAAGTTTTTCAGACTTTTTCCCTATTCATTCGTACTGAAACCTCTCACAGGGATTACAAGTGTCTCTGCAAATTATTTCTCTGTTTTCTAGACTCACATTTTCATATTAAGCATTTTAGTCTTGATTATAAGTTAGTACTTATGTACTATTGAGAGCAGCTAGGAGCAGTCAGCTCAGGAAAAAATGCTACATGAAAGGGAATAACCCTGTTCTTCTCCTGCACTCCAGATTTCCAGTGCACACAGTCAGCAGATGGATGATCTTTTTGATATTCTCATCAAGAGCGGAGGTAAGCTCCCTGACAACTGTGTGATATAGAGATTTAAAACCTGGCAGTAAAAACTCAGGGCTACAATCAAACAAAGAATTATTTTAGAAAACTATTCAGCCTGGATGGAGCTAAATTTATCAAAGTTTGCAATAATTACCTATTAAAGAAAACATTTACCAAACCTCATACAGTCAGCCTGCTGTGGAACTTCACTGCTTGCAAATTAGTTCAGGCAGACCCTTGCAATGTGAATAATTGTACAGCACTCAAATGATTAAAGTAACACCCTAGGTTAGCACAGACATATTTTAGCAAAATTGGATAAGTTGAGCAAGTCCATATAATGTTTATTGAAATTATACAAAAAAAACCAGAATAAGGTAAGAGTTAAAGCATGTTGATACTAAAATTTCATTAAATATAACCCTATCTTATCAACTGTAAACATCAAAGATACATTACTGGGAAAAATACGTATGAACTACATAGAAACATTAACAAATAACAACTTTATGTCAGTTAAAATAAGGGAGCTATCAGAAAAGCACTGAAATAACTAAAGGAATATACAAAGTAGCTTGGCAATAAAAGGAGGCTTTCAGCCATAATTAGGCCTTGTAGACTAAGAAGCCATTACAATACTGGGAAATGTTCTAGTGCCAAGCAATTCAATTAACGTAATGTTTTGTAACTACTGTCATATCAGGATCTCCATGGCAGTGGATGCCAGGGCAGAAATGACTGATTGCAGGCGGCTGGAAGGTTTTAGCCATACTCTAAACATCAGAGTATCTTTTTCTTTTTCAAAGCAAATTGCACAGTCAGCTGAAGAAAATGTGACTAGACAGTGACAGACTGAGATAAGTGAACAACTCAAGCTAAATTAAAAAATGCTTTCAGTGCTTTTATTAAAATACTGCATGGGTAGTTCAAAGAAGTTCTGCCTCTGGAAAAGGGAATGCAGGAAACATTGGTGTGCCTACTTCAACATTTGCTCTGTTACGTTACTAAACCTGTTGGATCTCAAACTGCTCCATGTTTGCAAGGTTGCAATAAAAAAGCAAATGATTCCTGATCATCTTTATGAAAAAATGAAGTAAAGCAGTCAGGGCTCTTCTACTTAATGTAAGCAAGCTCTACACTGGCAAATGTTAAGTTTACTAATCTGCTTCAGGGGAGTGAGAACGTCTGTTCAGTAACATTTTGCTTTTACTAAGCAACCATTTAATAGCTGCTCTTCCAGGTTTTAAGGATGGGGAGTTTTGTGTGGAAAACTAGCACAGCATATATTGTCAGGTATATTTTTGCTGGCAGAAACATCACCTTGTGATAGAGGATTTATTTGCATATCCTGGTCTGTCTCATTTTTAGACTATATTCACATTGAAGAATAAATTAGAACTTCTGCTTTATTTCCTTTTATTGTTACTGCCACTGTCTTACATGGAACTCCTTCACAGAAGTGTAGTTTTAGATAATCAAGAACAAATGCATCCTAATCACACCAGTTGATCTCTTGGAGTTTTAATTAATCCAGGTGGACACAGTACTGAACAAGGATGAAACTGAAAATTAGTTTGGGTACTCTCCTCTAAATGAGGAAATATGTTGGTACCATAATTATTGTAATTACTCAGAAGAACAAGAAGGAGGTAAAGCTAACATCTGGAAATACATTCCAGTTTTCATCAATATTCATATGCTAATTGGCTGAAGTACTACTGAAAGCAGAACTCTGGAACTTGTTTTAGAATACCTTGTTGTTCACAGAGTTCCTGACAAAGGCTGATGTATGTAGTGTTATTATCAGAGCAGCAAAGTGACTCTTCCTCCATTCACTGTTGGTGCATCTCAGAGTGGGCAAAGGAGGAGTGAAAGCTGTGAGCATGAGGATGTTGCCATTATCTTTTCTGAATTCAACAGCGGTTTGTATTTTTTTGCTATAGAGATCTCCCTTCCAATAAAGGAAGAACCATCTCCCATATCTAAAATGAGACCAGTAACAGCCAACATCACTACAATGCCAGTGAATACAGTGATATCTCGTCCACCTCCACAAATCCAAATGGCCCCTCCTCCTGTGTCCTTAGAACCAACCACCAGTTTGTCTATAAGTTTGGAAAACCAACTTGAAGCCCTCTTGGATGGAACTCTACCATCAGGTAATGAAATTCCTCAACTGACAGGCAGTAATGAGGACAGAGAGTCATTTTCTTTAATTGAAGACCTCCAGAATGATCTGCTTAATCACTCAAGCATTTTAGATCACTCTCATTCACCCATGGAAACATCTGACCCGCAGTTTACCACGAATAATTCTTGTCTGTCTCTTGACCTTCCCGATACAAATTTGGACAATATGGAATGGCTAGACATTACAATGCCCAGCTCCTCATCTGGACTCACCCCTCTCAGTTCTGCTGCCCCGAGCGTGTTTTCCACTGACTTTCTAGATCCACAAGATCTACAGTTGCACTGGGATTAAGCTGTAGCCAATGAGAACACGACCTGCAAGTCTCTTTACAGCAGAGGTCCATTATCATACCATCCTGATTGCAGTTAAGATAAATTAAGACAGTAATGTTTGGAAGAACAAATGCTTGAAGCTAATTCCGTATTGATTTCCAAGTTTACAACCGAGAATCACTTCACGCGCCTACCAGTAATGCAGGTCAGGGCCCTCTGAAAGCCCTATTCACGAGTCAGGAAAGGATGATTGTACTTACTCAATAGAAGTACCCCAAGGTAATGCAGCACAAATATTTAAGAAGTTATGTCTCTGACTTTGTAATCTTAAATGAGCAACACAACATGGCTAAACTTAGAGTGAGATGTCAACTGTCTGTATTGACCCAGTGAGCAAATGTCTGGGGAGGGGGAGGAATCACTGCACTTCATTGTTCCTGTGGATAGCCTGAGCCAGGTTCGGAATTCATTGTGAGGGCAAAGGCAAGTAGAAGCACTGGCTGGTTCAGTGAAATTTCATATATCTAGACTCTTAATTTGTTCAAGTTGTTTTTATATTTTGGTTTTGTGGTTTTTAAAACACTTCCCCCATTCTTGAATCATGAGGGAGGAATTTAACTGCATCCAAAGGGATATTAAGTGTAACTGCAAGAAATCCACTGTAGCTACGCCAGGTAATATTGAGAACACTGAATTTTCTATAGCAATGCTCTGGATTTAATAGATAGGTTTTAATGTGTATATCAGACAGTTATTTGTATACTCTTTTAACATTATATAGCTTATTTTTGTGAACAGAGGGGAACACAGTGGTCTTCAAACAAGAGATTACTATAATGGAAATAAATATCCTACTTTGCTTTGTGTTTGAGGATATTTGTTAGATCATTGAATCCAGTATCTCAGCATATTAGAAGACTTTGAGGAAGTAGAAAAGTTTAATTAATGCTTTTGTACACTACAATCCTGCAAGCATCTATGCAAGAATAGTCCCAGTGCCCTCAGTACAAGATGTTTGTAGGACGAAATCAAGTTTCAGGGGACAGTACCGACAGGACAACCATCATTTTTTAATGAATACTTTTATCTATTGAACAGCTTTGTCTACCACTACATAACATCAGGGAAGCCAGTAGAGAAGCTGCTCAGTGAGAATCCTGAGAGTATCAGGATGTACTGTTTTGTGATAAGAAGGCATATTTCATACCTGAAACAGAAAATAGCAAAAATTAAGCTCTTACCTCACAGCACAGCACATGAAAATACTATTTTCTTAAAGCCCTCAGTTGTTGTCTTCAGAGTCTATTATGAAAGCAGTTAGAAAAACAAGCAAAAAATGCACATAGAATTAACATACCTTGACATTCTATGGTTGTCTCTCAGGTAATAGCTGTTAACTGTTGCCATAGATAATGGGGGCTAATAAAATTGGAATTATTTCTTACTAGGCAATTCCTAAATTAAGATAAAAGGAAATAGCCCCCTGTTTCCTGAAACAAGGACACGTGTTTTCTAGTCTGAAAACTGATCTTGTTGAATGGTTCTTTCTTCCCCACTAACTTTCAAAAATAAAGTTTTATAGGAATGAATGAAAAAATGCCCTGAAGCATTTGCTTACTTCTTAGAGCAGTGATATGGATCAAAGAGATACTGCAAACACAAAGTAGCTGTTAACTATTTAGCAACCTTTATGGCATTTTTAAGAAAGAAAAACACAATCATGTTAACACCAAACAAAATCCTTTGGTCAGAAAATGTTGTGAATTAACTGCAAATTTATATCTCTAGATATAACTAACACTACAGAATTCCATTGGCTTCAGATAAAATAGTGGATTATATCACAGATTCAGGGTTTAAACCAATATCATATGTTTGTCTCATATCAGTTACAGCACTTTAAATCATTATCTCTCTTCCCTAGTTTTACTGGCCAAGATTTCCTTTAATATGAAACTAAGTACAGCAGAACAATCTATGGAGATTTTATTTACACAAAGTTGAAGGACATACTTCCTTATTCCTTCTTGCTGTGCCTACAATACTTGAGTACAATATCACATGTGGATTGTCTGCCTTAAGCTGTGATGGTTTCGGACTCTTCAGTAGCATTGAACACTTACATTCAACTTTTTGCATTCCTTTTTATCGTACTATCTTGGGAGCTAATACTCTGAGATACTAAGTGCCCTCAGCTGTTACAAGAATAAGAATTAAGGACTCTTGGTCTGATAGGAACAACTCTGAATGAAATTTAGTGTTCTGCAGTACTGTCAATTTATTATGTGTGATACACCAGACATCATACCACATGTGTGGTTAGAATCATCCCCTTTTGACCCTGCCTTCTGATTGAATAAGAGGCAAGTAAATTAATTTTTAGAGGACAAATTAACCTAGAACAACTGTACTGTCATTTTTAATGTGCATGTAAATAGAGCTTGAAACTGGCAGAGTCATCTTGCTACAAAACTATCGTTATTGGCAGTGTAGAATGTTAACTAACCCATAGGAATCTATGTGCAGAAATAAACCCAACAGCTGAGATGTCTTGTTATCAGTACAGTATAGCTTTCTACTCTAAACGTCTATTTGAAAAAAAAGTTTAAAAATTAAGGGATCATTTTAGTTTCTGAAGTACAAGTATTCTAGTGTAGGGAATGTGTGATTACTTTTTTGTACATTTCAGAATTGTGTATTAAACCTTCTATAAAATGGTTTGCTTTAGACTTTGTTCTGATATGTGATGTTTGCCATAGTTGTATATGCCTGTTTATGGCAGAAAAAGGTTTTGCTTCAACTTTTGTGTGTGCATGTTTTACATGAAAATTTTTGTAGCACAAATACAATACATCTTAGAAATTTAATCATGACTGTGCAGTTTAACTGTACAGAACTGAATATTTCTCATTAAGAGAACAGTTGGAAAGGAACGCACTGGCACTAAATTTGCCATTTAATGGCTGCAGTATACTAACAGAATGCATTCTATCAAATGTGGTGTTAGTAGGTCCTTCAAAGTAATTAAGAATCCACAGTTGGTGTTTACACTTGAAGACAGAGAGAGGTCAGACACACTTTACAAGGCTGATGTTACTCAAGAGGAGTCTCATCCTGCATTCAGCACAGAAACGGTATTTGATACACACTCCCAGTGCCATTCAGCATCAGTTACAGCAAGGAGGTTTACAGGCAAAATTCTGTTTAACATTATAAATAGTTAAAAAAGCATTGGCATATATGGCAGTTCTCTCTGAGAATAAACAATTTATGGCAGTTGTTCTCTACAGAAATTCAGAGTGCAATCCAGCAATGTGGGCTTGCAAACTCAGACCTTTAAAAAGCTGAGGCCACAGCTTTTAGAAGTAATCACTCCTTAATACTGACATTCTTTCCCAAGTATTTCTAAATTCACCAGCAGGAGTCATGTTCAGGGAAGGTGGTGATCAAAACAGAGGTGTCAATACTGAACTTTTCTGTTACATAATCTCAAACATCCAGATGCCTCCGAAGTGTAGCCACCATAATTGGAAACCAAGCACAAGCTGCTGAACTATTTTCAAGACAGAGAAAATGCAATCACGCAATAGATTTAACTGGAAGGGCATTATGTAATCAAAACACAGTAAAGCTCACCAATGTAAACAGTTATTATTTGGATGGCATCTTAAGTGTATTATAAACTTAAAGCAAACTCTATTAAAAACTGGAAAAAAACCTCTTCCACTTATCTCTAGTAAATATTCTGGTGAGACTCCTTATATTGTGGTCTATTAAATTGCCTTTCGATGACTCCTAGACCATACCACAGATGGCGTTTTATGTGAGATACGTGGAATTGAGTTGCATATACTATATACATGGCCAATAAAAAGCAGCCATTAAAACCTGAAGTAATCTCAGATATTCCTTTTATACCAGTTTGCTACGAGTAAAGGGCAAAAAAGAGACACCTACATCATTCTGTAGTGTCCAGTACTGAATATAAAGGCTTTTTAAGTTGAAAGTGCATAAATGTATTTGTAGAAATCTAGCCAAAAAAAAAGAAAAAAGCCATTCTAGCTATGAGAGCAAATTCTCAAATAAAAGCAGGGAATGGTTGATAACTATATAATCACACTATTTTTATAAAAAAGACAGCTCAGATATTCAAAAGACAGCCTAAAATAAATTATAATAATATAAAATTTAAATAGGAACCAAAGCATTGCCATTTATATTGCCAAAGGAGGCACTTTGTACTTTGAAGCGTAGGAAATTAAACCCCCAAAAGTGTTACCATACTTTTTTAAAATCAAGGATGTAGATACTTTCAAAGCTGTTTTTGATGTTTAAGAGTACAGATTTGTTTTTGTTGTTTGAGAAATTTGTAGTAAGTAATAGCACAGGCTTTTTTCCAGATAGGATTTCCTTCACAGTACTGCTTGCAGTAGAAATAACGCTAACCCCAGTAGGTGTTCCTCTTCTTATTTTCACGTATTTTCATAATTATGTCTTAGCATCTCATTTTGTGAAAAGAAGAAGACAGACACCTGTCTCTGGGGCCCTCTTCATTTAAGCACTACTTTACTAAATGCAAATTATGGCAATCAGGGCGTCAGTTTATGTATTGCCTTTCTATAAGAAACCATGATGCCTTTGTATTTGCTGTTTGCACCCCTGAAATCAATTCCATACGTTTGAATGCCATATGTTTTGCACATTGTACTGTATATATGTAATGCATACTGTATTTTTATATGTGTACTACATTTATCAAATATTTTGTACATAGTGGCAATATTGTAGCTACTGAGGAAATGTTTGATATTTCAGCATTTTTGCTAAGTGTCTCAATAAAAAAGGAAAACTGTGTTCATTTGTCTGTGGTTACTTAAAAGTGAAAAATACCATTAAAAATAATAATCAACAAAAATTCTGGCTTTTATGAGTCTGAAACATTTGGCCTATGTTCTAAATACCTTTTTCATAAAAGGGAGCAAGAATGAAATCTGCACTTTAGACAAACTCCAAAAAAATTATGATTTGTCTTCAAAATCAGAGCCAAGATCTCTCAGACTAGAGATTTCCTGAACTCTCAAAATGTAGGTTTGTACTTTGGTTCTTTTAAGCAATACTATTATATAAAGTCACAGACTCAGAATGGCCTGGTTTGGAAGGCACCGTAGAGCTCCTGTGGTTCCAAGCCCCCTGCAATGGGCAGGGACATCTTCCCCTAGACAAAATTGCTCAGAGCTCCATCCAACCTGGCTTTGAACCCTTCCAGGGATGGGGTGTCCATAACCTCTCTGGGCAACTCATTCCAGCATCTCACCACCCTCACAGTAAAGAATTTCCTCCAAATATCTAAACCTACTCTCTTTCAGTTGGAATCCACACATGCTCTTGTAATGTCCTTTAATTCATGACTTTCCTGAATTTGTCCAAGGTTTCCAAGATGTGCTGGTTTGTGGGATTTTATACTTGTAATTTGCATTCTGCTCAGCTTGTGTTCTAGAACACCTCCATACATTTCCTCAGGAGAATGAGCTATGAGCTGTTTGCACAAGCTTCTTATGATGAAGCTGCTTCATTTAAATATTTACTGTTATACTTCCCCTTGTGAAGGCAGGCCCTGCACAAGTTCACCCACCCTTTCCTTGCTAGAGTCTGTTCTACACTGATGACATCAGAACTCCACCAAATACTAAAACACCCATAAAGTAGTAAGTAAAACTGAACAAAAGAAAAATATTAGTATGCCTTGTAAATTTCATAAAAAACCTTAATGAATTTTAACCATTGTAAAAGTTTGTAGGCTGTAATATGCTGCAAACTTACCCTCAGCCATCACACACCAAACACAAAGAGTGCAAAAGAAGTGTAGCACTTTTGGACTACACATTTGTGCATTACAGAAATTACAGCTGGAGAACCACAGAGAGAAAGCACTTGTTTTACATGTTATACATGTTCACTTTTTTTCCTTGTTTTACAAACACATAACCCTCCATCACAAACTGTGTTCATATCAGTATTACAATATAAACACAAAACAAGAAGGCCTGAGGAAACTTGAGATTATGTGGTATGAACTTTTCCCACAAGTTAAACCCTGGTTTATTAAACCCTCAGTTTATTAAAACATGTTCTACAGATGTCCATCATGACATTTGTCTTTACTCTGTACCACATTAAACACTATTTACTCCTGCCTATTGGCTCGTTGTGTATTGTACAAATGTTGCTAGAGTTACATATTTCTTAGATATTTGTTCTGTCTCGAGTCAGAGATGTTTCTTTCTACTGAGACCTTCCTAATGCAAAATCAAAGTACCAAATTAGAGCATCTGAAAAGCTAGCATTTGGGGTTTTTTCTCTTTTAAGTGTTTATCCATAAATGTAACAAGTAACTAAGAAATCCTTCCCATCATGTAAAAAATTACCTGAAGATGAGTCTCCAGTCTTCTCTGCAGAAAAAGGACTGCAGGGCCACTCTTCCATAACACTGCATCCTTCTTGAACCACTCCAAGACAACTGCTGTGAATGAAAGTTAAAATAGTGAACAGGAATGTTCTTTAATAAAGCCAGGACAAAGTTTAAGTAATGGCTAACTAAGGAGCATTCCAGCTATCCCATAGCAAATCTTTATAAATTCAGCTGCACCAAGTCTACATACATATGATTGGTCCCCTTTATCCCCTCAGAGGAGTTGGGGAATTTATCAAAAGGCCTGGGTTTGTACGTGAAAACAGACATAAAAGACTCTCATAAAGCAACGCTTCTATCTCAGATGAGTGAGGCTTAGGGGAGGAAGGAAAAAACCCAGTGATTATTTTCTCCTTCCAAAAAAATCTCTGATGTCTGTCAGCAATGGAGTTCTGTAAAATTTTCCTTTAGAAAAGCCATTTTGTGTTTAAAAAAACCCTTGTGTCAGAAGAGGACACTGCATGAGGAGGATCCAGCATAAAGAGGAAGGGCTTTCAGGTGGAGCTCAAACAAGGATAACGACCGGCATAAAAGATACTTCCAAACAAAAGTATCCAGACAGCAAACACGCTTATCATGGGCTGACTATACAGTAAGGTAATTTAAATCAGACACCTTTCACTGCAGGTGAAGCCAATTCAAATTGCTCTGTTTGCTCCAACACAGGCAGGCACAGATTTATCAGAGAGAGGCTGACAAATTATAATCTCCTAAAGAACTAATATTCGTTCAGGCAGTCAAGCCATCGGGCATGAGTTTTCCTGATGAGAGTTCAAAGAACATCCCAAAAGGATACAAAAGTATTTCCCTTCTAATTAAAGCGTGGTTCAACTAGATGACCTCTGAAGGTCTCTTCCAAACCAATCTGTTCTGGTTCCGTATCAGTTTGAATGCATTTGCATTACAGCACCCCCAAATTAGCACACCTCTGATCTCAGCCTTCCAAAGGTGTGTCTGCGACATGTTCATGTGCTTCGTCCACACAAAAAAACAACCAAAAGGAATACAAAGCTTGGGTGCCCAGCAGAAGTTTCATGGAGATTTTAAAGGGATTCCCATTAAATTAACATTGTAAAAAAACCGAAAAAACAAAACCAAAAAACCAACCAACCACAACAAAAACCAAAACAAAACAAAAAACCAAAACCAAAACAAAAAACCAAAACCAAAACAAAAAAACAAAACCAAAACAAAAAAACAAAACCAAAACAAAAAAACAAAACCAAAACAAAAAAACAAAACCAAAACAAAAACAAAGCAAAACAAAATGAACTCCAACACATTAAATGAAAATTAAAAGCTTTGCTTTCAGGTCACACCTGAGACCAAATCTGGGGGAAAAAAATGTATTTTAGTATCTTTTCTGCGCTTCATAACACTGGGTTTCCTGAGCGGACAGCTACCAGGCACTGAGTGAGTTAGTTTAGTATTTACCATTTAATCATCCCGACGTTTTGCATTTCTGCTTCTCTTGGAGGAGGAGGAAACTTTTCATGCCGCCCCGCTCCGCTGCCCTCCCTCAGCCCCACAGCAGCTCCGCCGCCCTCAGAGCCGCCCTCACCGCCCTCGCAGCCCTCAGAGCCGCCCTCACAGCACTCACCGCCTCAGGTCCGCCCTCAGAACCTCCCTCACCGCCCTCGCGGCGCTCAGGTCCGCCCTCAGACCCTCTCTCACCGCCCTCGCGGCGCTCAGGTCCGCCCTCAGACCCTCCCTCACCGCCCTCGCAGCGCTCAGGTCCGCCCTCAGACCCTCCCTCACCGCCCTCGCGGCGCTCAGGTCCGCCCTCAGACCCTCCCTCACCGC
>JAWWMP010000033.1:6567428-6578859 GCA_035047865.1 Dendrocincla tyrannina | reverse complement strand
CCCCGCGGGCAGGGGCAGGGGCCGGGGCCGGGGCAGGGGCGGGGGCGGATCTGCCCCCACCCGCGGCAGCCACAGGTGTGCGCTCCCCCGGGCCCCGCACGAATAAACTGCGAGCGCGCGTGTCGGTGCGGACCGTCCGAGCGGCTCGTGCGAAATCACAGCCAGCAAAAACCCCGAAATCACCGCGGCCATAAACAAGTCGGTTAAAATGTATGGCCTGTAGAAAGGGGGATTATTTAAACGTTTCTACTTAGCCAGAATTTCCATCAACTTCTCTGTGTTTTCCTGTCGAGATGTATTTGCTCGTTCTACAGCGGTTCAGCCAGGACAGTGTTCTTCGGCTCTGTGTTTTGATTATCAGAAGTAGGATGAATGTAATAGTGGCTTCTCAAGCACAGTAATTAGTTTCATTTCAAGTGACTGACAGCATTTACCTACTTCAGCCATCCAAGTGTAAACTATAATGCTTTTAAACTAGGATTTATTAGTTCTGTTGGAATTATAAACTGAGGATTTAGAAAATACGTTTGTCCATGAATCTCTATGTTTCCTCTCATCTTTGAAAGAAGTTCTTAAGGAACATCATATTGAGAGTAGTAAGATGTAGACAAACAGCTGAATACTTGAAACTATGATTGTTAATGGGAAGATCTGTTTCAAACAAAGTGAAAATAGTTTCTAGTTTATCATACAAACAACAAATGTAGAATATTGACAGACATTTCTCTATAAAAACTTTATAACAATTATAATAGCATCTCTCTATATAACTTTGTTCTGATACAGTGGATGAGGTACACAATAATTTGTTAACCACTTTGAGAAGAAATCTCAATAGATAAAGTTTGAGTGCTGGGTCTAAAAAATAACAGTTATTCTGGGGAATCCGTGTCATTTTATAGACATTTAGAGGAGATACTTCTTACCTGCTTGATAAATGAATCATAAAATATGAATAAAACCAAATAATATCTCATAGCAATTCCTGCTGCCCAGAAAATGAAAGAGTGTGTATTGTGACTTGGCTACAACATTCTCTTTTTAATTAGTCTGAAAATTACCCATGCTGTAAGCAATGACTCAGTTGATTGGCCATATCTTACAAAGATATTTTACTTACAAATTGAATCTTGGAAGGTTGTGGTTCCAGAGTCGGGGTTTTGGGGGCGAGATGAGCTTATATTTTATCCAACTGGCCCACAAAGTCCCGCTTTTGGTGGTCACTTTGTTCTGCAAAAGAAAACAGCACATTATGGCTCTTACACTGGACATTAAACTTAGTAGTAAACTGCTACTGTGCTTAGTAAAAGGCTGCTACACACTTTAAATAAATAATCATGTTCTAACTTCAATGTTGTCTTTAGTGATAAAAAATGGATAGAAAATATTATCATTTCTAAAGGTAAACATAAAAGTTTTCTAGCTATTGGTGGTGTTTTTCTCCTAAAAAGCCAGAAAAGGCTGAAGATAAAGTTATCTTTCAAAGAGTGGTCACACAATATAGGTGAATTGGGAGAAAAGGAAGTCCCTATAAAGAGAGGCAATTTAAACCTTGAAAACATCATATAAGCACCGGTAATGTTTGTATTGCAAATCCCCTTCTGGTTTTCTTTGCTCACCAAGTATTCAGTTTTAATGTATCTCTTCAACGAGCTGTTTCTTTATGTGTGTCTGTTTTGGTGTCTATATGTGTACGGGCTGTATCTATGAATCAATTTAAAGACTACTAATTTTTATACTGGTAAAAGTTGTAGAATATATTTTTATGATTAAGGCACCGTAAACCTGGGCTTGGTAAAGCTGTTTATGGCCATGTTATTTACATTTTGCTATCAATATCCTAAAGAATTTGAGCATAATTTTTACTTAAAAATTACATAGTACTTTCCTCATGGGATTCTAGTAAGTGTTGAAAATGACAGTAGATGCAGTGAACTTCCTGTGGTTCCAAGTGTACTGCACAGATGTTTAACAGTGAATGAAACACATGACACTCACACAAATATAATTTCTACAGTGGCTCATGTATAGAGCAAAGGCACACAAAATACACACAGGAGCATCCTCTCAGTTGGGGTGAATGCATCTGTCATAGTTCTGTCATTTCATGCCAGCTAATCACCTCCTGAAGTTACACATTAAACATCTAGACATTCACATTGTGGTCACATTGTCACTGCAGTCAGATTAATTTTAAGTGCTGACCTGCTCAGACTGAAGCAATTTGAGGATTTCAGAAAGGCCTGGAAATTTGGCTGAAGTTACCCAGTGATACACTGCTAAAGCAGAGTTGTATATAGTTCTATATGACTATATGCAGGATCTGTACATTTATGCAAATGGATATCAGGATGAATTCCCAAGATTGCTCTATAGAATTCTGACATTTTACATTTTATAGCAATACAATCTCTACACAAGTGAAATAGGACATATCCAACCTTGGTGCAACAAATTCCTCACTTGTTTAAGACCGAAATCTGATTTGGAGGAGCTTAGGTCAGAACTGTGCTGCTAAGATGCCTTTTAGCTACAGTTTTGCATGAAATAATGCTGTTCAAAGGCAGCATTTATGAAAGGTTACATTTTCATGAGCCAATTAAGCTACAAACTTCACTGTAGGGATTTTTTATTTTTGAATTGCAGTGCTTAGTTTGTGAATACATTCTGGACCTGTCCAGTCTTACAAGTTGTCAGATCTGGATTGGTTTAACTCCTCTGGTCTCTTCATCGGGATTCTGAGAACGAAAGAGCAGAGAATCAGAGATTAGGAAGTGGATCAATGTGAGGATCTTGCTTTAAGGGAAAAGAGAAACAATTCTACATAGCAAACAGCAGCAAAGATCAGCTCTGCTCTGCTAAAATACAGCAGTTGCTTCTTACCAACTGTTACTTTAAAGCTCTTAAATTAAAACATGTAATTCTGTACAGCTACTTTCAGTAAGATGTGCTTTAGTAGCACACTTTGCTAATCAGTTATTTTTGGATTATTTTCAAAAATAGGTTCTATCTGATTCTGTATTGATGGTATATAAAATTCCCATGCATTCCTTCTAGCACCAATAACCTAGCTATAGAATTGATACACTATTTGAATGACTAATGGGCAGTGTTAAAGAGCACAGTGACACTTCTGTAGGCCTTCCCCACACAACATTTTTATTCACATTTTTTCCCATCACTAAGCTCTCAGAAAGAGCTCCTGTCTGTCTCTGGTGTGCAGCAAACCAGACCGTTTTCCACTACTATGGATATCATGCATATATTTGAAACTTTAAAAGTATGTTCATTTTCTCTGTGCTCCTTAAATTAATGATGCTTAGCCAAAACAGGGATAGATGCCCTAAACATCTGTGGTATAAAAATTTGATCTCTTCCCCTCACACTGCTTTTCCCACCAGGTTTGCGTGCAGCTGGGGTGGTGGCCTCAGAGCTGAGACTCCTGAAGTGCACTGTGTATCCAGAGCATTAATAATTAAATACCTGGGATCAGTCTGTCTTGCTATTTGTTATGAAAAAAAGAAATCTACAGAAGAGAAAAAGTAGACGGTATGTTTGTAATAAAAATTAATTTTTTCTTGAGCTAAAAAAGTCATGAATTATTGAAAAAATAATATTGAAAAAATATCAACCCCAATTATTTATTGCATTTATAATTTATAAAATCGAAATACCTACGAGCTAATAAATAAATTTAAAATAAATTTAAAACTACATTTTTAGAATGACTTTTCAGCATTTTTAAGCAAACCTTTAAAAAAGCAGCTTAGAATCACCCTGAATCAGCAGAGGATTATCAAATGGCCTAATCTGTTTACTTTTGAAATGTTATTGAAAGCAGTGAAAAGAGCAGGCTCTCCCCCCGAACGCAGAGTGTGGCTGGGGCTTGGGCTGTGCCCTGCATTTGCTGAAAAGGGCCTCAGCCTTTGACTTCTCCTGACCTCGGGTTGCAACAGAAAAGTTCTGTGACTCCCCTCTGATCCAGCCATAGAAAAAAAGAGGGAGAGGTAACGACCCCGAGTTTGGAAACTCCTGACCTGGAACAACTAAAATTTTTGCCTTAGTAAAGGCTACAAAATCAGTCATGCCTTCCTAGGAAGCTCTCCAGCTTTGCCAGGGCAAGAACAGACCCCAGGGGCTGGGTGTGAACTGTGCCCTGGCCTTCCCTCCCTGTCAGCATTACCCACCAGCACTGCCTGCCTGGGGGAACCTGCAGCTCACACCACAAAGGAAATCTGTGGACACGCTCCACTGTGTTCAGGCATCAGTGTTAAACACATCACATTGGGTTTTATTTGCCTTAAAAATAATATTTAATAGATTATGAAGCAAAAAAAAACCTGATTTTTTTTTAATGGCTTAAAAATATTAGTGGAAAAACACTATCATCACCTGGAAGCTGCACCTGGAGTGGAAGAAGGGGTAGAAAGGTGGTTTTATTGCATGAAAGGCAAAATCCACTTCAGACCACGTGGCTTGAGACTATGGAGCTTCTGGTGAAATAAATGAATTAATGCATCCTTTGCCCAGTGCACAGCATACATCAGTTAATAAATGCACTGATGTCTTGCTGCAATGTCATACACTTTTCCCAGTCAAACAGTGCAGATGTGCAGGGAATTTGGTAAAGGGTATAAACATGGAAAAAAGAAATGATCAGGATTTTTTCCTGTTGTCCAAATGCCCAAATAATTCCTGTTTACAAGGTTTCTGTAGGTGACGTGGGGATGGACAGGCCTAATTCAGCTTGTGGGTTTTTTCAGGACCTTTCTACAACACCCCCAGAGTAAATAAAGATAATAGATGCAGGACTAGACTGGCTTTGTGGGCTGGCCAACAGGACTGTGTTAGCAGTTGGTTGCAGAAGGTTAATCCTGTTTTCACACTCCCTGTTGGACATAAAGCTCTTCAATTACCAGTGTTTTATTTTTTACATTGGAGGCACAGTTCTCTACAGATAGGCTCCAGAGGTTTTCTGATTTTCCTATTTGGAGCGTACTTGCTCCTAGCTGAGCTCAAAAGAGATCTTAAAACTGATGCATCAGTTCTGTGTGAGTTCCTGATGACTTACATTGTGGATGCGTGTGAAAAACTTAAAACTATTTTGATCTTTTCAGTTAATACTGCTGTCATATTTTGATTTAGCTGATAATGAGGGAAACTACAATTCACCAGTGCAAAGTAGTATTGATGCATATTTACTATTTAATGCATCAGTCAGACCAAATCCTTTTTTACTGAAATCATGGCCTTTCTATGTGAATCAATATAAAATAGTTTCTAGACATTATTTTTTTAAGTAAAGCTTTTCTTTTGTTTGTAGGTCAGGATAAGAATTAAAACACACACATACACACAAAAAAAATGTGTCCTGTCATCTACAACAAGGCACATGTAAAGGGTTGAAGGAAAGGGGGAGAAAAATCCATTGAGGACGTTTCAGGATTGGCCACCATGTGTTGAGAAAAATAAGTGATTGCAGTAATTGTACTGAAGGGGCATTTCTGTTTGCTGTGATTGCTACTGCTGAAATGTCTATCAAGGTCAGCAAAATCTAGGTTTTTGCTTTGCTGCTGTTTGTGTTACAGCTCTCTTTTGTCATCAAAGGCCTGTTTCCAATCACACACACTGCACACACCTCTGTCAGTAGTGCCTGGGTGCTGGTGTCACTCAGAGGTGTCTCCACTGGATTCACTGGATCTGCATCCATAAAAAATGCAAGTGAGATCACATTAAAATTTCTGGAACCTGAGGAAAGAATTGGGTTAATTTTTTATTTTTTATTGTTCACATTTTAACGTGAACAAAGAGCAAATGTATTACACAGAACATGGTATTAAATAATATATGAGGAATTGAGCATTGCTTTCTGAACAATGTTATATTTTATACCTTATGCTACAAGAAATTGTGAAGAACATGCCTGTTAGGTGCTCTTCAGTGTGGATGATTTTAAAATAGTAACTTTCCATTGGGCATGTCAATTGAATAGGCATAACTCATATTTCAAATGTGCTACCTGTTTTACTAAGGACATTTATAAATATGGAGTATTCAGTCTTTACTAAACTGGAATTCCTCTTTGTATTTTCAATCTGAGTGGTCTTTCTGTATGTATAGAAAACTGCCCAGAAGGTTGGAAAATATCTTTCAATTCTTTAAAATTAAAGATGTTATATGATTTTATTATGTATAATTTTCTTCTACAAACTAATGTTCACTGTCACTGAGGTATCCTTAAAAATGAGAAATACGGGTCAACAGTTAATGATGCTTATTCTGTTTAATTTTTTGCTTTTGGGGAGCTGAAAAAAGAAAAAATTGTCCTGTATTGTCTGGGCTTCCTGCAAAATATTTTTGCTTCCCAATGCCACCAGTATTTCTAAGAGTGTTGCCTCAGAATTCACTTTGTTGAATGGATAGAATCATTTTATACATTCAGATCCATGAATTAGAGGCTATTTGAGAAACTACAATTTGCGGGTGCAGGAGACTAGCAGAAAATTATGGCATCCTGAAGTATTGTTGAAAAGTTGTTCTAACTTAAAAATCTTTTCTTTATAGTTTCATTCTTGATGTTCCACAGCATTCACCACTTCCTGCATGGCTCTTAACCGCAGGGAAAATGAGGGACTTTTGGGGGCAGATGTGTTTCCTTTACACTATCATAATGCCCCTAAAAATCCTTATTGCTCTTGCAGTATTCTTCTGTGTTGTTGGGCCTGATGAGAACTACTCGAAGACCTGGCTTATTAATACAGCTTTTCTCTAAAAACTCTTTAGAAACACCACTGAGTTTTATTTTGTTTGTCTTATTTTTAGTTGTGTTTACTGTTGCTTAAAATACAAGTGGCAAGATATGTAACCACCTGTTGGTAAACAAATGTCATAAGTCATAAATCCAAGGGACATGCTGATAACTGCATGGCATTATGAAGAGGGATATATTTTGGCTTAAGAGTGAGAGTTTCATTCTTTTGGTACAATTAACTTGTTTTTCACATACGAATTTAGTATATCTCTCTCTGAAAAGATGACATGTTTTGCAAGCTAACTTGAATGACTGCTATGGTGGACCTCATTTAGATTATTTCTCGATTTTAGAAACATGCATCAGGCCATTTGTCAAATGCGTAGATCTGTCCAGTACTTTTATTTAAATTAAATGTACCAAAATACTCGAGTTTTTGTACAGTCCCAAAATAAAATTATGATTAAACCTAGAAAACATATTGTGGGTTCTCAGCTGTTCTATGTTTATTCAACTCTAAAGCTCCTTGTGTGGGCATTCCTCTTGCTGAGGCCTGGAGGAAGGTGGGATGGCCCAGCCCACTGGGAATGCTGTGTGGCTCCCCTCCCTGCCCCTGTGGGTGGGTGTGAGGGATCTCCAGGGATCTCCCAGGCACAGGTTATTCCTGCTGGGTGGCAGGTTCCCCTGGAGTCTGCAGTTCTCCAGTTCTTGAAGGAGGAGGGAGAACATACACGTGTAAACATGGTTTGTTTGTGTCTGGGTATTTCAGCTCAATATATCATCGGTTTGACATGTGCAGTGCTGGTAACATTTATTTCAGTGGCTGTGCATGGGACAGCACTATCACTGCTTTGTGTTAAATGCACTCCTGACTTCATTGACGAGCTTAAGAGAGATAATAGATGGTGTCACATCGTCGCTCTGACAGTGTCTACTAATATCTTTAAATAGCCTTCAAAATATTGGGTGACATAGGAAAGAAACTGATGTGGTAGCTCTGCCCCACCCCTTTTACATTAAAGTTTAGTCTCCAAGCAAATATCTCCTTCATTCTGCTAAAGGAGTGCGTCTCATTTTTCAGGCAGGAAAACCTTACAGGTCGAGTCGTGTCCTGCAGGTCACAAAGTGGACTTGCTGTTACGACTGAAACACAGCACTTCTGATGTGCAGACAAATACCACAATAACAAGAAAATTCCTTTCTAGGAGGGCTGAATGAGCAGGGTTGAACAGTGTTGTATTCCCAGGTCAAAACACATTGGCACATGTGTTCCAACACACAGCACTGCAACATGCAACAGCACTTGAAATGAATGTATAGACAGAGAGCAGTAGAAAAAGATGGTCATTATCTTAATTCTAAATTTTCCTGCGAATATTTCAGGGTTTCCATTTAGTCTAGTGATCACAAGATGATCCCTAGCATCCTAGCATGGAAGGTGTAACACAGACTGGCTCGAGGCTTATCTAGCCCTTAGAACTACAAGTTACTTGTAAGGTATCAGATAAATTAAACTATTAATGTTATTCATAGTTTTTTGCTTTTCTTTTCTCTAAACATGGCAAAGTGCAAGTTCAGCAAACCTTTTATTTCCAAGTAACACTCCTAGGTAAAGACTCTGCATCTAATTGGAAAGGTTAAAAAAAAAAGCCTGAGTTCTGCCCTGTTAAGGATCAGTGAGGGGAGTACTCCCAGAGCTACAGAATGTATCACCATGGTATAGAAGACCTAGCATGAACAGAGTGGAGTTTTAATTACTTTTTAAAAGTCTTTTGGGGGCTATGCTAGTCACAGTCTGATGTAAAGACTACTGTGATGGACTGGAGCATTAAACTCATCTAGTTTTGTATTTGTCCTATGTCAGCATCTTATCTTACCTGTAATCTTTCAAGGATATCAGAATTAATTTTTTTCCTAGTGTAAGCAATCTTTCATAAAATTCCTTGCCTGTGTAATTTGTAGGCTTCAACAGCTGATTCTTGCATACAAACCTACTTATATACATACAGGCTGGAGCAAAAGTCAGATTCCTTCTGAACATGTGCTCTGCAAATAAGTAAAAATATATTTATCATAAGACATTACTGTGAAGAAAAATATATGCTTAGACCTAGAAATCCTGAGATTAAATTCAAGGACAAGAATCAAATAACACTATATTCCAGTCCCTTTTATATCTAATAGGAACCACCTGACTTGCAATTGTCTTTTTTTTTACACATTTTTATCACTGAAAAATAAGCATTAGAAAATGAGAGCCGAGCACATGGCTTGAGATGTGTACTTAAACTTTGGAATTCAAATACTTACTTCAAATTGTTTATTTTAAGTATTTAAATCGTTTTGGTTTGAAATAGTGTGTCACAAAAGCCTCTGGATCTGATACAGCCACCGAGGAAGGACTGCAAAACTCATCTGTAAAACTGTCCACTGAAGCTAAAAGCACTTTGGGAATAGGCTATGAGTAGCTTTCAGTATTAAACATTTTGTAAAAGATCATTTTTTTCCCCTGGTTGTTTTTTAAATATGAACAAAGCAAAGATTTTTATTAGCCTCTTCTTAAGGGTTTTGATTTCTTTTAATTATAGGACCAAGAGACATGAACCGACAAATGGCTCTAAAAGTTAGAACAGTAGCAAATAGGTAATATTTTTCAAGTGGAATTTCCACAGTGGAAAAGGTATTAGATATTTGTTACATGCCAAGAAATGAGTAATACGAGAACACTGATTTTTTTACAAAATGGAAGAGCATTAAGGGCATTTTAGGGTTCTATTATATATAGGATTCTTGTGATTACCAAGTGTCTCCTAATAGATAAACAAAAGTAGCAGAAAAGACATGCAGTTATTAAATAGGCTGAATAAGAGAAACCAGTCTCATTTGTGTATTGAATAAACCCATTATTATCTCAAGTTTTGAACATTGTCTTAACTGTATGTACACTATTCAAATGTTACTTAAAATACAGAATTAATTTGTTGCCATTGGTGGCTGATTAAAGAAGTGTAAATGGTTTTGTTTTCTTTTCCTTAACTTTTGAATGTATGCAAACAGTTTTGTTCCCGTATTTAAATCACCAGTCCCAAGATTCTCACAGAAGTGGATCTTTATAGTTGTATTTTCAACAAGTGCAAATGTGAGTTATGAAGCACAGTGCTGACATAATCTCATTAGACCTGGAGGAAGACTTGCCACTGTGCATCCAAGAATCATTGTAAGTTAATAAAGATCATTAAAAGAAATCACACATTTCATAATCAGGCTTTCACCAAGATAGATAATATGACCTACTTTACACTTAAGCAATTAAAATAGAAGCTGAAATATTTGGAGAAGATTAATTTGCTCAGTAGTTAGACTTAACAGGTGATATAACCTAAGAAATAATGTACTGAGAAACTGAATTCTTAATCACTTATTTTTTTTGTTGACTACTGGCTATTGTTTTAAGAAAAAGACACTTTAATTTTTTCCTTCCTTTCCAGTGACAAATTGCATTTTGCATATTCCTTTAAAAGTGAACTCTACAGCCTTGCTGTGACCGCTGTCTGAGGCTTTTGGAGATCTCAATAGTGAGAACAGCATAAAGATCAAACTAGATTGCAGCAGGTGAACTTTGATACAGAGGAAGCAATAGGATATTCATACCTAAAGCCAGGGAATCTGTGCTAGTCATTTCTGGAGTGCTGAACTAATCCATAACAAAATTATCCCATGACTGCAGCTGGCAGTAAGAACTGAGGGAGTCCAGAAGATCCCCAGGTTGTATTTGAATCAGACATAGACTTTGTGATATAATCTGGGCTCATAGTCAAATAATCTAGATTCGGTACCTTGATAATTCATATAAAAACATCTTATGTTACAAATTTATTCTAACTTGTACCAGAATTTCACAATTTTATTCTTTCAAAACTCTGGGTGTATCTAAAACCAAAAAGGAAACAAACCCCTTCTTACAACGTATCTGAACTGAAAATTACAGAGTTCTGGTTTCAGCCTGAGCATTAGGAGATGACCGTGGCATCAGGAGGTTCTGGATTCAGGGTCTGGGCCCTGGTTTGCTCTCTGGCCAGTCCCAGGAAGGTGCGAAATGCCGTGACTAGAACCTGAGCCAGGTGAGGTACTGCACGCACGTCACCTGTCGGAGGGAGCAGCACGGCCCCCACCTCCTCTCACAACGCGTGTTCATCGGGCACACTCAGCTCTGGCCTAAGACACACTATCTTTCTGTACCAGCTCCTTCCCTATCTCCTCCTTTCCAGATTATCCAGTTAACAAACAGCAAATTCCACGAAACCGGACAAACCCACCCAAAAGCAGGAGGCAAAGGCTGGGCCACAGCTGCCCTTCCCTGATAACGCCGCTCCCGCAAACACCGCGCAGCGGGGCGGGTGTGGGAAAACCGCACCAACCTTCAGCGGCGGGCTGGGCATGGGCTGGGCATGGGCTGGCACAGCGGGGCTGGGCGGGCTGTGCCCGCGGCGGGGACAGGGATGGCGTGGGGATGGGGATGGGAATGGGGATGGGGATGGGATGGGGCTGGGGATGGGGCTGGGAATGGGAATGGGAATGGGGATGGGATGGGGCTGGGAATGGGGATGGGGATGGGGATGGGGCTGGGAATGGGAATGGGACTGGGGATGGGATGGGGCCGGGCATGGGGATGGGGATGGG
>JAWWMP010000033.1:6498690-6566890 GCA_035047865.1 Dendrocincla tyrannina | reverse complement strand
GGGGATGGGATGGGGATGGGGATGGGGATGGGGATGGGGATGGGGATGGGGATGGGGATGGGGATGGGGATGGGGATGGGATGGGGCTGGGGATGAGCATGGGCATGGGGCTGGGGATGGGCATGGGGCTGGGGCTGGGGCCGTGCCCGGAGCCCCCCCAGGGCACAACGGCCCCTCTGTCCTTTGTGCTGCAGTGGCACTGCCCACCTCACCTCTCCTTACCTCACCTCACCGCTGGCACTGCTGGCTCCGGGGCTGGTGGCTTTTGCTCAGGTGTCACCCATAAGACAGCAAAGGGATCGGGAGTGTCATCTAATCTGACTCCCTAAGGAATTGCCTTTGTCGTTGTGAATAATGGGATTGGAAGACTGCCTGCAGCAGTGGTTGGCAGGCAAAGCAGACAAACTTTAAGGACAGTTTTGACTCAATGCACCAGGAATTCACATGAGCAGAGCAGTGCACTTGAACAGCAGATCTGCAGAGTATATTACAGTACCTTTAGTAGCAAGTTTATCTTATTGCAAAAAAACCCAAACAAATGAAAACATTGCTAATGAAGCATAATATTGGATGGTATTGACATTATTCTGTATCCCAGGGATATATTCTCCCCTTTTCACAGAGAACAGAAAAATGTATTTTCCCATTCTACCTACAGAACACTTAAAAACACTTCAGTATTTTGTGCTAATGCACCAGCACACAGCAGTGTTACAGCAGAAACACAGAGTTTTGAACTTATGTGGGAGATAGGGACTTGGTTTCTCCTCTGTGATTCTGCATCTCCCATTCCTGATCTATGTGTTTAACACTCAGGTGTTAAAAGGTTGGAAAGAACTAATAATAATTTTAAGGTGCTCTACCTGACTGTGGAACATTTTTTAGTCTGTAGATAATTATTACCAATCTTAGAACATACAAAAACTTGGGCTGAGAAAAGGCATGGGAACAAACAAACTGAGTAAACCAAAGTCTCTGGACTGCAGGCCACTTGCCAACTCTTCTTACAGGAACTTTCAGTTCTGCTGCTTGCTTTGAGTGCAGCAAAGAGATAACCCTGTTCTTGTTGCAAGTTGACAAACACTGCCATGCATGACAAGTTGATAAGCGGTACCAAGACTTGTATCGGGAGTTTATTAGTTCATTGGAACCAGATAGAAATGTGGTGGAAAGTTTTGATGTGCTGCTGAAAAAAGAAAAATAACTGGTCAATGCCCAAAACTGTTCTGCAGGAAAAAGGTTTTCTGTTCTTAGTAACTGGAGCTTTCAGTGCTGTAGATAATTATTCTTTCTGGTTGTTGTAAATTCCTCAATGTACCTGCCTCGTTTGTCCCCCCTGAACCAACTGTGTTGTGGTTCTGTATTTCCAGCTAGTCCAGATACAGCAAATCTAAATTCTACATTGATAAGCAACTGTGTTAAAGTCATGGCACAACAGGCAGGATTTGTTTTAGTGACTTACTTATACTAAAAATGGAGGTCTTTTCACATTAACTGGAAATGTTGGGATCTTATTTCCATGTTTTTGCCTGTTGTAGTTATTGAAAACTAAATATGGTGTATTTAGGTATGGTACAAAATAGGTGCTATGGTGGGTTCTGCTATACACCTTTATTTAGCACTTGCCTGATTAAATTTTTACTTGATTAGTTTTTTGATGTTGGCCTGTGTGCCTTACAACATATTGATAGAGTTTGACTCTTGATATTGTCACCAAATCTGTTTTGTACTAAGAGCTGCCAAAGCAAATATTAAAAATCCTGCCATACATCCCAAATGTCACGTTTAGTTTCCTTTTTGTAAGGCTATGCAGCATAATATAAACAAGGAGACACAGAGATAAGGCAGTGATGTAGTATCAGGGTTTACTGGCAAAACCTGGATGTGGTATATTAATCACAGATGATAAAAACATAAGGAAAAATATTTTCCTAGGTTGTAGGAAGAGACTTATATCCTACACTGTAATGACTTTTTTTGTATCATTTATTTTATTGAACAATTATTTTAGAAAAGATTTCATTTTTTTTCCTTCTCTTGCAAAAGTAACCATACCATTTCATAGGCTCTTTCCCCCACTAGGACAGGCTTTTAAGCACCACTGATATTTGTGGTATGCCAATTTTTATGGCTCTAGAGAAATAACAATAATACACTTAGGAGAAAATTGAAACACATTTTGTCTGGAAAATGTTGTTACACTCTGTCAAAGAAATAAGAACTTATTTTAATATCCTGTCTCTCAGTATGGGGTAAAATGGACAAGAAAATTAGGATGGGTAGATGAAATGTATACTTAAGCAAGATGTGATCAGTGACCAGAGAGCTAATATTTTCAGTTACTTGCAAGACTTCAATGATTCCCAGATGCCTGAAGTAGGGCAAGGAGGAGGACTAGGAATTTCTTCTGGATTTGATGGTTGCTTGGTGCTGTGGAATGTAGATACCTTTGCCCATTTGTATAAGAATTGTGTCCTTTGCCTTGGCTTCCCAGTGGGAGCTCACAACCGAATACACAGACAGTCTTTCAGGACTTCCTTCCTCCTTTATTGAGGGCACAGACACAGGAGATGCTTGTGCAGGATGTTTATGGAAAAGAATAAAAAACTTTTACAGCAACTGAATGCTCATGAGAGTGTCACACATGTGGATATTTGGTGAAAGTAAACACACTCCTGTCTGTTTTCAAGGAGAAAGAGCAAGGGGTTTTTTCCTCTGTGTTCTCAGACACCAAATAACATTCTGCTGCAAGACAGAAACTGGTTGTGTGCAGATGCTTGACTGCCTTGAAAATACAAACAATTTTCTTGGTAGCATATTTATTCACTATATTAAGATTAGTCAACTAGGGGTTATTATTTTTTTAATTGAACTGCTCTCAGACTAATAGCACAGAAGTATTGCTATTGGCATGCTAGATATTTTCAATTAATTAAGTAAATAAGTTCACTAATTTAATAAATTATTTTTCAATCAGTTATTTATTCAATTAATTTATGTAATTGCTTATCCTGGTTTCTTCTGATTCTCAAATCTACGATATTAAAACTTAAGCAACAGACCAGACACTGATGTGTCCATGTCAATTCAGGTGTGGGATGTGGCCTGAAATTAGAGGTCTCCTGATGCAGGAGGCAGTTCCACTGTTAAGCAGCTGGGGATAAGAGCAGCTCTAAAAGATCCAGAATGTGAGCAGTCTGGCAAGATGGCCTGTAAGGTGTACATTTCAATTGAAGTCTTTTGTGAGGTCAAAAGCTTCTTGCAGTGCAAAGGAATTCCTCCAGTGTCTGGTATATTGTGATAACCAGCAGATAATGTGGGGTTTTTATAATCTATACTGTGATAATCAGCAGGTAAGACATTATGAAACTACTGTACCTTGACTGGGGCATGAAGAAAGCAGGATACTGATGGAGCATCAGTCCACTGGCCTTTTAGCTCTGGATCAAGGGAAGTCATGCACAGTAACCTGTGGGAATGCAGAAGCAAAGCAGAAATGTCCCAGATCAGCTGATAATATATGAATGTAATATATGAACTTGGCCAATATGTAATGTTTGAATGCAGGATTTATTTAATAGTAAGTTAACATTTTCTGAAAATAATGTAGTTAATGAATGTGTGTTAAAATCTTTTTCTTACCTAAGAATTTATATACCCTCTTCCAAATGCTGACATGGTTTGTAGTGATTATGTTTTATCTTAAAACAAAATTCAGACTTAAAATAATCAAGCCACAGGACCAGTTCACTGGTCTTATCAAACCTGAATTGTGCAGTCCAAGTCTTTTTACACAGGAATTTAAATTCATTACTAATACAGAATGAATAGGAAAATATTCAGAAATAGGCCTTTAAAATTAAAATCTAAAACAATGTTGTATTTGCCTCCATTTAACATTTGATATAATTCTGAAAGGTTATGTAAGTATTGAATTTAAAGCATTGAAGGCAACATGCTGTTGTCTCATTTTCACTTTGTCATTGGATCTACAGTTTATACAATACCCACCAGTTCAAGCAGCAATAGTGAGCTGGTGATTTCCGCTGGTGACAGTGACCACAGAAACGTGGTGAGGGGGAGACGAACAACTCACTGACTGAAATGACTCTGTTTGTCAGAACACTCTTGCAAGAAACCTGTTGGCAAGATGGAAATTATGTAACTGCATCTTTTAAAATTATTAAATAAACGCATGGCTGAAGAAAAAAAACAGAGCTATTTTATCTGTAAATGTATAAATACATATAAACATTGTTTTCATGCATTAATTTATATGCAGTCAAATGCATAATTCTTCTTCTCTAGCCAGCTTTTCCTTTTGTTTTTTGTTTTCTTTCAGACTAACAGAAATGACATAAAACAACAGCAAATACCTGTAGGGATTTGCATAATGCCAAGTTATATAGCATCAGAATTTGCAAAATTTCATAGCACAGGGCCTTGTCTTGAGTATTGCAAGATGTGCAGTATTGAATACTACAGGTTGTATTTAGTGTCCAAATGATTCCTAGTGATCCATATATTTGCATAATTAGCATGAAAATTATTTTGTTTGCAATGGATGAACATTTCAAATTTTGACTTCAAATTCTTGTCACTTTTCACACACCTGCCATCCCAGCACTTTACAAAACTTTTCAGAAAGTTAATTTTTGAGAAACAAAGCATTGGCAACCTGTCGGGGAGGCAAGCAGAAGAAAGCACATGCAGACAGAAGCAAACAACGGTGTGCATTCATAATGCATCACAAATTCATGGAGAAACGAAGTGCATGGAGAATAACAACGATTAAGAAGTGCAGTTCTTAATGTCTGGGTTCTCTGAAAATATCCAACCTTCTTTACACACAGAGAATATTCATGTTGTTCTAACAGCTGATTTAATTTGCAACGTGTGTCTCTCCCAAAGCAATAAACAGCATTTGTATTTAGTTAATACAATGATAGCCCAAAATGTATGAGGAGCTGCAGCATCATAGGCCTGACTGCACAATTAAATTAATAGGAGCTTGAGACTAGATCAAAATTAAGATCTGAGTGTGTGACATATCACCTTTGAGAAGTCATCCCTCTTCTAACCACACTGCAGAAGTAATCTACAATGCCACTTCAAGGACCCCTTCATTTAAAACAACTGGCCAGCAGGATTTTGGGGTTTTGGAGGATGCATATTGGGAGCACACCCTGAGTTTGAAACACCTCATTTCAGGATGTTTTCTGTGAAATTCTGTTTATCTGGAGGTGGAGGAACTGTTCTGAAGCAATGCTCAGACGTGGTGTGTCAGGAGTACCACCCCAGGAGTTCATCTCGGTGAGCCCCAGTGTTTATCTCTGCTCCAAGTCTGCTCTTTACATCATGTATTTCTCTACTGAAAGGAATTACACAGGGTTCCCTCCCAAATTTTAAAAAATATACAATATGAATTAAGAATCTTCACAAATTTTCATGGAACAGATATAAATCTTGCAAGGCAATAAACCTTTGTTGGAAGGGTGCTATTTAGTTGTGCTTGTAGCCTTACTTGCCTCGTACAGCCCCAAATATAATTTGATCCTCTACATTGAAAACTGAACTTTTCCACATTGGAATTGTTTTAGTAACACAAGAGATGTGTTAGTTGGGCATTGATAACCACGTATTATATCCCTGAGTAAGAATTCAGTCTTTTTTACCATAGTAAAAGAGCTCCAAGACACAAGAATGTGGTAGCAAAGAAAGGGATCTCCCCAAATCTGTGCAACAAAAGTACTATCAGAATAATTCTCTAAGTATGTGCTGCTTCAGTATGCAGGTTTTAATCATTAAAAGTGCAGTCTTTTGTAACTTGAAGATAAAGAGTTTAATGAGAATTTTTGTGAATGTATTACTTTCCTGTTAAAATACTTGGAACGCTTTGTTAATCCTAGTAAAGCAGCAAATGGAATGTAAAGATGAATGGAATTGAGAGAATATAGTCCTCCTCTATGGAAAAAAAAAATACTACAGAGTTGAATGATAAGTTATTTACAGAAAAGGATAAACTGAGTAGAGTATTAGAAAGAATTCCTGTGGAGCACAACTAATTTAATTCTTAGTGAAGTAAAAAATTTTACAAATTTAGTAAATCTTTATTAAGCAATTTCTGATAATATGGGAAGTACATTATCTGTACTTCTATAGGTGCCATATCTATTTCTACTTAATTTTCAGGTTTACAGCCATATTGATTGTTCTGAGCCGAATTTGAGTGATTAAAATAATGAACAAACATTTCAGATATAGGTAATACCTAACCACGACCTATTTTTATATATCTATCTATCTACCTGTCTGCACACAGGTATGGTTTGCTTTAGCAGACATGAAGGAAATAGCCTTTTTCTATAAAATCCACCTTTTAATGGCTGTAGAGTGACTTAACAGCATAACCCCCCTAAAGATGATGGTCTGGTTTTGTAGCATAAATCTAGATTCAGAGTTGAATCTTTCAAAACTCAGCAGATTCCTCTTTGAGCCTTAACTCTCTTCGATGCTTATCCTGCGAGAGGATGAATAACCCTTTGACAGCACCCATTTCTCTTCACTGATAACAGGGGACTCCTCAGTCATCTTGTTCAACAGTGGACCTAAGTTTTAGACACCCAAAGTAAGGAGGGATTAATTATCCTTAAATTCACTATGTTTCTTAGAGGATTAAGAAATGAAAAGCCAGACCATTATTTTTCTTACATACAAGATCAGAAGAAATACTGGAACAAGGATGACTCTAATATTGTCTCTTTGCAGCCACCTATTCAGTTTACGACACCACTTTATGAAGTCTATTCTTGCAACCTACAGATACTCTAAATAACAAAATAAAATTAAGCATGAATATATAAAAAAGTCATGCATTTCTCATGCAGAAATAATTTCCACCTATAAAAACAATTATAAATTGTACTAGACAGGGCTAATATCACATAAAAAATAAAGCAACTAGACATTTGACTCACAAAGAAGTAACATGATCAAAGATAAAGTCTAAATGACAAAACAGTTTTACTTAGTAATTGTCTGCTTCAAATTACTGGCAGTAATTGACAAAATTCATAGAGTACAAGACTGCACATTAAACACTGCGTTATAAAACCCTCTGCAGTATAAGGTTATAATGAAACTACTGGATTTCCTTATTTAGAGAAGCCCTACGGAAAATCAAAGACTGCGGAAATAAGTATCCCTATTACCTGACATCTCTACAAGGCATAGACCCCTTTTGAAATCAGAAACTGACCTGCACAACCATAAGTTTAGCATATCTTTAGGCATATGCATTTGTAAGGGACCATTTTGTTTCTAATGGTACACAGCAAAATGTTCTTTTGACAGAATGTTTTATTCTGAGTCCCTGTTTCTGTATTTTAGCCTAAAAATCACTTTATAAATTATGAGTGTTATATAGGTCAGTGTGAATTACCCAAAACTAAATCTCAATCTATGGAAAGGAGTCTTGATTTAGAATATATTTTGCTTTTAAATCAACTGGAACCCCAGACCAAATTCCCTTTAACACATTCAATATGCCTGAGCTGATTTTGGTTTCATTTCAACACAGCAAATGTACTAGTGACAGGTAATAATGTGAAACTTGAGAGACTTTGGCCACAATTCAAGTGGAATCTGGAGCATTAGTAAGTTGAAAGTGTGAGGAACTAGTACGGAAATTAAGGAGTTGTCCATGCTCACATTTACATGCCAAATTATCGACCAAAATGAAAAGTTTCTGCTATATTCATAAAACACAAATCCCAAATCGTACAACTGTGCTGAACAAGGAAGTTGCCTCTCTTATTAAACGCAGAGTGATTAAACACTGGAGACTGTAAATGCTGCTTGATAAAAATGGCTGGTGCCTGTCCCAGGGGAGATTCTCGCTGGAACAGACTCTGAGAGCTGGATTAACACATTGAATAAATAAGGATGATGACCTTCTAGATATTACTACTGGCAATTTCTTTGTCCTCATTCCTCTGGAACATTCCTGTTGGTTTATGAGGAGAGGGCACAACAAATTAACCAGAAGCTTAATTCCGCATTTAACCGGCCCCTTGGCTGTCGCAGGGGTTGCCACCCTGGTGAGGGTGTTCTGTGCAGGGGAAGTTCACACAGCTGTGCATCTGTAGATCTGCAAATGTGGCTGTCCCTTCACCCACCCAGGGGCTCTGACACGAGGCAAAAAGGAGACTGGGAATGTACTGCTGACTGAGAAACCCATGACAGAGCTGTTCTCTGGTACACGTTTGCTGCAGAGCACTCTGGAACCCCACTCTGCTGGTGGAACTTAAGGGCACTGGTGGAATTTACAGAGTCCATTCACCACATTCCTAAAATGTTGATAAAGACTGAGTTTCATTACTTACATGAAATTTGTAAAGGTTATCAAAATAAATACCACCAGTTAAGACTCAGCAAAATGCAGCATTGTTTTTATAATAATATCAGTTTTCCAGGTATTTATAAAACCGAGTTGTCCAGGTCACTTCCTACTATGAAGAAGTCCTTTATAATTTTGAGTTATGGATAGTGGCATCACTCCTAAAGAGGCAGAGAATAAAATGAGTAAGATAACTATTGTGATGTATAACTTTTAGGATTTCTTGTTCTACTGACAAACCATTTTGAAGAATATTATATTTGTAAAAGAAACATTTGGCCGAAATCATCTTCCACTGTACTTCTCTCTTCCCCTTCCCCAGTCCTTCTGAAGCGTTTACCCTGGAGTGAAAAAAGACTCTGCTCCTGGGGCAGTTGCAGCTCTCATCAGGGAGCTGGGAATGTTCAAAATATTTGAAAATACATTTCAAAACTGAGGCGTGCAAAATCAGAAGTAAAATAATCTATTATTTGAAAATATGATTTGTGCTGACTCTGTGTAGATAATTGAAAACACACATGGGTCTATTACAGTAACATATGTTGAACCTCACATCTTCTGATATTAAATCCTGAGTATTGAACCTGAATGTTAAAATAAATGAAAAGTATTACATTTATGTATTTTTGGGTATGTAAATGTTACATTATGCCTTCATTTCACTTTATTTTTGGAAAGAAAACCGATTTTACTTGCTTGTGGAACTTCACCATTGATAAACTTGATTTCTCTTTGAAGCTATATAGAAAGTCATAAACTTGACTTTTATTGCATTTTTATAGAGCTCTTGTCAATATTCGTGTCTGCCTTTTGGTCAGTCTTCTACTGTGAGAACTCTCGTGTCAGAGCACACACAGTCCACATCACAGCAGGAATATAAATTATAGTTACTTTAAATAACGCCCAGTAAACTGTTTTCCTCTTTCAGGTAATAGAATATTGCGATTATTTTTATAATTCTGTTCTTTACACCTAATAGTAAAATAATATTACCTGGCATTGTTCCAAATTTGTAAGCCCATGTTCAGTGGTTTCCATATCTATGGGTGGTATTCACTACGCAGAGCCAAAGTCTCGCCATAAGTATGGAGGTGGCTGTGGCTCCAAAATCTAAATCCTAAGTCTATAAAACATTGTAGAAGTAGTTTTTATTTATGATGTATAAATGTATTATTCTTCCCTGTGCAAACTGTGCTTTTGCAAGTAGATCTGTGATCTGCATTGAACATAATTCAATTGATGGGACTCCACAGAGGAATCGGGCTGCCTGGATACGATGCCATGTAGAACTGAGGAGCTTTCATTCTTTTTACGCAGCAGAAGAGAAATGTATTTTGCTATTGTTTTACAATTTTTATGGGAAAATTAAAATATCTAAGTTTTGTCATAATCCTTGTTTTGCTCATTGCTTTTCTTACAGGTAAAATACTGTTTTCTGTTACTCAAAGCTGTGTTGGAAACTGAGGTAATTCATGTCCATACAAATGACAGGGTTATGAGTTTTAGATATTCACACTGAGTATAACTTTGATATGCGAATAAAACATCAAACATTTTTTCAATACAAACTATGGATTTTTAAAAGACTAGATAATCCTCACAAATGTTCTAGGGCCCACTATTCTGTGGGGTAGATACCATCTCTTACATACACTGATTACAGGAAAAAATGCTGATAAATGAGGCATCTTGACTAATAACAGCAAAGATATAATTTATAGTAGTAATGGAATTTAATGTGCCTACTGCTATGAATTATACTTTTTCATTGTATAATTTGTTTTATTTCCACTTAATCTCACTGGGATGGCAAAGGAAAGTATGAATAAACATTGATTTGAGATTTTGCAACTGATCAGTGTGATTCCAAGGATGGCACAGAAAGGAGTTTGCTGTGACCCCACCTGTGCAGTTCCCAAAGACTTCCCTCAGTGCCTGCCAGGGATTTCTACATTGTCAAGGCTGAGGAATTTGATGGCATGGCTTTTCCAGAAGCCAACAGGATCGTCAGTTATATACAATGATTACATTTTTGCCTGCTGATATTCATCCATTCTAAAAGGAAATGGAAGCAATACGAAAAGACAGGAGTCACATCAAACCAGTAGTGTTTTACTCCTCTCATGCTTGTTAATGCAGATTCCAGTTAAAAAGCAATGATGGTAACAGCTTTTGTATTCTCATTTTCCCTTCCAAGTTGTGAAACACGGTAAGATAGAGCACTAAAAGAAGGAAGAAGAGAGGACAGAGGTGTCAAGGCTTCTAAATATAACCAAGATAATTTATGTCAATGAGCTCTGCAAAAGGATGAGTGTGTGTTTCTGTGGCTGTCCCAGGGAGCTGGTTCACAGTGCTCCCTTACACAGCACATCCGTTGTTGTTCAGATTTCAAAGGTCTTTTTTGCAAGTTTCCAAACATACAAATCAAAAGTTAAATTATTAACTCAGTTGTGGAAATTGAGGCTGGCTGACTCTGTCAAGTCAATGTTTACTGTTAGAAAGAGGATTAGGTTTCATGCCATCACTCCAGGTCTTGCACCCAGTCTCTGAGCGCTGCCTCCCCACTGTACCAAGGCACGAGCTCGTGTGTTTGGGTCAGTGATTGGGAAGAGCCATTGCCTGAATATCAGGCAAATGACTAAAAATTTCTTAGGAATAACTCAGACATTGAACATAGAAACCCCTCCCATTTCATGTTACAGTTCTCATCTTTACTGTTCCCCAGGAACGCTCTGATTCATCCCTGTGGAGCACTTCATGCCCTGTAGTTTAACCAACAATTTGCCATGACAGCAATTCCCTACACACCGAGTGTTGCTCACTCTCAAATCAAAGGTACACTGTCTGGTCCATCCCTGCCCTCTGTCTCCATTATTACTTTGTGTAAGATAAGAAAATCCCATTTCTACCACTGGAGAGCCAGGCTGCTTAGGTCACAAGATTCTCTTGGCTTAATCCTTGCGTATGAATCATGAACTTTCCCTAATAAGTACCGGCATTCTTCAGATGATCAGGCGAGCTTACTAAGGCTTCCAGAGCTTTCCACATTAATTATCACCATGTTTAAAGTATCAAAAGCAGTAGCTGATTAAGAATTTTTAATGCTATAAGTTGTTTATTCTTACTTTTCCTTTCTGTCCTCTATTTCTCACTCTAATGTGGCTCGATATTGTAAATGGCAATAATACAATTTGGTTAGTAGAAAACAACATATTAAAAAGATTAGGAAAAATATAAAATCAGACTGAAAATTATCAATGTGAAAAATTGGAAACAAATTTCCTTGCTTTCTACTCTACATGGATCTAAAGTATGCTATAAATGCACACTATTTCAGTCTAGAAAAAGCTTTTTTTCTCACATTTAATATCAGAAAATTGTAAGAGAACCAGATTAATAGTAAACCTCTACTCTGCAAACTTAGAACCTCTGCAACAGAACCATACACACTACTGAGAAGTCATAGTAAATGCCATATGATTAAATAAGGATTCTGGTAGAAATACATGAGATGAAGACCTTAAAAAGAAAAAAAGAAACGGTTTCTTAACACTTGAAAGTGGAAACAGAATATTCATTCCAGATTCAGAGTACTGAAAATTGCTGAGATAAGTCTGAACTCTTCTAAGTACTTAAAACCTGGAAATGTGAAGGCCCCAGGCACTTCAGGTAAGATTTTATATCCATGCCCCAAATTTAGCTACTGAATCTAGCAAAAGTAAAACAATAATGAGTAATTATTAACTCATTGAGTTTAGCTACCGAAAATATTTCCATATTTTTCCCAGGATTAGCTCATCTAAATAAAGACTGAGCAAATTCCTCAAGCAGTATTTTAAGTGTGGCACAGCATGACAGGATAAAAGTATATTTTATATTTGGAAAAATGAAGTTTTGTACTTAAATGGCAATTAATTTACAATATGTATATTTGAGTCTATTACATATATCTGAATAACAGAACACACCCAAATCCGAGTCGAAATCATTTGGGAACTTTTGTGGAGACAACAAATAGTTTTATAATAACAATGATTAAGCCTGAAAATAAAAGCAAAAAGCCCTGAGAGGAAATCAGAAGTGAGTCAAAATCACTAGTGGTTACTCTCATATTTATCATCCAAAGTGAGTCAAAACCACCCAGCATTGCTCTCATATTCATCATTATATAAACTGCAATATAAGAATGTAATCAAGAGGAAAAGGAGAAACAAGATGGAAAGAGCAAATACAAGACACATCTTTAATATTATTCAATATTGTTCAACATCCAAAGCTAACAAATTTGAGAAGAATACTACTAAAAGTAGCAGAAAAAGATCCATTCTCTAGTTCTGTAAATGTTTTTCTGAGAGAGTACAACATACAGAAATTGTGCAGAAAATCTGGCATGTATGGCTAGAGAGCTATGCCATCCCAGCCTTAAAAAACATTACTTGTTAGAGATAAGCTCAAGCCACTTCAGTGAGAGCTAGACATAGATAAGCAACACTTTTGGAAAAAACCCTAATGTATTCTTTCCAGACTTGCTGAAAAACACAGCAAAGTCTTATAAACGCTTCATAAAATCATGCAAAAATGTAAACTAGAATTTTAGGCTACTGCTGTGATGAGTGTCTAGAGGAGAAGTCTAAAGCTCTCCAGAAGCTGTACTGTTCCATTGTTAACTCTTTTTGCCCTGTTCCTCACTACCTCCAAAGACACTTTGTTTTGTTTTATAAAAGGGTACAAACCTGCTTTTCAGCCTGTTTCACAATTCATGTAAGAAAACCGACCAATCTCAAGCTCTGCGTTCAACAAAACACAGCATAATATCCTCACCTCAAAAAGCATTATCCTACGTTCTGATTTGCAGACCTCAAAATAAGAATTTCAATATTTTACTTCAGCACTGGGGCCTAAGACAAAAAAACACTTCGAAAAGGTTACCTTATCTGGGTAGTCCTTCCAATCCTACAGTAGAAACTGTAGAATAAAAAACTGGGACCAGGACTGATAATGTACATGATGTGGACTAGTAATGGGAGCCACATTCAATCACTGTTGGGCAATGGCATAAATAAGCAGAAAAGATGGCAGAAAAGAAACTATTTCCAATGCTGGTTTTTCTTTGGATGAAATGAGCTTGAGTAGAGTTACAAAAATGAACTAAAATTGTAAGGCCGGAGTACAGGCATGGCGTGCTCCTAAGAAGAATCTGTCTGTTTGTATCTTCCGTATGGTGTACAAACACAAAAATAATGATGTATCTGAGCAAAAATACAACTTCTTATTTATGAAATGAAAATTATTATTAATACTCTTTTCAGATAGCATTAAATGCAATGATGACAAAAAATAAAGGTAAGAATATAGCAAAAGTGAGATGATTTTGAATTCTAGACAGGTATACAAATAATTTCCTGCAAGTTCTATCAGTTACTATTAAGCACATCATTCATTGTGGCTCACCTTTGCCCAGAGAACTCCATCATGGATCCAGTGCAGATTGTTAATTAATTCTTCATATTCTCTATATATGACTATTTTAAAGTATAAAAAGTCTAGCAATCTGAATTGCAAAATTTGGAAAATTATCTGCTCTTCTGTCAAGAGAAGATACATCATCTTTCTTCTCAATCAGCAGTTACTTCTGTTGTTTGTTTTGTTTAGTCTCTCAAAGGGACAAGGGAAGGAGAACAATATATTTTCTCTGAAAACACTGCTCTTATTATGTAATATCTACTTTCAGGTATTAAATTCAACATAGTGTATGCAGTGATCAATAGAAATGCACTCAGTAAGGCAGTAAGGTGCAGTGACTAAACACCAACATAAGTCACAAATACTGTTGGAGCCTCTTCTCTCTCTTTCTGCCCTTAGGGTTTTCTCCTGCCTGATGTACCAGTAGTTTTACTTTATAAACTCAACTGATTTTTTCTTCTGCATGTAATATATTTTAAAGCATAAGTTCAGCAATTATATCAGTTTAACATTGAACACTTCTCTAAGCTGTGCATGATCTTCATTTAGCTGCCTTATTTATTATCAGAAAATGCACATGTATATGCATCGGATTCTCACCACATTCCACCACTGTTTATGCATTTCAAAAAGTAACTGAGTTAATTCTTTCTTCAGAACAAAGAATGCAGCATGTTATTTTTATGTACCACTAGAAAAAAACTGATAAAGAGGAAATGAAGTAGGGGAACAGAAAAACAAAGTAAGAAATGAAATCCAAGTTTCTAGTGCAGCAATGTAGTGCCAAGAAACAGCTCCAGAGAAACTGATTAACTGCCAGCTTTTCTACCTGTTGCCAAGAAAACGTTGCTGTGTTCGCTGATCCTGTAATTAAACTGAGTATGTTCTGAAACAACTTCTGAATTGTGCCATCTTCTGTGAAGGGGGAGGGAGCTTCGTTCCTGTAATACACCAATAGAAAGATGGTTCTTCTCTGAAAACTAGGTAGAAGGGCAAGCTTGGTTTAATCATGTACACACATTCTTTAAAGAAAAAAAAATTAACATTTGGAAGGAGAAATCTTATTGCCTACAGACCTTTGGAGGGAAGCACAGAACTATAATTTGCATCATCTGAGACCCTAATGTGCTGGGCAAAAAGTCTGAATAGCTATCTTTTAATGTCCTATATAGACAGCAGTCTTGCTGACTCCTGTCCTTTTATCAATATTTTTAAAAAGTGAGTTAATTGTGTGTCTCGTAGTAATTTTTTGTTAGCATTTTTAATATTTAAGTCATTACAACTACCCATGCTAGTCAAGATATTTGTAGACAGGTACGTCAATAAACCAGATAACACCACTACACTTCTCCCACATTTTGTCTTGTTCAGCCCAAGGTTGTTTAATCAAGATTTTGTAAAGGCTGACTATATTCCCTTCACCTCTGGGATCTTCTGCTAAAGGTTTATTTTACTTTGCATGGCTTTTGTCCATTCCTCATGCTTTTACGTGTGGTGGGTTAAAGAAATGTTGGCCTGTCTTGGCTGAGTCCTTCCTTGCTCTGTGGCTGGCTGTGCTAGGCAGGACAGGCCCTCTCACACATCAGGATCCCAGAGCAGCTGGGCTTGGAAGGGACCTCTGGAGATCCTATGGCCCAACACCCCTGCAGAGGTCCACCTAGAGCAGATTGCACAGGATCACATCTTTATTGGATCAAGAAATGTCTGGAACACCCAATGAAAGTGGGAGAAAGCCATTTCTTCCAAGAGAGTTCCCAATATTCAGCAGAGGGAATTTGGAATTCTGGTGGAGGACACCTGAGTTTCCCCTTAACTCCATAGCTCCCTTACTCATTCTGTGTGATCCTAAGCACACTCCACCAAGCCATTCAAAGTAAAAGCATCTGTAAAGTCTTACTGCTTCTATGAACTGCATTCAGCTCTTCCTTAGGTTCAGAGCTCAACAAATCAATGCAGCCCAACTTCCTCCAAAAGCTGGTTCACATCCCTGCACACTTTGCCATGCTCAGTGGGAGCTCTGCTGTTTAAACTGTCTTGTCACAGATCTTAAGCCACTTTATTGAACTTTATTTTTAAAGATATAACATTTATGGAATTAAGAGCTATCCTAAGTAACAGCAGGTTTAATGCAATTTTTGTAATCTGAGAGGAATTTAATTTGTCTCTGTATCTAAATGATCAAATGTGAAACATGTTTTGGTTTGGTCATTAGTTTCTTCAATCTTTTTCTTATTACCTATAATTAAGAAACCAAGCATTTTATTTGGTATGAAGCAGCCCAAAAAATAACAGTAAAAATGTCTGCTTGTAAACTAAACTTGTTCCCTAATTGCTTTGCTGCAATTTACTAAAATTGCCTCTTGTATGCCACCACTTAGACTAATTCTACAGAGAAGCCAGGAAAAAAAATAAACAGAGTTCAGAGTAATAATGATTATCAAGCTCCAGTATTTCTGTTTCACTGTTCATTGTTGTTAATTATCTCAACAGTGACTGAGAAATTATCGCTAGGAAGGAAGGCCTCAGAAAGTTGGTCGAGGAGAGTGTGTGTATGCTTGATAGTCAGAATGTAAAGAAAAAAAAATAAATAAAAATTACAGATAGTCCTCCAAGATGACTAGTTAGCATCTCCCATGTGCTAGCTGGGATACATTTTGAGCCACTGTGTTTGTTGCTCGTGAACAATCCTCTGTTCAGGTCAGTGAAGCAAAAGGTACCCTATTAAGCACCACACTCCAATCATACAAAACAAAGTTTTTCATTCTGGTGCTGGACAGAACTTTATCCAATGGCACTGAATAGCCAGAGCTGAGAACATTCCACTCATGATGCCTGTTAGTTATGATCCCTTCACACCTGTTCATTGCTGTTCCTCTGGGACAGGAGGGACTTGAGGGGAAACACAGCTGCTGCCTTTGTGTGGAGATCAGCTGGAAGCCTTTCGTGCCAGAGGTTCCCTAACCTGTCATCTCTGACTGAGATTGCATCAGCTCCAGCCACAGAGTGACTCCAAGCCAGACAGAGAGCTACGTCCACGGGCAGCTCAGACTTTAGGAAGCTGAGCCCTGAAAAGTTATTTGCTCTGAAAGTAACTTTCTGATGATGACACAGGACCTTAAGATGACTACACTCAGAATTTACAGAGCAGCACCTAAAGATGTGCAGGATGAGACATGGTTTGCAAGTCACTGAATGAAGGTGTGTTAACTGAAGAAAATCTTAGTGTCACAGAAGTATTTTTCAACTTCCCATAAAGATTTTGTTATTGTTCTCACATACAGGAAGCATTTGGAGTTGAGGACTCCAGGAGACTTTATCTGTGTGGTTCTCAGTATGTTTTCCTTTGATCCTCTTGCCCCCATACAGCAGTAGTGACTGTCAGGACCTGCGGGCTGACAGGTTCACTGGGAGTGAAGAGCTGAGCAGAGCTGGCACCCACACTCCATTTGGAGGTAGTGAGCTGCTTTGTTTTATTTCTGTTTTGGCTTGTTTAGTTGATGAGTAACAGATCAGAGTCGTTCACCAGGCAGAGAACTCTGCTCCTTATCTACCTCCAAAACAAACTGGGAAGCAGAGCCAGGTCGCTCTTACTTTCCTGCTTGACTGTGTCCTGCTCTCTCTTGGTGATGATGTCAGCACTATCCATGGACCTCAGGGGACATGAATATGCCCAGGTGGCACATTAATGATCATCACTTCTATTCCTGAAATCCACTAATTAATTCTTGTATTTCTAGGCCAAGCTTTGCTCTTCTGACAGTTCAGCAGAGAAAGAGCAGTTGGCTGTTGGTGCTGATTCATTATCACCTGTTGTTTCTCAAGCTGTCAGCAGTGCCTCTAAATGCAGCCCTTTCCATTTCCATTGCTGAGCAGTTCTACTTGCTATGGACCAAGCAGCAAAAGGTTTCTGTAGAGTCTCATTGCCTAATCAACCACATTTTTGTGCAAAATGGAAGCTCCTCTCTGTCTTGTGATTCTTTAATAACTACATTCTAACATTCAATTCTAGCATGCAAGACACCAAAACAGAAACAAAATATGTGTAAGACCCCTCTGTAAAGCCCCACCAAGCTGACGATGATTTTTGAGTATTTTTCAACCACCACTAAGTCTACAGCCACACAAAAACCTATGCATAAATTTTGCCTTTGTGTGAGGAAGGCCAGAAGACAGGTGCAGAGTTGCCCCTGCTCAAAGGAGCCTGCATTCCATAAATCCTGTGTTTCCAGGGGCGTTTGCAGTTGTCCTCAGGAGAGCAAATAAAGCTGGCTCGCAGGCGGGGCTCAGCCTCCCCGAGCTATGGCGTGTTACAGCGCTCTCATCCTACATCTCTGCCTCTGTCCCCGTGCTTTCCCTGACACCAGGAGGGCAGCACTGCGAGGGATGGACGCACATGGGAAGCCACCATCGTTCACAGAGCCGACATGTTACCAGTAAGAAGCATCTTGTGTGAGATGTGACCTCTCACAACTTGCACAAGGTTCTTAATCACGTCATTTGAAGGGGGAAATTCAGTCTGGCACACAGCCCTTAATGTTGCCAGTGTATGACCTAGATTGCATTTCCCCAGAGAGTTTATGAGAATGGTATTTGAGACATTTTTCAAAAACCTTATTAAAATTAATATATACGACTGCCTACCTCTCATTCAGAAGAGCTGCTATCCTGTCATAGAGGGAAGTCAGACCTGCTTACTATGGTTTGTTGTTCACAAATCCATCCTGTTACTCACCTCTTCCTTATCTTCAGGATGACTGCAAATTATTTTTCTTAGATTATTCTACAGTTTTTTATTTTTATACTTAGCAAAAGAGAAATGAGTTGGATTCCTAAGTAAAAGTAATATTTGCTGTTAATTTACAGGAAATTTCACCTGTTCTTTGTGGTTTGTAATAATAAAAGAGATCAAAATTGATCAAGTGCTTTTAAAATGGATTTGTTTCTTCATTTTTCTTCTTGACCTTATATTGTCTTTAGCATGCATGACTACCCTTTACAGCTCCATTAGATTAATTTCTGCAGGAGCTTTGTGCTCCACTATCTCCTTCCTTTTTGACCATCCTCCACAACATTCAAGTTCTTATTATCCTATTTTAAATCTTCAGTATTTATTGTCAATATTTTATTAATGGCATTATCATTAAAAATTTGCTGCTTATGTCACTAATTTTCAAAATGGTTTAAAAAAAGGAAACACAATCAGTTCATGCCTAAAATCCATTACAATAATATTGTCACATGATTTATGAATACTGTTCTTTCTGTTCCAATGGACAGAAGCAAAACCTTTACAGATGGACGACTTTAAGAAAAAAAAGACCTTGAGCTTTTTATGCCAAGGCATATTTTGATAATTCAAAAATACGTGGACTTCAGACAAGCTTTGCAACAGGTGAAATTGTCTGTTTTAGAGCAGGAGGGCATGAAATCCTCTTTCTTTGAGGCAGGTTGCATACTTGCCATTTTTTTATTAGTCTTATGGGTTAAAGTTAATTGCTTGTTGCAGTGAATTTGGGATTTCTTTTCAACTTCAATCTACAAGCTATTGAAGCTAAAAAGTGGATTTTCTCTATGGATGTTTATTTTATGTATTACCACATAGGCCATTTGGAATATAACTGTAAGAAGTGCTTTTTATATACTCAAAAGCATTAGTTTATAAGAAAAGATTTGACACATAGTGTATAGGTTAGTTCAGTGCTTACTTAACCACAGATTGTGAAATGCTGAATTCAAACCAGCTTACACAGGATTTGTTTTAATTTATCTCTGTTGGAAGAAATAAAACATATAATTTAATCCACATTCCATTGCTGTGCTCTGATTTTTACAAGTACATGCCATCTAAAATGTACTAATAATGCCAAAAAATGAAACACTGAATGTTCTATTTATTCTCCATGTATCGTTTTCACATTTTGGTAATTGGGCCCTAAAGTGATGGCAACTGAAATAAGTTTTTGAGAATTATTCCTTAACACAGACTTTGACTACCTTTGTGGTGGGGGGTTTCTTTGTATGTAAAAATTTGTCATGACTTTTTTTCATGCCCTAACTGCAACTCCCTTATTGCTACTAAAGATTGAGATAGAAAGCTGTGTTCTTTTCCCTAGACCTCCTGTTAAACATGACAAATGCATATCATCTGTGTAGAAAGATGAATATGCTTCAATTATGAGAAAGTAATAGTGGCACACATTTTTTTTTTGGACCTGAGTTGTAAGGGATTAACTATTACATTTATAAAGATTTCTGGACTGTTACAGTAAACACTTCTTTGCTTAGTGGATTTAGATGACAATTTACTGAGTAAATCTGCCAGGTCATTCAAATACATTTTTAGAGAGAATTACAGAAACAAGGATGTGGAATTCTTTCTGGACAGTGCAAAAGAAAAGGTCTGTCTTTTTTTAGTTGCTACCACATATGCATATTTCACATGGGCTTTCTAAAGAGGACTCTGCCCTCAGAAAATGCTCATTGGAAATGTTTCTCGGTGTTCTGTCAGTGCAAGAAAACAACAAGAAGCATTTCCATCATGATTCAGGGGATTAATTTTCTGTAAATATGAAAAAAATATTGTTCATCTAAATCTGCACTGGCTGTACAACCCAGGGAAAGAGAGGGAAAGAAAAACCGCCTTCTGGAAGTGACTCCTTCTTGAGGGGGGAAAAAAGGTGCCTCTTTGCTGGGTGGGGACTGACTCCTGAGGGCCTCTTGAGTAACTAACTGAGACTAAATAGCCAATTTTTGAAAAGGTGGAGTGAGAATATTGCTGGAGAAGAGATGAAAACTTCCTTTGCGTTGAGCAAGGATCACAACAACAGGCTCTGGTCACAGAAATTACCAGGGAACTGGTCCATCAGAGATGGATGTTTGAAAATACACAACTCATAGCAATGAAATTAATGTATTTTTTTAAAATTGGCCATTCCCTAAAACCAGTCCTTCAGAACTGCATACCAAATGCAAGCCTACAGGCACCAGGCCAGTTTGTATTGTGCAGCACTGAAGACTATCATGGCACAACACTGCTACTAAAAAAATTTTTTGTAAGCCCAACAGCAGCAAAAAAATTATTTTAAACTAACATTTTCTCTTCAAGTTTGCAGCTAAATGTGGCCTTCACCTGAATGTGTGTAGGGCAATTTCACTTCATCTCTCTCCAACAGCCACATGAAGGCTGCACCTTGTCTTACCAAAAACATTGCTGAAAAGGTTGGACTCACATTTTTCACTCGTAAGAAATATTCCTTAATCTTCAACATTTCATTAGGAGTATTCTGTGAAGCATCTATGATATGTACATACCACAGTGCTGCTGTGATTTTAAAGGAATAGCCAGTTTTTGATATTGCCTTCCCGCTTTTGTAAACTTCTGACACCTTTTTCTTTGATCTGTTTTCTTCTCAACAAGAGCAGCTCCTTCATTCTGTTTAATAAAAGGAGAATGCTGTGACTAACATAGGGCATGAGTTTAACAACACCCTCAGAAATACCAGTTTCAAGGACTTTTATATGTTAATTTGATAATAAATTCGTTTTTATGAATATTGCACACATTCAAAGCCAAATGCGATTTCTATTAAAGATAGTGGATTGAGCTACATGATGTGGAAATTGCTAGCAGGAGGGAAGGGGCAGTAATGACAACTGGCCATCATTAGACAATGTAGAGCCAAGAGAAAGGCAGGTGACAGGTCTCTGTCCACACACAGATGACCCTGAAGTACAGAAAGGACAAGTAAAGAAACAGGGCAGAGAAACAGGCCTGTGGCAGAAGAGCAAGATTTACCTCATTGTATTTAGCACAGCCTTTATTTCAAAGTAGCCTGGATATGTCAAGGGGCATAAAACCTGAGATTCTGTAGTACTTCGGTCCTGAACCCAAAGGCTTCGTTTCCTCCTGAACCAGGTGGGTTAGTTTAGGCACCACAACTACCGGCCTAGGAACAGGATGAGCTATAGGGCACAGGTGAGCTGGTGGAGCAGCTCATGTTCCTGAAATTTCCTAGTGCCAAGCAAGTGCCTGGGAATCACCTTGCTAAATTCATAAAGGTGCAAAACTCTTCTGCTTTGAGCGATCAAGATAGGAAAATGTGTCAAAAATCATCCTTTTATATGCAAATATCGGTTTGCTGAAAGAGTAAGATAACAGGAGCCCACAGTGACTCACAATGGCTCCAGGAGTTCCTGGGATTACTGGAAGGAACTTTCAGCTCTGCTTTTTTAAGCAGAGAGTCAGTATTTCTCAGTAAGCGTTCCTGATTAGAGTCATGGCTTCATTTTATTCTTTTACTTTTTTGACCTTTTCTATCTGGGACAACATATTTGTGTTTTGTGAGCTTCCAAGGATGAAGGTTTTATTTCTTTCTTTCTTTCTCCCAACTCTTGGGCGAGTAGGACAAATTCTTTGGGAATGAATAGAAGCTATTTGGCCTAAAAAACGTGCCCTTTTTTGGTTCTGTCTTTCTCCCATGATGTCATGCAGTTATTTTTCTGAATGACTTCAATGTGTTTGCCTCAACAAGTCTGCTATTTTATTACTATTATTATACTTTTCATCTTTTTAAGAGGAAAGTTCCACCCTTTCATTAAAAAAGCAAAACAAAACAAAACCACAAAATCAACCAAAACAACAACCAAAAAACAACCTGCCCCCCCCCAAAAAACCAACAAAAAATAGAACAGCATAAAACGCCCCCCAAAAAGCAGCACATTTTCTCTTTTTTTTCCTTTTGGTTCTTCCTCATATCTGGGAACTGTATTATAAGGAATAAATAAGATGGTAAGTACTACATGTGTTCTGTAAAAATCAACTCTGTGTTTCCTGCTTTGGTTTCTACAGTGAGAATCTCTGATAACATCGAGCTGACTGTAAACAACTAGTAGGCCTCTTATACAACCTTATTGTCACAGCCTCTGTTATTATCACTATCTCTCTACTCCATTCTAACATTTCATTATTATGAAAGTATATTTGATACAATTATATTAGTAGGAATTAAAGAAAGATTCCTCTCCTAAAAAGAAAATATTAAAAAAAAAAGGAAATTCTAAAGATTTCTGTAAAACAAAAAATTTCTGTGGTAACTGGAAATATAGAGACAATTCTCTCATTTGGCTTCACAAGTGAAGGGGACAAATTCCACATTGCTAAAATGGAATTTTTGATTGCTAAAATGGAATTTGCCAATGTGGAGTTTGGAACAGCTCTGGGGGATAGCAAACCTGAATCTGATAAGAAGATAATTTGTGACACTGACTACCTTTCCTGCCTTGTTTCTTGGTAAAAACAATTTTTATGATTGCTGGCTTCTCTGTGCTAAAATAAGTGCAAAGTTATTTCCTGAGAAGCTCACGGAAAAGCCTTTAGCACTGCACTTTTTCTCTGCTAGTGGGAATTTGTTATAGTATTTTGTCTCCAGAGTATATTGCATTTAAATGGCCCCTGCGTACACACCCACTGTGCAAGGGGGTGCCAGAGCCCGTGCCAGCAGCAGATCTGAGCAGGCACGGCCGTGCCAGTGCCAAAGCAGACCCTGCATCCATAGCGAAGGCCGGGCCTCAGGGGGAGGGACACAGGCAGGTGACTCAGGACAGCCCCTGGACCACAACGCTGCGGGAAGGGCCCCACTGGGAACAGCAACCCCACACACCACTGTGCGAGCCTGCCCCTCACACCTCTGCTGCACTCCCTGACAGGGCCTGTGCTATTTATATAATATTTAAAGCCTTACAAATATTCACTTGCTCTTGGCTTATTTCCCCTTTAGCCACTCGAGCCCTTGACATGCCACAGCTGTTCAAAGATTCATTTTTAATCTTAAAATTATTTTCATAAATTAAATTAAATTCGAACTCACATGTATTCACCCAATTTTTTGATTTTTCTCACTTCTTGAAAACCCTATGAAACTACAGTGTTTCCATTATGCATTTTAATCTATTTTGACATTGAAGATCTATTCTTCCATATATTTGATCACTGACAAAATGACACACCTTTGCAAGGTCCTTTAACTAGCTTTTAGATTCGAACAATTTAAAATAAAAACACCTGAATTACACGCTCCACAAAATCCTGAGTAACTTCAGAAGTTTTCAACAAGACTTCTCATTCTTTTTCCATATTCCTAAATCACATGTATAGAATAATGCCCCTCTGTTAGGAGCTCTGTTTTCTGAAACTCTTTGTGTGTGCTGTGGCTTTGTTTGTGTTATCTCATAACGTGTGCATTTATAACACAGCAGGTAAAGGCAATGAGGAGCACTGGTAATAAAATATGAGAAATAAAATCTCTGTGCTTCTTTCATGCTCTTCAATACCTGTCTAGGAAAAGCCCTGAAGAAATCCATATTAGAAAGGCATGCAGGAAAGCTGTCAAAGATTTTGACTAGGCAAAGAAAAAACCCAGAAAACACAGTCACACAAATATTTGCACTGTGGGAATGCGGTAAGTGAGTCTCTCTCTGGTTATCAAGATAAATTATGTTGTAACTGCCATTTCTCTCCTTCTCCAAGTTCTCAATGAAATTCAGCTGGCTAAAATCTAGAGCTTCTCAGACTGTGGTCTCCATGAATCACAAGCTGCTGTATAAAATAACTGCAACTTTTTTTTATTTTTTGTTTTAAATTCATGCACTTTTATTCCTATTCATGCAAAAAAAAGAAAACATCCTGTTCTGCAAGGGAAAACATAAAGAACAGAATTCAACATTTACACTATTTTAATTCACTTATAAATCACGTTTTATAGCAGTGATGCATGGGATTTTCTCTGTATTCCTTTTTCCACTAAATGGAGAAATTCTGCTTTATATTTTCTGCACTTTTAAACTACAACTGTGTTCCTCCCTACCATAAACTACCAGTAGCATACAGAAAACCTGCTTATTGGAGTATATATCAAATTGTTTGAATATTTATGTTGTGGGGTAGAGGGGCTGTGGAATTACTCATTAAATGGAACATTTAAAAAAAATCAAAAATCAAAAGCACAGAAACCCCTCCACCCTTTCTTTTCTGTCTCTTTAATCACAGTTTTCTAATAGACTGCTCATACACATACAAATGACAAATTGTAAACTTCTTTTTATGTAACATGTTATGTATTTTTAATTTCATATTTTTAACTTATAAATCATCTGCAGCTCGGAGGAAATGCACTGTAACTGCAAAGATGTTTTAAAAAAGGGTGAATGCAATAGGCATTGGAAGCTGCAGGATGCAAAGGACACAGCAAACTCACTGGAGTTTACTTATGGCCTGGGCTTATCAGAAAGTCACTTATCCAAAGTATTGTGAGCTACTAGAAAATTAGTATTTTCCTGAGACTGAAAGGAACTGAGAAACATTTTAGCACAACTAGAGAGAGTTTTTAGCAGATAAGCATAATACTGAGGAGCTTGCTGGAATCCCATAGGTACCTCTGTTTGTCACACTCAGCATAAATCATCTGTAAGAAAAATGTAGTTGACTTCCAGAGGACAATTTTCTGTTGCATAAGCTGTGCAAAGATACAACAGGCTCAGGAGGTAAATGTAATCAATACAAAATAATTGTTTACATGTAGATTATTTAATTCTAAATATTATGATTGTCAATAAAAATCATACTTAGTTTTGTATGCATGCTGAACTCCTTCTGCTCTCAGTTTCAGACATAAGCACCCAGACTGCTTAGTCACAGTGCAGTAGGGAACCTGATATTTAAAGAGAGTAATCATAAAAAATTAGTCATCAAAAAATCTTAATTATTAAAGATGATTAAGGCCTGAGAAAGGCCAATATTAAGTTGATGTTCCCAGTGAATTACTTCTTTTAAAAATGGGGTATTTTTTCAAACATCTGGATTCTTACAGGAACCCTAAATTACAAAATCATTACACTTCGTACTTATTTAATAGCTACTACTAGAAGTGACAGGAATTACAGAGAGCAGAATTAATTCTAAATCCTTCAAAATAATTCATTTATACAGCTAACAGTGACTCATATAAGGTGGTTCACGTGTAAAGCTGCTAATGTAAAGAAAAATCTCTAACTTACAGAGACAAAGCAAGTTCAGAACTTTTGCAATTCAGTAGTTTTGCAGAATCCCTCAGACATGTTCTTTAAACCATCACAATCAGATATAACTGTCTCATAACTCTCTTAATAGCAGGAGAAAAGGTTGAGTAACTAGAGATGCTCTGTAACCATTAACTGCTGGTACCATCAAATAAGGCCACCCTTTTACACACTCTACTTTTCCCATGCTAGCCACATCTCCAGTTTAGGTTCATAATTTTTTATGCTAATTCCTCAGGATAAAAACTGAGAGGCAAACTGCTACAGTTCAGCACTGAGCATATGAAACAAAGCTGTCTGCTAAATTTTAACACACACAGCCATGACCTGCAATGACCACAAAGCCAACATTCCTCTGGATCTCTTTTGGGACAGGCACTGCCAGGGGAGCTGCAGCACAGACAGAGCCAGTGAGGTCTTTAACCAAGAAACTCTCCCCTACCTGGGTTCCCCAGCTGTGCTTAAACACTGCAGCAACAGCTGTGATAGTTTTAAGATAGTTTTAGGTTTTACTTCTTTTACTGCTTTTTTTTTTACCATCCCCAAGGCCCAGTAAATGGGATTGCCTTCCTGAGCCAGTGGGGTTCAGCTGAATCCCTTTCTACAGCAGTGCCAGACTCCCAGATTCATTATGCCACCAGGTCTGCTCTGGAAGGTACCTGCACTCCAGTCCCCCTGAGCCCTGCAAGGGGCCAGGGAGCATCTGAGAGCTCTGCAGGGCTCATGTGCAGATAGTGTCTGTGGGCAAAGCTTATGGAAGTAATTAGGGAATACCATCGCTGTTTAAATCTAGCAAGCAGAGATCGTACCCAGAGTTATGTCCAAAAGGGTTAAAACTTGGTTAAATATGTAGATTTTTACAGAGAAATAACAAAAAGCACATGCTCAACAGGCAGGCCACTTTCCTGCCAACATCAAATCTCAATTCCAAGTGTTTGGGTCATTCCAGTATTTCAAAGAATAAAGTTGCCAGACCTTTTTTTTTCCAAGGACAATACAGAACACTCGTCCCTAGCTTAATTTAAAAAGAAATTATTAAAAAGAAGTTTAGAATGTTCACAGTGGATTTAAAAAATATATCTGTTCTGTGGTATTTTCTTTTTAATAGTTAATGTATTATTAACATAAATCCTTCTACAAAAGAAAATAAACTTTGCTTTGCTAAATTGTTATTTCTTTGGTGTTTGGGGTCTTCTTGTTTGTTTTTAAGGATTGCTATGGTATTTAAAATTAACCAATCTACATCCTGGGCTATCACGTGTGGATATTGAGTACAGGAACATAACTTCTAGGAATATTTATTTAGAATTTGTAGACACTTGGACTGAGTGCCAAAACATTCATCCTGCATAATCTGAAGCTTAAAATTTCTCTCCCTCTCAAATATATTATTTGCATGCAAGAAATACATTTAATGTTATGAGATTACAAGCAGATACAATAAAATGTACACTAATATGAAATTTGAACACTTAAAATTGCCTCCTAGTAATTGTTCCTTCCCAATGCTCATTCAGTTTCTAAGGAGTTTTTAACACTATATGAGTTTTAGCTAATAAATTTGTATGTATGTTATTCTGGAAAAACCTAAGTAAAGCAATTTAATTTGGAAATGCTCAACATGTCAGAGAAGCTGGAACTGATGCAATACAATTACTTAGATGTGGACAATAAAGGGCTTCTTCCCTTGTCTCTGGTCACACGTTCTCATTCCCTCCCCTTGAACCAGCCTCTCCTGACAAGATCCTGGTGAGAAGGACCTTTGTCATCTTTTCCAGTGAGCTCAGGGAGCGGAGCAAGCAAAATGTTATCCTTACAGAAAAGGAAAACATTGGCCAGAACACTTCCCAACTGGTACAACAGAGAGGCAGGAATCTGAAGCCAGGATGAAGATGACCATTCCCATCTGAGATCCCACATTAGACTAGCTCAGCCAGAAATGCACACTGCACAGCAAAGGCAGCACCAAATCAAGCAGGACTCATGTTGCTCCAGTGCCTTGCATAAAGTCTACTGCCTGCAAGTCAAAAACACCAGACGATGCTATTATTCTCTTGGAAACCAGAGCAGGAACAAAAAACTTGTGGCTTCAGGGATGACAAAAGCCAAAATTATGCTTCCTAGCCTCTAGCCTCCCATGTAGTTGCCTTCTATGTGCCTATTAGTTCTTCTGATGTTTCTGATTCATAATCAGTGTGAGATTCTTCCACTTATAGGAGTACTGGCTCTATCTTAAGATTTAGATAAAGCAGCGGCTGGCTTTGTAACTAAAGCTTTGACTTAAGAGTTGTGTGGTGTGATAACCCTCACTTTTCCTATTTTATTCCACTCTAACACCTCTTATATACTCTGCACATAAGAAACAGTCACGTGGATAACTATTGTGCAAAATGGAGAATGTCACCAGAGCCCTGTAGGTGAAATTCTCAAAACTGGTGAGAAAGTACTTTAGAAAAAGCATCTGTGATGATGTGGTAAATCTATCCATGTACAAAGCAGGAATCCTGGTTGTGGTTGTGAAACTGCTGTATCATTAAATACCTCAGAGGATGTGAAATCAGCCACATGCTGTCAGGGCTGAGTCATGTATGTCTCAGACATGGGTCTGTGGAAAACTTCCCACCCTAGCAGCTCCCACTTCAGAGGCAAAATAAAAGGACAGTGGGGTGTCTGAGCCAGACAGCAACCAATCCACGCAAACTCCTCCTGCAATCAGGGTTCGAAGCTACAGAATTTCCCCTATGAAGTGAAAGACAGATCGACTGCTAAAACCAGACCGCAAAAGCCAAAACATCTGGGAAAGGTCATGATCCACAGAAAGACAGAGAACTTGTGCACGGAGAGGGAACAGTGAGCACTGCTTTGCTAACTGTGGGCCAGCCAAATGAAAAGGAAACTGCCTTCAAAACTGTGACACAGGCAGGTTTGCAACCTAATCTAGAAAAGTTCTGTACAGAGGTGGATGGCAGAGAGTGCACGGACTCTGCCCCAAACAACACTCAAAAGTGAGGAAGGGAAGTATCACAGCATATTCAGTTTTCTCATCTGTATGATATACACCAGCTCGTATAAAAACATCATTGATTTTATGAAATCAAGCACACCTGTGCTTACCTGCTTCAATGTTCACATATTTCTAAGAGGTGAACTATAAAGCCTGAGTGAGTACAAGGGGGGCCCAAAGCAAAAGATGTGCTTACTTTCAGAGAACGTTGGGACACAGCTGTCAGTGCTCATCCTTGGGGTGGGGGACACCTGCAAGCAGCCAGTACAGTCTCACAGTTACCAAGGAATGGCAGACAAATAATCCTGACTGCAAACTGAACCAGGGAGGAACCTGCTTCCACTTCAGATCACAAAGCTAAAGGTGTATGCGCTCAGACAGACAGGTTGGAAGCAAAGCAGATTGGACATTACAAAGCCTGGGACAAGCCTGTGTTACTTCTCACTGTTACATCCATTGAAAACTGCAGACCAGTTGTCGAATTTTCATACATGGCTCTTCACTACAGAAAGGCTTTCATTAAATAATTTTAACAAAATTTGAGCTGTTACTTGACTGTTCTTTCTATGATTTTAGCTAAATAGCAAAGGAAGATTTCCTGCCTGAGACAAGTACTTGTTCCTGATGAAATCTATATTCTTCAATATATTATAAAATGACACCCAAGCAACTGAACTGGAATTTCAAACTGTATGTAGATATACCAAAAATAGGACCAGGACAACATTCTGCACTGTTTTCTTAACATTATAGGTAACTAATTCTGTGCTTGACTTCTTTACTCATAAGAACCATTTGACTACAATTTTTCAAGACAATAATTTGCATTTTTAATATTTTACCTCTTCTTCAATATTATGTACTTCTTATGTGTTCTTAGGAAAAAAGTCTGTGGGTGCATTGCAGTGTCCTCTTTCTTTTCTGGGTGGAGAACCACAAGCAGGAACTTTGGAAATCACACATTAGCAGAACATTCAAGTTAAACCACGTCCAAACAGCTCTGCCTGCCATGCACTTCAAAGCACTGGCAAGCCATCACTCAGTGTTCTTCCAAGGTTTGCTTGATTGCCACAGTGGTGAATCATGATCATAAAAGAAGCTGTGTGAATGTTGGTTGGATTTTTTTTTTCTCTCCGCACAGGAAACAATAAAACATTAATAAAAAAGTAAGGTCAAGAGAGAACTACAGAACTGTTCTTCAGTGAGATCTAAGTGGCCAATTTTTTTCCACCTGGGACACCCAGTCAAAACATTTGTTATTGAAGACCTCACTGTGACTCACTTGCTAAAATTCTAGATAGAGATTTAACTCACTCCTAGCTGTGACAGACAAACAAACCCTGAAATATATCACCAACTCTCACTCCAGAGCACTCTAGCTTCTTTGGGGCTTATTACTCAGCAAAAAAATTAAAGTATGGCAAAATTCGTGTCACTTAGCTCACAGAAAACTTAATGCTTTGTAAAATTAGACATCAAAGCTAATGAAGGAAGGATTAACATATATCATGAATTTGCATTACCACAGATTCTGATACAGAGATTATGAAATATTTGTGTTTTCTTTGGAAAGGCATTTCAAGGACTGTCACCAGTTTCATAGTAAAAGAGAAGATCTGCATGTTCTCAAAAAAAATTGCTCATCTGTCCAAACTTTTCAAAGCAAACCAGTGTTCAAACTCTATGGGAAATCTTGCAAAATCTTGTTTTGTACAATATTTCTCCAGAAATATTTTCTCTACAGTATTTAACTTTTTTTGCTTACAGACATAAACTCAATTTTTATTTCAACTATATGAAGGAATGCACTTATTTTAGTATAGGATGGGGTAAGCGAATCTTAGCATGATAGCCCTTTCTTGAAAGAAAAAGAATTATGTAAAGCACACATTCATTTAATTACAAATAGGTGGTTATATAATTCAAATTGCTTAGCCCTGCTACTAGTGCTCAGAATAGCACAGAGTGCATTCTAATTTATGTTCTCTTTATGAGTATCTATCTGGGAAAACATTCGAATTGGAGGCTTGACTCTCCAGGGAGAAAAATGAAGAAAACCAAAGCTGCATGAAACATGAAGTTCAGATATTTTTTTGGAACTCCACACTCATGCAGAAAATAGCCCTTCACTTCAGGATGTCAAAGTCAGCGCCTGAGATCATGCACTGAATTACCAGGGAATTTTGTACACCAAAAGCATACAGCAGCAGTGCAACTGTGTGCTGACTTTCAACAGATCTGTCTTAAAGGACAGGTAGTCAGGTGTGAAAACACGAGGAAACGTAAGACTTCTGTGCAGCTTTAGATATCACCTGCCAGTCCGACTCAAAAACCTGGTCCCATTGAATAATTTTCAAAGTAAGCATTAACCTAATAAACAGCCGTCGGGAGACAAATTTTAGAGCTTCAGCTCTTGTCTAGATTAAGAATATTGAAATTTAAAGATCATAAAAATGTAAAAGTAAAGCTGTAACATTTCATAAAAGACCTCCTACTTCCAGTGAACATATATCTGCATGAAATGTGTTTGCTGTTGACAGGAGCTGATGAGAGCCAAATGGATTCAGCATTAATTTACAATTGTTTCAAACATACAAAATGCAGGATATTATGCCAAAGTCAGATGAGAACAGCAAAGCTCCTTTACAAAATACAGCTATGTTTAACAATTTCCATTAAGTTGGGTTTTGGCACGGAAAAGATTCCTATGACCCAGTTTCCACCTGCTTATTGACTTTATATACCATCCAAAGTAAAGTACCAAATGGGAAACTGCTAAGCAAGAGGTAACAAAACACGAGGTTTTTAACAGTTTGCTGTGTGTATGACATTATTTCTCCACTTAACTTATGAAAAGGAAAATACTTCCAGGTTGGGAAAGTGGTGGAGCCTGTGTCCATTACAGTTCCTCAGGGAAATGCGAGTTAGGAGACCGACTGGTTCTTGTTTTGATGATTTATAGCAGCAAACAAATAATCACTAAAATTTATTATAGTTACTATAGAAATCCCAATATTTTTATACCCCTGCTTGTGGGTTTCACATAATTAGTAATACAAGAGTCAACAATTCAATAACAGGTAATGCAGACACAAAGATTAAATTCCACATCCTAGATAATTTTCAAACAGATGGCTTCCTAATGGCTTTGTTTGTGGAAGTAAAATTCTGCTTAAGCTTGTCAGGGGAAGATTGTTTAACTGAAACCCTATTTAATCATTTCTAATTGTATATGTGCAAAACAGTTCAAGCCAATGCATGGTAAGTTAGGAGATTTCATGCTGCAAATGTGACACAATATTGGCAAGTGCAACAATGCAAATTTATAACATTTCAAATAGAAAATTCCCCCAGGAGGTAAAACTGATGTCTTAAAATTCTGGGGAGAAACACACTGTCGACTACCCCTTGCGAGCAGCCTTTCCAAAAGATTTATCTCAGTCTCTCTCAGCCTCCCAAGGAACGTCAGCAATCAAATCCATTGCAGCCACTTCAATCACACCTGTTTGCACAAGACTAGAACTCTGACTTGCCTGAAGTTGATTTAGTTTCCAAAATCTCATTAAATACTGCTATTTATTCAGCCAGTCATTTTGAAAATCCATTGGTTTGCAGAGGCTTGTGCAAAAATCAAATTCAGCTCAGCCCTAAACGCATTTGGTTTGGGTGTCTTGTTTATTAATTTGGTCTCTTTGCTAAAGCACATTTAACAAAAAGCAGTTATTTATGTACTCGCTACAGAGTCCCTGAAGATGCACTACAGTATTTTTAAATTGAGGTCAAAGAAATTACAGTATGCTTTTGGGAAAGAAACATTTAAAATATCATGTGCTTGTAGCAAAAGTTTTCAGGAAGGTCAAACCAATGAATCTTTGGAAACCCTGGCCTTAATGTCCTATTCAGATTATCCTGAAATAAAAAGCTTTAATTACATTATTTCAGTTCATAGAGGTGATTTTCTGCTGCAACAATGTAAGACTGCAATTTGGGGGGAAAAAGTCAGTTGAAAGTCAGGAAACTATAAATGCTAATCTCTCTCACTGTACTCTTTCAACACTGGTATCACAGCAAAATATTTTTAAACTCTACACTGTAAATTAAAAATATGTGTAAGTGACTTCTGGATGGTTCAACTTGGCTAAATTATTTTGGGCCAAATTAAGTTCAAGTACTGACTTACTTGAAGTGCTTCTACTACACAATTGAACACTGCACTTTGCAGACAATGCATATAATACATGAAGAATTATAGCCTGAACAATTAAAAAATATTTTTTAGAATTTGTTACCTTTCTTTCTGAGCCCCAGAGATTGTTTTCTCTAGACTCAAAGAACTCTCTCCGCATAAATAATTTATTTTATGAGTTTCTACTCCATGCAGTTGCTAAAACCCAGACACTTTCAGGCCACTTTTATAAGCCTTCTCTTGCAGATATCTGGCTCACCAACAGCATGCAAAGTTTGCAGAATGGATGTGACCTTTAAAAAACAAATCTTAACTTTTTGCTTAGAAGTCCTAAGAAGTCCAAACAAAGCACAAGCGAAAACACTGTATTGGAATAAAACAACAACAACAAAACAGATTTTATTGAAACTTTAAAAAAAAAACCTTGAAAGTGAAATGAATGTCAAAATTTTCATTCAAAAAATAAAACTATAAAAATAAAAAGAGTGTAAATGGAAGTTGAAATAAAAAATAAATCAAAGTTTCTTTGGTATGAGGACTGAAGGCACCAGATATGAACTGAACTTGGTATGTCTGACAACACTGGCCACATAAAACAGGATAAACCTTTCTCTCGGTGCTTACATGATGCTTAAACTACACCAGGAAAATATTTGAAAGGAACTGTAGCAGATACAAAATGCCACTGGAAAATATTTTTGAATATTTATTCAAGGAATTTAAAAAACTTCATGGTGTTTCCTACAAATACCACGCTGAAAAGGCTATGCTGCCCCACAGACCTCCATTCCCACACAAACACACACCTAGTACTAACCAGCAAACCATGGACTATGATTTTGAAGAACAGCTATTCTAATTGTTCTTATATATCATCTCCCCTGTCCCCTCCCAACTGGATTATTCCTGTGTAGAATTCAAGTTGCACAGCAAACCAGCAGTGTAACCCCACGGGCTGGGTTTACGGGGGATATTTATCTGCTTGACCTCACACATGCTTTCCTTGCCTACTGTCAAGAGGATATCTCCAAAAGTAAGAGTTTGTCACCTTTTCCTGAGGCAACTGCTCAGAATGAACTTCTGTATGAAATCTCTGACACACTAATTAACTTCCAAAGGCACAGACACTTAGTACACGTTGTTCAAACAACATTCTCACTGAATGAACACACATTTCTAACTTCATGCCCTCTGTTGGGAGTTTACAATACCAGGAAAAGCTGCATTGCAGGTCTTTTCAGGACAGGAAGGCAGGGAGATCATTGCATAAACTAAGATTCTATAACACAGCACTGTCCCTATACTTTTAATTAGTACAGAGATTAATAATAGCAGGTTAGTTAAAACACTGGGGAGACAGAAGAGAGGGAAAAAGACCAAGACACAAACCCATGGTATTTCACAGTGCAGACAGGTCCTGGAATGACTTCAGAAAGACAAATGAGGCAGAACACCTTTAAGAATGTATGGTCATATTTGTCAAATGACATCGAAGAAAACTGTCATACCTGATTTTGTCAAACACTGTATAATAGATGTAAAACCAGTTAATTCACTGTGCATTGCTTTTATGGACAAATTTCACATCACCCTGAGTAAATAAGTATTAAATTCATAAAAGTAATGATTCTTTTCATATGAAACAATAAAAAATAAAAAAAAATATATAAAAAAAATAAAACATAAAAATAAAATATACTCCAGGAGCTTAACTGAATTCAGGCTCAGACTAACACTGGATATGTAATTCTTACCTCCATATTACAGAGGGAGAAACTAGAGACACAGACGGGTTAAAGTGTGTTGCCCAATGTCACCCTAAAACTGGTGGCTAAGATGATGGTGACAAAACTCAGATTAACCAACACTGTCCTACCAGGGAAAAAAATTTATCTGTTTCATAAATAACAGAGCAGCTCAGAAGTGTTTCTCCACTTTGCCAACATTGTGGATAAATGTTGGCAGTGTAAATGTGTGGAATTTGGCATAGAGCCTCTTTCCTTACAATGTGTCATTCATCCTCATTTTTAGCATTTCAGTGGCTGTTGCTTTTAGGTAGCTATTAAAGGGAAGAATAACAGAACAAAACCAGACAAAAGGACACTTATATTACACTAATGAAACATAAGTAGAGCATCCTCTAGTATCTTTGTGGCATTAAAACAGCTCTACAATAACCATCAGATTAAGTGCTGGAGTCATCCTAGCCCTGGGATCTGTTGAAATATTAAAGTTTTGGAGAAATGTGAAGTTCTTTGTGATATGATTTTATAGTAAACTGAAAGAAATGGCAGTAAAATTGCCAGAGTGATTACTCCACATAGAGCTAGCAAAAATAGGAAACACTGTACCACTTCCCCTTATAAGGCTGTAAATCTTCCCAGGTTCCCCAAAGAACCATCCTCAACCAGAAACTTCAGCTAACTATGATATTAAATTCACATTTACAAAACACTTTAAACCTCTGCAGGTTTAAGTGGCTCAGCTTCACTCTGCTGTCCAACCCTATATAAATCAATGTTCAGTCTCCCAGCCACAGCTATTTACATATAGTTCCAATAATCAAAGATTTCTGTCTTTTGGGAATAAGATTGTGGTGCAAGAATTAAAAGCACTGTGAAGGCAAATAAGGAATCCCTTAAATTGTATCTTATTCCACACTAAGTTTGAAAATACATTTGTGAACTGTTCTGGTTAAGCTGTATTCTGCTGTATAATCCCCGCCAGAGGAGTGGAAATACAAATGAACTGAAGAAGAAGTCATTTTTCATATTTGTTACAAAACCTGAAGTAAGTACTTATGAAAACACAGGTCAAAATATTTGCAGATTCCCACTAACCACAAATTGCAGTGTTAAAGTTGTGATAAACATCACAGGGTGGAATACAGACAATTCACTCTATGAAGAATTGCTTTAGTTTCAGACAAATGATTTCTAGCAGCTTTTCAGCTTCCAAGTTCAGGATTCTGTAGAATATAATTTTCAGTAGCACGTATGGCATGGGAACTGGGTGTTGTACAAGGGAACTGATGCAGCTGCTCACACTCTGAGCTTTGCATTTGTAGCTCCCAGTCAACTCAGTGCTAGAAGGAAAAAAAGCCTTTCAGAGCATGAAAGGTGCGAGACAGTTGCAGCCACGTGAGAGTGAGCTGGAGCACAGAGGAGTGCACAAACTGGCATGTCTGAATAGGACAGAGTGCCAAGCAGACCCACAGTGATTTAAACAGAGCTCAAACTTCAGGAAATGAAGGGGGAGTGGGAGACTGTGCTTTTGAATGTGGCATAATATTATTCAATCACTAAGCCATTACCTTCTTCTAATGAAATATAAGTGAAGCACTCAAGATTTTCAAGTCAACTATGTCAATTCTCCAGCTATTCTGTTTAGATATTTGGAATTTTATAAGGGTTGTTAAGTCCCTGCCTGGGTTTTATTATTAAGCAGATACTGTGTATCTATGATTATGGATGCTTTAACTTATTTATATTACCCCTTTTTTCCATTCCAGTTTCCAGTACTAATTCAGTTACCTAAAAGCCAGCCATGCTAAAATGGATCCACCCATCCAGAGGGATCAGTGGCACAGCTCAGATGTTCTCTTAGGATCATTCACACTGATTTCTATTCCACAGAAAAAATGTCTGGAACACGGCAGCACTCTCAGTTTGTTATCTGCAGTAATAACTGTCCTGCTTGCACTAAAAGCTCTGAAAATTCGGTGTGATTTTTTTTTTCTTTTTAGTTAGAAGGCAGATAGATCTTAGTAAGGCTCTGCTGGTCTGCAGTAAACATTGATGCCTGGTAGGTTCAGAATACACAGAGCAAGAGAAGTAATGGAAAATATGTAAAAGGTAATACAAGGGTCCTGCAAATTCTTCTCGTCTACTACAAGTCCCTGTATTTACATCTCACTACAGTAAACATTTTTACTTTTTGTTTTTCTAGCTTAGACAACATTAAACTTGGCGAGCAACTCACCTGTCCTCAGAGGAAACTTGGAAACCATCTGACCTTTTTGCCAGACACAACTCTAAACCTATCTGAAATGCAAATACACTTCAGCATTAAGGAAAAAAGACAAGCCCCCAAGTTTCCTGAACATGAGTTACTTATGTTACACAGTCACTAGAGGAGTGTCAGCTTCTTGCTGTTTTTTTTCCCTGAAGTTTCTACAGTTGGACTGTTAGGAAATATAACTTCAGTCAGATTTACAGGCCAAAAAAGATCACTTACTCCATTCTGTTTCCCACAGTATTGAGATGCCAATGCCTGGCCTTGTTCTTCCTGAGCATATCATATACACATCTGCAGTCATCATATACTTACATTTAGAGATAGACAACACATTTTCCTGTTTTATTTTTAGAATGTGCCTTGCAATACAATTAAGCCCCCCCAAACCAAAAAGGAATAGAAATTGAATATTCTCTTCAAAGAAGACTGCTAAGATAACCCTTTCTTGTTGTAGCAATGTCTCTCTGCAAAATCTGCTAACACTCCCAGTAATTATCTATAAACTGAAAAATTAAGCAGAAAACTGAAAAATTTAGAGTATATATAGAATCTTCCAGTTGTCTCAAAGAAACATAGAGAGTAAACCTATTAGGAATCCTCAATAAGAAAATATTTCTCACTGTTACGAATTGAAATTAAATAATTAAATAAGGTGCCAAGGTTCTTATTCAGAACGTACAACGAAGCAAAGAAAGGAATTTGGATAATACAAACCATTTAGTTCTTTCGTCTTCCAATGTGTATTTGACTAAACGTTGCATACGGTTTGCAAGCATAAAAAAAAGTAGATACTTTGCAAAGATTTGTGATATAAATACCTCCGTATGAGCATTTAGCAGAACAGCCATGGGAAATAAATACTAACCTTAGAGTTTGTTACACTTTTACATGCGTGTAAACAGTTAGAGAATATGTCAGTGACTGAATTAACTGCCCCTAACAAGGACAAGACATGTAAAATGTGCTCCAGTGTGAAACATCCATATTCCGTGGTCTCGTTGAGTGCTCAGCTATTACAGGCACTATTAATATAGTTGTATGCTATTCAACAAAAGAGGAAAACAATTTTATCTTTTCTCAGTCTAATGTCACATTTGTCAAAGGGCATCCCTGCACAAGGTCTTACCTGCATGAGACTTCTCAGTTCTATTTAAGAAACATTAAGTGTGAAGACACTCAAAAATTTACCAGCTATTTAATTTTTCATCTCTACTGATAACCTTTGTCCATTTTCTTTGGGGTTTTTAGGGTTTGGGTTAGTTCTTCAGCCTGCAAGGGAAGAACGCTTCCAGTTTTCTCTAGCTTTTATCATGTTTGACAGGGTGCTGTTCTCAGGCTGTTCCACGAGCTGTTTGTCAGTGCCTCCAGCCTTGCTGCAGGAATTCCTCTGCACTGGTGGCAGCGTGGCTGAACAGCCACACAGTGGTTCCACAACCCTTGCAGGATGTTAAACAGCCATCGTGCCAGATTAGTGATTTTCTGTTCTGTTTCACCTAAATATTCCACGGGTGGAAGTGGAATGCTCTACCCATGAACACACTGACATTACACAGATTGCCTGAGTCATACAACAGCCTGTGAGAGGCAGAGACTGCAATTTCAGACACAGTGATAATTTCAGATCTTGCCGAGAGAAACAACATGAAATCTATTCCCCAAAATGAGTATTGGAGCTCTAAATACTGATTATAGGTCACAAATCTACCTATGATTACACTTGAAATTGTACTCTATGATCAATTCACAGCAGTATTTTCATCCCCATAATTTATTACTAAACATAAAGGTAAAACACACACAAGTAAAATTATATGTAGTGTAAACATTCAACATTTTTCTAAAGTTTTTTTAACTGCATTTTGACTGCAGCAGTTACAGCTGTGATTATTTGTGTGTTTGTTTTTCAGGAAAGTATTCAAGCAACAAGAAAGAGTTTGGTTTATTTAACATTAGTGAGCATTTTGTAATAGAAATAGATGACAATGTGGTAGCCGCTGTTAAATTTGTTGTGCATTACCTTAAACTGTTGAAATATGTGCTGGAAGGAACCTTGGGAAGTACCTTTGTTTAAAAACTGGAATTCAGAGCATATCACAACTCTGTCTCATCTGAATGCCTGTAGAAGGAAAACAGAACTTTCTAAAGTCCTTATTTAAACTGAGAAAACATCTACCCTAGACTGAAAAGCAGCTACTGACAGAAAATCTTCTGTTCCACTAAAATGCATTGGCCTGAGTGCATGTTTTGGCAAGCCAGAGTAAGAAAGCCTGCTTTTTAAGATAGTGGAACACATGCATAAAAGCTTCCAGCTCATGCCCATAACATACATACACTGAGATTACGTGTCATATACACAAAGAGAAACCAGACAAGGTCTCTTCTAAAATCACAGACCTGAGTTTGTGCATCCAGCAAGTCTTTGAAAATTGTCAGACTATAACTGGGAAGCCTTTTTTTTTTTTGCCATTAAAAATAGTGCACTTCCCTTGAAAATGTTACTTTTTACTGCTGCTTATTAGACTTACTTCATATGTAGTGATTTCAGAAGCATGTCTTTTACAGATTATTCCCAGAGAACAAACAGCTCCACCTGCTAACCTTAGAGTGCATGGAAATATAGTAAACTGAGCATTATTCCATTCTTTAGCCTTTTTATAAACTCAGTAGTTTCTTAGAGTTTGTATAGCTGCTACCATAACTTTTTTAGGATAAACTGCATTAAATTTAGGTTTTAGTATCAGCTAGTACTCATGCTGAACAGGCATATTACTACTGTCACCACAAGTGTTTAAAAATCTCTTTCAGAGTAGTTGTAGAGAAGCATTTGTTAAAACTGTCAGTCTAAAACACTGTTTCATATTGGGTTTATATTTAGTCTAATTCTTCTAGATCTTTCATTAAAAAAAGGTATAAAAATACTAAGGGTTATTTGAACAAGTGATTCTGCCACTGAATCTCAATTTTACTTTACACACATCCTCAGACCAAATTAAATGTTAGATATGAATTAGAGTAATTTGATGGTTGATAACAGATCAGAAATTAGGATGCAACTGGCTTGGTACAGCCACAGCCTCCAGACTCTCACATTCAGCCACACAGTAATACTGACCCTGTGGTAGAGGGTCACTCTGGTAATAAGCCAGAACATTGTTTGCAATAATTTGCAGACTGTTCATGTACAAAAACAACTATCAGCCATTTTAAGAAACTAATACAAACACAGGGAAATCTTACTTTTCACACATTGGCTGAATGTTTTCAATGTTACATTTATGAATAATGTTTTCCATATGAGTTTGTCTTGAGCTAGGACTGACCTGTGATCTGCTGTAGTGCTCATGGAAGCACATGGCTGCCAGTAATTACTCTGCTGGAAAAGGAGCAGTTTTTAAAGGGAGCTTCATGTATACCTATTAAAGCAAAAAGAACATCCTAATTATGAATATATTGCCCCTATAAACCTCTGCCTAACCCACCATCCACTGCTCCTCATCCAATGAACGTGTGACACCATCCCTGTAAAGCACACAGAGTGCTAGCTTAGTGTAAGTTTAAAGCTACAACAGTGCAGTAAAGACAAGCAAATGTTTATTCATTTACTAAATGTACTGTGGAGTAACTTGAGGCATCTTTTTCAATGTACACATCTGCTCAGCTGGCAATAGTCTAAACACTTCAGAAGCCAAGAACTTTTGATTATCAGGAGTCTTGTGTATGCTCTGACGCTGAATTGCAGAGGACATTTTTGCCTGCATTACATTTACCATAATTTAAAGAGAGAAAACACATCCAGGGTACCAGACACTTTCTGGGCACCATGACAGAACTCAAAGGTCTAAAGAAGGAAAAATTTACATTTAGTTTTTCTCACAATCCCGAAAAGTTTTAGGTTTCTCTCTCTCTCTTGGTTTTACCACTGGATCAATAGTTAAATTTAGTCCTCCATCTAAATCGTCTGAAGCTTTTAGCTGCAAACCACAAGCTCAAAGCAGAACGAGAGGCTGCTGCACCCCCAGCAACCTAAATTTTATGTGGGATTCATTCATTCTCTCTTACGTGTCCCTGTTCAAACCCACACTTTAGGGACATTCACACTCTCCCCTCAGTCTAACTACGCAATTACCTTTCTCTGCTTCTTGCCTACCAGCAAGTTCTGATACCCTGTGCTGCAATCCTGTGCATTGACACACATCAACACTTCTCACCCATAAACACTTGGCGATGAACAAGAAAATTATTACTTTGAGCACAGTTTTAACGCAGTGGAGCACCCCATCCCCACAGATGAATTAGCACTGTCAGGTTGAAGTTGCAGCCAAACAGGCCCATCCCCATTCCCGTGCAAGGGCAGGGCCCCGCTTCCCTCCCTCGTGTTTCCCCACACGCTCCTTTCCCCAGCACTGCTCACGAAACTCACTTTCTCCAGGGAATTCCTCGCTCCTCCAACCCCTCCTTCCCACACTTCTATATGTTATTACTTGTTGTTTCATACACTGTGTCAGCGTCCCTCCCCTCTCCCAGCCCCATCCCCTCAGACCCCGCGCTGGGCACCCTCAGCGAAGTCCCTGCGGGGCCAGTGAAGAAAATGTTCCTCGGCGCTCCTTCACGGCATGGTGATGTGTTTTAAAGGCCGCTTTATACCTTCGGGATGCAGGAGCAAAACCTCTCAGGGCAGAGAACGCCCTTATGGCTTGAGGGGAGTGGAGCGGAGGGGACAGGAGAGGAGGGTCCCTCATGGCCTGAGGGGATCTGAGGGGACAGGAGAGGAGGGCCCGGAGGGGATCTGAGGGGACAGGAGAGGAGGGCCCTGAGGGGATGGGACGGGACAGGACAGGAGGGCCCGGAGGGGATGGGACAGGACAGGACAGGAGGGCCCCTCACGGCCTGAGGGGAGCGGAGCAGGAGGTGCTGGGGCAGAGCCCTCAGGCACTCAGTGCAGGGCCAGGACTTCGTTCAGCGGTTCTTGCGGGCCCAGCCCGGGATATCCTCTGATTCCACGAGCTCTGGAGTCAGTAAGGGCTCACAAACGCCAGGGAGCAGCAGCCGGGGATCCCCAGGGCCATCACAGCTAGTGCTGACAGCTTTGCTTTTCAGAAACAAGTTCTAGGCACATATTTTAAACGCACATTATGAAACAAATGTGGATCTAATTTAAGAAGCTACATTCCTTCCCCTCCAGCATTACTGGTGTCACTTGGGGCGCGGAGAGGCGAACCAGAGCCCCAGAGCAAGGTTTGGTGTGGGAGGGCACCACTGTCACTGCCCTCACACACGGGTCAGCCCCAAACCAGCACAGCCCAGTGTTACCCTGCTGAAAACTGCTCAAACAGAGCATGCAGAACGACCAGGAGAGGGAAGAGCACTATTTCCTCAGCATTTAATTACAGATAGAGACAAAGAACATGCAGCCCCCTCCCCAGGGAAGAGGGTAGAAGTACTGGGTGTATCTATTGACCTTTGTAGTTTAGAGAAGTACGTACATGGCCTAATTTGAAGAAACAGGTTTTCTAAGGGATTGTATTGTAATACAATTAAGACTCATATTTTCCCTGCAGGTATCCAAGTGCTGCTTTTCAAGAATGAAGAAGATCCAAATGGCCTCAGGGTCAAGACTCCAGGTGGATTCTCCATGAATTCTCTCTCTTGAGCGGAGACTTCCTTGCCTCTTAATCTGTACTTCTAGCAATCCCTTTAAATGTTTTGTATCCTTCTGTCATCCTCACTCAAAGCTCCATTCCAAATCATGTAATGCCAGTTCTTTAAGATACACAATTAATAAACCTGCACAAGTGACCTGAAGCATCTCCATGAGTATTTTACACAACTTCTATTAAGTGTTGCATATATTATGAGAACTAAATCTGCAGTTGGTTGGGATACTCAAGATAAAAGTGACTTAAGTATTTAGTCCTAAGGTCGAGAGTATTGAAAAAGAAAAGTCTCTGGATCCTTGAGAACAGAAGAGTTCAGTTACTAATTTTCCCTTCCAAAACTAATACAAGTCTTCTTTCCCATATTTTAGTGTGAGAATGTGATGATATGGCTGATATTAAAAAAACAAATTAATTATACTACTTCTGGGAGTATTCCAAGGTTAGAAATACATTTCACATTTAACATCTTTAAATTATTTTTCCCTTTGCAATGCAAGTTCACAATCATTTACAAATCCACAAATTCTGGCATACCTTTAAACAGGTTATTGCATTGTTTAAATGACAGTGGTTCCCACTCTAATGGAAATATAATCTGATGAAGTCTCCTTGACATTCCACTCTTTCACAGCAATGGTTTTGAACTTGCTGATTTGTAGAACTCTCTTCTTTTGTTTTCACCCCTCCAAGGGAAACATGCAGCAATTTAAATCTTATGACATTAAGCTTGTTTTTCTTGGTTACATTTCACAAATATCCTGAAAGTAGTCCATGGACCAAGAGGGTCTGCTAATCACAGGCTGTCAAAAAATTGTTACATTATGAAAAAGAAAACAAGAAAAAGAAGACTTCACTAACAACATCTCAGAAGCTAATAAATAAAAACAAACAAGTTCCTAAGAAAATGTCTTTAATTTTCATTTTATGGAAATACATATTTTGGTTTTATTTCCATGATACAAAAAGTTAAATATCAAACATTTTCTGAAATCTACCAATGCAGGTCCTTTTTTAAACAAATAAGGGCTGGTGCAGTTAAGCAGGTTTATCACAGGTACCAAAAACCATTTTTACAAAAGCCCCACAAGCTGGGGAAGAAGGAAGGAGGGAAGAAACAAATCAGGATTTGAAGGTGAAAACAGCAACAGATGTGAAAACAAAGAAAAATTACCTCCCACCAGGAAATTAATGTTTGAGAAACTTTTAAGTTACAGATTTTTGAAAGGGTAAGGTATGCGTAAAGCTGGTATTTAGATGAATACCAGCTGCACAGCGGGTGGGGGTAGAGAACAGAAATTCAAAAGATATTTCCAGATAACGGAGCTGGTAGAAAGCAGTATGTGAAACTGCAGTTCTACCTGTTTCCAGAATGCTGACAGCAAAGTGATACTGCCTGAAAAAATAGCTAAATGTTAGGAGATTTGTGGTAACTGCCCTCAAGCACAGGAAACAGGCTAGCACGAAATCACAGAGTGCCAGTTGGTTTGTACAGTTCACAGCCAGCATGCCAAAGGAGGTGACCAAAATACGTTTAGTCTTGCTTCTTTAATCTAACATCAGTTATGACAGCAAGGGTTTCACATGATCAACAACGAACCATATACTAGTTAATATACACACAAGTAAAATTGACAGTGATTGTTCAATAAACAGTTTAAAATAATTAAACTGATTTTCAGGACACAGACTGCTTTGTTAACACCACTTTATTTAAATAAAGTATGGCTTCCAAGAGGCGTATTCTCTCAACTGCTTTCAAACAATTCCACTTGTTAAGGCTGTTGTTTCCTACCATGTTTCAGGGACTTCAAAAATTCCAGTGGAACCAGTGGTGAGGCTTCCTAAAAGACAAAGTCACGGAACAAAAATTAAATAAAAAATGTTTGTGTTCTTTCAGAGCATATTAAGATGTTTTTTTTTTCTGTAGAGCAAGGTTCTAGATACATTACTGGTCAATACTTACAAAGAGAAACCTAGGGAGTGTTTATGAATAGGCACTTAAAAAAACAAAAGGGTGGGGGGAATAAAGGTTAATATCAGGCTTCTTATCCAAACGGTAAACACTGCATTTCTAATCCAAGTAATTAAGTAATTTTGGGTTTGCAATCACTGGGATGAAGTTAAACAATGCTATTTTCCCAAGCGTACTTGTAGTTATTTTTGTTTAAGGCAGTTAAGACAGTGAAGAATATTTCCAGTCCAAATGAACTGGGGAATAAAGATGAATCACACCAGCACCGATAATGCATATTTCCATAATGCCAAATACAGAGCCTGGATTTTACACTTGGAATTACACTAGACACTCTTGTCATTTTGCATATGCTTACATGGCCCAACTGCCCTACTAAATTACAAGTAGAAAGCAATTTCCAAACACAGCTTTTGAATCAGCTAAGAAAGATTTTACACTGCCAAATCAGGAAAAAGGATGCTTGGTATACAATACCACTTTCTGGATAAAATTTGCTAGTGCAGATATTGAAATGAAGTTTTAACTATGAATGTTTGACTATATTTCACTACAGAGTGCTCCAGATTACTAATACATTAAATAATCTTAACTAGAAAGTCACATTAAAAAAATATTAAGAATAGCTAAAAATATATTCAAAGAGCTTTATTTTAAGAAAGAAAGTAAGCAAGTAATAACAACTACATTCTGCTTCACTTGGTTGGTCTCAGGTGAGGGTTTTGTTGTTGGTGGGTTCTTTGGTTTTGGGTGGGTTTTTTTGCTTTTGTTTTTGTTTTCTTGGTTTTTTACAATTTTTTATGATGCAAACTTCGTAACTTTCGAGAACTTTGAATGTAACGGAGTAACTCACTGCTATAAGCACAGACATTCAAGAAAACAGCCTCAATTCTGTTCAGGCCTAGGGCAGTTCCAAATGGAACAGAAAACCTTGTGCACCAACATTGCACTTACCTGCTGGAACTTGTTCTGCCTTCATCTTTTTCATTTTTTTGGCTCTCTTCTTACAATCTGGAAGGGACTCTGCACAGGAGTCTGTCTGATCATATTCTGCACCTCGGCCATCTCCCTCCTCCGTATCATCAGAACCAGTTTCTTCCTCAATAGGACTCATGCTTCTCTTTCCCACTGTACTGGCACCTGTAAAACTGGAACACAGAAGAGACAGAATTATGAACAACTCAGATTACCATTAGAGAGACACTAGTTGTTGCACATCTATTAAATGCTTATGAAGGTAGTAGAATAAATTGTAGTAAGTGGTGTACTATGAAATTACATTATCTGGAAAATCTGACTTAACTATAAAATTCCATAAATTGGCTATGTAATCCACTCTTATGTAAATCAAGGTATTCATTCTCTGTACTATAGATGTCTAAGGCTGAGTTGTTATTCTGATGAGATCACTCAACTGAAATGCAATTAAAGCTGTTCTCTATCCCTGCTTAGTTTTAATTTTATTCTCCTAGTTATGCAAGCTTTTGTAAAGCACTGTCAACAGACACCAAGTCACAACTGAAGCCTCAAACACACATCTCCATATTGAAGGATCCCACATGTTAGCTTCATCCTCTCTCCTGGAACTACAGACAGTTACAAAAGCATTTCTATTACATAAAGGCAGAGAAAACCATCAAGCTCCATATATAATAAACTTTAAAGTGAAGAGACCTATTATCCATGGAGCTGATAAAAGAGAAAGCACAAAAATTGCACACTCATTTCATTAGTAGTATCCAAATAAAGCCTGTCTAACACGGTATGAAGATGAACTTCGAGCTCCACTTCATTGAGCGCACACTGAAATAACACTGCGTAGGCTTTTGTTCCACTGCAATGCTACTGTTAAGTTGCCTTCAAACACAAATGACAATATCAAATTAGCATGAGTATAAGAAAGACTGCAGCAGCAAAGGGGCTAATTAAAAACACTGTTCTCATTATGAACTTCTGGATGTGAATACCAGCTACTTATACGTCTAATTAATGCTCTTTTAGAACTACCAAGTTAAAAAAAGGTAGGTTTAGACTTATGAGCCTTTAATTTTCGATTAACCATACAACATGACTATGCATCTAAGCCATGTTCTCTGATTTAAATATTGAGTTATAAACCAAAGCTTTACATGGTATTTTTTTTCTTTTCAATCAATAGCAGGGCATTATGGTGTTTCAATAAGGTTTCAGCTAAAGGAAGGACTGTTAAATTTGGCAGTATAGTTTTGGCTTTGAAATGGAATTTTTTCAGCTGAACATTTTGCCATTTAAAACAGACTCTTTCTGGGATGTCCAAAGGCAATAAACAAACATGAGACATATGATTACATCTCATGCTCTTACTTCCACTTTAGGAGCACAAACACCATTTACTTTGATGAATAGTTGGCTTTTCCTCCAAACATTCACACGCAGAAGGCCTTCTTGCATGATTTCTTACAAATCATCATTTCGAGTCACACCACAACTACCATCAACAAAAAGATGGAAGCCAAAAAGCTGGACAGAACTGTTTATCCCACATACACACTTCAATATTGCAAACCAGGCAAAAACTAGGGTTGGAAAGAAAAAAAAACCTAGTAAAAAAGGAGCATTTAGGAAATTAAAACTACCCTATTTTTTAAAATACTGTTAGAAAAGCTTGTAAGAATTCTACTTTTGGGAAAGGCATTCTGAAAAATTCATAAGGAAAAATCCTCAGGAGCCACAAATTATGATCCCAGGATTTCTTAAGACATATTATGAGCATGGCTTTCAGAAGGGAACTGGCACTCACTGCAGAAAACCATTCAAAAAGGGACCTTCTTTATTTTCACCCAAAGTACTAATTTTATTTTACATTCATTCATTGATTACATGGCTTCAAGGTGGCTATGGGTTGATATTTTTTTTTTTGAGTCTTCATTAACCTAAAATTAGATTCAAGATTACAGCAACATTACTTAAGCACTTGGTAGCACATTGGTTTGGCTGCATAGCTGAGTTCGAGCACTACTCAAAGTTCAGTTTTCTAATTATACCAGTTATTTTGGATGTGTCCACATGTCTGTCTCAATTTCCTTACTCTGTTGAGAAATGACTAAACAAAGTTAAGGACTCAAACACACTAATAGCTGTCAGGAGTTGTCCAATTCAGACTGACTTTTATGTTCCTCTGTTTGGATGCCCAAACCATTTAGCGACAGAGATTTACACTACCCATTAACTACCTAACACTTGGGTTTCAAAACACACATGTACAACAGCTATCCAGGCAATAATTCTATTTTTTTTTTTAAAGAATTGCAGCAGAGTGGGAGAAACACAAACCCTACATTTTATTCCTGATTTCTATTCATATTAAGTACAACCCTAATCAGTCAAGAATTTGTTAAATTCCAGCAGTATGAGTAGCACCAGGAGCACTGAACAGAAGGTGATGAATCAACAGGATGTGGAGGGCTTGCAGATCCCTGCACTGCCAGAACTCCACATTGGAGTCTACGGACTTCGTAACGGCATTTCAAATCCTAAATAGCAGCAACCCAAATAGTGTGATGGCAATTAATTTGAAAGAATCAGCAAGCGAAGGGGGCAGAAAAGGTGGGAAAGCAATCATGCTGATGTAGCTTTTTTTAACACTTTCTGTTTTGAAAACTTGTGCAAGTTTTAAAAGAAACACTTCATCACAACGGAAGATTTTGAATTAGATGGATATTTGCAGACCTTCGACTGCAAATCAATTTCATTTAAACAAAAACACAAACCTTGTGTTCTCCTGACACTGAACAAAACTGCAGAGTGGGAGTAGATACTGACCCATCATTAAAATAAGTAATTTCAGCTCATGAGCAAGTGAAATCACCTGACATAACAGTACAATACTGGCCTACCATAATAATTTGCTTGTGATACTTGTTATCCACATATTTAATGACTTAGCTTTTCCCAATTCTTATCCTTTGTTCGGTAATAAACCTCTATAAACAACCCTTTCTGCAAAAACCCAAAAGAATCACCAGTAGAAATACTTTAACATTTCAGAACATAGATAGTGTTCACCAAAATTAGAACATTCAAGGAAGTGGTGCTACAAACAGCACCCTGACTTGATAGAAGATAAGATGCAGCTCATAGTTTTAACTAGAAAATTTGTAAGGCAAAATGACATATCACCTTCCTGAACTTCAGACTAGTCCTTGCCATTGGCCTTACTTGATTTTACTATTCCTAAATGATGATCAGGGCAACTAAAGTAAGTACAAATGGAGCAGGATACTTATTTTTACACAGAACATACCCTCTTTGGCTTTCCTATGGCTTAACACTGCTTTGCTATGGGAAAGTTCTTAAATGCAAACATTTCACAGTCCTGGCACAGCTACAGCAGTTGTGTGCCATGCACCAGTTTTTCCTCTACCATTCCATCTTTCATTAATCATCAGGCATATTTCTACTGAAATAACTGTTGGTAGTTAACAGTAGTAGTAAGTTACAATCATGGAATACATATTAATTACAAGTGATTCTACTGTGTGACAGATACCAACACTATTACACTGTATTTTCTGAAAAGTAGTTCCTGTACAATATGGGACTACAATTTTTTCGGCAAGACAGGGATTAAAGAACCTTTGTTACACACTTATCAACCTGTCAACTTAAGACAAAAGTTTCCTACAAGAAATACCCAACAACTTCATTACTGAATGAAAAAGTAGCCAAGACACATTGTCATCATGCAGAGGAACAGCTATTCTGCAGCTGTGCTCCTCGGCAGAAACTGATTCAGCAAGCTTATTAAATAATAAATAAATAAAGGATGTAGTAACACGAAGCTATTATAAGAGATCAGCTGCTAGAGACATCACAGTACTGAGGGCTCAACCAGATAGGACTTCAATGAATGTGGACAGATACACACACATATACACGCACACACAGATACTTGTCCTGACTCTTTACATGCATATTATGTTATATTCATTATATTTTATATTTAAAATGTTTTATATAATATATAAAAATACAAATATGTTTATATATATATTTGTCTGGAAACAAAATGTTCATTTTTATGAAATGAAACTGCACATGGTTTGCAGTTCCATGATATATCTAACTATATTATACTTCAGAGAAAGCATTTACAAAACATTAGTTGACTAAAGAGTACAACCTAAGTAGTAGCAAATAAAAGTAAAATTAAGAAAAACAAGTCAAGAGACCTGCATGAAAGGGAATTTGGGACAGAACAAAATGGCTTTTATTAATGGAGTAACAGGAGAACGAAAATTCATGTAGCATCAACAACAGAAGAAGGTCTATAAACAAAACAAAGGCTGCTACCCAAGGCTATCAAAGTGTTGATCATCTAAACCCAAAAAGCTGCTTCTCGTGGAATTTTACAACACTACATAGAAAAAATTATTAAAACTTGTCAAGATTAAATGCTTAGCAAACAACTCACTGGGGTATGTTGAATTTTTAAGGAAAGAATTCACTAAAAATGTTACTCAGCAGTTTTCCAAACTGCACATTTGTGGCAATCCTCACTTGGTTACAGGAGCACAGTAAATGAGCTTGCTGCATTCCCTGTTTTCCATAAGCTGCCACTCATAGCCTCTCCCTAGAGCCTGTGAGGTACCAAACCCCAATGTTCACCAAGAAGAGGGACCTCCTCTAGCAGGAACAAAACTAGGATTTAGTATTCCTTTGCAGCAGATTCAAGGTGCAGTATTTTCAGACTATTTAATACCAACTTAATTATAGAGCTAAACCTTAGCCCCACACAAGCTGGTGCCAGGACAATCTCTAGAGCTCCCCATCTCCCCACAGCACACACTTCCAGGCTTTCTGAAGTGCGACAGTCCAATTAAACTAACTTCATTTGATACGGACTTTATCACCGGCTTCCTCCATATGGTTTTTTGAATCAAACATGTCTATAACACATTTAGAATTCCCACCATGACAAAAGCCATGAACATCTGACAGCTGGCCAAAATACACACCTGCAAAATCACAAGATTATGTAAGTGACAAGAACAGAACAAGTCTAACATATTTGTTACATGACAGATAACATTTCCAGGAAGGCATAATGAGGGCACTTGTCATAGCATTCCCAAGAAAGATAAAGCAAAAGGACAGCACTGGTTTTATGACCATTATATTTGGTCTGTTTAACCACAGTGTGGGGAAGAAGAGGGGAGAGGAAACCCCCCCCCCCCCCCAAAACCGAATCAAAACACCACCTTAGAGAAATGCAGCTTGTACATTCCACTCAAACTTATTTTCATATAGAATTGATAGAACTGGGGGCAGTGGAGGAGAAGGGAGGGGGAAGAATGACAATAACTTGAAGGTTAATTATACAATTACATTAACACTTAGAGACCCTTCTCACACACAGCTATGCAGATGATTGAGAAAGAAGCCACCTGTTACTCTCATATCCAAAACCTGTCATTAGTATGAGAAGGTAAAAATGGAACAAGAAATACACACAGCAACAGACCGTACAAGAATCAAAAGCAGCATGTCCTGACTTGGTTCTGTTCTTACATAATGAACTAAAACCCTTTTCAAGTTTTATACCAAAAGGCAAGTATCATCATTTGCCACCCTGTTTCTGAAGCATAAGGATGACTTCATCAGGACTGCTCAAGAAAGTAATTTATGCCCTTTTTTGTGGCACTATTATCACCATGGAAAGTCATCCAAAACCCAACAGTGCCTTTAAAAGGTTATGACAGCCAAGTATCAGATGACACAAGCCATTCAGAAGTGTCAAATAAACAAGGAAAATGTTTTTTTTTTTTACTTTGGTTGTAAGAAATGATGCTGCCACATGAAGCTCAGAAGCTGTGATTTGACCTGCCCTCAAAACCCCAGAATTTAAAAATCTGTCTAATCACATTCATGATGAAATTCCCTCTGCTCTTTTACTTATCTTGTGACAGCTGATGTGCCACTACTGATTCATATGCAAAGAAATGCATACAAAAAAATAGAAGTAATTTTATTAGTTAAGACCTACCTGAAAATTGCGAGACTTCTAATAAAGATGCAATAAAACTGCTGGAGCTGGCAGAAGTCACCTCACCTGTTAACACAGTAGTACCGACTCTGGGACAGGTAAGGTGTGCACTGGGTTTTTAACCGCTTCCTCTCCATCTCCCTCCAACTGTCTTCTGTACATTTTCTCTTGGTCTGTTTTTCTTCGTGTTTGTTCTCAACATATTCTGCATATGTCTGGATCCTATAACTCTCAGCATACCTGCTGGTGTTTACAGCTATGGAGAAGAAGAGAGATGTTATATACAAAACACTTAAATGACAGCATGTCCTCTCCTGAAATAACTTATTTTGAAAAGCAGAAGGCAGTGAGTTATTTGTTCTGTTCATATGAATGATTTCTAGTGCCGTTGTTAGCAATTAAAACAAAACCAAAAAAACCCCACCAACAACATGCTTTCCAAAATTCACACTGTCTGAATTAGATGCTCAAAACTCTCCTCAGGGTCAGACTTCATGCAAAAAGAGTTAAACCTACTTTAAATTAGAAACGATCAATTCCTCAGTCGTAACCCTCTTCCAGATTGCTTGTTGGCAAGAAAAGATTTCCTGGATTTTTTCCCTTTTAGTCTCATTACTTAACCCAGCAGGTTTATTTTGCATGTCTGCCAGGAAAAGACGACATTTGCAAAGCCTTTGCCAAAACTCTGTTTGATTGCTGTGAAACATAAGCTTATTTGAGCTGCATTTTTAGTTGCACAAGATATCCATGGAAGAAGCACTTAACTAATATCCAGCTGCTCCAAAATTATATCTTCCTAGTGTTTGGTCTCAATTTAACTAAAAAAGACTGTGAGTTCAAGGTAGAAGGATTTCTGTCAATGCAAAATTAGAATCACTTTAAAACTAAAGAAAAAACTTTCACTGTCTCCACTCAGCAACAATTTGACAACATTCCTTCAAGTCCCAGCATCTTCACAGCTCTCAGCCTCTAGTGAGCGAGCCAAGCTCTGGCCTGATGCCATCACTGTAACAGATGAATCAGCAAATTAAACTGACTGTCAACTGGTGTCTTCTGCTGTTTCTAGCCTAACCCTCTGAAAGAAAGTATTGTAAACCAACCAGTAAACCAGTTTAAATATAAAACAAAACAAAACCAACAAACGCCAGAGTGGTTTTTATATAATCAGGCTGCACATTTTAAAGTACCATAACTGCAGTGGAGACAAACCCCTGATTTTATTATGCACGTCCAATTTTTTTGCAGCAGTTTCAGACGCACATCCAACTTGCTTTTCTAGCTGAAGTGTTGTTACCTTCAATACCGGTACTCTCTGCTACCTCCGGTCCAAGCACCAGGAATGGCAAGCCCCAACATCAAATTTCAGAAAAGATGATGAAGATGGGCGGTTGGGAGGATTTGTTTTTCCCTTTCAGGACAGATCATCTATTCTGCATATTGGCTACATTACAGTGAAATCAATGACCTATAATATGTGCCACACCATATAGATGCTGCTGCTGTAATGTCTTTGTAATGTACATAACACTGGGCAAGAGCACTGCATATTTAATTTTGATGCCAAATATAAATAGCAGCAGCTGTGATTACCAGCTCATGAGATTGGTGCCCTAACCAAGAGGTGTCAGGCAAACCTCCTTTCTCCCCCTATACTTGCTTTGAACTGTGAAGGTCCAGGTTGCATTTGCAGGAATGAGGAGTGTATTTACTGCCCACAGAGTTGTGGTGCAGGCATCATGAATGAATTAATGAGGCTCACTGGAGCTTCCTGCACGCCAGCCCACATTCCTCAGGGTAACATTTGTTTAGTTAAACTCAAGTATGTTTTTACTTGCTAAAATCGAGCACAAAGTTACCATGCATCATCTGATACACAGTCATTTGTTAAAACACAATAACCAGGCCAAATTATTTGTTTTGCTGCAAACTGTGAATCAAAGTTAGGGATGTGCCATTTCATTCCTTGATAAACTCAGCCCTTTTTTAAGGAGGAAAAAAAAAATTCATATGCAGGCTAAAGATAATTTTAAAATAAATTTGTGTAAGAGTCAGTATTTTTGAACAAAGACAATCCTGCTTTCTTGAAAAAAGGCATGTATTTTACAGCAACCCGTTCATTTGACACGCACACAAATTTATATATATACAGCATATATATTTAATATAAAATGTTACATGCTGAATATATTGCTTCATCATTGAACAACTGAAATGAAGGCGTGCAGAGAAGTTGAAGGAGCCACAAACATAAATCAATCTTGCATGGTCTTGAACTGAAGAGCAGCTCCATCTAAATAAAATACATTTTCTCTGATGCTTTTTCGAAGAATGCTGTCCACATTGCCAAAAAAAGCCTATACAGTTACATCGTTCTGTACTGCCAGCAGAAGAAATGCATGGCTAGAATGCTCTGTGAATTCTAACAAACTGAAGAGAACTAACTTAGGGAGGTTACTTACTTATTTATTTACACTCTAAGAGAGAAAACAAATCTTTCTGTGAGAAACCTGAGGGAGTAACCAACTCTATGTGGCTGCATTTCATCACACATTAATTGCAGCCCTAAGGTTTTTGCCTCATACTAGAATAACAGTAATTGCAAATTATTTTAGGAAAAGCATTTCTGGAGGACACATCTTCTCTAGTTATTAGGCAAGATATTGAACAGGCTGACTGTTGTTGAGTGATCCAAGAGAAGTGTGTACAAAGTCCCTCTTTTGCCACATCCTTGATTTTATGCAGAGCAGAATCCTGACAGATGGCCACTGACAATATTAAGCCTCTTAATAAATAGACAAATATGTTAGTGAATGGTGTAGGTAAAAGAAAACCCACAATATACAAATAAAATAAACACACAGAGCTATACAGATTAAGGCTGCAGTACTGAACACTTAAGCTTATGAAATCCTGAAGTCAAACTCCACCTGTGAAGCTTTACAGTGACCTCTGGATGGATGCTGCCTTAATTCCACCTGATCATGCTCTCCTTAAAACACGGGGCTGCTGCCTCAGCTGGTGACTGTTCAATTAGTGAGCAGCCAGGCACTATCTTCTTTTACTCTCATTACTCACTGAATGGTTCCACAGACTTATTTATTGACTTCTAGGGCTACTCATGCTGCACATAAACAATTATGTTGCTTTAGCAGGAAAGAAACAATCCTGGGAATAACTATGGAGCAGTTATTGCCCTATGTAGGGTTACTCTTAGTCCTGACAAAAGGATAAATCCAAAAAACAACCAAGTGTGGTGGTTTAGACCATTTTCTCAAGTCTGGTTACAAAAATTTAAAAAAAAAAAATCATTTAGGAAAAAAAACCCAACACCCAACCCACAAATCAAGGGACATAAAATATTACATTAATCTTCAGCATTCATGAAAAAAAATCAACTTTGTAAAAACCACTGACTGCAGAAAACCAGAAATTAAGGTTGGTGAAGACCCATTTTTTTGCTCCAAGGAATCTGTTCATTTGAGATTGATGGCGAAAAGAAAGTTGACAATTTGAAGGATCCATAGTCTCTGAGTTTTATTTGATAATAGCAACTCTCTGCAGGCTATAACAAAACAGAAAACACCAATTTGTACACAGTGCTGCCCAACCTTTTGTTTCTTGTATTAGCTTAACATAGAATCTGTACAGGCATGTTCTGTTAAAAGAGATTTTTAAAATAAGAGTGTTTCACAAAGGTTGTCGTCACTCTTGGTATCTGAATCCAAAGCAGGGGGTATGAATGTGGTGACAAAGCAGCTGTTCTCTTTACAGAGAGGATGGCAAGTTACAGGGCAAACCAAAATAACCCTTTGAATCTCCATGTTGGAGAACATGGAAAAATTAATACGTGATCTGAAGGAAAACAGCTTCACAGAAGAAAGAAAAAATGCCAAGTATAAAACATGGCAAAGAAAGGGAAGGATCCTCTGGCAATGTTTAAACTTAAAATATTTCTCTCACCAAAGAACACAGATGATAGTATAGTCCACAGACACTTCATGCTATGCACACATATGTAGATTGTTATAAAGGATTTTAACTCCCTTAAACATGAAGTTACTTCAATACTGAAAGAATTCAAGCGACTTAACCTTTTTCACCCAGTTTAAATACGTCAGTAATACATTTTGCAGCTTTTGTTTCAACTAATTTCAAAAAATCCAAATCAAAAATGAAAAGGTAGTCACACGACTTCCAACATTACATTAAGAAAAAACCCTTACAGGGTACAAAGGACATTTGGGGTTTGGGCTTTTTTCATTTCTTTCTTAATTAATGAGAAAAAAGTATGGCTGCAGGTGCCTTGAAGGCAGGTCTATCATCTGTCTTCTTAATTCCACATCAGTAGTGCTGGAAGTTGTACAACAGCTACCCCTATTATGATTTATACCATTGGTTCCACTGTAAAACCAGTAATCCATTTTCCTGTTGCAGTCAAGATTCCTGAACACAAGCAGAACTTCACCACATCTCAATCACTGCATTTACTAGTACAGGAATGGTTTTAAATAAACATTGGAGAATTTTAACTTTCAAGATTACTGGTAAAGTGTTCAGATCTGTGAATGTACAAATTAAAAGTGTAAGGTGTTCAGAACATTTCTGTTCTCATCAGAAAGTCTCAGTGTCTGTTATTACACAAAGAGCAGAGAGCTCAGACCTGCAGGACTGTTCAGACAGAAATGGAATGCACGGTCTGATTTCAGCTCATTCCACCTTGTTCCTGAACAGGAGAACCCCACGCCTCGCTCCTTGCCCCTGCTCCAAACCACCTGGTCTCATGTCTCTAACTTAAAAGCCTCCAGGGATGGTGACTCCACTGCTTCCCTGGGCAGCCTGTTCCAGTGCTTGACAACCATTCCAGGGAAGGACTTTCCCCCAATACCCAACCTGAGCCTCCTCGAGTGCAACTGGAGGCCTTTTCTTCTTGTCCTGTTGTCTTGTTACCTGGGAGGAGACCCAGCCCCACCTTGCTCCAGCCTCCTTCTAGAACGTATCTGGCATAATTTCACATTAACTTACTGGTGAGAACAGAGTCATGTGAAATGCCATTTTTCAAAGACTCTGGGTGATACAATACACAGTACCTGCCCTTTCCCCAGATTCAGTGAGAGGAGACTGTTACACACACGAGCTGAAAATACTTTCGATATTTTTAAATTCTGTAGTAGCACTCATGCTAAGTAGAGGGTTCTGTACTAAACCTTATAAAACACTAATAAGCCATAAAGTCCAGCCCTGCCTGAGAAACTCACAAGTTCAGAAAGATTAATGATTTAAACACAAATCACTGAAAGGCCGTCACAATTTCAGCTGCTGCACCTGCTTTAGTCCATTGCTCCCCTGCTGTCTAAATACATTGGTCTCCTCAATGCCCAGAGGAAGAAGATATCTTGCACACACTAAATTCTGTACGAGCTCATGTATCAGGGCACCAACACATGGAATAACTTAACATTATTTCAATGCTTGCCATTTATGACAAGCAGTTGCTTTTCACATATATTTAAAATTTCAGGTTAAGTGTGTTTATTGCATTTTAAAACAGCAAGAAAAACATTCCTGGGAAGAGTCTCAAGTTAATTTACTCTAAAATAGAACCAGTGGTCTTAAATATTGCAGAAGTTATTAATAATCAGAACAGAGATGTTATTAAACTGCACCTAAGCCTTAGGCAAAAAGAATTAAGAGCAAGTGTTGGCTGCTAAGGGAAAATCATGTATATTTTTGAGGTACCACTGATAAACTTGTCCATTATTTTCATTAACATATAACAATGTCAAATGTCTCAGAGCAGAAACCTAATTTTACTTGCATTATTTTACTTCCTTTATTTATAGGACTTTTCCCATCTTTTAGAAATCAACTCGTTCTCAAGTAACTGTAGTTTTTAAAAGTACATCTTAAATGGCCTATAAAGACCTCCCGAGTGCAAAGACATCTACAGGAACCTCCCTTTAACAGAGTGTCTGTGTTCTTTTCACATCAGCGACCTGGACAGTCAATTAAAGCTGGCTGACAACAACATTCAATGAAACCAGGAATATCAAGAGCTTCACACTGATACAAAGCATTAACTGAGGACTCCCAGACTAGTTAATGCACAGCACGGCTGAGGTGCTGAAATGGCTGAAACACTGAAATCCTTCAGGTTGCATCAATTTATTATTCAAATAGAATACTGGGTTTAGTTTACAAGACAAGCTGAAGTGTCTCCTGTTTCCCCCACCATTTCCAGACTATTTGTGTGAGGTCTAGACCCTTGTAAGGCACAGAATCACTGAGACAGTACTTGTCCCATACTAACCTTTCCATATGAAAAGCCAACTTTAAAAATACACAAAGTTTATCTAGCAAGATGAGTCTTAAGAGCCAGAAGCTGTACACCAAAAGCTGGTTCTCAAGTTTCTTGTGTTCATCAGCTCTACCAGCGCACACACTGCTTTGTCTTTTGCCACACATGTGCTTCATGTTTGACAGAAATGCTGAGACCACACGAAGTACAACTTGGCAACACAAAGTTCTGTCTCAGATGTCCAACTAAAGAAGCATCAACCATTTAACAAATTCTTATTAATTACCTACTTTGAACAGCAAATTCCAACAGAATATAGATTCTGCTTCTTGCCCATTTTTGTTTTCAGGTGCTTCCACTTCAAGCTGAAGTTTATGTTCTAACTGTAAAGAGTAATACGATTTTACACAAGAAAAAGCCTTCTCTCCTCATAATAAATTAGAGAGGCTGCCAATATGCGAGTCACATGAACAGCCAAACGAAGATTCTTGGACATTATTATAGACAGCAAAATGAGAAGTTTAAGGCATTTGACTCATTTTCCAAGATTTCTCATTTGTGTGTTTTAAGAATGCCATATTCAGTCTGAAAGTTGGGAGCAGCTCCAAAATTGCCTATAAAAATACTGCCCTTTCCCCTACTTATTTTTTCAGGGGGAAATAAGTAAAGAGGAAACAAGTCTTTTTAGGCTATGCAAAGATTCATAGCTCCTTCAGGGCAACTCTTTAACAATCAGAAAACTGGGGTGTGCATTCTCTGTGGCAAAATACACACTACTGATTACCATGTGAAATTTGAAGAGCTGCTCATTAGTTTAATTCAACTAATCAAATGCATTATTTTCAAACAGAAAAGCATATGGACTAATGTTTTATCAATCAGTTTTGGACCAGGGCTTAATGGTTACCATCCATGATATTTCCTAACTCAGGAACATTGTTTTAGAGAGCACTGGGGGATGAACAGATACATTTCATAACCTACAAATTCAAAACGGATTTCTATGCATATTGCCACAAGAAATCCAACATATTCCCTGGGTGCTGATGAAGAAGCTGTTAGTCCATTCAAAATACCTGAAGCCAGGGGAGTGAGAAGCAACAGGAATGGCACAGCTCAGCACTGCAGAAACTGCTTATACAAAGTGTCACATTCTAAGAGGTCTGTCACTGTAAAGGTTGAGTGATAATTATTTGAAATGTGAAAGACAACTATGACAATTTCAATACAACCCTTAGTTACAGCTACACAGAACTAGTAATACAGACAAATCGGATTTCAGATTGTCTTGTAACACCTACAAAGCTGAACAAAATTGAAAGGCGTTAGAGACAAATCCTTAAGAAACCAGGCAGATTCATCAGCTGGTTACCCTGAGGATGTACATCAAGGCAGGATGGCAGAACAGTCTTTCCATGATCTGCTGTTCAATTCTGTAACTTTACATTAGTTCAGCCAAAAATTTAGTATTTGAATCACTGCTGGAACTGAAAAATACAGACACCTCCCAGATATGAACAGAGTTTAAAAAAAATCTGGTAGACACAGAATCAGTTAACACTCCATGCAGATTGTTACAAAACTGATCCCATTTTCATAGCTTTTTCACACACAATTTCCTTATTAAAAGGATGCAAAATATATCTGGATGTTTGTACAGTGCTTAGACTTAGACTCATCTATAATGCAAATCTGAACACTTTATCAAAATTCCCATACACCTTTCATGTTCTCAATCCATTTATATTCCATAAATGGTTTTGTTGCACGAGTTCTTTCTTAACTATATGTATTAGTACCAGCTCAAAGTCAGAAACATCTTTAAGACGTAATCAAAGAAGTAGGTCTGCAACATACTGCACTGTATCACATTGTCTGACAGTTGTCAAAGGCTTTTTATACAGTCCAGAAGATGCAAACATTTAAAAAAACAGGTTAAAACCCCATCACATTATTAGTTTTTCCTAGGTTTTTCACATAAGCACAGCTCACTAAATCTCAAGTACGAACAGTGACTTTTATTGCCAAAGCAGTTCATTAAAGAATTTAAGACCAGGAAGTAGAATAACAGAATTGATTTTATGATGTGTTTATTACAGAGGAAAAAAACCAAAACAACAGAAAAAGAACAACCAACCAAAAACCCCCAGCACGAGTTTTGAGCAATTTTACAGTAAAAATTACAGAGATTTTTGGTAACTGAGGTTGCTGTAGTTATCAGCTTGGTTGGCTCACTGCTCTCCGTATATGGGATTTTACTAACCTGATTTCATAAAAATCTATGTAAGACTATAATCACCTGAGCTTTCAAACAAATAACATGCTTTCTAGCACGTAGGCCACTGAACAAGCTTCCCAGCTTGTCAGAGCACAAAAAAAAAAAAAGAGATACACACAGAGCACAGTGCCAGAAAGACTCAGTTTAAATATTCTGTAGACATCCAGTTCTTTTGAGAATATGTAGTTGCTATAACAATACCAAAACAATAAAAAAACCCCAATGAAAACAAAGAAGTGGTGATAATGTACATACCAAGCTTTTTGACAATGGGTGAGCATCTGAGGTGATAGTGGTGGGGAATTTACTGCAGCAGCGTCTAGGAAGGCTTTATTTGACAGGATTCTTTATCTGGAACTTCTCACTACAAGTTATCTCTATATATAAATGAAGAAACAATGGCTTTTGCTGCTGTGGAGCACTCAAAATGCTCTGCAGAGCTATGGATGGATGAGGAAGTATGATAAACACCCACAGGCTGTTAACAGGGAGCTACAGAGATGCACTGACTGTGCATCCACTACCTGAAAGCTTCTTGGTTGGAACTTAGTAAGATGGGTGATAGTGAACTCGGGGAGGGGGAGGGAAGGTTCTAAACTCTTCTTTTTGTTTTTAGAGCTTAGTCCTGGGAATTCTGGCAGGATACCTCTTAAGTGCAACAAAATTTCAGCCACTTTATCAGAAGTGCTACATACACTGCTGTTCTTACTGGCTCCACGTTTGATGCAAGCATTTCAGTACAGAGGGCTGACCTTCCCATAACATACCCCAAGTGATCGTGTAAAATGGCCCACTTGCAGCCATTGTCCCCAAAAGTAAGTTTATGGATCAGTCCTCAAATACACATCCAAAGGAACTACAGAAACCACTAAGAGCTCGTGGATCCAACTACAATCACCCAAAAGACTTTAAAAAACCCTACCCAAATACACAAATAAGAACACCCCTGAAACCCCCAAAAACAACCTAAAAATTCCCCACACCAAGGAGATTTTTTTCCCTCATAACTGCAAGCAGTATTTTCAGTAAATCCAGAGAGCCTGGACTCTTCCCTTGTTATTTACATAGTTCTTGATGATTTATCATGCTAATTATTCTATACTTCATTATGATATCTAGAGAATGTTTTGTTCCATGCTTCTTATACTGCAAATGGTTCTTTCTGGACAGCCTTGCACTTGCAAATAGTAAAATATTGCTATCTGTCCTAATTATGTGAATTAGAAATGTGGGTTCATTGAGTGTATTTATGCAGTCATGCACAACTTTTTTGCTTTAAACTAACCCCTCTTCTAAAATCTAACCCAAGGAGCAATGTATAAAAAATCAAGTGCAATGAACTTTCAAGGAGAAAGGTTATAAATGTATAGTTCCTGTAGAACTTATGCCCATCAACTTTTTTCAAAGCTAAGCTCAGAAGTTCAAATAAAAATTAAAAAACTATGGTCTGGAGAGATTGCACATTGTAAATAAACAAAGTGTAGACACATTAGCAGTCCAGAGATTGTTCTCCAACACACCAAAAAGCTTCTCACTGCATTTCTCCCTTGCTCAGGGCATTTTGCAGGAGCCAGTTAAAATTTTAATGCTGAGGTAAATTCAGCAACTTACCTATCTGTACTTGCTCTGGCTGACTCAGTGATACAAATGCTGATGTATCATCAATCCACGACACCTGAATGTTACCTAGAAAAGGCAAAAGAAATTATTATGACTATTTTCATCTTAGGCTCAGTCACAGATTTTATCTGAGGGGACATGACATAAAGAAGAGAGTCAATTAAGAGTAACTGCACCTGACAAGTCTTTTTCCCACTGTAAAGGTGTGCAGTGCATACACATGGGCCTGGAACTGTTCAGAGACTTAGGGCTGCATGTGCATCCTGTCCACCCTCAGACCCTCATGCCCTCCCTTCACAGGTTCTATATAATTCTACTAAATAAATTGAAGCAATTTTCTGGGAATTTCAGCTCCTGACTCAGATAAAGAACAGCTCTTTGGGTGATGATAAATTCCAGTAGAGCAGGGCAGGCAGAAGATTGATCACACAAACGGAGAACTCCAGTTATTGTGACAGTAAATCTTCAGACTCTGGTTTGTTTGGATCCCACAATACATCATTTCCTGGATGTGCAATAAAAACTTAATTTGGGTCAATATAAGGACAAATGCACAAAATCACGGAGCTCATTTGGAAGCTGTTACAATGGAACAGTGACTAGAAGTAAGTTCCTCTGTTCATCAAGCAGTTAGTGCATGTTCTGTGTGAACAGCTTAAAATGTCACATTAGCACTAAAAGAGCTCATAATCAAGCAAAAGCAGAGGAAAGGATTCCCATTCCAGACACGAGGTCTTATTATAGTCTAAATCCATTTACAACTCCTGTCTTCATCTAAGTGCTCCACTGTTGCTACAATTCAGATCTTGAAAATTGGTATCATTTTTTTCAGGTAGACTAGAAAATCAAGTTATATATAATGTTACACCACCATTTAACCTTCAGACATTACAAGGTTAAAAACAATGATGCAAAAAGGCTTAAAATACATTTATTCTCAGTTGTTTAATCTATTTAAATCTAATTTAGCCTACAGGTTACAAGGTTATAGCAGTCTCTTCTGAAATCCAGCCAGATTATAAACAGATTTTCTAATTATAAAAAAAATAAAAGCCTAGATAGATTTCATTTGAATGCTATATATTTGAGTAGCCAGCTATTTAGGAGTTTAAGTTATAATCATTTTGATCATTGCCAAAACCATAATTAATTCAGTATGGTTTCTGACATTTCCCTGTACTAAAGGGCTAAGGCTGCTACAAGGGAGGGCCTACACTGCGAAGTCAGATGTTAGAGTTTCTTTAAACACTTTTTAGGGCAAATAAATTCAATTCCTAATAATTCTGTCTCTGAAGAACACAGATCTTTGTTGCCTGTGAGTAAGGGTCTTTACTGTAGGTACAACATCCTTTTGCAGGACATCAACATTTCACAACCCAGGAAAAGCCTGAGCTGATTCAGGATTGCAACTCAAAACTCTGTGCACTTGGTAGGACCCTGACAGAAATTACTGTACAATTTAACACTGTTCCACACCACTGACAAGTTACTGCTCTGAATTTCTTCATGTATCAAGTTCTCATTTTCTGCATTACTAATTACAAAATTTTCTAAAAATCATTTGAGACCATATTCTCTTGTAGCTCTTCAACATGGCAGTGCTGTCCTGATTGCGCCCCTTTCCTACACATACCGTTACTTAAATCCAATCTACCCTGAACTGACCAAAAGAAAGATCAGAAAGAATTTTCCTGAACATCTCAAAATTGTAGCCTCAGTGTAAAATAGCAAAGAGGATGAGTGACAGACAAAAAAAAAAAAAAAAAAATCTCCTGAAGTTCAGCTACCCAAATGGACTTCAGTGCCCATATTTTCACTAAGTATTTACTCTTAATAAGTTAATAAAAATCCAAGCTATTATGCCATGTAATTTTAGTCTTTGTTTCAGAAAGGCTGCTGCACTCTAAATGACTTTTGACTTTGTATTTTTAGCTAATTAAGGGTTTCGATGCCTGCCAACACATGCTGCCTTTATAATCAGATTTATACATTTTAAATCTATCATTTAAAGAAAAAGTCAAACACTAAATAGTGGATGCTGAGTTGCAAACTGAAGAGAATCGCAGCAAATGCTCTTATGCAATTCTCCATGCTCAAGAGATACTCTTTTCACACCATGTCACATTTCATTATTATTAAAAAGCAAGAATTTAAGAGAGATCAGATTAATAAATTAGATCATTCAGCAATACTGCTAAGCACTCAGTAAATATTGTGTCTTTCAAAAGCATGGTGAAATGGCAGTAAAGACCTGAAAAGCAAATGTCTGTCTCTGCACTTGCAGTACAATTTTCAGCAATCAACAGAGCCACGTGCCACTCACTGCCAGGCCAATCCAGCTGAGCCATGTGCAGTGCAATAATGGCTCTGGAGGAATAAACCAGGAGACTTCCCTCTCTGCACTTCCAGAACAGATCAAATGGCTTCAATGCTTTGAAGAACAGCCCTGTTGGCCTGTTTGGCCCTTGGCTGGTTGCTACTACACACAACATCAAACAAAAGTCCTTTGCTAAAGAAAGGGTAAGCCAAGAATTATCAAGTGAAATAAAACACCTTTGCTCAAATAGGAGATGAAAATCCTATTTTTTCCTTCTGAGATGAAGGCACAAAGTAACGTGTAACCTTTCCTATGAATAAATTTGAAAATTCTCTGTACTAAACCCAAACATGCAAACAACATTAAAATCCACAGAATAAAATCATACTGATGGATTAGGTAATTCAGACTCTGTTTTTATACATTCCCTACGTGACTGTTACTGGCAATTAACCACTCAGTACAGATATTAGGACTATATGGGCCTTCATTTAACCAAAGAAGTCTGACTATGCTCCATTTACTTATCACACACAAATTGTCCACATTGACACCATGACAGAATTGTTAACAGTTTCTGGACCTGACTGCATCAGATGATATAAATAGTTGAAGGTTTTTATTCTATGAACAAGGATTGAAGCATATATTAAGCAGAAATCATTCCTGGTAAATAACTGAGAAGGGTTACAGAGTTTCCACCTTCCTGGCAGGAAGACAGGGTGCAGGGAGAGCAAGAACAGCTGAAGCAAACGCTGGCATGAGGAGAAGAAGAAAAGGCCAGAAATGCACAGAGAAAAAATAGGGGTTTAAAAATTTTACTTCTATTATTAAAAACCCCAAACAATAGAAACAACAAAATCCTAACAAAAAAAAACCAACAAACCAAAAACCAACACTCAAAGTTCAGTCTATAAAAACAAAAGAATACTTTATATATACACATGTATAGCATGTGTATGCTATAAGTTTTATTTAAACTAGATTTATAAATATATCTAATGTGCTATAAGTTCTACTTAAACTGAATTGTCACCTTTGAATGGGACGTTTTTCAAGCTCCACTTTTTTCTTTAAGAAAAGTTAAACAGTGAGTTTGCAGTTCAGTGACTAACAGAAACACATGCCATAATGTATAAAACTTGAAAATAGGTCTCAAAAAGGTACTTAAAAGTCACTTAAAACCCACCTATATAATAGCTTGGACTACTAGAAGTGCTTCAAACACAGAAACGACTGGCTACATTTTAAAAGTCACGACATCAGTATTCATCTCCCTGTTAAGGACAACTCTCACAAAACACAATGCAGTCTTTGCATTGCATTTGCATGCAGTCAGGTCTGACTCCACTCACTTGGAAAAGTTTTAAGTAGCAGTTTTTATAGTACATTGATAGCATGAGTTTTAACTGAAATTCCATCAGACATTCATGTAAGCAGTAAAGGCCACATAGTAAAGCTGTATTCCAGCAAACCCTATTTTAATACCTTCATATTTCACATCAGCATGACCAAATAAAACTACACAAATTTAAGAATCTAAAGGAACAGAGACTAACCTAAGAGACTGCACAGTACTGCAAGTACTCATCCAGTGAAACTACATTCACCCCTGAGACTATAAAAACATCCTGCATGAACAGGTGTCCCCTTGGTATGCAGAGTCCTGGAGGATTCAGACTCACGAACACCCTTCTAGAGTAGCAAATGCAAACCAGTTCCAAGGCTGGCACTGCAGCCCCCTCAGCTGTTTTACTGCTTGCGTTAGAGGCTTCATGAAGATCAGAGCTCTGCTCCAATTCATTCCAGGCTACAGCCACCTCCAAATCATCCTTCTATCAAGTCTGATTAATAGTGCTATTTGATTTAGAACTGATTTTTAATTTAGGTAAAAGATTCATTTCAAAACACTTGTCTTTAACTGATGTAATGAACTGGGACAACTCACGTCTGTTAGTGCCTTATATTTCTGGCTTTGGCTAATCACGTAAGCTCACCCTGTCCCTCTGCTCATCCACAACCGGGAAGCACGGGCTCTCCCAGGATGCCGGAAGGAAGAACCGGCACCTTGTTTTGAGATGCCACGGCAGTCAGACCTAACCCACAACGCCGATGAAGGTGCACCCAAAGAGCAGGAGTTTTCCAGCCGGACCCTGCCCGCGCCGCTGGGCTCCGGAGCCCGGGGAACGGGAACGGCCATCGGGGCCGGAGCGCGCCCCCTGGCGGCGGCCCCGCGACAGCAGCGCTGGGGAGGAACTGGTTCCAACCCCACGGGAACAGGATCCAAACGGCGTCTCTGCCCCTGGAACTGCGGCTCCAGGAGAACCTGCCACCTCCTGCGCTCTCACACCCTACATTTCCCAGCAGGGTTATTAAATCCTCTCCGTTATCCTGCTGCAGAGCACAGCGAAAGGTCAGCAGGAACTGAGGGAGTTCTATCCAACCCCCGAGACCCTGCACAGAGCACCAAGAGACCACTGGCAATCAGCTCAGATCTCCACGTCCTAACATTTTAGACTTCTTCCTAGCACAGGAACAACAGGACTACTACTAGTCCCCAGTTGTCAAACAGCTTTTTTGTTGTTTCTTCTGTCTTGGATGGTGTTCATAGACTTGAAATCAAATTGGCTATTTTCAAGCTTGCTTGCTTGCTAGGACACACCTAAGCTGGAGTCTGGCTTTATGCATTATGCAGACTGCAGGATGAACCTTATTCCTAAAGCCTCGATGTGCCGTTCACACCAATCCCTATCCCCTTTATCCACCTATATAAACCCTCACCCCCGCGCAGGAGAGGCTGTAAATAAGAGTATCAAAGATCCACGATATTCAACAATGACCACCTGTAAAGATTTCTAAAGAGCAGTTAATCAGGGCAGACATTTTCAACACATCCTTAGGAAGAAAGTCCACAGGACACCATTCAAAAATTACAGAAGGCGATTCACCGTTACCTACACTAGGAGTAAGCCTCCAACCCCAGGCTAAAAATAACAAAACAAACCAGAAGTACTTGCTAATGACAAAAAAAATTAATAGGTAAGGAAGGATAGACTATATCACTCACCAAAGGCACTGAAAAGCTGGTAAAGGTCACTAGTCTTCCACTCTTTGGGAAAAGTAACATGAAGAACATGATCTCGTTTTGGCTGCACTAGGAAACAAAAAAGCATTTGTTAAAGTAAGAGTCACTTTAGAATATTCAAAAAAGTCATCCAGAGTGGTAATGTAGCTTTTTGCCCCCTTTCTTTCTTTTTGTTAATGAGAAAACAAGCTAAGATCTGTGAAACTACATCAGGCACCAGCGAGAATGTGCCAGCAATTATGCATGAAAGACATACTAAACCACTGGCTTGTCTATGTAAGAAATTGAAACAGTGTTACATGCAGTGGGAAATGCCCACAATCCAGTCCTTCCCGTTCCTTGCACCAGCTTCAAGGAGGGAAGAAAAGAACAACAGCCTCTTCATGCTCCACCTTTAAAAAATTCTTAGCAATAATTCACTTTTGCCATTTTTCTGTCAATAAAAAACTTCCTGTGAAACAATCTTCAATTCAGTTTTCATATAATATTAGGTACAAGTTAGAAAACAGACACTGACTTTTTATTATTGTAGAAAACTACACTAAGAAAAAAAGACATATCATGGCCAACATGTAAAGAAGAAATGCAAAAGAAGTCTTTAGTGCATACAGAAAGTAATTTGGAGGTTTGTGAATTTGAGAGAGAGAATCCAAATCAAACTGCTGGAAGAGGTAAGAGTACAGCAGAAATTATCACTAAACACTATTTGCAAATCATTGCTAGATTTTTCCCTTGTCATTGTACATTTGATGACAGTGGCTGAACCATTAAAGTTGAGTCCTGCACTACACAATTTACTGCTCCAGTTTGTT
>JAWWMP010000033.1:6473987-6498590 GCA_035047865.1 Dendrocincla tyrannina | reverse complement strand
TCATTGTACATTTGATGACAGTGGCTGAACCATTAAAGTTGAGTCCTGCACTACACAATTTACTGCTCCAGTTTGTTGAAGGTGATTCAACAGTTAATGACACCCAGCTTGATGTGATCAGATTTTAATTGACCACCTGGTAACACTCAGGAAAGGCTTCTCTCGGTACACAGATATAGGAACTGCCTTGCATCTTAGAGAATTGTCCTCTTGAATTCTTCCAGAATACAAACCCTCTGGTCTCCTTAGCTTTCAGCACCAGAATTGGAGAGCTTTTCAAGGTGTATCTCATTCTTGGAGCAGGTGTCCAAAATCAGACCGTCAAGAACTTGTTACTGCTAAGTGCTTTAACCTGTTTCACTCCAAACAAGTCGGGTTAGCCCCAGACTACCAGAAACTCCCTGCTAATAAATTACAGCTCTACATGAGCACCTGAGAGCTCTGTCAGATTGGAGGGAGACAAAGGAGTTAAAGAAAGTAATCCCTTAATAAGCATAGGTGAAGTCCTGTTCCCCTAATCTGCCAACTCAAAAAACAAAAAGGACACCATTTTTTAAGTTCTAGAATTCAATTTCTGGCACTACACAAATCAAACACCAAAATCCCACAAGCTGAAGATCAGTTCACTGCTGCAGAGTCTACTGAACAGCCAGCAACTCAAAGTTTATTTGCAATCCAGTAGTAGAAAATTGTAACCTGAACAACGTCGGTTTCAGATGTTATTACAGCCTTTTTCTGTTGAATAGGGAGAAGAAATTATTCCTAACCTTCCAGTACCAGTATATTCTTAAATTCACTGTGAATCTGCTTTTAAAACCTCTGTAACTTCTACCCACTCAGGTGAGAAATGTTTGATTCTTATTCTGCTTTGCAGTCATTTTGTGCAGCAACTTCATTTTTTTTACAGGAGTTTCCAATACATAGTTACACAAGATGATGGTGAAAATAACTTTCACATATTCAGTACTATTTAACCTGGCATACGTTATTGAAATCCACTATTTCTGGGAAAATGGCACAAAGTTGCTATTACACTACAGGACAAACAAACTGACAAACACACCAAAACTTATGACAGACTCCTAGTGAGCTGTGCTAGTCTGTTTTTGAAAAATACAGCCTCCAAGTGCACCTCCCACAGAAGCCTGGCTGTGTTCTGGGCATGGCTTTACTCCTCTGTGTCCCCTACACACAACCAGACAGCTCCCTCAACCTACAGTAGTGTTTGCATCTCGGAAGAAAAGTTTGCAAACAGCCAGCCCAACGTGCCACCCCCAGATGTGCTTTCTGCTTTGAAGCTTAGAAAGCCTTCCTGGTTCAGGCTCTCCTACATGTGCATCAGTCTGTTCTACAGGAGTGGCTTTCAGAGAAAAGAGACAGATTTTCAGAGGCAGACCCTTTTTGGCAACTCTTCTTGGACAAGTATCAAAACAATCCTGTAAGTTGGCTAGCAAGGGGAAGTAGCATCTTTACAAATTAGTAGCTTTGGCATTCTCTCAATGACCCAAAGTATTTATCCGTTCTTCCACTCAACGACAAACAGTTGGGGAAGGAAGGATGCAATGTAATTAGATATCCATTCCAACAGATCCACTAAGCCAGAGCTCAGTGACCTGACCACCTAACAGAATTAAAAATTAAATATATGCCCCCACAGCATATATTTTCCTCTCCAATAGTTACTTCCATCTGTCTAGAACTGCATTCTGTTACTATTAAACTCCATTAAAGAGTCACAATTCAGTCTGAGCTTTCCAATGCACAAAGTAGAAAACATTTTTACATGAGTGCTGCTTCCAGAGGGGTATCATTTTAAGACACTTGTGTGCCCGGTTTCACAGTATAAAATTAAGCTTTCGTCTAATCAAGGACTAGACTGACCTCCAGGATTCCACATTTTCCTAAGTCAAAGCATCAGTGGAAACACTCATTTACATAGTCTAACATCCTGTAACAGTAAGGACATTTACATGAGTGAAATCTGTTTTCATATAAATGTATTATCAACTTCTTACAGCCCCAGTCTCTAACCTGAAATAACTTGAAATGGAAAATATTTCAAGTAATGTTTTCCCATTTATCATAATTTCATATGGCAAAAGAATTCTGACTTTAGGTTGCTGTTAACTAAAGGTACTGCTACACACCAACTGTAAAGGAAAGTGGCTACAAGATTTTCAAAACCATTTGCCATTCTCTAGTTTGCATCTACTTACATTTAGCAGCAATAACTTAAATCTTTTCTCAGTAATTCTCTTTATAATACAAGTTCTCTGGTCAAAGTTGAAGAATTTATGGGTTTACTATTTTGTTTAAAAAAATAAAAAGTGGGGAATACATTTAAATCATTTGATAAGAGGCCAGTAACCTTAACACAGCTGATGTACCGTGCTTTAGATACACACTAATTACTCTTTACACTTCTTCCTCCAGGAAATTTGTCAGAATGGTACAAAGTTTACAACGAAAGAAGCTACTTACAGTCTGGTCCTTCCAAATTGAGATATGGTATGTCCATTACTCTCATAAGAAACAACCTGAAGCAAAATTGAAAAGAACTATTAGCAAATTTCTGCCTGAAGACCTTGCAGTAAGCTTTCCTTTATATAGTTTCTCACATCTGTTCTGAAGAACCATCCCAAATATATCTTAAAACTATATTAAAAAACCAGACCCTTTAATTAAGTCAAATCCATTATCTAACAATCCATATTCAAAGAGTTAGTTGGTACCATGCTAGTAATTTTACTTATTCAAGCAAACAGTGACAAAAGTCCCAAACTGTTACTGCTGAAAACAATTAAGGCAAGTGGGGAAACAAACATTTCGCAAGCAGCAGCTCTGAGCAGTAAGAGCCACTGCACAGTGGAGAGTGCAAAAGCTGTCATCACTCTAAATGCACATAAACGTTCCCATTTTCTGAGCACTGCATCATGCTTTAGACAGAATGGATCTTAAACCCCTAACACTGCAAAAGCCATCATGACTTCTTTGGAGAATGCCAGGATGAGTCTTTTGCCCTTTAACATGTAACTGAAGAGTTTCTCAAAACATTCAAGAAATGTTTTCAATAAAAGCCCTTATTCAGCTCTGAAAACTATTTCCCTCCAAAATAAGATAAACAGCCTAAAATCCTGTGATAGGTACAGATGCCACACTGCTGTTACAAAACATTTGCTGTGTACAGCGTTCAATGGAGGGCTAAAATACATAACTTTTCCATCATAATTTAAAAAGCTTCTAAAATGCTTATCAGATTAGATTTACAGTGCTCAACTAAGTAGTAACTGATGTAAACAGCTGATAAAACCATTTTAAGTGTACAGACTGATCTGTAATTCCCTAGAGATACCATACCACACTCACTATTAGTTTCTAAGAGTTTGAATCCTATGCCCCCATGGTTACCTGTATCACTGAAAAGTTTATGGAATGCGTAACTTGTTTCTGCTATAAATATTCGGAAGAAAGAAAAAAATCCTAACACTGGAGAAAAAATGGACTCTATGACAGCTTCACATGTGAGCCAGAGGGTCTTCAGAGAACTGGCACCAGTTACAACACTGTCCCACCTGATTTCTCCTCCTGAGTCTCAGGGAAGATACAGCATAACGTGCACTGTGTCCCCCTGAGCACTGCAGAACCTAAGAGGAACTTCATCAATGAAAATCAGAAACATCTGCATCAATTAAATTCAGAAATGTCACCAATGCCAGCACAGCACTGAGTAATGGAAACACTTTACAAAGAAGCCAGAGTTTCTTCTTCTGTTCAGCCTTAGCTGCCACCCTCCTGTACACTTGGCTTCAACACAGCTGTTTGTAAAGTGAACAGGAGTGACACACTGAGAATAAAGCCAGCTTCAGAACACAGCTTCCACTAGGAAATAAAGGAAGAAATCCTTACTCTGACATATCCACAGAGATCTGGGATAATAGTGGCAGGTGGGTAGCAGTTTTCATAAAGATGAAGCCTACTGAAAACACAAGAAAAACTCTGGGGGAGAACACTAGTTAAGCTTCCCTCCCCCAGGGTTTATCTTGTTGAGGAAAGCAATACAGTGACCAACAGCAAGAGCAGGCTTATGCCAAAAAAATACATGTACCTGACATTAAGATCAGATTTATTGGTTTGGTCAAACAACTACGTGGCTAAACAGCACGTACACACAAACACACACACACTCCCTATAGGATAAATACTGATTTTAATATTAAATACACTTTAAGCATGTTACATAAGTAACCACATCTTGTAGCACTAACTTACACCACATGGATTATGAATACAGAGCCGCAGCATAATCCATAATTAAGCATCCATAACTTTGGTTCTAAGATTCCTCATCTGTCTGCAGAACATTTACATTAATAGGGTGGTTCGGTATGACAATGTGAACTCTGTTAAATTAGCTTGATTCATGAAGTTGTAGCTGGCATTGATTTTCACTCCATTAACTCAGATTTCTTTAAAAGATATAAAGACCAAGCTAAAAAAAAAAAAAAGTTATTTCCTACACTGTTGAGGGGCTGCAACCAGATCACATGGCCAGAGGACAGAGTTCTCAACAGGAACTTTGACACATTTAGAGAAAGCTACTTGGAAGACAATTGTTTCTGTGGCCAGCCAGGTAAAACGAGGAGAGGAAGGCTGTTGTAGTGCCACTGTACAGCAGTGCAGAGTCCAAGGAGCCGACACTGCTCCTCTGCACTGAGCTAGGATGGGAGTGTTCACAGCTGTGTGAGGAACTGGGTAGAGACTGACCCAGCACAAAAAAGAAAAGGCATCTTTCTAAACCCAGACCAGTTTACCAGTCCAGCTCAGGAACTGGTACAGACACATGTGGCTGCCAGCACCAAAACAGCAACAGTTTAGTCCCACCCTGCAATTGGAAAGTTCTTGGTCAAACGGCAGAAAAGCAAATTGCTGTTCTCTTGCAATGATTTTGCAAAGAAAATTCAATTAACGTAGGAAAGTGGAGGGAGAAATTAACTGATTGGCAATACATGTCAGACAGCCCAGCTCCCTGGTGAGGCATTTTCCACAACTGTAGCACAAAACCAAGTGATTTGCACAGATTTTGGTACCTGATATCCCTTTGCATTAAACAAAAACATTTCTAAGATAATTTAGATTTCTACAGACCACGATGCTATTCAGCTCAGTAAAATACGGTGATCTCATTTCTCTACACCTCTTTCACCCTCTGCCTCCAGCAACATCAAAACACACAGCATTCAAGCAACCCAAAGAGATACAGAAGAATACTGCCATTAAAATTTTGTGAGGGGCTTGTGGGGGCAGCAGTCAGGGAAGTGTGGAAGAAAAGAAGAGCTCTTGTTCTAAACTAAACAGTCAAAAAATATCAAAGCAACTCCAAAGTACATGACACAATAACAGTATCTAAATTATACACATAAGAGTTTAGATATTGCAATAAAGAGTCCCAGCATCTCAACTCATAAATGTTCATCAGGGATTCCTCACAGCAGCTTGTTCACATGAACATGATTTTTCAAATATGTTGTATATACAATAATGCATAAAGATTACAGAAATGCATCTCTGGAATTCTTGGCTTATTGAGTTGTTTATCATAGAACTTACTGCATTATGCCTAAAAGAACCAAATAACCCTAAGGCAAAGTCTGTTTTTAATCAGTTCTACTCTTACAAAAACCCTGAAACTAAAGATTTTACCTATGTTCATCACTGACCTGTAGGTACATGAATATATGTGCTGGCCACCACTCTTGAATAGCAAGCCAGGAAGAACCATAACTTTGCTGATATGATGAAAGTAGTCAAAATTACTACTGAAAAAAATATTAACTTCTTTTGAAGGCTAAGTTCATAAAAATCACTGCTTGATTTTTTTTAGTTTTAAATTTACTCCCACAAATCACATTAGTGACAAGCCTATTGAAACAGGAAACATTTCCAAAATCCTGTCAGCCACACCAATGATGTGAAAGTTTAATCACTGAACTGTATTTAAATATTAGCACCTTGTATTCAGAGACCTTGAAGTTAAGACTTCATGAGCAACCCAAAGATTCATGAAGTGGTCTGCTCTGAAGAGCCTTTTCAAGACTATCTTGATATATGTTCAAACTGAGAACATTGCTTCTAAAGAATTGCCTCATAATAAACTCCTCTGTCCAGCTTCTTTCAGGAAAAAGCTTTTGGGACATAAGGTCTAACTATCATTTGTTTAGCTTACTGTTTGCATGTTGTAGTTTGTGTTTTGCTTGAAGAACATGACTAAGGCACAAAGGAAAAGGTTTCCTTGTCCTGACTGCTGCCCACGGGATTAGGCAGACCTTCTGGAGGAAGGAGGAAGATAGTTTTTTTTCTCCCTGGGAGAAAGGGGATGCTCAGCTGGGGAAAGCTTCTAGACCAAACTAGAGACAAGTACACACAGCAGGAAGCTGGTTGGCAGCCCAGAGCACACCTGCCAAAAACCCCAGAAGGAACAGACTTACAGGGACCTTTAGATAACCAGGGGAATTGCACAAGCCCTGGACGCTGCTCACAGGTGCTGAACAGACCAAGTGCTGCAACCTGAGACCTGGTCTGCAAGGACTGAACAGAGCACAAAGACCTGTTCATTTAAACACCTAACAGCTCTGGCTTCTGACAAGCACTTCAATATTTTTTTATTTCTTAAAAAAATAATTAATGGAGTTGTCTTGCTCTGGTTTGTTACTTTGCATTATAGTAAAAAGAAAACTAGCTCTAAAAATACAAGCTCTGGCCTGCTCACTATGAAGAAAAAGGTGAGACAGTTTCATCCCTAAAGCTCTGACTCAGGTGATGTGGTAGATGTTAGTTAAGAATATAACAAAGCTTCTAAAATCATGTGAAAGTAAGACACAGCAAGTCTTCCAAGTGTCCTTGATTTAAAAATAATATAACAAGAAGATACAAGTTCTGCATATTGACAGAGTGGATAACCATTCTTTTCTTGCACGGTAATTTTCAGTTCTTGCTTAAAAAAGAAAAAAAAACCAAAAAACAAAAGAAGCTGTTCTCCCTACAGCTTTTTGTTAACTTTCCCTTCCCCTGCAGTTAGGCAGTGCTGACAATGAAGCCAGAGCAGACACAGCAGGCTTCCTCTCACAACTTTGAAATGTCACTGCTAGAGGAATGTTACATTTGAAGGACACAACTAATTTGCAAAGCTTAAATTTCATGTATTATTGTGACAGTTTTAGAAGTTTCAGTTTGTACTTGTTGCAAATATGCATCTCCAGAAAACATTTGGGTAATGACTGAAAAATTAACCCCCTCAATTGGCATCTACTCATTGGCACATGTGTGTGCTGTTCCTGGAAACAACCTTGTGACAAATCCTATCTTATAATGAAATTATGTTGATCAAGTCTATCTTCACCTTCACATTCAAATCATGCAGTCACTGCTGGTCCATGTTTAATCTAAGGAATGTACATACAATTTGTTACATCTGCTGGAATATATGGAGTTATTTCTCACATGTCTCAGTGTCAAGAGAATCTCATAACTGCTGTCCACGTAATAATGTGGTTTCCAGACCAATGAGAGGTGAATGCCATTAATCACAATTATTTCTTCGTTCCATCTGAAACTAAAATAATTAATTTTGCCAACCTCTACAGTGCAGGGTTTCAAAGGATGTGATTTCTCATGAATTTAAAAAAAACCCAAAACACAGACTAGGCACTCCTTTTCCTTCACGTGACAGGTTGTAGTATCTCTAAGTACTCCTAAGGTAAATAAAACACATTAAATACATAAAGAATCAAATCTGTACTTAAAGGCTTCTAGATTTCTCAAGTCTTACTTCAACTCCAAGCAGTTGCATGAAGATCCAATACAAAAGCAAAACACTCATCATAGCATCATCCCAGAAACTATTAATCTTTCATGTATGTTTATTATACCTCTTAAAACTGGGTTACCTGACAATGGTTGTGCTACTTGAATTGATATTACAATAGGGATATTGTAGTTTTCTCAGACTTAGCATACTCAGTTTGAAGTATCACCAGTTTCTCACAGTCCTACAACATAAAGAACACCTGACCAATTTTTCTTCAGTTCCATTACCCACAAAGCTTACTCTAGAAATAATTTTCTCAATCAAACTTATCCTCAACACAGGCATGGAAAGGCCATTATAGAAATCCAGGTACTCTCTTAAGTGTCCTTTCACATGTTAGCAGAAAGTAAACCATGCAACTCAAAAGAAAAGATATTTACTTTACAACCTCTGGCCTCTCTGCAGCAATACCAGCATGACTCAAAAAGCCAGTGAAACTGAAGTTTAAAGGAAAATGCAGTTAGCCACTGATTCTGAAACAGATATGCTAAGGACAGTGTCCTATCTCCATGTGTTAGCAGGTCTCTTAATACAACAACTACTTACTTGTTAAAAAAAGGTTCAATGAGTTTTGATTTAGCAGACACGTGGTTTTTCGGAGGACTGAGGAATGAACCTGAGGAGTGAAGAACAAATTCAGTATGTAATAAGCAGCTACAGGCAGCACCAAGGGGAAGATCTGGAAAAGACTGCACAAATACCTAGGAAATTAGCCATAGAAATGAAGCACAGTCCAGTAATGTAAGCATCATATCCCGCCTCATGGAGCTGCTCAGATGCTGTATCATAACTTGGAAATCCTTCTGCACTTTCTGAGGGGAAAAAATCATTTATAAACACATTATCACAGCAGAAAAGACAGCCCTGTGTGCTTACCCACACGCTCATTTTGGCAGAGTGTAAGGTCATTTGGGGAAGTTGATACAATTTTCAGAAGTTCTGAAATTTCAGAAGTTTTTAAAAAGCACATTTTCGTTTTGTATTTTTAAGAATAGGTTCCTAGGATATGAAGTCCTTCCTATTAAAAGGCCATTAATCCCCAGACCTACTTAACCAAAATGGAGCATTAATTCTGAGACAATGACAGCATCATTCTTAACGCTTATTTTTTTCATAGATACATATCCCAAAGAGAACATAAATACAAAAGCATTCCAGTATTTTTAAACACGTTTTGCTTGGGTTGTTCTGAAATATATTAATCATCTCTGATTAACTATTAACACTTCTGAGTTAGTAATATTTTTCTCAAGAAAATAAAAGTAAAACTACTATTCTATTGCATCAGCAAGAATAAAAAAGACACCTGACAGCTGCCAAATTATCTTAAGTCCTGAGAAGAAGCTACAGAGTATGTGCCACTACCAGGTCTGCCTGCAATTGCTGTACCTCTCTATTGCCGGTGTGAGGTGATAGCCCTGCGAAGCTCCTGCTGGGTGAAGGGACACAGCTCCCTCCTGGAGGGCTGCTCCCAGACACCATTGTCAGGGGACAAAGAGGCTCCAGGGGTTTCCTTAAAGTGCTCAAGCCAGACCGATAAGATCAACGTTCACTGTATCTTACGCAAGCACAGGAAGATAGCAAGCCTATGTCATCTGCCTATCACCCCAAGAACTATTATTGCCTATAGCCACTCAAAACTGCCTAACAAAACTACCGAGGAAAAAAAAAGTATAAAAAGAGAGTGGTCCTAAGCAAAACTGGGCAAAAAGAACCACCATCTCTGCGGAGGTAACCATCGAGCTGCCCTCTTTCCTCCCGCGCCTCTGGACAACGAAGGGGTGAGCAGGCTTTGACTGTTTTCTCTTTTCTTCCCATTACATTATGCCTTATACCTTTCCATCTTTACCCCATAGCTACATTTACTAATTTTACGTAACATCTTTATTTTATAAACACTACACCTTGCCTTACATCTCGTAACCCATCGGGACTTTATACTGGTGGTTGTGTTCCTTTAAGGTGTGTAACTCCTTTTAACATGTTTGTCAGTGGGAAGCAGCTCTCTTTGTGTCCCAGAGAGTGTTGTGTGCAATTCTTTTCCGTGCTACGGGGTACCGGTCGGGTTTAGATTGGTGGTTTAGGCTGCTGAGCTTCTGCTTAGTTTTCTGTTGTTAGGAAGTATTGGTGAGGGGAGGATGCTGTTTGATGCTGTGTTGAGGCTTAGATTGATGTGTTGTCTGTAGAGTTTTCTGCTGGTTTCTTTGGAGTCTTTTGTGTCTGTAGAGTATGTTTTGTGCCGGTTTCTTTGGGGTCTTTTGTGTTACCAATTAAACATAATCATGCAGCTAACTTTATCACCGACAATGCAAAACCCACACTAATTGTCACACCCTTGTATTAACAAAAATCATTTCCGGAACCGCTAGAGTTTAGTCCAGTTTGTTTCTAGTGCTGGCACCGATATAACTGTCAAGAGAACCTGATAGAAAAGTGTCTCTCTTGCTATTTAGTTCTGCTTATCTTGATTAAGCATTGAAACTTTTGCTTCCAACATACTCTACTGCTCAGTATTGCTCTCCCTCTTCTAAACTGGCAGCTTAAGAAAAATCCCAGAACCTCGAGCTAAGCTTGCCCTTTGGTTAAATATCCTTTCTTTCACCTCAAAGCTCCAAAGGAAACTTCAGTACTTTCTAGAATACAAAGAACTGGTCATTACTGTCTAAGTTTTCTTGGTTTAGTTTGTCCAAATGCCTCTTGGAGTGCTCTGGCTTTGATCTGAAGGACAACCACCAAGTGAAGGTGTTTTAAAACAACTTCAAGTTAATAACCTAAAATCAACCTAGAGAATGAAATGCCATCTTTAGCAGTTGATGAAACTGCTGTTCACGGAATACGTACATTCTTCTATTATTTTCAATAAAGTGAACGCATTCCTACTAAGTTCCAGTCACAGTTCTAACTGCACTGTATGTATATTGCCCACACTTACAGCCCATTTCAGCAAAATCAGACTGTTAGCAGGGTTATTTATATTTTAGACCAAGTACAAAAATTATCAAAACATTTTGTTTCCTCTGAAAGAGTGGAACCTTTCAGAAATGAGCATTTTGATATATCCTTACCAACTTTAGGAGGGCTGAATGGAACCTCTTTTAAACGCTTTTCCAATTCTGCAAGTGATGTATTATTAATGATCTCCTGCAAGAAAATGCATCATTAACTGCCAGCGCCAACACATTTTCCCTGGAAACTGAAATCAAATGGGCTCAAACGAGGATTTACTGCTGCCACCTTGTGTTCTCTAAGGATTTATACACAGCCCCACTTCAAACTAACGCACCAGAAAGTCTGTCCAGACAAGTTTTAAAGTTAACTTGCTTCACTTACAACACAGTGAGTCAAGAACATTTACTATTACTTACCAGAATTACTGATGATGAATTATGGACAAGTAATATTTCTATTTCAGTCTGCTTTCATGCAGGGTGCGTGTGGCAAGGGAAAAAGCAGCACAAACAACTGGGCAAAACACCCTAAGTATTGATCATAATGGTTGAATGCATTCGAAGGGAGTATTAAAATGTGCTTGCTGACTGGACGTTATTGAATAGTTTAGTAAGTGTAAATATTGCTGATTTAAAGTAAAACAAAGGGAAAGAAGACTGACAGTCAGAAAGTTGCTCCTACACTTCAGCTCAGCTGGGCTGCATTAGTGAATCTAAATATGCATAAAATAAAAAGTCACAAAAATATATTACAGATTAATTCCTTATCAAATATATGTTGGCAATCAGTACAATGGCAACATGCAGAATTGATAGCAAGAGAAAACATAACATCTCACACAATCCTCCTTACAGTTGTCTGAAATCTTTGAGGACCAAATTTCCTTTGGTTCTAAATCAAGACAGCTGTTTACACTTATCATGAAGTCTGCAGCCTGAAAAGTTATCACAAACTAAGTACAAAGGACAAGCTCAAATGATGCATTAATTTGGCATCCTGGAGCAGCATTTGATAATAGCCTAAACCCCAAGAATCTACTGTAGAAATACAAGTATCGACACAACAAGTACCAGACACAAAACTTGAGCAGGATTCTTAGTTTTCAGCACACCAAAGCCTCTGTTCTTACCACAGCAGTGTACAACACCAGCTTGACAATATCTACTAAGTACATTTCAATCAGACTCTCTTATGCAATGCTCAGAGTCAGAGAGGTTTGCACAAAAATAGATGCTGCTTCATCAGCATGTTTTTAATTAATTCAAAGGAAGGCAAGAGACTATGAACACTTATTTCAATACTTTTTTAGAGGAATAAAACTCATGCTGCAAGGGGTTTTAAGAGAAACCTGTAATTTTTGTCCTCCTGCTGACTACCCACTGAGCATCAGGGCCACGAAAGGACCTAATGATGATCAAGCATTTTTCCAAACAAATCTTAAGCCAGCATTCACAGTACGCTAAATCTTTAAGTATACAAGCAGAATCCAGATCCTATTTTTTTTCTCCTGAGGATATATGCTATTTTACAAGAAGAAAATAATCTACTAATCACATTTTAACTAGCAAAAACTCTCTATAATTTTGAAATTCAAAGCAGACAAGTTACCTTAAAACTTCAAACTCAAAAAACACTGGCAGGAAAGTAAAAATCTGTATTTAAAGATTTTCTAGTTTTAAATAAGGCATAAAGAAAAAAGTATTTTTTTTATAAAAAGAGCATCACAGCACATTACAAGTTTTTCTCTAAAAAGAAAATAATGTTTATTATATTTATTTATTTTATATATTTATTATATTTATTATTTCTCTAGAAAGAAATAGTTTCCTTATTTGAATTAATCCAAGTTTGTATCTTCAAATAATTCTATAATATTCTATTAGTTTACCTTGAAAGGTTGTGTACTTGCCATCAGTTTAGTATCCAATAACCTAGAAACAAAGTAAGAGCCAAATAAGTTGAAATGGAAGAATGCCCATTTTGCCAAATCCTCCAAAGTGTTTTAGCATCTTAGCTGGGAAACAGCAGATTCACCTACTGAAAATTACTCTCAGATCTAAACCAGCCAAAACACTCCCTGGCTTTGTTCAGCATGGAAAAGGACAGCAACTAAGCAACAGCAAGAGATGCAAACAACTAGTAGCGAATAAAACTTGTTCCAAATGGAGATTCAAAACACCAATTGTCACACCAGAACCAAGGGAGTAGCAAAGGTGCATCTTTTGCCAAGAAGTAAACCAACAGCACTGTTTTTCTGGGGAAAAAAAAAGATGTTCAGGCATACTTTAAAAACTATATTTATCTAACTTGATCCCACTTATATTTCCAATAACAGCTAGGTTAAAGGGCCAGGACAAACAAAATCAGCTTGCTAAAACTGTACTAAAACACTTGAAAGTTTGAACTAAGAACTTACCGGGGAAAGACACATGATGTTACTTCCTTGAACTCACTTAGGTCCTAATTTAACATTAAATTGGAAGATAAAATCCAAGTCAGTTAACTGTTTATCAGTCTTGGAATGACAGAGAGCAGTAGCTACAATTACCCAAACAGCTTCTAAAAGTGAGATACAGTAACTGAATTCTCACCATGTAAGACATGTATTTGTCAGCATTACCATAGATACCACCTGCAATTACATACACAGAACTACGGACTAATTATTTCTGATTTGTCTGTGATTAGCAATAAAATGTTCTACCATTTCCAGTACCCTATCCTATTATGCAGCCTAGACTATCTCTTCGGCTTCTTGAATGTTCTTGGTGCCAATACGTGGCTTAGTTTAATTCAACTATTGGACTGCTGCAGTCATGAACTGTTAGACTGCCCTACTGCAGTCAGCAAAGTGCTCCCTGCAATCATTCTGACATTGCAACTCTTCACCCCAAGGAAATCATCCTGCTACAGGATTTCTTGTCATCCTCTTAAGTTCTCTTACATGACAATACACACTCCCACTTATTAAACTACAGTGGGGGAAATGCCACATAATTATACTGAAGCTCCAAAGCAGTACCTTGACATGGCAGTGGGTTAAATATACCTGCCATTATCCAAGCTGTTTTGTGAGAACTAACAGATATAAGCAAAAACCACAATTCCAATGTTTAATTTGAACATTTAAAAATGTAAAGCAGCAGAATTCAATCCAACTAAGCTTTCTACATAAAGATTTAAGAAAATAAGGCAGTAGCCCAGAAGTGACAAATGGGTTTTTTAAAAATACTTGTCTGTACTTCTTAATCAACTGATTAATGCTTCCATTCACAAGCAGGTATAGAGATCAGACTAAAACACAAATACATTAAGGGACTCATCATCTCAATACTCAAAAGATTACTTACATCAGGTAGGGGACAATAGAACTGATGTATGGTATGCATAACATCCAGCAGCATATTGTGCCCAATAACCAGCTTGCCCTGCAAAAAGAATATTAAACGTTGGTTACACTCCCAGTCACGGCCATGGCAAAGGCAATATGTGAAAAGCACCTATCCCAGGTGCTTGCCAGGGGCAGCTGGGAACAAATACAAACCAAACCTCCCCGTCTGCTCCCAGCCTGCCCCCCACACTCCTCCCTTCTCCCAGAGCAGCCTCTCCTTTTTCCTCTACTCTCAACCATTATCACAACCTACAGCAGCAGCTTCAAATGTTGACAGCAAGCACTAGAACAGATACTTACAACTTGGTTTCCAAATGTAATCTATTCAAAGTTGAAGCCAGGTAATTTCTCAGTCCATTACCTTATAATTTACATCAACTCACAATATATTCTTAATGGTTGTAACATATCATAGTTATTAGGGGCATGACCTGGCTTCTCATGGTGCAGAACCTTTCATGCCAGATGCCGTACAAGCAAGCTCCTTCTTGAAAAAGTACAAAAAGTTTTTTTACATGTTAACTTTGATTCATTTGACACAACTGTCCTCCTTTCATTAGCCTTTAACTGCCAGAAAAAAAAGAAAAACCCCCACAACAATCCTTTCAAAACAGAGAAAAAAAAGTCCCCAAAGCCTAGTTACTTAAGAGCCCCAAGAAGCTAGAACTTTTGACTTTCAGATAATGAGACTGTTCATGTCATTCATTAATTTAAAAGCTTACTTAACGTATCCCTCTCAAACATTATAAAACATGAAGCAACAACAATCTAAAAAGTCCCTTTAACTTGTATTTCATCTTACCTCCCAAAATGTAACAGCAAAAGAGTTCTTTCTTTGAATTATTTTTCTTACAAACAAAGGTATATCAAAAATCTTGTTAACTTACAGAATTAGCAATGGCATGAACAACTCTGGAAAATCCTACTGCATCATTCAATTCCTCCTGTAAGCAAAGATCCTGACATTAGTGCAACATAAACACAAATATTGCCAACACTGCACGTGCAAACTGGCAGACACAGTTTGACTCAAACTGCTTCTCAGACATAACCAAGAACAGACCACAGAGGAAACACAAAAAGCAGGATGCTGCTGACAGAACTCTGATTTATGTGTCACACTAGTTCTCTGTCAAGCAGGACAAGTCACAAGCTGTTGTAGTGGTTGCCCTTGGCCAGAAGTCCAGCAGCCACTCTGTCTTTTGCTCACTCCCCTCACTCAAAATTCAAAAGCAGGGAGTAAGATTTGTGGATAAAGATAATGACAGCCCACCCTGCCAGCGTCCTTGCTTTTGGGGGAGGATGGAAGAGAAAGCCTTGACACTGTGCAAGTGCTCTACAGCAGCAGACAAAACATGCGTGTGGTATCACTGCTGTTTGAGCCACAAATGCAAAGCACGGCCAAACACAGCTGCTGCAAAGGACAACTTCATCCCAGGCAGAGCAGTAACAGCTGCAGTCAGCTCAGTATGTCAGTCAAATTAAGCTGTGTATCTTCAGCCACAGTTTTAACATACAGCATTACATATGCAACAGGTTGAATCCTGATTGTTATTTCCATTAAATCAGATTTGTTTCTTCCCCAACCTCAATGTTAGCATAAAAGTACATTCTTCACTATTTACATAAACAAAACCAGGAAGAAACATTATACAACTGCAATATTATACAAACACAATATTATATAATGTGAGTTACACATTTTAAACTGATTCAAATTGCTTTGGGGGGAATCTGACTACAGAGCCTATTCCAGTTTCACTTAAGGAATTTTTTTGTAACAGATTTGTCTTCTTAAGGTCTAGGGAAGTAATTTCTGCCTGCCTTTATCCATTTTTATCCAACCAGAAGTGAAAATTCAATAAACCATTCAGTTATTTCAGTTCAGCTCTGAACGCTTCTAGTCAGAATAATAGCCCCAGTAAGAATGCTTCAGAAAAATCTACTCTCATAGTAAATTGGCCCTAATTTGCCTTCTGGGAAAAGAGATGTCACACTAGTTAATGTCTCTGTTAGATACCTTATTCCCCTCTTAAAAGGCATTCTGCATGCAAATATTTGCTACACCCAAACCTTTGTATCTTGAAATACATCCAGACAAACCACAGGAGTCTGATCAAGAATTTCCTCTGACCTCCTGAAACTTGCATCAGACTGAGAAAGCAAGATACAAAATCCCAAAAACAATGAGAATATACCAGGCATGACCTTCTGTCACCACAGCAAGTTGTCACCACAGCAGTTGTGTGCAGAGTGTTTGCAACAAGAAAGGACACAGGAATGGTACAGGACACAGACAACCAGGAGCAGACAGGCTTTGTAACAGAACACTACTCCAAGGCCAGGCTGTGAATCCCACTGAAGTGACAACTTCCTCAAGAATTTCTGCAAGAAACTGGTGTTTCCTACTCCTAGGCCACGCTTCTCTGGTAGACCAGATGCACACAAGGAGGCATTCACTGCTCCAGAATATTGCCTCAGTATTCCATAGTTTTTCTTCTGTTTTTAATTTTTTACAGTGCCTTGCAACTCTTCTTGCTCTACTGCAAAGCCTAAGTTATGTGGTAGGATTTGGAAGACCTGCTTCAGCCAGTTACAGCCAAACAAAAGGGAAACACAACCAAATCCTATCACACAATTTTGATTGCTCACTGAAGTCAGAGACTGTCCCCCCTCCTCTTTGACATAAAGGAATGAAATGGAACTTTTTTACCTGTTCTTTTGCTTGTTTCTGCTGTTCTCTTCTTTTTCGTTCCTCTTCATCTACCTTACTAATAACAATGTATCTCTCCTTCTAAAACAAAAAGCATACAGTTTGAGAAATGACTCTGAGATGTTCTTATTCAAGGCTGCTGCAAGTTTCTGCAGATTTACATTGTAAAGAAAACTGTCACCTCAGCAGCAGTTACTTGGCAACACAACTGTTTCTATTGTAGGCATCACTTCATCACCTACTCCCAAAAGCCTCCTTTGGAAGGCTGTATTAGAGTCATCCACCAAACTCACTTTTACTAAACCCACTTTTTCCTTCTCAGGAAAGATTATCAGCATTTCCTTGTAAATAGTTTATTTCAAATATCTTTTGGAGCAAGGATGCTTGTTGGGCAGTGAGGACACTGCATGTGATGCCACTGTTTTTCCTCCAGGATCACAATCTACATTTCACCAGTACTGAACATCAGATCACTATATCTTAAAATACCTTTCAGTATCCTTTTAAATGAATAACATTAAGCCACACAAATCCATGCTTATACTCCGTATGTTGGTCGCATTTAATGTTTAGAAACTACTTCACTGTATTCCATTTAAAATTTTATATTACATTTAAAATGTTTTGCATTTGCACAACAAGGTTCAAGTTACATCAAAAAGACAGAACATTTGGTAAAATTTAGAAATATTATTTCCTTTCAAGAGAACAAATGTTAGAGGCAGCAACAGGCCTAGTTACCTTATCTGACTCCAGAGTTTCAACATGGATACCTTTTGGATACCTACATCAGAACAAATGAAAAGTAAATACCAATAGCTATTAATTTGGCATTTAGCAAATTGAAACCTCAACAGGGATTCAGTAATTGCATGTTTCATTATTACTTAAGTCTTAAGTGCAAAAGAACTATTAAAAGCTATTTAATTTAAAAATAATGGAAAATTTGAAGTAACAGGCTAGTTTAATTGGCCTCCTTACACTACCTAAGAGTAACCAGCACTAGAACATATTATCTTATGCAATTTCCCATCCTACTGCTGTGGGACCTATAGCTTCTTATTTGAGTAATATTAAGCAAATATCATCTAGCTATTTCATCACAATCTAGAATCTTTGCTTTCAGAAAATAAAAACCAGGAAGACTGGTGAGAATGCTCTCATTTACTTGCAGTCACAGGACAGCTTTTTTGGAAACTGCATACCTTTAATATGTCACTTATTTTAGGATTTATAAACAATCCTGAACTTTCTGTTAACAGTAGACTTCAACAGGAATTACTAACTCAAGTATCATTACCTCTGCCACAGGGCTGCAACCACAATCACATTTAATTTCTAAAGTACTACCATACACAGAGCATCCAACTGATAGCAAAGTAAGAGAACAATGTCTTTTACTGCTTAGCCAGTACCAATGACTGTCATTTTCCCATTACAGTAAACTAACCCCAACTGTATAACAACTGCAGAACCAGCATGTTTCCTTGCCCTCTGGCTACTCCTCAAATTAGCACTGGAGAGCACATACCCAGACACTTGTGTCCTCTCCACCCTGGCTCCTCAGAGTTGGGAGCCCACCCCTCACTCACAAGCCTTGGATGCATCAGAAAACCAATGCACAAGAGAACACCTCAGTAGAGAAAATGACCCGTGAGAAGTTCAGGGCACCAGGGCAATAGAACATCAGTGTTTTCTGCTTTAATTATCTCCATGTCAACTTCACAACTTGGCTTTCCCTCACCAACATACACACACAGTGTGCACAGCTGCTGGACGTTAAAGTACAACTCAAGAACACATTCTTCCACCCACTGGGAGGAGATGCAAAGATTAGTGTCAGACAAACATAAATCTAAGTGCTACTGGAACCTATAGGTATTCTCTCAATATATTAAAAAGCTCACACTAAAAAATCCTTGAAAGCACCTCTGGGTTTTTTCAGATTAGTTCTCAAGCTCATTCCTTGAGATTCTATTTTATAGAGAGCAGGTTTATTTTATCCACTTCCAGTGTAAGCAACAGAGTGCCAGATTCAGTGTTGCAACACTGAACTAACTAAAGGTGCAAAAAATTACCTCTACTGTACTTCCCACATTTTACAATGTGCAGTCAAAACAATGAAAATCTTACTCTACAGCCTTAGTGTTTCATCTAAGGCCTTAAGGGATATTTTTAGGCAATATAATAAGTTACCAGAAGTGCTTATGTTTGGCATCTAACAGAAAACTATAAACATACCAGTACTACTATAGGCCTACCAGTTTTTCAGGTAAAGCCCACAATCTGTATAAGCACATGCACTTTCTGTTCACTAAAAACCTGGCAAGTTGCATTTGTTACATAACTCAAGGCTGTGCTGTTCTGTTCAGAGATTTTAGATAGGAATAATAAAATAAATACTAAGGTTTAAAATATTCAAATGAATCATCACAAATAAGTTCTTCAGAATATTATAAAAGCCTTCTTTTAAAGGACCACAAATGTCTAAATGAATCACCCCAAGGTTAAGTAGATAAGATCTTACCCAGATTTCTTATCAAAAATACTAAAAATATACAGTAAGGCAGTATTACCAGTAACTTACTTCCAGCTCAAGGTCTGATAAATTAATTTCCTTTGAAATCTAAAACCAAAAGACAATTTTGTTACTAATAATCCTCTTACAGACTGTTTTCAAGTAATGATGTTCAGTTAAAGCTGACTTGATGTTCATTTGTAGAAAGATTTTTAAAGCAAAAGGCACTGCGACCAGAACCCAGAGACTGGGAAGGGTTTTACTGAATTCTGAGCTGTAAAGGCATTTACACCATTTTGTAGATATCCACAGATGATCTTATAAGAAAATATTCTGTAGTCAGGATCACTTAATATAGAGACAGTGATGATACATTACCCTCAGCTCACAAAGTTCGGCTATTTCTAAATTCAATTTTTTCTTAAATTATTTACTCTCCAGACATCTGGACCCCAAAGCTAAATAGATTTCTGGGAAGGAGTCCTACTATAAACAGTCACACACAGTCAACTACAAACAACTGATAGCTCAATAGATTGGAAAAGTTTATTTCTAAAATGCATATCCAAGGCTTATGGAAAACTTCAGCAATAGCAACAGAAGGATCACATATACAACACATCTCTTGGCTGTACTTAATTCTGTTGCCACCACGTGCAGAAGTTACAGCTCATACAGCAGACTATGACACCCATATACATTGCCACACTTTCTCAACCTGCAAAAATTAGTCAAATGTAAGTTTTGCTGCAGCCAACCCAAGCAAAGATAGCCTTCTTTGTCACTCCCCTAACGCTATATGACCCACACAAAAATTTTAGAAGATATGCAATTTCAGAAACTCACCCTGTACATGGCTCCAGTTCCAAACTTTCACTTTCTTCATTCTTTAAAAAGTCTTCTATCTGTTCCCTGGAAGAAATAGATGATTTGCTTCTATTTTTACTGTTTCATATTTTTGAAGTTTATAGCTCTCCCCAAAAGACAAGAAAACACTCCATAACACAAAGAGCAGCATTTTAAAACCGGTGAACTAATAAAAATGGCTTCAACATGCAAAAATATCACCACTGTTCACATTTTAGTTTCACATCAGAGGATATTAAAAAACTTCACTTACACTACTTTCTCAACAAATTTTTTCTGATCTTCAGGAATTGTTACGGGACACTTTGTGGAATTAGGAGAAATGTATGACAGAGATGCTGCACCATTGGCTTGAGAACGTTTTTCATCGTACTGTTCCCTTAGCTGTCTTTCTTCTTCCTGATTTAAATATGGAATTCCTAAAAAGAGAAAAAAAAGTAAAAGCTTATCGTAATTAGATACAAATTAGGGATGTGTAGGGATTCAGCAAGCAAAGACTTATTACTAATCAAGTATTTGCCTCTCATAGCCCTGAGGGCTGCCAACAAACCCTCCCCTTTCAGCCACCTGTCCTAGACCCCACTCATTCTGGTACCACTGGGCAAGGAATGGGCCCAAGGACTGCAGAGCCAGAGATCCCAAGCACAGCAATATTCAGCACTGCTCTTCCTTGCTACCTGCGCCTCCTGCAGCAGCCCTGTTACAGTGCACTGATACCTCTTCTAAAACGTTCCTACTGATCCACTACTGTGGCTCTCTCTATTCATGCTTTGCCACTATACAACACCCAACCAAACACTCCTGGAAGGAGGAATTCTATTCTCTTGAACCTTTACTCCCTTGCAAAGAGACTTCCTATCAGCACAACAGTAGATAAGAATAATTAAAGAGCTTCATTGTATGTTAAGAGAATATCATGAATAGCAGCCTTTTTTCTTCTTGCAGAAAACAGTAAAAGGTGTCATCATAAAAGAAAAACACAAACAACTCACCGTTGCGAAAAACTTTATTAAAATCAAATCCTTGGTTTGCTAAAAAATCTATACTTGAACTCTGCAACAAAAGAAAAAGAATTTACAATTGGTAAAAGTAGCTGTGGCATAAGAGATCAATTCAGTTGCCTTCCCACTTTTTAAGAAATTATAAAAAGTTCAAAGCCAACAGCAACCAGGTTTCTGACCCTAAAGAAGCCACTGAGAATTCAGGCAAATGCTACTTTTGCTATTTATTTTCAACTTCCATAGAACAATAAATATCCTAGTGGATAGAGATGGAGGAATGAGTTTTGTGGAGAGAGGAAACTAAAGAAAGCAAAACGTTCAGGAGAACAAATTTGAGACCAGAAAAATGCTAGAAAGAGCCTAGGAAGCAGTAAAAGCCAGATAAGAAGATGGGAATAAAGGATAAATAGGAAAAAAAATAGAATCATTTTGCCAGGTTTGGAATATTATCTCCAATTCCAGAAACTACATAAGATTTAAAAACTGAAGTCAAAGATATTACCTTAAAGCTCATTTTTAGGGATTGCTCTTAACTGATGTTTATTTCTCTTATAAGGAAAAAAAAACCCAAAACCAAACTCCAGAAACTTCTGGTTTTCTACCTTTTAAGCTGAAGTTTGCTGCAGGTATATCTTAACCAAACAAAATCAAACTTGTTTTTCTACTAACCTGACAGACAAACTTGACATCTGGTGAATTTCTGTTAAAGGGTTTTGGAAAAATATAGAAATTAAATGACTTCATTATATACCTGCGGAGAAGATGAGTTGCATGTCAATAGAGCTTATCAATATTACTTTAGAAAATCCTCAATTAAGAAAACACAAAATAAGAGAATAACATACTTTTGTTCTGTGTCATCATATTTAAAAGTGCAAAGGCCAAACTGAAAGAGCAAAAAGTCCATGGAATGCTGGAAAGGAAAGGAAAACTCTGCATGAGAATAAGAAAAGTACACATTTAAAGATCACCAGGGTGCATTCACATATGATTTCTCTCCATTTAAAAATTAAGTGAATTGAATCTTCTTAAGCACCACTTGTTTTGCTGTTAATTTTAAAGTAAACACAACAGTTTTTCAACTAGTTTTTATCTGCATTTAATCATCTCACTGTTGCCCAAAGATGATTTATAGTATGCACTTCCACTTCATAGACAGACAAGAGGGAAGTCCCCTTTCTCTCTCCACCTGCTGCTCACACACAGGAGATGCTGCACCTAAAGCAGCTCTCAGTCCCCTTCTCCATGCTCATTTACTTCCCCTACAGTGCGAGAGCAGGCTGTGACACACAGTGGTATACACAGTTTTCAAATACATGTAATAATATGTTTAATATTCTTCTAATCCATGTGGCTTACACTGGATAAAGGGCATTTAAAACTAGTCCTCTTCGCTTGAGTATAAAGATCAAAAATATCAATTAAGTGAATTATCAGATATTAAAAATACAGTTTTAAGAAGGTGACAACAAAGAATTTGTGTCTGGCTTCTGATAACACCAGACTTCTTGAAACTATTAACAGAGACTGCCTGCAGAGCCTGAATTATCACCTACTTGAAGCCCTCAAAGGCTCATATTCAGCCAGGGAAGTTTGGGAAGGACTCTAGTCCTGATGGACCTTCTTTTCACACTGAATTCCTCTTACCCAATCCCTCTTTGAAATCATAAATATTAACACTCAACATTCTTTAACAAGTTCTATGCCTTTACTTACTCTGCATGAGGAATCATCTCAGTCTCTTCTAGTCATGACTGCTGCAAGTTTAATGAACCATTCCCCAATTCTTGTGTTAGCAGAAAACAAAACAAGCAAACCCCATCTGTTCTGTGTAACTCAGTTTCAGACCTGTGCCATATTTCCCTGTGTTGTCTCCATTATGAACCAAGGTGTTCTAGCCTTTTCCCAGAGCTTTCATTTTAGTCAATGTAAACACTTTACCTTTTTAAGTTTCTTATACCTTTCTTCTGGAGTGTCAAAGCCATTTGTTAATGCACTAACAGAAGGCCCATCACTGATCCCTGAAAAAGTAGAACATATTTTGCTTTGGGTAAGCTTTTCAAAATTAGCCACAGCAAAGAAATGCAACAACTGGTAATTTAAGAAAAATGTTTTCATTTAAACTACATGTTACAATTATTTCAGCTGAGAAAGATCTCCTGTAGAAAAGCCACCCATTTTAACAGTATGCTCTAGCAGCAAAGCTCTGCAGGAGTTCTGCCATTCTGGTTCCTACTCCACATGCAAAGACCTACCAGTAACAAAATGGACATGGGCTTTACAACACAATGCAGGATCAAAGCCAAACGAAAAATGGGACGAGTGCTATCCAGAGATTTACTGAATGACTTGGCCACTTTAAGCCATACATAACAACAACAACCGTATTTCCATAAGCACCACATCTACCAGAAGCTAGTCTTGATCACATTTATGGCTCAAGATCCATATGAAACATGTTTCATGGATGACTGACCTCTATAACCCAAAAGCAAAATACCTATTAAACCATCTCTCTGGTGCACATATCCCTGGGTTTTAAAAATACACAAGTTTTTACTGCTGCCTTTCCACGCCCAAACACTTGCTGAGCCTCCCTCACTTACCTAAGCCTCTTGCTTTCATGACACAGTATAATACCTCCTTTTTTTGCCTCCTCAGGTGCAACTGAAAATCAATTAACACGCTGAAAGATTGCAGCTGGGAGGGAGCAGAGGCAGCATGAGACATATCTTTTTGACCAAAACCTCGGTATCGCAGACATAACAAGTGGTTTAATCCCTCTGTGGGAGCAGCCTCAGCTTTAGGTTTTCCAAGCCCCCACAGGAGCCCCCCAGACCCTGCCCACGGAACAGCCGCGGCCGTACCTGAAAACTCCCCATCGATGGCCAGGAAGTCCGACTCTTCAACGGCTTCATACACTTTGTTTAGGTTATCCTTAAAATCTGCGGGGAAAATGGGGTAAAACACCGCTGAGGTTCCCGCAGGACACCCTGGGCCCCTCCGCGCCGGGGCCGTCCTCAGGCCCGGGGGAGCAGGGGGGACCCCCGGCCATGAGGGAGAGGCTGCGGCCGGCAGGGAAGGGAAGCGCAGCGCAGGGCAGGGCAGGGCAAGGCAAGGAGGCCCAGCCGGGGTGCGGAGCGGTGCCCCGGGGCCGGGCGGTCACTCACTGCTCCTGGTCACCTCCATCCCGCGCCGCCCGAGCCCGGCCCGGCCCGGCCCGCCCCGTCCCTCCCGGCCCGCCCCGCGCCTCCCGCCAGCGCCGCCCCGCCGCCATTTCCTGCCGGGCCGCGCCCTCAG